>JBBBDQ010000536.1:0-1200000 GCA_037127315.1 Ascarosepion bandense | reverse complement strand
GGGGTTCACAATACGTTTACTGCACCTTGGCAGAGGGTAAAAGTCTCTCAAGGGGGCCCACTACAGTTTAGTGTGGGTGGTGATGTATGGATGATTGACAATGAGATCCTGGTGTTTGAGGGTTTTAGAAGTTGGGCAATACAAATAGTTTTAAACTTCAGTACACCATTTCGGCCCCTACTTAAGCTAGACAGGTGGTTGGAGAAACCTGATCCAATCAATGCATAAAGCCCTAACAAAACAAACAAAATGCACTCACATTTATCATAGCAAATATTAAACTGACTTAGAAAGCAATGACTGTATAGTCAATTAAACTGAGAACAAAAGAATCTGACATGGCTGTTTTAACCTCTGAGGAAAGCCTATACTTGAGTGAACGATCCTGGATATAACAGGTGACTGGAACTCTCTCTCCATGTTTGAGTAGACCAGTCATGTAGCCCTGGAGGAATGAGACAAATGGGATTTACCCTCTCATTATCTCCAGGGACTCCAAGTTGGGTGGGTAGCATTTCAAATGAATAATAATAATATTAATATAATGATAAATAAAATATGAGCACAAAAAATACCAAGAGACTAAATATTGATATAGACATAGAAAGTGATACAAAAAATCAATTAAAGGAATTTGTTTGTTTTTTAAATTCATAGTAATAGAATACAAACTAATAATGAAGTTGTCACCTTTTCTAATAGAAAAAAGACTTACATTCTTCGATAGCTCCAAAAACACTTAAAAAACTACAAATAATATGTTACTGACTGAAGTCAAAGAAACTATTCTGAAACATTACTAAGGATGACCAAATTTCATGAAATAAAAGTAAGGATTTAGTCACACCAATTTTTAATTTCATTCAAAGGCATACTGAGGAGGTCTGAACTCCCACTATGTACACTGGAGAAAATTAAAAATAATAATTCTATCAAAAAAAAAAAAAACCTTACAGACATAAAAAGAATTATAGAATTATAGATACCAACACTTATATCATTACTTTTGATGTACCAGAACCACCACAAGAAATAAAAATTGGGTATACAGTTTTCAAAGTAGAAACATATATTCCAAACCCATTAAGATGCTTAAACTGCCAAAGATGTGGACATAGTAAGAATAAATATACACATAAGTCAGTATGTGGAAAAGGTAGAGAGAATGATTCTAATCACACAAAGATCACATGCCCAAATGTCCAAAAACAAAAAACCAGGGATTGTGAAACCTGGAAAAAAAGAAGATATATTAAAAATTAAACACACCAAAAAAAAAAAAAAAAATTTCCAATCAGAAGCAAGGGAAAGCATTGAAACAAACTCCAATATATCATCATATACAAAAATTACTCAAGCAATAACAAGTTATACCTATGAAAATCTAATATCAAAGAATTTACATGAAACACAAAAACTAACATTATTAATTCAAGAATTAAAAAACATATTGAAAACATTAAAACAACTCATTCCACTAAACCAAAACTAACCACAATGTAAAACCAAGACAAAATTCACTGACAACAACAACAAAACTCTCAAAACATTTCAAATGAAAAATTCCACAAACAGAAAACTGCCAGAACAAAACCAATCAAACCTCAGAGACAGAATTAAAAGGAAATAGGATGACAACTCACATAAAGATAATAAAAAAATGAAAAGAAACAAAATAATCAAGAACATACAAATACTTGAAGAAGAAGAAGCTCACAAGCAAGGAAAATAAACTATAGAAAGTATGGATTATATGGAAATATATAAATGAAAATGCCAAAAATAGTTATCCTTAAGATCCATTCACTAAAATAAAATAATTACCACTCAAATGGACAAACACAACACAAGCATGGTACAGTAAGACTGTGGAGGTGTTAAATCAAACAACTCCTTACAGATTACAATCCAAATATAGTATGCTTTCAGGAGTCCTTTCTCAAGAAACTGACAAAATCTCCTTTAAAGGATATGAAACTTAAAAATAAATAAAACTTTAAAATAAATCTATCAACAATAGAGAATAGGGCAAGCAGGGGTACTTTAATATAGGTTAAAAAATCAATGCCCATGAAAAACTAAAATTAGATACAAATTTACAGACCATTGTAGTAATAGTTTCAATTCATCGAACAATAAGCATAGGTTTAATTTATATTCCTCCAAAACACAGACTGAATAAGAAGGAAACAAAAAGCCTAATTTGCCAATTTCCCACTCCCTTTCTATTAATGGGAGATTTAATGCATACAACAAAATGTCAAAATACCCCAATCAAACTGGTGAAATTATAGAACCTCTACTAGAATCTCATCATCTTCTATGTGCCATGTCTCTTCAGGATGTAGGCAATCATTGCCTTCCATGTCTTCCTATCCCTGGTAGCTCCTAGCACACTTTCTCCTGTTACCCCACCCAAACCCCACTCTGCCATCCACTTGCTGAGACCTGTCAAATATGTTATCTGCTGCTTTCCCCTGTCTCTCTTTCCCTCTATCTGACCTGTGAGTATCAGATTCTCTAAGCCTTCCTTCCTCATCATATGTCCCAGGAACTTTAGCTGTCTTTTCCTGATGCTCAGTATTAATTACCTTTTCATTTCTATCCTTTCCAAAACTTCATCATTGCTCACCTGCTTGATCCATGATATTTGCAGCATCTTTCTGTAGAACCACATTTCAGTTGTTTTATGTTTTTCCTTCATCTTTGATGATATTATTCAGCATTCGTTGCCATATTGAAGAACAGACATCACATTTCAATTCAGTACTTTCTTCTTTGTTTCTACCAAAATTTTCCTGTTTTTAATACTCTGCTCAGATTTTTGGAATGTGTTCTTTGCCATGCCAATTTGCCTTTGGATCTCAGTGTCACACTTTCTGTCTTCTGTTAGAACATTTCCTAAATACTTAAATTTTTGTACTTGCTTGATTTTAATAACCCCAACCTGAAATTGGTATTTTGGGCTACTCTGTTTGCTGATGATCGTACATTCAGTTTTCTTGTAGTTTATTTGTAGTTCTTTCTTTTAACTTTCTTCATCTACCTTTTTAGAAGGTCTTGTAGTTTTCTTTCTGTGTTGGCTATCATCTGCATATCTTATGTTGTTCAGATTGTGATCCCCAATGACGAATCCTGACATGACTAGTTAAATAGATCCGCTGAAAAGACATATCCTTGTCTTACACCTCTTTCTATCTTTGTACATCTGCTGAATTCGTTTTTTGTCCATATGCAGCCAGTAGAGGTTCTTGATTACTGTAATATCTTTACCAAATATGTCGAGGTTGCTGAGCATTTCTATAAATTCTTTGTGGTGTACTTTGTCGAATACCTTGACATAGTCTACAAAACACAGGTAAATGTCCTTTTTCATTAGTATTGCCCTTTCTGATAGAATCCAGTGCATAAATATTGCATTCCTTGAACCAGTGTCCTTGATGTAATCGTACTAGTCTTGTCCCATCTCCATCCTGATTCTGTTTCACACTCTATTCATCAGGATTCATTATGTGGCTCATCAAACTGATTGTTTGGAGAAGTTTGCATTTGATTGCGCCTGGCTTCTTAAGCAAAGCCCATGAAAATTGATATGCATAGATCATCTAGTATTACACCACTGTTGTAGAATTCATTATTTTCTGTATGCCGAAATCTTCTAAGGCTGTCAGCATCTCTATTACAATGCCATCTGGTATTGCTGCATTATTCCTATTCAGTTTGGCCATTGTAGCTTTCATTTTGGATTTTAGTACTTCCGGTCCATCAGCATCTTTGTTTACTATCAGTTGCTCTCTCTTGTCATGGAGGGAGATCTTTTATATATTCTTCCCATCGCTGGAGTATTTTCTCTTTCTCTAATATGATTGTTCCATCCTTGGATTTTATACATCCTGTTGAGGAGCATGTTCTTTGTCCTGTCAGTTCACTTATTTCTTCTTTATTAGTCTTGCTCTCTCTACTTTGGCACATTTGTTGTTGAGCCATCCCTCTTTAGCCTGTCTGCACTTGGTCCTTATTTCTTTTTGTAGTTTCTTGTCTGATCTATATATCCCTAATAACCAAATGCATACTTATCTATGCCCAAGTACCAGATCAATATCAGCTATTGACTTAACCATATGCTTCCCATCAATGGAAAGTTCATGCTGACCAATGTGGTAGTGACCATTCACCTATTTTCTTAAATATAAGCAATCAATCCTATGTCAGATGAAAGGAATCCAAAATGGCAATTACACAAAGCTAACTGGTTAAAATTCAATGAATCCCAAATCAATATAGAATTTCTCAATGAACCAGAACCAGTAGTTACCTTCAAACTATAAAGCATAATACAATATTATCTTTACTATAACAGAACTAAAATATCCCATAGACAAAGTAAAATGTCTGCATCTGGCCCAGAGGAAATACATTACCAATTTTTAAAACACCTACCAGAAAAGTCTCTTTTAATATTTCTCCAGATCTTCAATGATATATGGTGTTGAAACAAATTTCCAAAATTGTGACTTTAGTCTGTCACCATTACAATTCCAATTCCTAAACCTGCCAAAGACCATTCCAACCCAATAAACTATCAACCCATTGCACTAAGTTGCATTTGCATGACAATGAAGAGAATGATACATGCTCAACTAATGTGGTACCTTATAATAAACTCTTATCTATTTACCAAAGTAGATTTAAAAAAAAACAAAAAACAAGGAACCAATCATCAACTTGTACAGCTAGAATGCTTTATTCACGATGATTTTGTCTGAAGTCATCATGTATTATCAATATTCTTCAATCTTGAAAAAGCTTATGATTCTACATGTATGTATGGTATCCTAAAATATATTCACAAGATAGGAATGAAAGAAAGAATGGCTGTATTAATTCAAAATCACCTATTAAACCGAACATTCAAAGTACAAAATGGAAACACACCATCAGACACACACACACAGGAAGAGGTGTACCTCAAGCTGGTATCTCATCAGTTACATTATTTATTTTCAAAATAAATAGTATTATCAATTCCTTAATACAAGAACTGAAACATCTCTATGTGCAGATGATCTCTCATCACTAAACATGCCTTCCCTTGAAAGATATGTCCAAATATGTTTTAACAAGATATAAAAATGAACAGATGAATTCTGTTTCTCCAAAACAAAACTATTTGTATGCATTTCTTCAAAAAACAAGCCTACCACCTCAATCCAGAATTAAAATTAAATGGATACTTAATTTCCATAGTCCAGCAAATAAAACTTTTAGTTATCATACAATATAACAAGCTTAACTTTAGGGTGCACATTGATTATCTAATGCCAAAATTAGGGTGCTCACCAAAAAGTAATATTCAGAATATATAGGTCATATATCAAATCAAAATTAGGCTATGGATGCATCATTTATAGTGCCATATGCAAAAATCTGCCAACTATACAAAATCAAGGACTTAGATTAAGTTTCAGTACCTTCTACACTTCACCCATTCAAAGTTTCCATATAGAAGTCAATGAACCACCTATACCTCTGAAATGGAAAAAATGATCCTTCCAATATGCATTAAAACTACAATCCAAGCTAAATAACTTAGCATACCAAAAAAACATATGAACCTCAATATATCCAGTTCTATAGAAATAAATCAACAGCCATCCCTTCACTTGGACATTAAATTAACAAAGCACTAGAAGAAATAAACAAAGATGCTTATAATGTTACACCAGTCACAATAAAGAAGGTAGCTCTATGAACAATCTCTAAACCTCACATAGACCTAACATTGACACTCACAAAAATGAAACAAAAGTATATACAAAGAATTAAGAGACAAATATTGTGACTATAAACCATTCTACATTGATGGATAAAACAATTTAGATAGAATAGGCACAGCAGCTGCAAACAGACAAATTCATAAACAAATCAGGCTACCAAATAATGCATCCATCTATACAGCTGAACTACAAGCCATTAAAATGGCACTTGAATTTCTAGAAAATTCAAAAGATAGGAAGTTTATAATATTCTCAAACTCCTTTTTTTTAAAAAAATACAAATCATCCCCATATTCAAGAAATCCTAGAAACATGTCATCAGTTAATAAAGCCCAAAACAATAATATTAGCTTGAATTCCTAGGCATATAAGAATCAAAAGAAATCATGAAGCTGACACTCTAGCAAAAAAAAAAAAAAAAAACAGAATGAAAATTAAAATAATCAACATCAAACTCTTGTATACAGATTATAAAGAAATTACATAACATATCAAAAGAAAATGGCAAACAATTTGAGACAATATACTGAATGAACATTAGCCAACAATAAGAAAGGAGAAGATAAAGCCATTTGTTGACTGTAGACAAGAGATAGTGTTTAACTGAATCAGAATCGGACAGACACACCTGCTACAGTACATAGATACATGCTAAAGGCAGAAACTGCACCTTGGTGTACTCACTGCAACCAATTTCTCACTATCAAGCATATGTTAATAGAATGCAAGAAGCATAAAAAAATACATAGCAACTATAACCAAGCAGAAAATCTTAACATGCTCTTCAAAAATGTCACTAATAGGATATCTGAAGAAAATAAAATACTTTCATCTTTTATAGAAAGTAGAGCTTTGCATCTTATATTTTAAATTATACATGAATAAAAACCCAGTTTCAGCATTAAATGACTGACAGGGGTTTATATGCTGGCAAAACTAATAAAAAATTAATCAGCACTATCAGATTCTGGGATTGAACTCACAACTGTCAAGAAACCAGACATGATCATATTTGTCTGAATAATAAGTCATGTTATAATTTCTCATCTAAAAGAATTTGAAATTAGCCATTACTGAGTTCACAATTACAATTTTGTTTTATATAAAAATAATAAATATTGTATTTATACAATTACTAAGCATATATACAAGTATAATTTACCATATGCACATTTCTGAATTCAACTTTCCACAAAAATATCTAATATCAAAAGAACTTAATCTCAGATTGGTAGCTATATATTATATTTACAAAATCTTTTAGATATAGAAAAATTAAACAGTCAGGATTCATGTTTTTTTTATTTCCACTTATTAGAGGAGCTAAAGTTACAGCTATTTTTTTGTGTTGTAATCAATTTTTTTATTGAATATATGCTGTGATGTTACTATATGAAAATGGTTTTCAATCAAACCTTGAAATTTTTGTATTGCTTTTATTTTGTATAAATAAAAAAGATAAACTGTAATGATTGTGAGTATACAAAATGTATATTTATAAATAGTAATTATCCATGTCATTCAATTTACCTTAACATTTTACCTAGATATCTATACCAGAGCAACATTCATTTTAGTTGTTGAGAAAGATGCTACATTTCAGCACCTCTTGAATTATGGATTCTGTGAGGATTTTCATCCATGCATATTAATTACTGTAAGTTATTTTTTATTCTTAACAAAGAAAAAATTTGTTGATATATTGTTCAAGTTATGTAATAAAATAGAAAACAAAAAAATATTCATTTATGCTTATGTTCTGTTTGAAATATTTCATAAATTGAGTGTAAAGGAGATAAAACACTTATGATCATTTTAACCACATGTTTAAACTTAATTAATCACCTAGCTTACATTTTAAAGAATACTTCAAATATAAAAATCTGAATTTTAAAACAAATAGAAAGTTTAAATTTCATAAGAATCTTTATGAATGTTATGTTCAAGAGCAGGAATTATTTAATTTCAAGATGAGATTGTTTGCATGTACAGTTTTTCAGTGTTTTACATTAAAAAAATGAACAAAAAAAAACCCTTTAATTTTGAACAATAAACCTGCATTCATTTAGTAAGATTTAAGATGTGAATGACTGAAGAACCGAAATCAAATTCACATATCAAGAGAAAGATATATTGTCAGATTTGATTTATTCAGTATAACATTAAACTGTCTATCAGACTTATCAACAGTAATAAATGCTGTGTGCATATAAGATAATTTATTTCAAGTACATTTTGGTCAAGATGCCTGAATTATTTGAATGGGTTATTTAATATTGGAAAGTAGTTCCTGATTCTTAGGTTCTTATGCAAAATTAAGAAGTAATTTATGATTTATAACATGTAGTAAATTATTTTGAAGTCAGTACATTAGAGATTAATTTATCTGCTTTTGGATGATATGATAAATAATAATGAAAATGTCATTATTTTATATAAAATATTATTTTAAAACGTTTAAGAATTATAATAAAATATATTAAGGACTAATAGTAGATAAATTGTATATAAGCAGTGTACACAATAATTCTTTATAGATACCTTTCTAATTTTAATATTTATTTTATGTAAAACTGATTATTTTCCAAAATTCTGAGGTATTTTTATTATTCCATATAATATTCATACTATTGCTTTCATATTTTTTTTCTTTAAAAACAGTTTAGTCAGTATATCCATTCATTTCTGATTTTTAGAAGTCACTTATGACATCATACTTTTATTTTTCTGCACATCAGAGCACTATTGTTCTACAGAGTCACACGATTGAATATTAGTCTTTTTAAAGTTTGCATTAGTAATGTGAGTACAAATGAGAATGAAAGGACTTTGTTTATTGTTTTTAGAGAATTTTATAATAATTCAATGCACACCAAAGAAAAGAGGAAGAATGGATTAGCAAAATATTGTTAAAATCAATGAAGAAGAAGAAATAGTTTAAAAAGATTTATGGAATATATTATTATTTTTATATATTTGTACAAGCAAATATTGATGATAAAATTGAAATGAAACTATTTAGTAAACAATTATACACAAACTAACAGTTCTTTTTATAAGTTAATTCATAAAATAAAACCCATAGTAAACATGAGGATAAATACAGGTTAAAAAGCATTAATGAAATGTGCATCAATTTTGAACATAGAAATTTGATTGTATGCAAAATCTATTTTTGCTGTACTTGAGTTGATATTAAAAGTGAAAATACAGATACAAAGAAGTAATCCTAGAGCCATGTTTCAATATAATTTTCCAACTGATTCCTGGTAGCAATGCATGATTTACATTATTCCAGGTTCACTTCATAAGTGTAGACATGACCATTTTTCCTCTTACTAAAAATACACAATGTAATATATGTAATTCTTGCATTGTGTGTTATTGATGATAAAGCTACTATTGTGCAAACATATGCACATTCAAATGATAATTTTGTTACATTTGACATTAACACATTAATACACACCATAAAACAATATTTTTTTTAATCATTTCATTCTAAGCAAAGCATGACTGCCACTAGTACACAGGGGATTACAGTGAGGGAAAAGTCTTGGTACAGTGAGTATTGAGAAAAGGATAAAAGATGAATGGGATTCAAGAAGATAGAAGATGGTAATTGATGTTGCATTAAAATTTTTGGAGATTTTAGCTATCAGGGAAGCAAGTAAATGGAAGGGAGTTCCACAAGTGCGACAAAAGAAACTGTTGGAGTAGAAGTGGAAGTTACATTTAACTAATTCAATGGTAAAAGTGTAAGACCTAAATGCCAATCTAGTAGCAGGCTTAAATTCATGTGATTGGGGAATCAGGGAAGAAAGCATGTCAGAGCAGTTACTATGAAAATATTTGTTGAAAAAAATAGAGGGAAGCCATGTCATGTTAGTCAGAAAGTGACTGATGTCGAGATGTCAAGTCAGGATCAATTACATTGCAGATCTTTCCTTGTATTTTGCCAAGAACCTTGAAATGAATAACAAGTGCATCTGGCCAGACATGGCAACAGTATTCAATGCACAGACTAATGATAGAAATGAGGCCAATGTGATGCAGTGTGTTGCTCTTTAGGATACTAGCATCAGCCATGCAGATGGTGGGTAGGAAAGTTTGTTTATGGTGGTTAACGGAGAGCAGTTTTGTTTTAGAGGCATTAAAATTTACCAACCATTTCCTGCCCCAGTTAACCACTGATTGGAGGTTCTTTTGAAGAACACCAGCCAGGTTTATCACTCTTTGCAGATTTCTGATTGAGATTGGAGTAAATAGTGGTATCATCTGCATAAATGCCTACATCAGGGAGATCATTGATAAACAGTATAGGACCTAGGATAGAGCCTTGAGTCACACCTGTATTCATGTGAAAGGATTTGGAAGGGTGACTTTTCAAAACAACATACATTTCATGATTTGATAAGAGTGATCAGATTAAATCAATTGTCCAGTAATACCTTAGCCATTGTGCTTGTATAGAAGGTCAGCATGCCAAACCCTGTCAAATGCTATCTAGAGCCACAGTTCAAGCTTAGTCATTATTATCAAGAACCTGGTATACATATGCAGTGATGGCAGTTAACATACCAACAGCAGACCTGGTGAAGCAGAAGCCATATTGTTTGTCAGAGAGTAGGTTTTGAGAGTTGAGATGCTTAACCACTTCAGCATTGATTAGAGCCCCAAATACTTTGTCAAAAATTAATAAGGGTCTAATAGGGTGATAGAGGAGTCAAAGGTTTCACCAGAGTTCTTAAAAACAGGAACTACAGATGAGGACTTACAACAAGCAGGAAACAGAGAGGCAATAGTTATAGAGTTTGGAGAGGACTGGAACCAGCTTAGAGGCACATTTGTTTAGGATGACAGCTGAGATTCCATCAACCACCCCACTTGCCTTTTGGGAGTCTAATTTAGAAATGATATGAGACCAGAGATGGAGTTTAGAACATATCACTCGGTAGAGCCTATATTCTAGATGGGAAATCAGGTGTGGGTACTCTAGATAAGTCTAGTGTTGGGAGAGAATTTGCGAGCAAAGTATTGTCTGCTGTAGATATAAAAACTTTAAATTAATTGAATAGAGGAGGAATTGAGGGTTTGCTGTTGCAGAGCTGTCAGTAATCTCTAGAACCAAACTTATGAGATGCTGTACATTGTTTCACTTAGCATGATGGGCATTAAAGTCACTGAACACAAATATATTTTCAAACAGATGTAGAGAAATGGCCTTCTCTGTGTTGTCAAAAATAAAATCTTGCACACAACAGTCATGAAAGGAAATGGAGTGGAAGAAAAAGACGTGATAACTGACAGATTTTAGTGGAGAGAGGCAGAGACATACTTAAAAATTGGCTGACAATTCAAGAGAAAGGTATAAAAATTGTATAAAAGTTCTGCAGTAATTATAGGTTTCTAGAAAAAAAAAACAAGAATTTCCATATTGATTTTAAGTTTATAAAAATCTGGTATTGAGATATTTGTATTAGTTGTGTTGCAGTGGATATTGACTTGGAATGATAAATTGGGGAGCTGAGTTCAAATTCCAGTTGAACTCCTTGCATTCACTTATGCTCAAATACCCTTGGGAAAGGTATTAATCTGTCTCTTCCCTTCAGTTATGTTTTAAATAATAGGACAGATTGGGTTCTATAGCCTTACTGCAGGATAATCTTCTGCCCAGTCATGTCTCTTTAGAGACATGGTTGCCCAAAGCATGTATCACATATGGTACTTGACTGACTGACTGTATTGGATAGAAACAATTCTCTGAAGATACATATAATTACAGGAAACAAATTTGATAAAATATCATATAGCTAAAAACGTTTTATTGTTTTTTTTTATCAGTCTAAAGTAAACCTTTTAAAAGTTAACAGCCCACAAACATTTTCAGTAGCACATTTACTACCAGTTAACCTTCAAAGGTGTATACCTGCAGTTGTAATGAGTGAAATCAGAACAGCAAACTGATAGTGAGAGCGTCTTCTCCCTAGATTCATTCAATTTCTATGTTAGTGCTATCCTAAGAGAACTGGAAACCCTACCAGGATTTATCAGGATTCATATAATGTTAAGATTTTTCTTAACATTATATGAATTACACAACTGAAACTCTTTTGAGGGCTGACTCAAAAGGAAAACTACAGGGCTTTCTGGACAGGGTGGTAAAAGAAAGCAAGAAAAAAGGTCTAAACATTAACTACAAGAAAACAAAAAGTATAGTCATTAGATCTAAGTTACAACTTGGAGATATAAACAACAAGCAGCTGCAGAAGTTCAAATATCTGGGAATCATATTAACAGAGGATGGAAAATCTTAACATGCATTTGATCAGCAAAAGAAGCATTCTAAACGTTAAGCAACTTTGCTGAGAAATGGAAAAACTTGTTAGAAACAAAAAAAAAGTGCTGGATTACTATGTAACATTAATCTTCTTATATGACCATTAATGTTGGACAACCTCAACATGGCTGAGGAAAAAGTAAAAAAACTAGCCAGCAGAAATGTGGTTCTCTAGAAGGATACTTTTTATATATATACCATGTATATAAAAAGGTTGTCTTAAAGAAAATGGCAACAATAAGAACACTTAAGCTCAGAATCTGGAAAAGACAACTGAAATTCCTTTGATATATAAGGAGGAAAGAAAGCTTGAAAAATTGAACCCTCAGTAAACATATTGAAAGCAAGAGAGATAGGGAAAGGCAGTGCTTGTGTGAATGGATGGTTGTATAACATGGGGGGGGGGCTCAGCAAAGGGAGAAAAACTTCTAAGAGATCCTCAAGATTGAAATTTGTGGGAAGCCGTGGTTAGCTATGTTCTGAAGGGACACAGTATATATGAGATAGTTTATCAATTGAACAAATTTAATAAGCAACAGAAAGAATATGTATAGGATGTAAAATTGAAAGTTCAGCTAATGACCATATTGCAGAAAAGTAATGGTACAGAAGGTTTTCAATTGAAAATTAGTTACTTGAAATTACACTTTCTAAAGTTCAGTCAGTAATTTGTGCTAATCTGAGGACATTCAAATACATCAGATAATTTCATTAAGATTTAACCCAAGTAATGAAACTAACTTTACATTGGCATCTGTGCAACTTTGGAAAAAAAACATATGAGAGGGATAGACATCCTGCTCAAACTGAATGAATAAACAGAAAACCAAAATGTATCATTTTTTTTTTTATTATCTAATAGTTGGGTATTTACTAAAATTGTTTTTGTACTTGTGCAAATTATTCTTTGTTTTATAGTTAAAATATAATTCATATTATGTGTAGGTAGATTTAAGAAAATTATGCTAATAATTGATACTTTATAAAATAAAATGTAATATAAACTTTGTAAACTACACAAATAATTTATTTACCTTATTGTATCTGCAATATCACAATATTTAAAACAAATTGATCTATTTTACTTTATATGAAATAATTTATTACACAAGTCCCAATGATCTTAAATTTCATTGTTAATTAAATTATTGTTAAATATTAATTTGATATTGAATATCTAGCATTTATATCTTAAGTACTATTCAAATGCAATAGATTACTATGATACTTTTTAAAAATATGATCTTGTTTTATTTTCAATTAAATTTGTCTGGTATTTTCAAAGGTGAAATGATGGCATGCTATATTTATACTACTTAGGAAATAAGATTCGTTTTAGTCTTGAGACTATTTATAAAAGTTTGTGTTAAATGTTTTGCTGTTTTTCAAATTTGCACATTGAAAAGCAATTCCTTCTGCAAAAATCTCAATATTGTTTGCTATCTTTTAAATGCAAAAGAAATTTTGTTTATGACATTAAAAATTTGGTTATTTAAATGGTCAGAAGTGTGCAATATTGATATATGTTGTTATTTTTTGAAATGTTATATTTTTTGAAGGGCGTAGGCAATGATGCTTCTCCACAGGATTCTGTTCTTTTATTATCTGTGAATTGTCATGACTTTTTGAAAAAAAGGGAGTAGAATGATATCCCATTGCATTCTCTATGATTTTGAATTCAGGCTAGTTCTTCTTTTCAGCTGCTGCCACAAGACTTGAGAACCATTTGACCTTGCTCTTAACCTGTAGCTGGGGAAAGAGAGATAATTAAAAGCCTTTACAGGTCAGGGGTAATTTGAATTTGACTCAGCAATTACATTTTCTATGCCAATAACTGTTACACTGTCCACATATACATTGATTTATATAGACAACTTAATAATAGTATTCTTGCAGTTGATCATTTGATTAATTTTGCTAATATGAAAATTATGTATATAATTTAATAAAGATCTGATAATTATTTGAATAACTATTGATATAGTTATAAAATTAAGTATATTGTTTTGTTTATTAATCACATATTGATTACCCCCAAATATTTTCTGACTTACTTTCATTCTTTATGATTTTTATAGAATTGTACAATTACTCTTATCAGAATGATCTATCACTGTTGCTGCCTGTCACTATACAGATTTAGATGTTTCAGTGAGCATGTATCAAATCAACCATGAAATAGAAATAAAGATGGAGTAAACAAAAAAAAAAGAACAAGCAAATAAACATTAAAAAGTCATTTTCTTTTCTTGTCTTGATTTTAACTTTCTTTCTCTCTCTCCTAATATTAAATAAAAAACTTTATTGCATTCCTCATAGTTCAATAATGTAAAGGTATCTTGTGAGAGCGTTTTTTTAATATCAGTATAATGTTCTTACTTGCTGTGTAAAAGTATTTGAATGATATGTTGATATATATTTCCCCCAAACTGCTTCTATATCTGATATAAGAAGACATGGACAGACAAGCAATCTGATCAAATAACATTATAAGATTATATCTTCAAGCAATCTAACAAGTCAATAATATTAGTTATCAAATTTGGATTAGGGTCTACATGCTCAGGTTTTGTTCGCATGCCAAAAAAGCAACTGTAACTCAAATCCAAAAGATAATTATAGAGAATTAATTGCAGAGTTCTTACAAAAAACAGAAATAGAGGGTGTGATGGATTAATTGTTGCTGTTTTATATTTTTGATTTTGTTGACTGCACAGTTGGACACTCTGTGAGAAAAAGAGCACCATGACATAATTCACTCTGCCAGAAATTTAGAAATGACATGCTGTACTGCTTAGCATTCACATCAGAAGCTCTAATACGAACATTTCTGAGCATTTGTTGTCAATCTGAGGACAGTGCAGAGGATTTGAAAAGCGTTTAATGAGTCTAATTGTGATTAGAGTGATCACTAGTGATGGCAATGTTATGCCACTATTCATCTTTCTGCAGGGTCTCAAACCAACATGAAGGCCTACATCAAGTGCCTTGAGAAAGTAGTACTACCCTAGGTTAAGACGGTGGATGCTGGAGACTCTATGTCTAGCAACAGGACTCTGCACCATGCCACACAAGCAGGAGAAATTGTCATGGCTGTCAGATAATTTCTGCAATTGCATCATCTCTTACATCTGGCCACCTAACTCCCTAGACTGCAACCACCTTGATTATTATGTGTGGGATGCTGTCGAGTGACAGACCAACAGTACCCCTTATAACGTTAAAGATGAACTGAAGGAAAGATTCACTAACTTAAACAAACTGTCTAGAAGAGTTGCAGGAGATTCTGAAGCCAGCTGGAGGCCATGGTTAAAGCCAATGTTGATTTTATTATATAAATTTACTCATTAGTATTTTAAGATATTTTGTGTAATTTTGGTAAATATATCTGTTAAAATGAGATGTCAGTGTTATTTTCATTTTTGTATAATGTAGATAACAACTTGTCCATTGCATCCTGTATGTAAATAAGAAATAACTTTTCCAAAGGATATCAAATAATTTTGTTTAATTGATGAGTTTCATTCAACATAAAAGTAAGAGAAAAATAATTTTTGGCACTTTATCAGGAATGCTACAAAATAAGAATAATTTTCATTTAGTTCACATAATTATCAGATATTAAATTAGTGAAATTGTAATGAAAATAAATTTGTTTGGATTGAATTCCTTACAATTTATAGTTGTGAATCTTTAAAGTTTATCTTGTAGTTCTCTTCTTTTATGTGGTTGCTTTATTGCTGTTTTCTATTTATGCATCCATTTTATTTCTTCTGTCACTTGAGTGCTTCCTTTGCAACTTAGCATTTGAGAGAACTTTTCACAGCTAGGTATGGCTCGGTTGTGTCCTTTGATAATTAGGTTAACATTGGCAACACCTCTTGACCATAGTCCATTACTCTTTCTGCAAATCTCTTTCTCTCAATGTAATACAGACCATATGCCTTTGGTTGATTGCAAGGCATACAAGAATTAACCCATCAGTCTTGGTTTCAACACTTTCTGCTTGATTCTCTATTAGATTAATTTTCTTTGAACCACTGAAACTGCTACTAGCTTTTTCAAAGGTAATTTGCATAATAGCTGCAAGGATTGCTTGCATTTATTCAATCTTTTCTTTTTCTTTATTAAAACCATTTTACCACCTGATTTTGTTATTTGAATGAGTACAAAACTAAATATGTTTAACTATTCATATTTGGTATAGTCTAAAAAAAAAAAAATACAATTTCAAACCACTTGGGAAAGTTGGTGAATTTTTCTGTTTCATTCTTTTTTTTAATGTTAATGGTTTACTATTCTGTTATGCATGGATTTATAAAAAAAAAATAACAAACATAATTCAGATACAGAAATAGCATGAATAGTTTTGCAGTTTGTTTTTTAAGGTGTTAAAAAAAAGGTTTATGAAAATGAAATCTAATCCAAGTACAAACCAAGAATATATGAAAAAAAAAAGAGAAAATACACATTTTACTTTCTCCTTTTGTAAAAAAATCATTATAGAACTCTATTCCTTTCATTTGATTTACATTGTTTCTTTAAAAAATCCAAACTGATAAATTATTTCATTTTTTTTCTATCAATTTGTTTCATTGTTGGCTTTGATAATTTATCACAGCTCATTTTTCTAATGAACTCTTCATTTTAAGGCACATTAGATAGTTTCATTTTATAGAAATTTAGAGAATTAATTTCTTATAGATATTTAAACAAAAAAGGAAAAACTGATAAAGTTTCTTTTAGCTTGTATGCATCTTGACATGCTGAAATTTTTATTTTTATGTTATTAAATACTGCAAGATCTAATTGAGGTCAATATCATCTTCCACAAAGAAGATTCTCCCATTTTATGATGAAGGTCATAGCTTCAGGATTATCAAGAAAAAACAGAAAACAAATATAAAGTTGGTTATTCTATTGATCATCATTCATAGAATTTAGAAAGAGGATCAGCAGCCAGAAAAATTGGTCCTGCAAATAAAACAAAAAGCACAAACTTCAATTAAAGAGAGAACTTGTTAACATAGATTCTTCTGACAGGAAGCAGACAATCACTTTGTCCAAAGTTATTCTAATGAAAGAATAAAGGGTCTCCTGATATAATATTAGAAAATCTCTTAAAGAGTTTGGCATCTTAAATATGGTTTGTACAAGAAAGCCTCAACTGTCTAAAAAGAACATTGCTGATAGAAAGAAATTTATTGCCCCATACAAGAACAAAAACTAATTTCTTTCAGTGATGAGTAAAGATTTACTCTGCTGCCAAAAAGACATGTCAGAAGATCAACTGAAAAATTCAAGGAAACTTGCCTACAGTTGACAAGAATGTGAATGTATGGAGGTGTGGCATGATTGTTTGGGGCTGTTTCACCAGTTTATATATTGAACCATTCTTTGAAATAAAAGTATCATTGTCAGTCACTGCAATGAAGAAATTCTAAAAAGAAGAATTTAATTTCCTTAATCTAACACCTTCCTGGTCTGAACCCAGTAGCATCACAACAATATAGTACTTCTGGTCTTTCTGTTAAATCAGTTAAAAAAATTCGTAATATAACAAATTCTTATTTTTTAAACTGAACTGTTTTGAGAGCTCTATAGTAAATATAATTTGTTCCAACATTACCTATATTGGTGCTATAATTTTCACAAAGATTTGGTTTTAAAACAGTTTAGCAAGAATGAAACAGTTTGAAACCATCATTATTAAACCAGCTTTCTGATAACATGAATAACAGGATCAAAAGCAAATAGTGCCAATGGAAAAATTATTTGTTAGTGAAGTTTAGTTGTCAGTTAACATACATTGGGTATTGTTATGACCAAATTGCCACAACATAAGATTTGAAAAGTAAAATAAGAAGGTTTAGCTTGTTACCAAAAGGTATATCCACTCTGGTAAGTGGATAGTTTCTTTCATAGGATCAGATACTTGGGTAAGTAAAGTAAACAATAGAGATGAACAACAAATACCATTATTAACATTTAAGAATGTTTAATAGGGAGCAAAAATTAATACTAGGAAGCATGTCTGTGTGGAAAGGTGTATGGGGTGTATGCAGTATGAGAATTGAAAAAAAAAAACTAACTTAGGTCCATAGTCTGAAATCACAAATATACTCTTTATTTTCTTTTTCTTTTCTCCCTCTTTTTTTTTATATTTCTCTTTTTCTTGCTTTTTTTTCAGTTCTTCACTTTCTTTGTCATGAGCATGGGAATGTCATTTAGCTACAATCTTTGACTCCTAAAAGTTGCAATTTTCTGTTGCCAACTATTATTCATTTCCTCCTATGGGTTTTCAATATCATAAAAGTTATTCTGTTGGAAAATTTCAACATTCAGTTCTCTGTTACTCTTAACTGAAAAAAAACATACATTCTTTTATATTTGTTAATTAGCATAACTGATGATTCACTGTTGTTTTTTGGTTTGTGAGTATTTAGTCAGTCAAATAAATGTTTATATGTAGCATGGGATTAATATGGATGAGTTGGGTGAATTATTTGGCCTCTTTATTTTGCAACCTCCAAATCTGTCAGTGAAAAGATTTCATTCTTCAAGATCTGTAATCCAACTTAACTCTTAATATATGTGAATTGTATATAAGATTTGATCTTTTTGTTAAGCAATCCTCTAATTTTGATGATAACATGAGAAAGTCTTCATCTCTTGAAATCTGCAATCCAACTGATTAGATGCATTTCTTCCATGCAGTTCTTCATATTGGTTCACGTGATGACTCCACATGTCTGATGTGTGACTTTTGCCATTGGCTAATCCTGTTTAAATGGGTCATTATTTGACTTAACAGGCATTAGCTGAACTGTTGATTTATAAGGTTATCAGAGAATGAGAGAGAGACAGAGTGAGTGAGTATCTGTCATATTTAGAGAAAAGAAGAAAGAGTGATGGTTTATAGACAGTATGTAGATTTAATGCTGTGAGGATTAAGGGTGAATATGTGGTAACTTAACAGTATTTATTAAATCATTTTGTTTTGATTAATTAAAAATGTGTGTTTTTGGGAAAGTTGAAATTTTGACAGGTGTTTCATATTTTTTTGATTGGGAGGTGTACAATTTTTTGCATAGAGATCTAACCTGCTTTGCTTGATGCAATGTCAAATTTAAACATATTTTTCTTAGATGAAATCTTAGAGATTTATGTCAGATTTGTATATGTATTTTGTAGAAAGTTACTGTATTTTCTAAAATTTTTAAATATTATTTTTCAGCTGAAGGTTTGGAATGAATAGGCTGAAGTTGAGAATTCTTATTAGAAAACATAAAACTTGTTGTCAGGAATATATTTCTATTAGAAAGTAACCAAAATCAATAGTTTTTTTTTTAATTAATAATTTTGCTTGAAAATTGAACATAGATGTCTTAGGGCCATGAATCCTGTGTATAATGATGGGAAATTGAATCCCTTCTTTGTGTAGACAAGCAATTGTAAATTAAATAATAGCATTTAAGTAGGTGAACATGAAAAAAATCCTTCAGCAAATAAAAGGTTAAATTCATATTGGAAATTTTATTTGGAAAATGGCTCTAAATTTATATATGATAGATTTTTCAAATGTTAAACATATTTTAGAAATTATTGCCAAATCCAGAATATTCAATGCTCTTTATTAAAAATGTAGCAACTTTTAATAATATCTGATTTCAAAAGTATTAATATTTTTAGTCCTTTCAAATTTTCATTGATTTCCCTTTTGAAGGTCTTGAAGTTATACTATCCAGTACCATTTTGAGATTAATCATAAATTAAGCAACTTGATTCATTTAATTTACTAAAGCTTAAATTCACTTCTCAATCCTAAATTCAAATTAATGTATTGTATCTGAAATATATTTGTTTAATATTAACTGCTGGCAAAATAAGATTTAGCTTTTATTTATATTGTTTGAAACTTTCCTAGATACACCCTTGTGAAAATTTATTTGTAACAAAACAATGTCTTCCTAGGATCTTTTGCACTTTTCTTGACCATGTATACATTGTCTCTTGATGTTGATTTTCTCTTCCAACATTTTCTGCATTTTCCTTTGTGTTTTGGACTAATGGATCCAATTTGTTACTTTGCCTTGATGGCATGAATGACAATTAAAAGGTTGACACCAACAATATTCACAGTTTCTCTGTAAGGCTTGCCAGTGTGTTTATGTAGTGTTACAATTTTTGTATGCTTTCTTGGAGTAATGTCCTTCACAGACAATGGCCATAGAACAACTAATTGACAGTCAAGACAATAGTGTCTGGGCATGATAAAAATCTGAAGCAATCACAGATAACACAATATTTTTCAAGTCCAAACAAATTTCATCATATAACCTGAAAATAGATTCATATTACTGCACACCACTGCAAATGACCTAATCTGAGGAAAAAATAGAAATCAATTACACCCTGTCACTCCAGTGGCTCTAAAACTGAGTGTATGGTGAAAGAAAGGAAACTAAATCAGTTGTTTCAATTAATTTGCACAAGGCTGTACAGTTTACGTTGAATACTTGATCTCAGAAGCAGTTCTTTCACTACATATTTATCATCTACATTAAATTTTTCAGATTTACAGTATTTTCATGTTTAGCTTCCTTGATTTAATAATATAGAGATATAATAATAATTGGCAGTGACTTTACTTTGTACTCAAGAATTTAATTTCTTTTTTTCTGATCTCTACCTTTATGATGATGGCGCTGATGACTAAATTCACTTATAATGTGCAGGTTCAGGACTAGAAGCTTCTAGTTTCACCAGAGCCTGCTCCTGTCATCCATTCCCTATCACGGTTTGGTTTTGCAAGAATTGGTTAAAGGTGAAAGAAAATCAAAGTAGAAGAAAGCAATAATTGCCTATTAATATAAGTTCATTATTAGAGCTATCTCAGTAAATTCATTTATTTAGACTATTTTAGAATCTAAATTTTTAGCTAAATAGTAAAATTTTCTTTAGTCTTAGAACTTCCAACTATCCATATATTTTAGTGTTGTAATTTTAAAAATAAAATACCCAAGTTTAATTCTTAACAGATTTTGCAAGTATATTGATGAAGCAACTCAAATGTTTTCTGAATAACTACTGTATTTTCATTTGTTTAACTTGCCAGGTAAAATAGAGATCTTATCTGCTTAATAAGCAATCCATTAAATTTTCTTTCTTTTATCAAGTATTGTTTGTATTCTTTGGAAATGACATTGGATTCTCAGCAAGGAACATGTCTCAAGTCTCTTATATAATCCACTTTCAGATAAGATACTATTTATTTTCTGATCCAGGGATCTTCACCAATCTTAAAGCTAGTCTGCCTGCTATTTTGGTAGATTCGATCAAGAATATGTACTTTGTGAATATCAAATGAAAGTGTCTTTTGTTGATCTCTTGTAAGGTCTGTTAAACTTTCTTTCTAGAGTGAATCATTGTTAACAGTAAAAGGAAATTCATGGAAACAACATGTTTTCATGTGACAAAATATATTTTAGATTTTATTTATTTGTAATATATGATATGATATTCTATAGCTTTCCTTGGGATTATGACAATATTTAATTTACTTATTCACACA
Source organism: Ascarosepion bandense (assembly GCA_037127315.1). Classification (NCBI taxonomy): domain Eukaryota; kingdom Metazoa; phylum Mollusca; class Cephalopoda; order Sepiida; family Sepiidae; genus Ascarosepion; species Ascarosepion bandense. The sequence goes on along the minus strand of JBBBDQ010000536.1, from coordinate 1,178,309 downwards.
TACTCTGACATATAATAAACACTTCAATTATATGTGAATTAAGTAACATTTTTACTGAATTTTATGTATTAATTTTCTTGTAAAAACAAATATTGAGTATCTATTAAAATAAATTTTCCTGTATATATCACCAGATGCAAATAAGATAACCACTTTGAAATATCAGGTGGTGTAATGGATATTGGCTCAAAATTGGAGAGTCAGGTTCCAATTCCAGTGTAGTTCATTGTATTCACTTACATGCAAATACCCTTATTAAGAGGATTATATTTGACTTTATGTTGCTAACAGAAGTTGAATGTTGGTGAACCATAATAAACAAAACAAAACAAGAACTTGAGTAGAAAATAAATTACCAATGTTTATTGATGCACACAGATACTGAAATATGAAAGTATAGAGAATGGTTAACCTCAAGTCAACTTGAGGGTGGCCAAGTCTTCCTTTCATTGAAATGGTTATCAAAAACATCTAGACTCAATGGTTGGGAAGTGAGAAGAGAACAATCATCTTCTTTCCAGAAGTGGGGTCATAAAATTCACATGTGATCAAAAATCCTTTTTGGTTTCCTTTTGCCTCATGGCCAAATTAAAATTTCTTTTATTTTTTTTTTATAAAATTATTTTATTTCAATTATCTGGCAAATTCACTTACTCTTCTGCCATCTAGGGGTTAATTAGTAAGACTTAAAAAAAACTTTTACAGTCTAAAAATATTTTCTGGCTTTAAATAACCTGAAAAAGTTGATAAGGCATAAAAATCAATCAAACCAGATGCAAGTAAATATCAATTTCAATAGCTTACTCACACAGTGATTCAAGATTTTTTTTGTTTTTTAAAATAGACGTTATATCTTTATAATTAGCTTGCCAAGTTCCTTAATTTAAATGAATGACTAAATATGCTAAAATCTGTTAGGTATTGGGTTACAACTTCATAGAAATGCATGCTGTTTTTTTGAAAATTTGCTTTAAGCAAGAAGATATTGCCTATGATATTTAACAAGACTAAATAAAATAAGAGATTAAATTATTTAAAAATTAAGAACAGTTTCCTTCAAAATCCGCTAAATGTCCTTTGATGAAACACATAACTGATAAAAACTAGCAAGATAGCATGTCAAGGTGTTAAAAATATATCATGAGGAAACTGTGGTGATACCGACCGAGCAAAAGCGATGAACTGGATGTTGGCTCTATACCGACTAAAAAGCAAATGAATAAAACTCGTCGTGCGCATCTGAGTTCGCACAGATGTTCCGGTTGAAAAATAAAAATTAATCAAATATAAAATTTCCATTTCGCGAGCCTATGCGAATTTTATTTACCAGCCAATGGAATCAAATTTACCAGCCCAGAATCAAATACAAGTGTGAAATTCAAAACGAGCTTCTGATCCAAAAACAGATATAAAAAGTGGAGACAAAAAGCATCGTCAGACAGTAGGACAGACAGGCTAGAGTAACCGGTGTCTCCCCTTGACTTAAGTCTAGAGGCTACTATGCTGGCCTCTTTCCTTTTCCCTGTCTCAAAAGTACTTACTGACCTCAGGAGTGACCTCTTCAAAGACATTCCACACAAACCAACTTACCTTACTCACATACCTCTGCTCTCCACATTCCTAAGCCTTTTATCTCTTTCAGCATTATTATCATGAATACTTTAACCTCTGTTGGACCTATCCTTCAAATATTACTTTAATTGTAAAACATTAATTGACATGTGTATATATAAATGTTATTTTATACTCAAATTGCCTTTCTTGATTTATAATCATTTTATGACTTATAGTGGGCCTATCTTCCACAAGGCCAAATTCCATTAACCTGCAATGATATACAATTACCCTTCACTACAAACTGAAAAGATAAGATATACCCGCTATAAAAGTAGTTCAGTCCTGGTCATGGATATGCAGAATATCACTCATCTTGTTTGATTTTTATATTGGATATTATTTCTTTATAATAGTCAGCTTTTATAACATATGCATAAAAATATCCTTTTTCTCTTTCTCTTTTTCTTTTCTGTTTATGCTGAGGTGTGTACGTGTAGAGTGTTGTAATCATTTGTCCTTTTATTTTGTTTGTTTCACTTTACACTCACTCTTTATCTTTCCTCTCCTTTTTATCCTTTTTTCTTTCTTCTTTTGATAATTGCCATCCTTTGTGGCAGATTGTTATATTTTCTAGATATGCCATTGTTTTTTTAATTTTTGACTGTATTTCTCTTTTTTTTTACTAGGGAAGTCGTATTTCATTTTTTTTTTTACATATTGTTACCGTTTTGTATTTTTTAATTTTGTGCATGCTCTTTGTTTTTAATTTTGTTGACTACACAGTATAGTAGGGTTAGTTTGGCACCATCTGTGGGCAAAAGAACACCATGACGCAGTTCAGTCAGTCAGAAATTTGTAAATAGCATGCTGTAGTACTGGAAACACCAATACAAACATTTCAGAGTGTTTAAGTGTCTGTCTGAGGACAGAGCAGAGGATTTTAAAAATTGGATGAGTCTAATAGTCATGAAAGTACAGCCAATTGGAAAACTCATTCTGATTGTACTGATAAAAAAAAGATCTCCCAAATTTCTTGGGGAGGGCCTCAAACTCAATACAGAGGCCTACAACCTTGAGGTGGTAGTGCTGCCTTGGGTTAAAAGAGTGATTGCTGGAAGACTGTGTCTGGCAACAGGATGCTGCACCATGCCACACAAGTAGAAGAACCCAGTCATGACTTTCAGACAATTTCTGCAACCATATCACACTTTACATCTGGCCACATAACTTACCAGACTGTAGCTCTCTTGATTATTATGTGTGGGGTGCAGATGTGCAAGAAACTAACAAAACTCCTTGTAGCATCAAAGATGACCTTGTAGCGGAACAGAAAGACAGCAGTCTGTGGGTTCTGCTGAATCAACTACAGTCTCCCGTTCAAAGAGGCAATGAGTGGCATGTGTGATATACAAGCAGGATAGCGGATACTTACGTAAATGTAGCAACTATCTCTGGCTAGATGAAATGCTGGTTGAACAAGGAAAAAATATTAACTGATTAAAAATGGCCTACCTTTAAGTCTGAAATGAGTGCAAACACGTTTTGCATGCAGAGTGCCAAAAGTCAACAATAAGAGTACAAGCGTCCTTTATGGGTGTAACTTATAAGTTACGAATGTGTAACATATGTAAATATCGGCCAGCTAGAACTCATATAAAACAAGAAATCTCGACAGGTGGATGATTTTGGATTTGATGAGTGTGTCAGTGTGGAGACTATTGGAATTTATTTACCTCTATCAACAAGAACCTGAAGGCAAGGATTATGGTAGCATTCACTAACTTAAATAAGGAGACTGTCCAGAAGAGTTGCAGGAGATTATGAAATCATCTGGAGTCCATGGTTGAAGCCAATAAGAATTTTATTGAATAAATTTACTCTTTAGTATTTAAAGATATTTTTATGTGTAATTTTGATGAATACATCTGTTAAAATAAGATGTCAGTATTATTTTCATTTTTGTCTAATTTTGACAGTTTATTCATCATGCCCTGTGTATATATATATATATATATATATAAAGCATCTAGACAACATGAAAATTCATTTAAAGACAAAAATCTAATATAAAAGTGAGGAGTTCATGAAATTATAGTCTTACTCCCTATCTTTTCAATATGGATTTTTTTTTAATGCTAAACTGCTAAGATTAATACATTCATTCATGATAAGATAACTTGAATAAAGTACATTTCCTCATTACTTTGAATACTTAACTTTAAAAAAATCCAAGGAATCTACATTAATAATGTGAAACAATTGTTTGAACATACATGAAAAAACATTGCATTCAACTTAGGAACAAAGTTCATCAGGTAACTGCATCTTTCTCCTTTGAAATCTTTTATAAGAATCATCAGTCTATGTAAGTGAATCAATCTGTTCCAAACAAATTAGCTGTATTCTTTAATACAAACACCACTGCTGTTTTAGTTTTGTCAACAAAAGAAATGTTACAGGTTAATTCACCCATAAAGTTAAATTTCTTTCCTGAAACTCCATAAGCAACTTTTTTAAAAGTTAATAAACTGGGTTTATTCATTTATCTCCACATCTGTTCATTTATGATGATGATATCAGATCCTGTATCAAATTGTATATTTATTTTTACATTATTAATTTTCAGATAAACAAATTTCCTCTTTTGAGATGTTTCTAACTCAGTGAAAGACACATTCAAAATTTTGTTAATTTTTTCTTTATGCTTTTTGACTTTACACCATGTATTTATGATGTTCACATACTTTTAAATTTTCTTTCATTTTTTTTATTTGCAATAAGTACTTTTGTGTCTTACCATCCCACATTTGTGGCATTTTTTGTTGTTAAAAAAACAAACAATTACTTTTGAAATGCTTAGTGTGCAAGTGTAGCAAGTATTAGGTATTGATGGGGGTTTATCATTGTTTTTTTTAATGTTCTGCTAGGAGTTGAAAAATGTTTATATTATTTTTTCTTAGATAGTTGGACACTATATACTTGTGAAATGTTTTTTTTCTCATCATTGTGGTAGATTTACAATATGTTGACACTCTTCTGATATTTTTTGGTGAGTTAATTTGGGATCCATTTCTAATTTAGCAAGTATCCTGAATCTTATTTCTGTGTCTTTATTAGAAGTTAAGCCTTGCATGAATCAGATGCATTTAAATATATCAGGAGTTAATTCATTTAACTTGAACTTCTCACATTCTTGATTTGACTTCTACATATACAACAAAATTTTCATTGTCACACTTTACTAAAACATTGCAAACATGTATTAAGTAATGAGCTCCTACCACTGAAAATTTTCATAGTATTACTACAGTTTCATCAAAATTTATCTCATAAGTTTGTTTTTTGGGGGAGAAAATAAAATTTACATACTTTTCATGTTCAGCAGGGGACAATTTTCTCAATAATAAATAAACTTTTTATCATTCTAATAGGAACAATGCCTTTTGTAGATTCCTTTAATATGATCTGTAATAAGCTGGAAAAATATGAAAATTTACGAATTGAATTAGCAACAGCATCTGAAGTGAATACATCTGGTATTTTTTCTTCTGTAGTTTTATTAAATAATAATAAAAAAAAAACTCCTGTTTTTGTTGTTGGTGTAATTGTAAATGTTCATGTTTTTGTTGTTGCTGCAATTGTTGTTCTTGTTGCTGTTTTTGTAGCACCAACATTTAAATCATGATAAATTTTAGTTCTTCTATTTTCCTGTACTCTTATAGTGGGTTGCTTATCTATTCTTTTCTAGTTGTGGTGGGAGTCCATTCTAGTGAAGGGTAATTGTATACTGTTGCAGGTTAAAGGAATTTGGTCTTGTGGTAGATAGCCCACTATAAGTCATAAAATGATTATAAAATCAAGAAAAGCAATTTGAGTAGAAAAATAACATTTTTATATATACACATATCAATTAATGTTTTTACAATTAAAGTAATACTTGAATATAAGTTTAACAGAGGTTAAAATGTTTGACAAATAATAAACTGAAAAAGATTTAAGGCTTAGGAATTTGGGAGCGCCTTGAGTAAGGAATGTCTTTGATGTAGTCGCTCCTTAGGTCAGTAAGTACTTTTGAAACAGGGAAGAAAGTAATGAGAGGTGAAGGGAGGCGAACATGGTAGCCGCTTGACTTGGTCAAGGGAGGTTCTAATATCACGCTCGTCTGTCCATCGGTCTGTCTCCTTCAGTCTGTCTGCTGGGTGCTTTCTGTCTCGGCTTTTTATATCTGCTTTTTGGATCAAAAGCAGCTCGTTTGCGATCTCATACTTGAATTTGATTCTGGGCTTCCCATTGGTTGGCAAATAAAATTTGCATAGGCTCGCAAAATGGAAATTTGATATTTGATTAATTTTTATTTTTCAACTGGAACATCTGCGCAGAGACGACTTTTGGTCATTTGCTTTCTGGTCATTATAGAGCAAACATCCGGTCCATCGCTTTTGTTCGGTATCACCACACTCTACGGAATATTTTGGAGATTAATTTTTAAATAACTTTGCCTGGTTATTTCTCTGTAGTCCTGTGAATTGGAAGTCTCTTTTGTGTTGTGCTAAATATTAACTAAATATTCTATTACAATGTGTACGATACATGTTTTTATTTTTTTGTTTCCTCACATAAGTTCAAACAAATACTCATTGACACTTTTGTCAAGTTACATATACTAGAAATAACACTTTTGAAGAATACTGTTAGACATTTTTCTTTGTCTGCCTCGCACACTATTATGTACCCATTTATATATTATAAAGATTACAGCAACATGATTTCTAAAATTAAATAAAAATGAGATTGACTATGCTTGTTCTCTAGCAATCTGTGTTCAAACTCAAATGTTGAGAGTGGTACTTTATTCATAGATGACAACAGTGTAAGAAAAAGAACAATTGTTCAAGTTCAGCTTATGATGATAACCTTGTAAACATTAAAATTGCAGTTATTGAGTTGCAAAGGAAATTTTTTTTTATATATTTACATCTCTTAAGGAAAATGTCAATTTAATAAGATAAAATAACTTGTGTTATTTAGCAGAATATCCACCCATTCTGAATGTGGCACAGTCTTCTTACAATAGTGTATCATAATTACCATTGATTTGCATCAATAATTGCATTTGAATATATAATTTTGTAATAACTCCCCTCCTCTCTCTCTCTCTCTCTCTATGTATTGTAGGGAAAAGGATTTCCTGATGTTAACACACGACTGTTTCTGAGAAAACTTTGGAATGAGTTTCACTTACCAGTCTTTGGATTGATGGATGCAGATGCTTATGGTAGGTGTGAATTTATTCATTTAATAGGCGTAGTTTATAAACACAAAAACTGAAAAAGATCACTTTCCAGTAAAATATTATACACTTTGAGAGATTCATCTTTTATTTGCATCAACTTTTTCAGTTTTACTGTACACTTATAAATCTTGGAAGATAACAACAGAATCACCCCAAAATATTCAAACATTAGAAATGTTACAGACATCTCCTACACAGACCAAATCACAAATGATACAGTGTAAAATGCCATCATACAAGAAACAAGACCATTGGAAAATTTCATATCCATCATTAAGGAAGTCATAGGAGCCAAGAATCTTTCCACTATCATCCAACAAGATACTCTTTCAGGTAAAAGAGGAGGAGGCAAACAATAAAAAATAGACTGACAGTATCAGTGAGTGGATTGGAAAAGCATCCACAGTGACTCAGACATTAGTAAACAGTTGAGATGAGTAGTGGAAAATGGTTAGTTAATTTGTGGTTAATTTATGTTGCCAGTGGTTTGCAATAACTGAAATTGATTAAAATGTTTGCTTTCAAGATATAGATCTCTTCTTTCTTCTGTTCTCATTTGCCTGTATGACATCACACCAGCCAAAGTTGGTTTTCTTACTCCTCTCTACCTCACAGACTCACTCTTTATTCCTGAGTCAGTAGGGGGCGGGGGTGGGGGAAATAATATTTGCATACAAGACTCAATTCTCATTTACTCAGGATTTTTTATTTTATAAATTCAAACTGGTTTGAACTCTTAGATATTTTTGTTCCTTTATTCATAAGTTGGAATAATCCATTTCACTTTTAATGGCAGTCATGATCTTTCAAAAGACCTGATATGCCAAGTAAATTTGCTTTGCTGGAGGTAAGTTTTCTTGTTCCTCACACTTTCCCCTGATCTCAACGCCTGCCTTCAACAAACACTCCTTCATAGAGGTGGAGGGAATGTTTCCGGTGGCAGTAGGTCCACATCTATGTTCTGCATGTCCTTGACATTTTTGGTGTCATCACAACCTTCTTTGTCATCTGAATCTGTACTCTCTGATACAGAGGGTAGACCGTTTGACTGCATTGTGCAAAACATTGCTGTCTTTGGATCCCTATTAGACAACATATCTTCACTGTGATATTCTTCTGAGGTGGTTAACTTGTGTCACGGACAAAGGTTCTTCACTTGGTGTGGCACACCATTGATCTGGACTGTTTTTGGAGCTAATAACTCCATCAACGTGTCCTCTGCTAAATCTGGTAGTACAATGTTTATTTGGGGCTTGACTCATATGATATCACCAATTTTATATGGTTCTTTTTTATCATTCTTCAGAATATTTGGCATTACTTGGTCTATCCTCTTTATCTGCTGTCTGTATGTATATATTTCATTGGCTAGCACAGTTGATGGTGTTACATCCTCTTTGAGTATGATGTTGTACCAATACACAGCCTCTTGAATGGAGCACCTTTTTCAAGGAAGTACGTAAACAGAAAGGAGTACCACAGGTGGGAAGTGTGAGAAAAGAAACTATTGAAGTCACTATTTCAACAGTAAATGGTTGGGACTTAGATGCCAGTCTAGTAGCATGCTTCAATTCATGTAGTTGGAACACCAGAGAAAAAAGCTTGTCAGAGGAGTTGCCATGAAAATATTTGTAGAAAATACAGGGAAGTCATGTTATGCGAGTAAGAAAGTGACTGAAATTAAAATGTCTGATCAGGATGAGTTACAAGTGCTCTACTTAAAACAAGAAAGTTTAACTGCAATACTCTGTAGTGTTTGTGAAGGAAAACTAAAAATCTATTAGAATCAAAATTTGGTAATCAGATTATGTATATTAATTAATCTGCTTCAGACAAAAACTTTCTTATTGAATATTATTAATAAAATACAATATAATGAGTGAATGATAATTTAAAATAAAATTTAATTATGATTTTTTTTTTTTTTTTTTTTTTTTTTTTTTTTTTTTTTTTTTTTTTTTTTAATCGTGTCACCCCAAGCAAGGTATTCCACTGCCACTATAGCGCAGGGGCTTACATAGAGGGATTGGGTATAGGAAATGTCAGAAGGAGGGTGATAGACAACTTAGGATGTACATAGAGAGTTGGAGAGAGTGGGTGTGAGTTAGTGTGTTAGGAGGTGTTTATTTTTTTATTTTTTTTTTTTTAATCATTTCACCCCAAGCAAGGCATTCCATTGCCACTGTTGCGCTTGGGGCTACAAAGGGGGAGGTAAATAGGAAGAGTGGTTAGATATAGGAAATGTCAGAAGGGGGGTGATAGATAGTTGGGTGGGTGGGAAGAGTGTTTGAAAGAATGGAAGTTAGTGTGTTAGGAGGTGTCTATTGACCTTACATTTAAACTCCTGGAGATTGTAGCCATCAGGGAAGCAGTCATGTGGAAGAGAATTCCACAGTCGGGAAGTGCGAGATATGGCAACAGTATTCAATGCACGGGTGGATGGTAGATTTATAAATGTGCAGGATAGATTCAGACGGAAAAAAACCTCCGGGCCCTGCACAGAGAACCGACTTTCATAGCAGTGGATTTGGCAATGGATTAGATATAGTCATTCCACTTGAGGTCCGCTGAGAGTGTGAGACCAAAGAGGCATAGTGTTTTACTCTCTGGGAGGCAAGCCTGGTCCATGCTAATAGGAGGTAGGTGCGATTGTCTATGATGATTAATTGATAGTAGCTTCATTTTAGAAGCATTAAAATTTACGAGCCATTTCTTACCCCAGTCCACTACAGATTGGAGGTCCTTTCCAAGATTGGCTGCAAGGTTAGCTTTGTCGCCTGCACCAGATTTTTGGTCGAGGCGAGAATAAACTGTGGTGTCATCGGCGTACATACCTACTTGGGATCTTATGGTATCAGGGAGATCATTAATGTAGATCAGAAAGAGCGTAGGGCCTAGGATAGAGCCTTGAGGGACACCCGCATTCGTATGGTAGTTCTGGGAGGCATGTCCGTTTAATACCACTTTCAATGTGCGGTTAGATAGGAATGACTGGATTAGTTCAAACAATTGTCCAGCTATACCATAGCTCCGCAGTTTGCATAGAAGGCCAGCATGCCAAATTCTGTCGAACGCTTTAGAGATATCCAAGGCAACGGTTCGGGCTTCACCATTCCTATCGTGTACCTGATATATGTACTTGGTGATGATCATTAGCATATCAGCAGTAGATTTACAGAGAAATATAAAATTTACACAGAATTTAGAACATATACCAAATTATTAATCTGCAAGGCTTCAGCTATTAAGCATGTGAAGTTATTAAGTTAAAAATTTTATACTCTTCAACTAACACATTCAGATAGAGCCAAACATTTTAAGGGAAATTAAAACACAAGACAAAATCATGCCATAAATAATATCTGGCCACTCATATTCAAGTATACCCATTTACTGGGGCTAGCTAGCTAACCTCCATTGCAAATGCTTGCTCAGGCACACTTGTGTTTGTTCAATTCCCACAGAGCCCACCTGTGGCTTATACTGCAACTATGCTGAGCAGAACTTAGTTACAGATTTTAGGAGAGAGCGCATTATCTAGCGTGCACAACAGTCTGGACAAGGCCAAAATGCCCAAACCCTTGATCACAATGGCTTATAACTTCAAACTAGCCCAACCATAAACAGCTGCTTAAAGAGAACTGTCTACCCAATTTCACTCACAAGGCTTGGTCAACTTGATATGGTTTTCAGGCACTTTCCAAGATGACGCATGCTCAGAATGCCTCCTCCAGACTGATAATATTAAGAAGTCATCTTTCTGACATGGTGAGAATCGAATACAGGCATCATAGTCAGAAAGCTAATGTTCTAATCACTTGGCCACATGCTCATTTAAATATTTATTCAACTAAATGTGAATACTTTTGTTGTACAATGTTTCTCCATTTTTTCCATCAACTTAAAGATTCTGTCTTTCCAGAATTTTGGTGGATTCTCAGCAAAGAACTCTCTAAGGTGGTTTTGTTTTTTATGTCATCTAAAGAATTCAAAATTTTTACCATTGAGATTATTGTGCAAGGACCTGAATAAATCAAAATTCAAAGGAGTCATGTCTGGTGAATATAGTAGGTGGAGTAACACAGCTAAGCTGCAACAATTTTTGCCAGATTACCAGAGAGACGTGAAGTTTGATATTATCCTGATGAAAAACAACACCTTTCCTGTTTACCAAATCTTGGCATTTTTCTTGAATTGCTGCTTTTAATTTGTCCATTTGTGAGCAGTACTTTTCAGAATCAATTGACTAGATACTTGGCAGGAACTCATAGTAGAGGATTCCTTTTCAATTCCACTAGATGCACAACATGACTCTTTGAGGACAAAGATCTGCTTTTGGGGATGGCTAAAGTTGGCTCATATTGCTTATTCCAGGATCTTTTTTGCTGAACATTGTTGTAATCATCACCTCTCAAAATTTAAAATATGATTCATAAGATTGTTTTCACTCAGGTCATGTGCTATCCAAACACTGTATCAATTTAAGTATCCAAGTTTTACTAAGCTCATGAATGATGGATTTTGATAAATTTAGTGTTTCTGTCAATTTCCACATTGTATAATGTGGGTTATTCTCAAACAATTCCTTGATTTGGCAATCATCTGTAGTGAGGTGTGGATTCTGCTTGAGTATTCATCATCAATGAGACTACAATCACCAACTTTAATCTTAGTGAACAACCTTTATACAGTTCTGTCACTGTACACAGCACATATCTTTATGGTTACTTGTGATGCATTTTTATAATTGTAAAGGCAAAAATGCCTCATAAGTAACAAAAAGATGTGCTGTAATAAAAAAGCATCAGTTGTCTTTAGACAACTTATGCACCTTATGATCTTACATTTTCATAGGGATACAAAATTGACATGAATTAAGTAATTTTAAACTTTCTTTCTCAAGAGATAGTTTGAAAACATAATTTATCTGTTGATAAATTTGATGTTTTCTAATGTGTTGGAATATGAACAACTAAAAATCAGTATGCACTTTCTGGACAACACTATACTAAGTCAGGTCATTAAGAAAACTACCTGCAGAAACCCAATATTTGTGAAACATATAAAGAATTTATGGAATATGAAATTTTAGATTTACATGTTATCATTCTCTTATTTTCCTTTCTTTTTTCTTTGTAGAAAAGTTGAATATTTTTACAATGCCAAATTTTCATTTCTTTAACCTTCTATAACACAAAGGAAATTGACCATAAATGCATTGAAAAGTCACTTCCCAAAATCTGGCAAAATGATCAAGCATAAAAATTTTTTTTTAATCTCTTTTTGGTTGTGTTAAGAATTTTTCAGCATCCCTTGTATATATATATATATATATATATATATATATATATTGAAATAAGTTTGCCCATAATTTCAATTCAAGAAATGTTAATTTAATTAAAAGAGGAAGCAATTTACTAAAGTAAAAATGTCTAGAAAATGCACTGATTGCTAAATTTGCATTGAGGTTCTTACGACATTTTCTGCTTTTCTTAGCAGAACTTCTGTTATCACAATATAGGATACTTTAGAGCAAAATCAAAAGTGGAGTAAAACTGTATGAGATTTGCTCGACACAGTGTCCAAGCATGCCTGATAAAGAAAAATTTGAAATTCATTCAGCATTTAACCTCAGTACATAATTATAACAGATGCTCACATTTATATCTCCTTCCAACTCATTTCTACACATATATTATTCCATCAGTAAAAGAATTAGTTTGATGAAGTCCTTCTAGAAGACAAAATTTGTTACATAGAATTTTTCCATGTTAGCATTCAATTGCCTAATATAATGAAATAACAATCAGTGTCATTTCTCTCTCTCTCTCTCTGCAACATGCTCCAGTCTACTGAATAGAATTACTAAAAGTGTTCAACTGTAAAACAAACCAGTTGTTAATTAGTATAATTGGTTTATTTGTATCACACAAAGATCTATGTAGACAATTGCTATAATTACTAATAATGCTTTTTAACTACTTAGCATTTTATTAAAAAATATTTTCATTATTGTTTCATTTTAAATAACTGATAATTACCATTGTCAACCAATAGTTTTAAAGTAGCTATTTGTAAAGAAAACAAAATGATTCCAGTATTGGAATAGACTTAAGTGCTGTGCTTATTAAAGTTACAATCAATATATGTGGTAAAATAGAATAGAATTAAAGGTTTATAGATATCAGAAGTAACTAATTGAGAGTATTTCTCTTACTGATTGAAAAGATTTTGTTTAAAATAATCATTTTGCATCTTGAGTCTTTATGCAAGAGAGGACTAAATATGCAGAAAAGTAGTATTTATCTGTTTATGGGTCTATGAAAGAAAAGAAATATATTTATAAAACAAGGCAATAACATTTGTTACTCTGTGTGTGTGTGTGTGTGTGTATATATATATATATATATATATGAAAAAAGGATTGATTCAAAGATGTTGAATGGCCATTTCGATATGAAGATCCCCATGGGGGATAACACATCACCTCAGCAACAGAAAAATCCTTTCAGAAACTTTATTTTTTTATTTTTCTGTTGCTGAGGTGATGTTATCCCCTGTGGGGATCTTCATATCGAAATGGCCATTCAACATCTTTGAATTAATCCTTTTTTAATATATATTTGCTCTGTAATATTTTATTACATGGAGCTCTCTTCCTGTATCATTTTTTAATATTAAAATAAAATTTTTAATATTAATTAGGATCGGGTTTTTGGAATTTACCTTCCTGCTTTTTTCCCTTGGATTGAAGTATCTGAATTAAAATATATATATATATATAGCTTCTTTATATTTGATGATAATCCAATTTGAAAATGACTTGGTCATATAATTCTAAAAAATATTTTCCTGTTTATTTAAAATCTTACTTTTCTTTGTTAAACTATTTTTTGTAAATATACTTACAGTAATTTATAATTGAAACAAAAATTGAATGTCAAGATGTTAAATTTTGGTTAACATTTTAAATATTTTTTCTAATATGGATGTATTGTATAATTCAAGGATGAAATTAGATTCATTTATTCAAAATATGAAAGTAATCTTAGTTAATACTTTTATTTGTACTGTATATACTCAGCTTAAATTTCTTTCAAATAAAACAATTTCTCAGTGCACAGTCATTGTTGATATTTTTAAGTGGTTTTAATCTTTTTCTTAGCTTAACTTCTCATGCTTATTTTTTTTGTATCTTTTTAGCAGAATGCTTTGCTTGGAAATTCTCTTCCAACTCCATTTTTGACTTATCAGGAATATTTTTCCATGTCTTTACCCTGAGAACAGTGTCTCGACTGAGTGATATGCATATCACTCTGTTTATGGTTCTGCTATCATTTCTTAACTAAAACTGAATTTGTCTATCAAGCTTTAGATAAGAACAGTGAAGCTTGAGCTGTGTCTTTAGATTTTTTAAAGGTGTTCAGCTGGATTTGGCATATTGGCCTTCTCCACAAGCTCAAAGGTTATGGTGTCTCTGGATGAATCTCTGGCTTAATCCAACTGTTCCTGACAAATTGTGTAGTGAAGACTGTGTCGAACACACATGCTTCTAGTTCATTTCAAAACAATGTGGAGGTTCTCCAGGGATCTATTCTTGGACCCACGTTGTTTCTTATCTTCATCAACGAACTTCCTGACGTCATTAGTTTCCAACTCAGTATTTATGCTGATGACAATTACTTACTCCTATCTTAGTAGTCAGTCTAACAAAGTTAAACAAGCCATTGCTCTAAAAAAGGACAGCTAATCAGTGGTTAACTGGGTAAGGAATGGTTTGTAAATTTTAACACCTCCAAAATGAAGCTGTTGTCATTTAATCACCATAGAGAATCGTTTCTGCCTGCCATCAACATGGCTGACACTAACCTCCAGGAGAGCAACTCTTTGTGCTTTCTTAGGTTCCTATTTTCACTGATATGAAGTAGAAAGCTTATATTAAATCGATTGCTACTTTTGCAGCTAGGAAAGTTGGCTCACTGTGTCATGCCAAAACATTTTTTCTTTCTAAAATCTATTTTGCATTTTTCAATTTACTATTTATCCATGCATTGAATATTGCTGCTATATCTGGTCTGGTGCTCCTGCTATATATCTTGAGATTCTTGACAAATTTCAAAGATATGTATGTAATGTAATCGATCCTGACCTGGCATTTGATTTCAGTCACTTTCTCACCGATGTGGCATGGCTTCCCTCTCTGTCTTTTATACAAATAGTTTCATAGCCATTATTCTGGTGAGCTTTCCTCTTTGGTGCCTTGACTGCATAACTTTTAGATTGGCAACCAGTTTTCTTCTTTTTATTATTGAACTAGCCAGATTCAACTGTCAGTTTTATTCTAATATTTTTTTTCTCACACTTCTCCCTTGTGAAAATTCTTTCCTATTTCTTGCTTCCCTGTCATCTACAAGCTTTAAAACTTAAAATCCATTATCAATCACTATTTTCTGTTTTCTTGAATCCTATTCTTTTATTGTCCTTTCTCTTCACTAAAGTTTTCTAATTCTCTTTCAGTCTCAGCAACCCCTTGTATCCTAGTGGCATTATCACCTTACTGGAGATGAAATGATTAAAAAAAACACTCAAAAGTGGCTATGAGGATATTAATAGATGCTAGTGCTTATATAGTGTATATGTATCTAATACCAATGTATGTATATTCGTATAATTATAACTTTGTCAGTGTTAATTCTGATATCAGTGTGTATTTGATTATACTATATGAATAATTTAGTCGTTAATGTCCAGAAACTACTTGTTTTAAAGTTTTTGTCTTTATAATTTTTCTATTATTATTATTTCATGTCTTTTCTCAAGAATATGTATTTGTTATTACAAATCTCGATAAAAAATTTCTGTTAAATATTAAAATATTATTTTTATTTTTAGTAAAAATCATGAAAATGAATTTCTTGAATACACTTATACATGAATAGAAGTGTATCAGTTTAGTATATGAGATAAATCTGGATATATATATATATATATATATATATATATATATGCAATTACTCAAAAGTATATACTAATATAACTTTGTCTCATTTGGTGATCATGGCTTCCCACAGTTTCCTCTTTGTAGTTCTTAATAAATTTTGTCTTTTTTATCTCTCCTAAATCTTGTTCTACCATCCATTAACTCAAGCTTTCTAGGTAGGTTATGTGTTGTTTTTATTTCTCTTACTTTCAATCTGTTCCCTCGAGTATAAAATTTTCTAAACCTTATTTCTTCATTATATGCCCTGAAAATTTCGAGTATCTCTTCATAATGTTAAGTGTAAGTGTTTTTGTTTCCAGTTTCTGAAAAAAAATGTCAATACTCACTAGTTTGGTCCCTTTCTGTTGTTTCAAGTCCCTTCTTCGTCTGTGAGGAGTTTACCCAGCGTTCACTGCCATATGGAAGGACTGATATTATATAGTAGTTCAGTACTCTTTTCTTTGTTTTTTACAATTTTTCTGTTTGCTTAGCTTTGGAAGGCACTGCTATTCCAATGCAACTTCACATTTCAGTGTCACACTTTCTGTTCTCTGTTAAAACACTTCTCAGATATTTACTTTTTTTAATTTGGTATCTCCAATTTTTAATTTGCTTGTTAGGTTGTTCCTTTTGTTAACAGTCATTTATTCTGTCTTCTTGCAATTGATGTTCAATCCTTTCTTCCTTTTTCTACCTTCTATAGGAGTTCTTATTTATATAAATTGTTAAGTTTCTCCAGAAAGTGTTTATATTAATTACAAATACTGTATATGAGAACACTTCTTTAACAGGACAAAATGATCCATATTTCCTGTTCATTAACTGACAACCTCATTTGTCATTGATATCTTTTTATTTTAGGCTTAATTAATTTTTACCTATGATTAAGTGACTGTTTTACTTTTCAAACTTTGTTGTTGAAACCTCTAATTTATTTGCTTTCAGTAAAGTTCAAATAAAACTGTATTTCAAAATGATCAAAAGTTTCATTGTGTGTTAAATTACTTTTTTGTTTTATAAACCTACAAGGATTGCTTCATAATAGTATCCATATTTTTATTAGTATCAATCATTGTTTATAATGACTACAAAAAATATGCATTCAGAATTTCTTTATAATGCTTCTTTTTTGGTAATATCTTATCCAAAAACTTAAATAATATTAATTAAGTCTTAAAATGAGAGTACTTCAAGATACAGCATTGATATTTCACATTGAATTTTGTGAAAAAAAAATCAACTTTAGAACTGACAGAATATGAAATTAGCTCCAGGCAAAATGTATTACTTTCTATTTATTTAATATATTTTTCTCTCTTACCTCTTCAGTGTGTTTCATGACTGTTCTGTACTATTTCCATTGTAATTCCTTCCTTTCATTCATTCCCACCTTGTGGACACAGTCGAATACCATCTGTCAAAATTTCTTTTCCTCACTTTTCTATTTTTATGTTTTACCTTTTTAATGATACATGAAAAATCTAATGACCAGTAATTAAGATTCAAATAAGATGCTGGTAGTTTCTTTTATCTCTTTTGTATTTTTTCTCTTGATGCAATCCATTTCATTCCCTTCCAGTGCGTGGCAGCTTTACTTTTATCATCTGGCAATTCTTTTAAACACTCACTACTGATGTTTTGAATTATGTAATTAAAGTGATTATTCAAGTAAAAACGATGACCATTTTAGAACAGAAAATAGAGTAAATTCTATTCATGCTTCAGTTTTAATTTGTGTATGAAGTTAGTTAAATATTCGTGTTTATATATTTTGCAATAGAATGGTTATATATTGTTGAACTGTTTGTTGTCTTAGTGACTTAAATATTACCTTTCTACAAAGTTCCTTTAAAGAGTTCAAATAGAATGAAGAAATGTCTTACTTTTCCCTTCAAAAGATGCTCAAATTAAGTATTCATTTAAAACATTCAAAGTAAGCTTGAATTGAAAAACTGATTTTTCTTATTCTATATTTACTAATGGCAATCTAAATTGTTATAACAAAGCAAATAATGTATATAGTGATGTGCTAAAATAATATTTATAAAATTTGTTAAAAGATAAACAAAAATGAACTAAGTAATTGAGCTAAAGAAGTATTTAAGAAAAGATTTTTAAACAACATAAAGAAATAGATAATGATTTTTTACAAATATATATAAAGTGATTTTATCACATAAAATTTTCAGTAACTATCTGAATTCTCTATCCATCAATAATAATGATGATTATGAAACACATTAAAACAGTCATAATGCTCACTATATAACATTCTAGCAGATACATACTACTACTACTTTTTCTATGTATCAGGTTCTTTTTGGATGTTGGCGATCATGGCATTCCACAATGTCTTGTCCTTTGTAACTCAATGTTTGTCTTTTCACCATTTCTCCCAAACCCTTTTCAGTCATCAATTTGCTGAAGTTCATCAGCTAGGTTATGCAGTGTTTACCTCTCTTTCTCTCTTTTTCCTTCAATCTGTCTTATGAGTATCAAATTTTCCAACTCCTCTTTCCTCATTATGTATCCAAGAAATTTCAGCAATCTCATCCTGTTGTTCTGTATAATTGTCCTTTTTGTTTCCATTGTCTCCAGAACTTTGTCATTGTTCACGTCTTGTTATTCTCTTCTAAACATAAATTTCTATTGCTTCAAGTCTCTTCATCTTTGAGGGAATTGTTGAGCATTTGCTGCCATATAGCAGAACTGATATTACATAGCAGTTCAGCTTTTACTTTATCTTTTTATAATTTCCTTAACATAATTCAAGTTATAAATGTTATTCCTACAAATGATTAAAATTGTCATAACTACATTTTAACCACATTTGATTAATTTAAAAGTATAACTTTAACTGATCATACTGTTATAATATCTTTTTATAATCAAGGAAAAAATTAAATTCAATAATGAATTCACTCATTATAATGTATAGAAAGAAAGGAATATATCTTTCTTGTCTTTATTGAATTTTAATGATTTGAAATTATGCACACATTGTTGTTTACTTAATGTCTACAAGAAGCCTATTACAGCTGTTTGTTCTGATTTCTTTATTCCAAAGATTAATGCAAGCTTAAGATATGGATTAATTTAAATTAACAGTGCAGTAAGCTGTAATCAGATTACATTAGTTTTTCTTACTCATGTTTTTTTTTGTTAGTTTTATTCTTCATAAATGTCATTTTTTATTATTAAATACCATACTTGAATTGAAAATGATAAAAAGAAAAGAATAAATATACAGTTTCTGTAGTAATTACCATTTTCTTAATCACTTTGTAAATATGTAGTATGAAAACTATACTGTTTGATTTTTACATTATGCCAGTTGAAAATATGGCTTTAATCCTGACGTATTTGTAAAAATATTTAAAAAACAACATCTAAGTGATTGCTCATACATTTTTTATTAATAGATACATGCCTTTGCTTTTCAGTGTTTATGTAACTTATGATATTTTTACTCATCATTAAATGATATTATTATTATACGGGTATATTTTATTTTGTAATTTATACAGTTATTATTCATAAAAAACATGTAATGTATATTCCTTAGGTGATGATATTTAATTATTAGGATCTTGAATAAGTTCTTATCATTTTCCAATAGCTGGCATTCCCAGAACTGCGTGCATGTAGTTTCAGATGGTCATGCATCTATAAATAAGTACTATAAGCAAGCTTGAAGTTCAGAGTATGTCATTTCACCAAAGAGTTTTCTCACGTGTAAACAGCTGCTTCAACAGCAGAAAAGGAAAGGTGTTTTTGTATTGTATCATGACCGGTGATGAAAAGTACATACCCTGCAATAACCCAAAGTGCAAAAGATTGCAGTGTAAGCTCGGCCATGCATCAACATTGACAGCAAAGCTGCATATCCATGGTGTGAAGCTTCTAGTGAGATCAACTGGAATTAGTTTATTATGAGCTTCTCAAACTGACCAGAACTATCCCAAGAGATCACTATCAACTACAATTGATGTGTTTGAGCTGAGCATTAAATAAAAAATGGCTGCCATATGAGCAGAGAGATGACAAAGTGATTTTGTAACATGACAATACTAGGTCACATTCTGTAAAATAGGTGAAAATCTAATTGAAAATGCTTAAATGGGAAGTCTTACATTGTCTGCTATATTCAACAGACATTACCTCATCTACTTATCACTTATTTCAATCAATGGCCTATGGCCTGGCTGAGCAGCACTTTGATTCTTATGAAGATGTTAAAAAAATGGGTCAGCTTGTGGTTAGTCTCAAAAGATGTGTTGTTTTTCTGATGTGAAATTGCTGTCAAAAATATGGGAAAAGGTAGTGGCTAGTGATAAATAATACTTTCAGTGATATGTTTCTTTCTAATTTTTGTAAAGAAAACATTACTTTTATGAAAAATCAGCCAGAACTTGTTCAAGGTCCTGATAAAAAAATACTTAGATGATATTTTGAGTTTTGGCTTGCAGCAAATAAATGTATAGCATTAAGGATAACAATATGTTTATGCTATAGAAAATTATACTGATTTGAATTTTATAAATTGAATAGATTTAATATCCACTCAACATGTATTGATGGATACATCATTTACTATTTCATTTTGTTAATGTATTGCTGCTTCGGATTTAGAAACATCCAAGTTATAGTTTAAATTCATATAAATTAGAGTTCCCTTACAATGACAAAATAGTCAAGTTTATATGTCATTACTGACTGCAGTCTCAAAGTAATTTCAATTTTTATTGTTAATATTCACTTATATCTAATGAATATATGTATTTAAAACTTTCTTTGAAAGGAACTTGGCATTAGAATCTCATTCTTGCAAATTTTAGAGCTGCATAGTTTTATATTTTCATAGTACTTTACAATAAACATTTTCGTCTTTCATTATGAGAATTGATAGCAAAAAGAAAATAGCTTTTAAATTTTGTAATATTTTACCATTGAATTTGAATAATAAATATCGTTTATTAAATGCTGTGAATTAAAATATCTCAGAAGGATAGGAAAATTACATATATATTGCAGTTTTTTAATGTAAAATATCTTAACAGCTAAGAAAATGGATAATGCTTTTCTTTTAATAATATAACTCTTACATAATATATTTATTACAAAACTATACATTTACTTAATAAGAACCCCCATATTGGCTACTTTTAATCTTTAGTGCAATTCAGTGCATTGTTAGTGCTTTCATAGTCCCAGCATTATTTTTGTGAACATTGTTCTCTTTTCATATCTTTGCACACACCTCTTATATTGCATTTGGATACAACTTTTCACAGAGAACACTGCCAATCCCTATTCTGTCAAAGTACTTTGACACAGTCTAACCTCTCTTGTGGCTTTCTTTTCCTCAAGAAACTTTGTGCATTTCAAATGGATTATCAATCATTTTAGTCTTGTGTAATAACATGATCTCTTTCATTTCCTCCTTACTGGGAAATCTGAGTAGAATATAAAATTTTATTGAGAGTTTTTAAATTAAAGTAATTATGATTTTTTTATTAATTCATCAAAACAAAAATTAGGCTTCTTTCTTTATTTGTAATGTTTCATTAAATAAGCATAATACTCTTATTATTTGCATCTTTTATTCAAAATGTTATGATATAAATGCTGTTTTGAATATGTTAGTGTTCAACATTGGTGCATTATATATTTTTTCTATGAATTTATCATTAATTATTGTATCTGTATGATCATAGAAAATCTGTTCAAAATGATTTCTATACAACTGCAAGTACTTTTATTGTAAACTTTTTCCAAAGCTTATGAAATTATGAATAGATGCTGAAAAGTTCTTAGTGTAACTCACTTCTCTAACCAAACAACAGAAATCCTTCTTGATCAAGCTCAGAAAACCCAGTACCAACCTCATATTTCTGCTTACATCTAGATAGGTCCAAAGTAACAATTTTTAAAAATTTTATAATCTGAGCTTTATTGTTCTTTAGAACTATGACTACTTTTAAGAATAGTGAAGGACTCATATTTTAATTTTGTCAAGATTATTGTAGCAGTTGTGGATAATATACAAACATGATTAATTTCAAAACATCAGAAGTGTTTTCATTAAACAAAAAAGTAATAAACTTTTGTGTCTTTTTGGGAAAATCATTGTCATAAATTCTCGAGAAAGAAATTTTAACATTTTAAAAATGTTTGTAAAAATTCAAGACATATTTGTGAAAGTGTATCCTTGGCCATTGTCAGGAAGAAGCTTCAAAAAGAGAAAAAAAAAAGTAAAACAATAATTTGAAACTTCTATCTGCAAAATATCATGCATCACTTTAGAGGAAAAATTATAGCTTTATAACACTAAGGGATTTTTTTTATGTTTACTTAAACCTGGTTGCTAAGTTTGCTTATGCCTTAGGTAATATTTATAGCCTTGAATATACTGGAGCCGTAACAGTTTGGATAAATGTTCCATGGAGAAACCATAAGTCACTTCATTCTTTTGTATTTCTTGGGATTGAAACTTGCTGTTTTTTTAAGACCGGGTGATAATTTTGCTTATATTTGGTAATTTTAACTACTTAGCCAGGAAAACTGATGTTGGAAATGTGAATAAAAATATAACAAGCATTGATAGAAGAAAATAACTGACCATAAAAATAGTAATGCTTGTAAAGTTGTTTTAACAAGATTGAGGCTAACAGAAATTATAAAGTATTAGTTCATAATGTATAAAGTTGTAATAAAAATCTGTTGTAAGAGGCAACTGATCAGCTGTATATAAGAGGTTAGTAAAATTTACTTTACCAAAAGTAAAGATGCTTAATATTTTAATTTCTGTTTATTTATAAGATATAATCATTACAGTTATAGGCTTATGTCATGGGAATACCAACTTAATTCGTTGATTTTGACTTTAATTTTTTGTTCTTTGAATATGTACTTTTTACAGTTAGTGATGGAATTAGTATATAAATAGTAATTGTTTTAGTGTCTTTCATCAAAAATGATATAAGTTATATGTAACATCAACAATCTGAAGGCATTTTGGCCTGGTCAAGGATGCATTCCAAAAGCTGAGTAGAGTATTGAGAGATAGAAATGTTTTGTTAGAAACAAAGAAGAGTACTGGATTGTTATGTGATGTCTGTCCTTCAATATGTCATTGAAAGCTGGATAATATCATCATGAAAAAAAGACTTGAAGCAACCAAAATGTGGTTCTACAGAAGGATGCTGAGAATACCATGGACCAAACATGTGAGTAACTATGAGGTTTTGGAGAGGATGAAATGAAAAGGAAAAGGAATCAAGAAGAAATAACTGAAGTTCCTGGGACATGAGAGGAAGTAGAGTTTGGTGAATCTGATATTCTTATATTAATAAGAAGGACAGGGGAAAGCAGTGCAAGACATAGTTGATGGGCTTGAGTAAATGGATGGCAGAGCAAGGTTTGGAAGCTGTAACAAAGAGAAAGGGTGTTAAGAGCTACAAGGGATAGGGAGATGTGGAAGGCCATAATTGTCTACATCCTGAAGGGATGCAGCACAGAAGATTGTAACCACAGTGTTTTAACTCATTCAGACAGACTTTCTCATCTTCTTTTATTGAATTTATTTAATTTTAGTATAAAATTTTATTGAAGATTTTAATCTGTACAGATATAACATACAGAAAATGATCATTCAAAAATCTTTAATAATATCCAGGAACTTAATTTTCACATGAAACAGAAATAATAATCATAGATTTGCTGATTTTTCTTGTGTTTTATTTCTAAAATTTATCTGTTAAAAAAGATATTGAGGAATTCTAATTTTAAAAATTATAAGTATTCAAACTCTCTAATTAGCTAACCATTGTCTGATGTTGAAACTAGTAAATATATCATAAAAAAAATAAAACGAGTTATAGGGTATCCTTCTCCTCCTTCACATAGCAAGAATATAATGAATATGGATACCACAAAGAAAAATCAGTCATTAATATTTTATAGGCCTTGAAAAATTATTCAAAATTATATTGAACTCAAATATTAAGTGTATGCACCTCTTTGAAAGATATAGTTTTAAATCATTTTTATGATGGTGTAGCATAAGCTTGTGCATGCATACTCAAAATCAAATATATAAAGTACCAAAAAATTTCTCATTTGCCTAATAATATGTAACTCCCCCTATCATGTGAATAACAATGGCTATAAAACATGGCATGGAGTCTTTCTGGTATTTGTGTCACTGCTTGTGCATTTCTATCCAGGCATGTTACAGGGTTATCTATAACTGAGTTGTGTTTGTTGGGTATGTCTGCACTGAATTTAGGCCTGCAATATGCATAAAGAAGTTTAAATCTGGCAAGTGAATCAAGTGTTTTTAGAATCAGTTTCATGTCACCTGTGCACAGTGGGAATATTGTATTATTTTACTGGAACAAGACATTATCACTGTGAAATATGATGAGCATAAAGGGGTGCGAACTTGATATGTGTATGCCACACCCATCATTATAGATTCTACTTACACTAATGGTCCTTTTGAACTTCAACAGAATGCACCCAACAACATTATCAAGCCATTGCCAGCTTCCCATAAAAACTTGATCATCTCTCCAAAAGAGTAGAAACTATAATTCTGACCAGCACCGTACCACTTTTTCATGGTTCAATGGTAATTTTCCCTGGCTTTGGCCATAGAGAACCACAAAGACTGATGCAGTAGTGTTAATAATGGAAACTTTGTTGGTTGGTGATTTTAAAACCCTGTACAATGTAGTGTACACTTTACAGTGCACTCAGCATTAAAATAGTATTTAATACAATGTTCCCCTTTGTTAAGTGGTTACCAATCTTGACAGTCAATAGACACCTCATTCTTGCATCATGTCCAAGAACTCACAGTTTTCATATGCCACATATTCCTGGTATGTCCTTGTTTCGTAAGAAAAAACTTTCTAGCAGAGTGCTTCATATTTCTGGTCCCAGAAATGATCTTACAGCCAAACAATATTAAATACTGTTCACATTTTATAACTACCATAGATATACAACCTCTTTACTCATTACATCTCATGTACATCATCAAGCTGAGTTCACTCTGATGTGTGGGATTGGTAATACTGCTAATTTCTAATTTTTAGTTCTTTAGGTGTATATGAGGTGATTTAGCTTGAGAAGTTTTTGACCACCCCTTTATATATATATATATATATATATATATATATAATGTGTGTGTGTGTATGTTAACAATAAAATTAGGGACCACCCATACTGCTGAAATAATTTAATGAGTAAAAAGAAGTTTTTATATATAAAAAATGTTTCATTGAATAATATAGACATATGAATATTTATTTCTATCAGTCAGTCAGTTAAGTGTCATAAGTGATACATGCTTGGGTGATCATGTCTCATAAGAGACATGGATGACTGGGCAGAAGATTATCCCACAGTTGGTTACCATTACTTTCTGTGGTAGACTGATTGCCAGCCAAGGCTATAGAACCCAATCTGCTCTATTATTTAACCTATGGCTGAAGAGATGGATTAATACCTTTCCCAAAGGTATTTGCACATAAGTGATTGTAAGGAATTAAATTGGGATTCAAACTTTGCTCCCCGATTTCTCATTCCAAGCTAATATCCACTGCACCACAATGCACATCCATTTCTATATTTCTATTTTTTATTTTTCTATATTTCTATTTTTTATTTCTATACTGATCTTATATAGTTGTCTAATCAGTTTCTTGATGTAAAGATGAAATTCATCAAAGAAATCACCGTAGTTTTTGTTCAATCTTTTTCAAGATCATCTTTAAGAGTAAATTACAAAGACAAACTTATTGTAAAACTTGATAAAATTTACATTCTGTTGTGATAGTGACATGCACTGTAATTATTTTGAAATTTTTAATTTGTTTGTTGTAGTTATAGAATTTTTAGCAAAACAAATTTCATCTTAATATCAAGAAACATTAAAGAACTGGAAAGGATCAGTATAAATATAAGTAGATACAATATGTCTTTATTATTCAATGAAACATGGCTGATGGAAGATATACTGCAAATATATATATATATATATATATATATATATATATATATATAAACTTCTTTATCAATGGAACTTTGTGTGTCTGTGTGTGTGTGTCTGTTACCTATAGACTCCAAAATGGCTGAGCCGATTTTCTTGAAAATTTACACAGTTTTACTATAAGCGTCTGCAAATATTCTTAGCTAGGTTTTGTGTCGAAGCACCCCTAATAAATATCAAAAATCGATAATTGAAAAAATTGGGTTATAGAAGGTTATATACATATAAGGCAAAATGTTTGTGTGTGTGTGTATGTTTATCTGCCTGTATGTCTGTATTTTTTTCAGCCCTTTTATTTTAGTTTTTGCTTTGGGTTTGGCTCCAAGTAGGTATAATTGTAGTTCTTAGTCTCAGCCATGATACCATTTACTCAGAGGATTTATTTAGCCTTCAAAATTCAGTTTACGATGAAAAAAACTTATTTGATATCGATACCAGGAAATCAAAATTTAACTTACATCCGTTCATTTTTCTTTCAGTCTACGGTTTTGCTTTAACTGCAAACAACTATTGCTTTTTAGTCTTTCATGTCAATGTCCAAAGAGTCTGAGCTCCAGGACATGGATTAATTTGAAAGCTTTCATTACACCCAAGCAACACCGGGCTATACTGCTAGTATCTATATATATATATATATATCTTAAATCATATTATGAGAAGTGAACCTGTGTTTTATGATTAGAAAACATATTTGACTAACAAAACTTTTTAAAGTGAAGAGCTTAAATATGAAAAAGAAAAAAAAAAGAATAACTTGTTAATTCCTCAGATTATCTCAGCTATAAAAATTTCTATATCTACTGTGTAGAATAAGGTAGGCTGAATGCTTTAACCTTGGTAGGTTATGTTCATAGAGATGGTGACTTGATAAAAAAACTGAATTTCCAGTCTTTTAAATTGGTTGGTGTTAGTAGGAGCATACAGCTGTAATACGTGCTCCAATATTTCATGATGTTTCAATTAAGGAGCCATCAAGAAAAGCCCTTTCAACCCATGCTAGCATGGAAATGATGATGATGAACAATGGAACCATTTTTTTCTGTAAAGATTATTCTTTTAAAATGGAGATCAAAGATAAAGAAAAAAGCTTGAGGCAAATATTAATTCATAATGAATCAGAATACAATTCATTTATATGATTTTATATATTTTACAATCAAGTTGTCATTTTTATTCCTATTGTTTTTATGCTTTTAAATTACTAAACCATGATTTTTATCTCTGGATTTAAGAATATCCTCATAAGAGATGAATTGCTAAGCTTTGTTGATATTCTGAAATTGGTTTTTATAAAGAAAATTGAGGTGTGATTATCATAGCTACCACTGAAAACATAATTTTAGAGATACTAGATGTTGATATTCACATATAATTACATTTTCATAACTGCAACAATCAGTGAGGTAACTTCAAATTCTGGTCTAGACAGTTGCATTTACTTTTGCACTTTGACCTTTGGAAAGAAATGAACCCATCTCTTCATTCCCCAGCTATGGACTAAATAGCAGGATAGACTGGCCTTTCAAGCCAATCTAGACTATGAATACAAACCTGGAGAAGGCAATAGAAAACTCACTATCTTTTCCAGGAAGGCATGGCAATTTGCAAATAAAAATAAGGGATTTGTCAAGACCATGATTACATGTGAATTGAAGAGACCATAGTATTTTTTTTTAAATTAGTTCTTAAAAACCAATTGCAAATACATTTAGAGATGATAAAATATAGAAAATGAAACAAGTTTACTAGAAACAGTTGTGATCAATCTGTTTAATATTCTAATATATGGATATAGAATAAAAAAATTCATGGTTTGAAAATAAAGGTTTTTTTTTAATTATTATTAAAATCTATATTTTAAAAAGAAAATTATGCACTCTCAAGTAATCCTCAACTCAATTTACAGAAAATTTCTGATACTTTTAATAAATCGATTTCCTTTTTTTGCATCGAGAAATATAAATACAAAAGAAAATGCTGTTGAAGAATTAAAGTGACTCAGTGAAAAATGACTGTTATGATTATGTATATGACAGTAGCTGCTAAACTTATGTTGATGAGGCTCTTGGCAAAGGCATGTACTTTAAAAATTTCTGTCCATAAAATCATACACAACCCATTTTCAAATCTGAGTGAAGGAAAATTTACAAACTATGTGGTTTGGTGAAAAGAATAATCAGTTCTTTCTTTCTCAAGGAAGAAAAATTATTCATAAAATATTTAATTAAGCTCTTTTATTGTTGAATTCAAAGGAAAATTATGTGAAGAGAAGAAATATAAAAATGATTTGGTAGACAAAACAATAACTGGTTTGTCAGCCTTTGATGGAGCTTTGCCTTTAATATCAGATCTAAAGATTTTATAGCATAAACCTTTGAGACCTTGCAAATTCTTACATCAGTTTGTTTTTCTCCTGGCATTTGGACCTGGGTATATTTTCTTTGTTAATTTGTTTCATTTTTAATAAATGCAAATCTTTCATAATCTATCTTATTTAGATTGAGCATCTGTTAAATCCCAATGCTTACTGGAGTTCTCATAAGCTAGTGCTAGTGAATACATTTTTCATTCAGTCAATTAATTTCCATACATGATACACATTTTGGTGATCATGTCTGACCAGGCAGAAAATTCTCCTGCAGTAGGTTTCATTACTTTCTGCAGTAGACTGGTTGCCAACCAAAGCTATAGAACCTAATCTTTTCTGCTATTCAACCCATAGGTGAAAGGATAAGAGATGAATTAATACCTTTTCCTAAGGATATTTGTGCATAAGAGAATGTAACAAATTTGACTGGAATTGGAACTTGGCTCTGTTTTCTCATTCCGAGCCTATATCCATTATACCACATTGCACATTTTTTTATTAGGCATTCCATAAATTTTACTCTCTTATCAATATTGAGTTATTCCAACAAATATATCAACAGTTTTACCACTTTTAATGTGAAAAAATCTCAAATGCTCAAATATAATATTTTATTTTAAATGCAGTATTTCAAAATTACACACACACACACACACACACATATATATATATATATATATATACATGATGTGTTTTAGCTATGAAGAATGTCAGGATTAATCATGGTTCTGTTTTACCTTTTAAACACATTTTCCTCATCCAGATCTTACAAAGCTCATAACTGCTCAGGTTCATATCCAAAAACGTAAACAAACCATAAGAAGTAAGAGATTTTTATTTATTAGTCTGACATATTTTTATTATTTTAAATATTAGTTTTAGGAGAGAACCTGTATTTGAGTAGATTCTCTATTTTATTTTTTCAATAGTATTTTATTTCATTTACTGGCCTGACTATTCAAGAAAATGCGCCCTTTGGCTATTATTCAGGAAAACACACACACACACACACACACACACACACACATATATATATATATATATATATATATATATATATATATATCATTAGCTCTGCATATTCAGTTCATTTGTGTTGGGTGTGCATTGAGCACTTTTTCAAACTACCATATGCTGCTTCAGCCAGCTGATATTTGGCTATATATATATATATATACTGTGTGATGGGTAAATTGTTGCCATTTTATATTTTTAACTTTATGCAGGAGCTTTGTTTGTTTTTATTTTGTTCATTTTACAGTATATTAGAGTCAGTTGGGCACTGTCTGTAAGAAAAAGTGTACCATAACACAATTCACTCTGCCAGAAATTTGGAAAGAGCATGTACTGCTTGGCATTAATGCCAAAAGATCCAATATAAACACTTCAGAGTGTTTGAGTATCAATATGAGGACAGTGCAGAATAATTTGAAAAAATTGGATGATATATCCAGTCAACATCATGATGTTTGGAGTGATCATTAGTGATGTGGAAATTATGCCTCTATTAATCTTCCCACAAGGCCTTAAACTCAATATGAAAGCCTACATCAAGTGCTTTGAGGAGGTAATGCTGTCTTGGATCAAGAGGGTGGCTGCTGGAAAACCTTATGGCTGACAAAAGCATTTTGCTCTATGGCACACAAGCAAGAGAAATTTGTCATGGCTGTTAGACAATTTCCATGACCACATCACCCTTTACATCTGGCCACCTAACTCCCCAGACTGCAACCCCCTTATTTATTATATCTGGGATGTAGTTGAATGTGAAACCAACAAAACTCTTTGTAATATTAAATAAATTAACTGAAGGCAAGGATTATGGCAGCATTCACCAACTGAAACAATGAGACCATCCAGAAGAGTTTCAGGAGATTCTGAAGTCATCTAGAGGCCATTATTGAAGCCAATGGGGATTTTATTGAATATATTTTCTCTTTAGTATTCCAAGATATCTTTGTGTAATTTTGATAAATATATCTATTATTTTTGCATAATTTAAATGACAATTTGCTCATCACACCTTGTGTGTGTGTGTGTGTGTGTGTGTGTGTGTATATATATATATATATATATATATATATATGCCGAGTGGCTTATCTTGCTGTAGTCCATACTCTGAACTTCTCAATTAGTTTCTCACAAAAGTAGTGGATTTCCTCATTCACATCCCCAGTAACCCTGATTGATATGCTTCCCTTCTAGATCTCTGCTTTACTTCTAGCTCTGATTCTTGCCATGCTATATAGCTCTGCCTTGTTGGTATCTGATCATGCTATGGTTTCCATTAATATATCTTTCCACTCGCCCTCCTTCCAGGAAGACTCTATCAGTACTGCTACCAAAGAACAGACTGGGAAACAAAGCTTTTAGTCTCCCTGTTAAAGACTGTGCCTCCTGGGTGAAAGCCGGCATTGATGCTTTAATTCCAGCCAGGTATTTCCAACTGAAACCTCATTTATCTCCTTGGTTTTCTCTTGCTTGCTCAACAGCCATTGCCTACAGGAGTCACTTCTGGCTTTACTGGAGCATTGTGTCTGACTACAATAGGCATCTTTTTTTTTTCTCTGCTCGTAATGAATGCAAGTATGTCATAAATGATGCGTGATGCTAAGCTAATGTTTGCTGATTGAATAAAGTAGCGCATAGCATTTTGCAAGCTTGGTTTCAAAGACTACTAGTGGCTCTGCAAAAGTGTGCTAAAGAACACCAAACCCTTAATCTCTCCTCAATTCAATAAATTTGAGATCCTCACAGCCACAGCAAACAAGGTTGAGTGCTTTGCTTGCAAATTATCTTACAAATTTACACTTTACTCATCTTGAGTAACCACACCTGACTTCCCACCTAGAACTAAGGCCCAACTGAGTAACCCTGTCTCTGGTCTCTAATATAATTTCTAAGCTTTACTCTCATAAGACTAGCAGAGGTGATGCCATTCTAGTCATTGTCCTAAAGAAATGTGCCCCTGAACTTTCTTCTGTCCTCTCCAAACTCTACAACCATTGCCTTGATGCTTCCTGTTTTCTTGCATTTTGGAAGTCCTCCTCTGTAGTTCCTGTTTTTAAAAACTCTGGGCAACCCTCTGACCCCTCTAATTATTGCTCTATCACACTTTGGCAAAATGTTTGAGGCTATTGTCAATGGTGAATTAGTTTATCTCACATCTGACAAGCAGTATGGATTTTGCTTCATCTGATCTACCGGTAATTTATTAACAGGTATCACTGAATATATATACCAGACTCTTGATAAGAATGGTGAAGCTTGAGCTATTGTCCTAGATATCTCAAAAGTTCAACAGGGTTTGACATGCTGACCTTCTGTTCAAGTTACGGGGCTAAGGTATTTCTGGACAAGAGCTCAATTTAATCTAATCATTCCCATCAAATCATGAAATCAAGGTCATCTTGAACAGACATCTTCCAGATTTTTTCATCTCAGCATATCTAAAGGCTCCATCCTGGGTCTTACACTTTTCCTGGTCTTCATCAGTGATCTTCCTGATGTAATCAATTCAAAAGTTGGTATCAATATAGATGACACTACCATTTATTTCTGTTTCAATAAGAAATTCGCCAAAGCCAACAAAGTAAGCCTCACTTTTAATCTTGAAAAGGACCACCAATTTATTATGGATTGTGGTAAGAAGTGAATTTTTAACTTTTAATACTCCCAAAACAAAGCTACTATCCCTTAACCACCATACAGAAACTTTCTTATTTTCCATCTTTATGGACAATGATAATCTTCCAGAAAGCAACACACTGCACCTTCTTGACTTCGCTCTCTCAAACAACCTTAAATGGAATGACCATATTGAGTCAATAGCTACATATACTGCTCAGACAGTTGGGCTCTGTTGGGCCAGGAAATTTTCATATTGTACATTTATAAATCTACCATTCGTCCATGTATTTAATACTGTTGCCACATCTGGTCTGGTGCTTCGCTAATTCATCTC
The DNA here is from genome assembly GCA_037127315.1 of Ascarosepion bandense. Taxonomy (NCBI): domain Eukaryota; kingdom Metazoa; phylum Mollusca; class Cephalopoda; order Sepiida; family Sepiidae; genus Ascarosepion; species Ascarosepion bandense. Next base: position 1,146,087 of record JBBBDQ010000536.1, on the reverse strand, counting down.
AGGCTTCTTAACCAAATCCAAAGAAGAATCTGAAATGTAATCAATCTCGATATGGCAGCTTGACATCAATCACAGGATGTGGCTTCCCCCTGTCTTTTCTACAAATATTATCATGGCTTCTTTTCTAATGATCTTCTTGCCATGCTGCCTTGACCACACAAATTTACTTGTGCTACTAGTTTGACAACTATGTCCCACCCTTTTACTATCAAAATAGTCAGATCTAATTGTTATCAGTTTCTTCTTTCACACTTACCACCCGTGAAACACCTTTCCATATACTTGCTTCCCTGATAGCTACAATCTCCAAAATTTTAAGTGCAACATCAATTGCCATCTTCTATCATCTTGATTCCCATCTTTCTTGTATCCTTTCTTCTGTAACTTTCTGTGTAGCAGTGGTAGTATTGCTTTGCTTGGACTGAAATGATTATAAAAATATACAAGCACACACACAATTTCAAATCAAAATATCAATGTTTATCAACATTTTTATCAACATTTTTTTATTCTAGATGAGATTTGATATTACTGAGTTTGAAGCATAATAAAGAAAAAAATTCAGAATCTTGTTGAATTTCATGTGCATGCATTGAAATACAAAGGCCAAAATTTTTATTGGATAAAGAATAATTTTCATGGAGGGAATTGTAAGTTGATGTTATGACTTTTCCATCTTTATTGAATTTCATTATAGCATTGGTGAACAATCATAAATTTAAAGACAACTTCTAAAATTCATATTGCATTTTTTCCAGGTCTGTCTTTTATATTTTAAAAATAAACTTTTATTTTACCTATTTTCAATACTATGAATTTGACACATTTTAAATTTACCATGTTTTCTTTTTTAAGTTCTTCAAATTTTGATTCTATATCAGCTTTGAAATGTGTACTGAATTCTTCTGTACTCTGTCAGATTTAAATAGAGAATATAAATTCATAGAAATTCAATTGAATTTTATAAAATGGAAGTTTATTTGATAAGTTTGTTTTCTCTGAATTAAAATATTTCTTCATCATAAGAACTTAAAATATTTAACATTTGTTTGAGGAAATAATTATGAATATGAATTTTTTGGTAAAACAAGTACTTCAGCTGGGTATGAAATTTAAATTCTAATAATGCAGAGAATTTTATAGTGACAAATAATGTGAGTGTCAGACTATAATAAAACAGAAACAAGTTGATTACTAGAAAGTATTGTTACTTTTTTAAAAATTTGTGTTTAAATATTCTTTATTGATGAAAAGAAGCTATAGATAAAAATGTATAAATATAAATTTATCCTGAATTTGTGAAATATATTTTATAGCTTAATTTTTTGCAATGGGAATTTATATTTTGTGTAGATGTATATTAAATATATACACTAGTTATGATTGATTTGAAAAATCAACTTTGATCAACTAAAAATATTGAAAGAAATATGAATAAAAAATGTAAGGACTTCAAACTTTTCAAACAAACGATGCTTAATTTAACTTTGTACTTATAATGATTGGCAGTATTTTTTTGTAATCAGATAGAGAATCTTTTAAATACTGTACATTTGCTGTCAGCTATAACATAATTTGATCATAGCCATTTCTCATAGATACATCTACTCATATATCTTTCTAATCTATAATAATCATTAGTCACATACAAGCTAAAATGCTAGAATGTTCTTAATTTGACTAAGAAAAGAAAAAAATTATGGCGCTTGGTAATTTGGTCAAATTTTTTAGAACTCTTTACCAATCTCTTTTATATAGTGATAGTGTCTTGAAAAATATACATTTTAAAAATATGAGACAACTCTCTGACCTGTTACATTACCATTTGAGAGAATTATGATGAACAAAAACATTATTTTTTAATTTACTCCCTCACAGATTATCTTCTCTCTATGTGCAAATGAATAGCATTTCTTTACTCATATGTAAATAAATAAATGATAATCTACTTGGAAAAATCGTTTTCAGTTTGTCATCAATGTTGACCTCCAGAATATTATGATTTAAATTAGATGATTTGATTTTGTTTTTGCATTCTTTTATTTATGGCCATTTAAGTACATTTTAGCCACAATGAGCCATTTTGGTTATTAAGAAGTTATAAATGAAGGTCGACCGAAAAATTCATAGGCTGACCAAAATATAAATGCAAGTAGACACACAGTTGGTTGAATAAAAGACATGCAAGTTTATCAAAATACAACATCAAGCATATATACATGCATATAACACTTTTAGTATTATATAGATAGCAGTTATTTCTTGTTTTCCTATAAATATTTCTGTGGCAATTGCTATATTAGTTAAGGCAAGGTAAATATATATATATATATATAATCCTTGTACACTAATTTTCTTTAACTCTTCAGCTTTATATCATAGTGAGTAACCTTCTTTATTAGGTCAATGATTCATAGATAGTTCTTAGCCCATACCAGAGAACATTAGCTAATTTCTTCTAGTTAATTTGGTCTTGTGATAACACTTGTTCCTTCTTTTGAACCAAAGTATGTGAATTTTTGCACAACCCAACAATCAGGTAACTTTATCTACTTAACTAACACTTTTATTCAGTAGGTCATGTGTTCCTTAGAAATAATTCAAATGTGAAAACTCAGAGCCTGAAACCTAATGTCAATTGTCTACATCAACTGAACATGAGTATATGACTTGTGTAATTTAGTAATGAAATTTAGTAATGAAATTAAAAAAAATATTCTTTTTTATTCTTTTACTGGTTATTTTTAGCTGAATGCTCACCCCAGCATAATGTTTTGCTATGAGTTATTTTTATTACTTGCACTCTCCATTTTTCTTTTTGGTATATATGAGTAAATGAAAGCAGAGAAGTTATGGGTTGAGAAAGAAAATTGTCCTAGATAGGATATTGAACATTCTTCTTGATCTGTAAGTTGTTGTGGAGTCTCTACTAAAAATGACATCTTCTGTCAACTGCCAAATCAAATGCACATACACACACACACACACACACACACACACACACATTGCATTACAATTAATCTTTTACTTTTAATAAAATCTATGAAGTTTTCATTCTAAATCATATGCAAAAGTTTGTTTTTGGGAACAATTTACAATTGAATATATGGACACAGAAGTATTCGGGGAAAATATTATTTCAAGAATAACTGATTGATTTCAGTTTTAACATACAGTTCTGTTAATACTTTAATACAATAATTTTGATTCATGCACTTATTTGGGAGTTTTCAAACTGTTATGTATATAACCAGTGATCTTCTAAATGTTGATCTTTAAATATAATTGAAAAAAAAAAATGACTTTTACATGACTAGATATAATACTTTTAGTAAAACCTCTTATTGCAACATCCACATATGGATAAAGTATATATTTATAAATTGACACCTTTATTCTAAGATAATAGATGAATTTAATATACATGGAAAAACTTAAACATTGATGTTAGGTTTGAATAAGCAGACAATAATGCTAAATAAATTCTCTTTATAATCATAACCAACAAAATTGTTCACACTGAAAAAATGTATAAAATTTCTGGAGAAAATAAATCAAAGATAATGTGTGGTTATTTCTATTTTTAGTCCTAAAAAGAGATTTTTTATATATAAAATCAATGTCAAGTATTATTGTAGTGAAATATTTCCAATTTTAATTTTATAACTTTTCATTAAGAATATATTTTCCATAAAATTGATCTATTTCTTAACTTTTTTAATAACTTTGTTGTATTTATTGATAATTATGTTTAGTTAATAATGAAATTACAAATAGTAAACAATCTGTTTGTATTCATTATAAAAAAAGATAGAAAATGCAAAATTATCAATAATGCTTTTGTTTTTTAATTTTTGGAAACTACTGGTAACAATTTTACAGTATAATATAGTACCAGGTATATATACAGTGAGAAAAGAATTTGTAAAAATATAATAATGTAAAACTACAAAATTGGACAACAAGGATCAGAACTATAGTCAAACATAAATAATGTATATAGAAAATTTGAATATAGGTCACTTGTCCTCTGTCTATATTTTTGAGATAAGTTATTGTAATAATTTACATAATTTGAACTGTTGCCCTCATCTTTAATGCTATATTCACAATGTTTTGGCCATTGTACACTCCGATCTTCATCCAACATATATCACCTGAAGAAGGTCGGAGCATAAAATAGCTGAAATGTTGTGAATATGGCAAGAAAGATTAGGGAAACATTTTGAAAGATGTAAATAGGATGCTTATTATTTTAAATTTTACTTTAATCAAAATAGATATGTATATGCAAAAATATATTTGGTACTTATTTAATAAAATTAGCTTTTTAAAAAAATGACTTTTTTGTCATTTGTATAACTTGTTTAATGGTTAAAGAGACAGCAATCACTAAAATGAAATAAACTCAACTCTCTACTGAGTAAAATGTTTATAGATATATATTTCAGAATTTTAAGAAATATTAGATTTAAACAACTGAAATATCTTGAAATTGAAACATTGTTTTTTCACAATCATTTAGCATATTAATTAATGGCTCGCTAATTTAACACACATGCACTTATTTTTATTGCATTTTACTTCTATTTGTTTCCACCTTGAGAACAAATTTTTGTTATTTTATGGTTCATAATGTTTTTATAAATTAAGGTTTAAGAAAAATTAGATAATGATTATATCATTTTCAACTGGATTCTTACATGAATTGACAACTTTATGGAAAAGGTGGCATTTCATAGAAAAAAAAAAGGCTACTTTCATTTTGGCTGTAACTTTGATCACAAGAAAAAGGAAATGGCTTTGAGCATTCCAAATCTGTCTAAATCATTCTTAAAATGTGTTAAGGGATGCATTATTCCAAGATAGCTTCCATTTAAGATATGTGATTGGCACATTCAATGGTAAAAATCAATGAAATGCATAGTTACTATTTCATAGTCAAGGTTATCAAGAAAATGAAAATTAAGACCTTTTTATTTCAATTTTTATATTTATTTTTACCTAACATAATAAGTTTCTGAAACTTCAGATATCAAGCAAATCTTCTATGTGCTGTGTCTCTTCAGGACATGGGCAATCATGACCTTCCACATCTCCCTATCCCCTGTAACTCTTAACACTGTTTCTCTTTGTTACATCTCTCAAACCCTGCACTACTATCCATTTGCTCAAGCCCATAAAGTATGTCATGCATTGCTTTTCCTTGTCTCTTTTTCCCTTTATCTGTCCTGTGAGTATCAGATTCTTCAAGTTCTCTTTTCTCATTACATTTCCCAGAAATTTCAGCTATCTTTTATCAGTTTCCTTTTCATTTCCATCCTCTTGGTCACATATTTGGTCCATGGTATCCTCAGTGTTCTTCTGTGGAACCACATTTCAGTTGCTTCAAGTCTTTTCTTCATCTTTGATGAGATTGTCCATCATTTGCTGCCATATTGAAAAAAAAAATCACATAACTATCCAATACTCGCTTCTTTGTTTCCAAGAAACTTTTCCTGTCTCTCACTACTCTACTCAGCTTTTGTAATGCATCCTTGGCTATGCCAATATGCCTTTGGATCTCATGGTCACACTTTATGTCCTCTGTTAGAACATTTCCCAGGTATTTAAATTTCTGTACCTGCTTGATTTTAGTATTCTCAATCTGTAGAAGATATTTTGGGCTCATCTTCTTGCTGATAACTATGCATTGTTTTCTTTTAGTTTGCATATAGTCCTTTGTTTCCACTTTCTTCAGCTACTTTCTGTAGGAAGTCTTTTAGTTTTCTTTCTATGTCTGCTATCAGCACTGTATCATCTACATATCATATATTGTTCTGATTGTGGTCACTAATGATGAATGCTGCCAAGACTTCAGGTTCTTTCAGAATTGCCTTGAAACTCTGAAGATTGAAGTAACCTAGTGCAGTACCCATGCTGCAATATAACAGGCTCATGAATGACCTCAACCTGCCGGAGAAATACACAGTAAAAAAATATGAGGGACAAATTGGAAACAGAAACTCAAAATTGGGTACTAAAGGAAGCATTTGTGACATCACCAAATGACATCCTCCCAAAGGAAAATAGTCGCAGAAGAAAAAATAAATGGATCACAGATGAGATTCCTGACATGATGCAAAAGAGACAGAAAACAATGCCAAGACATGGAAGTGGATACAGAAAACTACACAAAGAAATAAGGAACAAATGCAGAGGAATGTCTCAACAACAGATGTGCAAAAATAGAGATATAGTACATGACTAATAAAGAAAACATGCATAAAAAATAAGAGAACGAACAGGAACAAAGACATGCTTGTCAATAGAATGAGCATTCCTTCCTTGAAAGGAAGGCTCATATTAGAGAAAAAGAAAATACTTCAGTGATGGAAAGAATATATAGGAGATCTCTTCCACGACAAGAGCGAGCAACTGACAATACATAGAAATACTGATGAACTGGAAATAGAAACAAAGCAGTAGGACCAGATGGCATTGCAATAGAGTCGCTGACAACCCTAGACGATTTCCGTGTAGGAAAAATTACACAAATAATAAATGAAATCTACAAAAGTGGAGATATACTGGAAGACTTAAGTGGATTGATTTTCATAGCACTGCTTAAGAAGCCAGGCACAAAGGAATGAGAATTCTGCTGAACAGTCTGCTTAATGAGTCACACAACAAAACTCATCATCTGAATAAAGCATGCGGTAGAATCAAGCCAGAGATAGGATGAGAACAGTGTGGTTTTTTCAAGGACACTGGAACAAGGAATATGATATTTATGCTTAGAATTCTATCAGAGAGAGAGAGAGAGAGAGAGAGAGAGAGAGCAATACAGATGCAAAAGAACATGTACCTGTGTTTCACAGACTACACAAAGGCATTCAACGATGTATGCAACAAATACTTGATAGCGATGTTTGGCAACCTGGACATATTTGGAAAAGGCTTTAGAGTAATCGAGAACCTATACTGGCAGTAAACTGCCTGTATATGAACAGGAAATGAGTTCAGCAGATACACGAAGGTCGAAAGGGGTGTAAGACAAGGATGTGTCTTCTTACCAGATCTATTAAGCTCATACTGTGAGAAAATTCTGAGAGCTCTAAAAGTCCCACCAGGGTTCCTCATTGGCAGCCACAATTTGAAAAATATAAGATATGCAGATGATACAGTGCTGACAGCAGACACAGAAAGGAAACTGCAAGAGCTCCTTCAGAAGATAGCTGAAGAAAGCCAAAAAAAAAAAACGTATTAATTACAAGGAAACTGAATGTGTGGTCATCAGTAAAAAGAGAAACCCAAAATGCCACCTACCAAATACAGAAATTTAAATACAGAGGATGAAAAGTGTGATACCAAGATCTGAAAGCATATTGGCTTGGCCAAGGATGCATTCCAGAAGCTGAGTAGAGTACTGAGACAGAAAAATTTTGTTGTAAACAAAGAAGAGAGTACTGGATTGTTATGTGATGTCTGTCACTTAATATGGAGGCAGATTCTGGACATTCTCACCAAAGGTGAAGAAAAACCTTGAAGAAACATAAATGTGGTTCTACAGAAGGATGCTGAGGATACCATGCACCAAAACATGTGAGCAATGAAAAGGTTTTTGAGAGGATAGAAATGAAAAGAAAACTAATACTTAACATCAAGAAAAAGATAGCTGAAGTTTTTGGGACATGTAATGAAGAAAGAGGGTTAGGAGAATCTGATACTTGCAGATCAGATAGAGGGAAATAGAGACAGGGGAAAGCAGTGTGTGATATATTTGATGGAATGTAGAAAATGGATGGCAAAACAAAGTTTGGGAAGGGTTACAATAGAAATAATGCTAGGAGCTACAAGGGATAGGGAGATGTGGAAGGCCATGATTTACAAAATCTCATAGTCACTTATCCATTTAGGTGGGTGTTGTACTCTCTGTGACCTTTGAGAGCCTCTACTACTTGCCTCATCATCACAAGCCTTTTCACCATCCAGCAAGGTGACGATCTTACAAATATCCAGAAAATAATAAGCCACATCATTGACTGAGATATTATTATAGGAATGAATTAATGTCACCCTTCCTTCCCCATCAGAGATTTACAGTGCATATTTGGAGACATTACCCACATCACATCCCTAATCAAGACAGATGCAGGTCCTTTTTCTACACACAGGCCATCACTAAATGTGCCTGGATGTCTTTATTCATACTTAATACTTTCTGATGTACCAAGTTCTCTGCATGTCCTGACCTAGGTGACATATTGACAAAATATCACCTCAACCAGTGAGATATATCTACAATTCCATTATCGCTTGGTTCATAAGCATTTTGATATACCACTTAAACAATCTATTTCAAGAATTCTAATTGAAAGGCAGTACTATTATTGATTAACATCTTATCCATTGAGTCTCATTAAAATATACATTTGTACACCCCAGCAATTTCAACTGCAGTCTGTCTATAACTTAATCTTTCTCCATGTGGCTTCTTCTAAGTCCACAATAAGACACATATTACTGCCAATGTTTCCCATCAATATGTAGTCTTTTACATGGGTTTCTTTTTTCTCATGTATATTTTCCATAGGATCACTTGACTGATATTTATCACAACAGACCATCTGTAAAAAATCCCCCTTGCCTACATCAAGGTTCAATTCTCTGGCAAGAATCAAATCTTATCCATAATCAATGATGTGTGTTGTACAGTTGTTTTTTGGTGGAAGGGAGAATCAAGACCTTTTAAAAGGTATACCATAGCCATTACTCTCTCTGAATCCAACCATATATTTCTCACCCTGATGAGATTATCTGTCTTTTGCATATAGAAAATAGTTGCTACCTTTTCTTCAATCTAAGCTCAAAAGATTCTCATTCTTTCAGTGATTTTGCTGGTTTCATATTCAATCTACATTTTTTCAAAATGATCTATTATATCAGTTGTTGTCAACTGTTTCATCCACTAATATATCATCTATCTCAGTGTCATCTTGAGGATGTTCACCATGATTTATGGTTTGAAGTTAGTCCAAGTTACAGCTTAATTAAAAACTACATTTTGCTCTTATAATTTTCTAATTTACTCCAATTTTTTCAGAAGAAACACTTCACTTTTAACCTTCTTTTCCCCAGAATACAAGTATTCATTTTTCAATTCATCTCTTTAACTTTGGCATACCCACTTCTTGGAAATGTTTATAACAGCTCCCCATATTCTTCAGCATAGGTAGCTCTCACTTCCAGAACTATTCAACCATCCATTGTTCACTATCAAACTCTGTACAGGAATTAGTCAGTACGTGATATATACTTTGGTGATCATGTCTCTTTTGAGACATGACTGACTTGGCAGAACAGTTTACCATACTAGGTTGCTGTTACTTTCTGCAATAAACTGGTTGCCAGGCAAGGTTATAGAATTCAATCTGTCCACCTATTTAATCTAAAGCTGGAGAGAGAAGTGACATATTCATACCTTTTTCAAATATATTTGCATGCAAGTGAATGCAATGAACTCAACTGGAATGTGAACTTAGCTCTCTAATTTCTTGTTTTGAGCCAATATTCACAGCATCACAAAGCACATTCGCCATATAGGAATACTTGTCCATAATCTTACAAGAAATATATCTCCCTTTAGGGCTTACTTAAACAATATTCAAGTTTTCTCTCATTGAATGCATGCTTGTGCTATACTGCAGCCTCTTGAATCTTATTCTTTCCTAATTGATTTATAAGATCAATTAGGAAAGAATAAAGTTCTATAATGTTTATAGCATTTACTATGCCAACATCTATAACTTTGTCAAGCAAATCTGCTTGAAATTTCATTTGCATTCCACATGCTATTATCTCCATAATACTAGTACTTTGGCACAATTTCTTTTCTTCTGACAGCTTTTATCCTGCTTGTTCCACTCACCATCTTCACATAAATAATCAAAGTGCAATCTATATCAATAAGAACTCTTGCTGTCCTCTCTACTGCCAATGAATGTAGGAGTACCTTCATTTGACTGAATGAGTAGCTATTGAAGTAGCTTCTCCTTGACCATTTTCCTGACTACAATATCTAGCTATATTACATGCCTTCTTATATTGGTAACAAATGAAATCTGGTCTGAGAATGTTGCATTGATTAATCATATGCAGCTCCTGATACCTCAGACATTGCATTTGAATGTTCATGCATTTCCCTTCTTGATTTATCAATATTCAGTATTTATTGTCTTATGCTAGATCTGCTTGTGGCCATTACTTTCACCATCATCTACCTGACCACCAAATCTGCCATAAATATACTACAACCCTATTGAAATGTTATCAGGTAAACTATTCACAAATTAGAGTTTAATCATTCTTTCCAAGTACTCTCTAATAAATTTTGTCAATCCAGCCAACTTTCAGAAATTACTATCATATACATTCCCAGTTTATTTTATTCTCCTCACATAAATACTCCCTCTGTAAAATCCTCTTTTAGTCTGAACCTTTTTATCCAACATCTGTATGTGAGCAATCTCATCTGTTTTCCAATATTAAGCCAGTGCACCCCTGGTCTAGATACAATATTTGAAATGTAGGAGTACGTTTATTTAAATGAAGGAGTAGCCAACCAAGGTAACAGAATCCAATCTGTCCCACTATTTAACTCATATCTGGAGGGAGAAGTGACATATTCATACCTTTCCTAAAGGTATTTGCATGTAATCTCATCTGTTTTTCAATATAAAGTCAGTGTCTAGATACAATAGTTGAAATGTAGGAGTATGCTTTATTGGATTTTTTATTTCCTGGCAGTAGTTTGTCAAAAATGGATCTAACATTCCTCGTAAACATGATCTCCGCAGATGACATTTTCACAGTGATGTTTTGTTATAACTCACTTCTAAGAGTCATAACAATTGACTGACTCCAATAGTACTCTAATGAACACTTTATCAGAATTCACTCACAACTCTGTCTCTGAACTGTGTTTGAGTTCTTCATTTAAGACATCTTGCCTAATTCATTTGTGTTAGTGGGGGGTGTTCTTATTTCCTCCACAATACTGACCCCTTTTGAGATCTTTATTTTTTTAAATATCTTATTTTATTTCTTAGTATTCACCCACTCTTCTTTCTGGCAAGTTCACCACATACTGAACTTTGTCTTTCTTTCATTTTGGGTCAACCACTAGCTTTTCTGTATGTTTTCTTTTTCTGGTACTCGTATTTGTAAGTTTAATGAATTCTTGGGGTGTTGGTGCATTAAAGAACTTGCATAGGTTTCTCCTTTCTTATGGACCTTTTTTTAGTAAACCTTTCCTTCAACTGATTCCAATGCCTTTTGTGTTCCCAATTTTTTTCCTTTCACCATAGAAATCATTTTTTCAATTTGTGACCTTATACTGTTTTCCATCATCTAATCTAAACTTATTTATAAATGGAACTTTGTCTCTCTCTCTCTGTGTCTGTTACCTATAGACTCCGAAACGGCTGAACTGATTTTCTTGAAAATTTACACAGTTGTACTATAAGCGTCTGCGAGTGTTCTTAGCTAGGTTTTGTGTCGAGGTACCCCCAATAAATATCAATTTTTGATAATCAAAAAAATCGGGTTATAGAAGGAGTGGTCCGATTTTAATCAAATTTGATACACTCATAGATAAAGACATAAGAAATGATATTCAGAAGTTTCAAAGTTGCAGTTCTTACAATAGTGTAGAAAATTGATAATATATATATATATATATATATATATATATATATATAAGGCAAGATGTTTGTGTGCGTGTGTCTGTTTATCTGTCTGTATGTCCTTTATACAAATCCACAATTTTTATTCGATTCTCACCAAATTCACACAAATATTCTTTAGGCTGAGTCTGAGCCCCAGGACCATAGATTAATTTTAAAGCTTTCATTACACCCGAGCAACACCGGGTTATACTGCTAGTTTTTTATATATATAAACAATTTGCACATTTCTTCACTGAGTTTGAACTCATTATTTTTGAAAAATTCTTTTTACATGCTAGATAAGGTTGCTCCTCAGATGGAGTTTTATCAATTTATCATCCAGATAAGCATTTTTGAAATCACAATCTGCAAGCATAGTGTCGATAACTTGTTGAAACATGGTTGGAGCCATATTTATCCCAAAAGGAAGTTTATTGAACTTATACAATCACTTGTGCATATTTGTCATTATTAACTCTGAACATTCTTCTTCAACCTGTATTTGCAAATATGCCTCAGAAAGATCCAGCTTTGAAAAAAAATTTTTCCACTGTTTAATTTTTGCCAAGATTTCCTCCAGACTTGGAAACAGGTAGATATGTGATTCTAAACATTTGTTTAACCCAGTTGAAAAATCAGCACAAATGCAGATTTTATTTTATTTTTTTTTCATTATATACATTGCTAGTATTGCCCATTTGAATGATCAGATTTTTAATTCCACCCATTTTTTCAAAACTGTCTAATTCTTCATTGATTTGATGCAAGGTCACAAATGGTATGCTACGTTTCAGTTTAAATACTGGTGTTGACTCTTTCTTTTTTACTTGAAATTTTTCTTTGACTTTGGAACATTGATCCAACTCATATAACAGCATCTGGAAAACATTTTTTCAATTCTTCCTTTGAATTTTTACATTGTTTTTTTTAAATTGATCACTTGTCCACTTATATTTTTGCAATAAATATTTATAGGTAAATCCCATAACTTAAATGATTCCATCCAGTTAATACTGAATAAGTTTTTATTATGTTTTAACTCATAAAACTTAGCATTTACAAACTTGTTACAAAAGAAAATGTTGCATGTCATTTCATGAAAAACAAATAATTTCTCACCCAACACACAATGTGCTATTTTCAAAGTTCTTTTTAATATAGGTTTTTTGTTTGTTTTCTATGTGGCTTTGTACAAATTTTTTTCTGTGAGAACTTTTCCTTGCTTTAGTTTTATAGTGTGACTTTTTACATCCTACTTTTCCAGATTTGTAGCTTATCTCTGAGATGTAACCTTCCACATCTGAAACATGGATTAATTTTTGCTTTTTTTCACATTTTTCTTTGGCTTCTATAAATGCAGGTTCTTTTTCTTTTTTTCTTCTATATTGCATCTCAGATTTAGGATTCTCTGACATTTGTCTGATATTTCTTGTAGTGTTAATTTTTGATTCTGTTTCAGCTTTGTTCAGGTTCTCCATGTATTTCTGCATCTTTTTTCACTGTTAACTCTTCAACAAAAATTAATCCTTTAAACATATCTAGAGTCACCTCATTTAATTTGCATCTTGGTAATTATTCTAGCATATATGAGAAAATCTTTGCTGTTGTTTTTTATCAGATTCATACACTTCCAACAATGAACTTTTCTTGCAATGAATTTTAGTCAGAATATTTACCATTTCTTCAAACCAAATTTCTCCTTGCTTTTTCAGTCGTACAAAAATACAGTAATTTTCATGTTCTTCTAGTGGTAAATTTTTGCATTAAAAGTCTTGATTTTTCTCTCATCTTCCCAGTAAACTTGCTTGTGTTTTCTAAAATAATCAGAAGTAATTCTATTTTCTGATTTGTATATGATTTCAGTTATGGCATTTGCCACTACAGTGAGAGTGAATGAAATTGGAGAATTTTCTGTTTTCTACTGAATTATTTCAATTAACTACCATTTAATTTGGCAAATATATTTTCTAGAGTTTGTAGGAGATATACATGTGGTCTACATAAACCACTGGAGTGACCCATTCTGAATAATTTATTTTTTCAATAACTCTTTGGTTTTCTAACCTATCAAGTTCAATATTAATTGCCTCAAACGCAGCAAAGGGTATTTTTCTTTTAGGCTTAAAATCTGGTATCACATTTTCTTTTAATTTGAAAAATTTTTTTGGCTTTGTACATTTTCTCAATTCCTATGAGAAAATATCCTGGAATTTATTTTAAGTTTACTTAGTGTTTCTTTAGCTGTAATCTTTTTCTCTGATGAACAATTCATTTCTCTGCAAAATGAATTAGCCAGTTCCATAGTTCAAATAATTCTACACAATTGACTCAATAAATTTAGGTTGGAATTTATTAATATGTAAATATATGCTTTTTTAGCTTTACCTGTAAGAGTGTTGTTACATGTAATTTTTCCAGCAAAATTAATTTCTAGCTCAGTATGCCTCTTGCAACGTTGTTGATTGTTTTTAAGTTAGTCTTGCCAATTCTGTTTCAAGTGTGTTCATCATTAATTGTAATACTGATATCAGTGTCCAAATTAAATCTTATCATTCATTTTTACTCTCAAAAATTTTCTATTATTTGAACTTTCCAGTTTGTTTTGCTGGTGGCACAACTTTCAGTAAATTAATTTGTGTATTTCTTTCGTTTGTTTGACTTGCAGTAGCTTCATTTGTGATCTGTTTTTCCACAATTAAAACATTTTTGGTTTTGAATAGTCAGTCCTTTTTGAAATGAAGAATACAACATCCATAGCATAGGTCAAGTTTGGCAATATTTTTATTTAAGATTTTTTTTCAAACTAGTTGTACTTCTGATGTGCCATTATATTTGTTTTTGCTGTTGTAGAGGCCTCAGTTATGTTTATCGAAATGAAGTCCCCACAATTTAAAATATCTGAAGGTTGAACAGAAGGAAAAAACTGTTTCATTTGTATGAATAAATAGAAATTTATTTACTGAACAGAATAACATCAATTTTGTAGGAAGTGAAATCATTAAGTGTATAAATGTTTCAAGAGAAAGTGTAATTTGGATCCAGAGTTCATGTTCATAGTTGTAGCAAAATGTGTGTGTGAAAAAAGACTGTTTAAAATGTTTGATTAAATGTTCCCTTGAGTAAATATAACCTTGAGTGTGTAAGAGTTGAAATTGCAATGAGTGAGAGAGAGTTGAAAAGTAAATTTCTCACTCTAGGATTCAGCTTTGCATGGTGAATGAAGTGAGTGATTGTGCTTCTGTCTGTTACATGACCACTGGCATGGACATCTTTGGCTTCCTGATCCCAAAGTGAAAGTTTTCACTAATCTTCTTCCTTATATACAGACTAATTGGATCAAAAACACTTGTCCAAATTTCTGGCGGGATACATAACTGAAGCAAACATAATATTATTATAATTTTTTTTTATTTGGACTCATCATGTGCGATATGTAAATTGTCATAAATGCTTTTTTATTTAATATTTAATATTGCAAAGTGGATTCCACATTATAATGTCCTAAATTCACAACTTTTTGGCACTTTTACATAGCAGTCTGAATCCTGTTCAAGTTTTGTGAGGATTGAAGAGCATGTTTCTGCATTATTGCTTGATGTTAGACCTTTAGCAAGGATTAGACATTTAAATCTGTCCGGGTTAGTTTGTTCAGTTTAAATTTTTTACACTAATGGTTGACTTAACTGGCAGATATCACAAAATCTTTGTCTTCATCTTTAGTATGGTTCATGCACTACCAACATATATAAAAAATGAATTCTTTTCACCAAAAATTTTTGATAGTATCCACACTGTTTTGTTAAATGGTACTTTTTCTGGAGTATTCGGCAAAACAAAATTCAGATATCTTTTATATTCAGAGGGGCACAATTTTCATAACAAAAGATGTACTTTCTTATTGTTCAACATCCATGACATTCTTCCCTAAAAATGGCCTTATATCTTCTGAAATATGATAGATATGTAATGTTTTCTTCTGGGAGATAATAGCACAAGTTTTTTTTTCCATAATAGCAGTATATCATACATCCTTAGAATTTATCAACTTCTGTATTGATCTATGAATATAAACAAACTCCACAAAATACTTTTCCACAAATTTTAAATTTTCTATGCTAGCTATTTATGGTAAGTGAGAGAAAAAAAAGGTTTTTGGGTGAATTTGAATCCTTGCTGCCACTGTTATGTCTTCATTCCATTGAATGAAAATAACACAATCATGAAATATAATTTTACGTGAATGTAATCTTACTGAATTCTGTAGTAAGGATGTAAGGCTATCTCTTAGCATCAGTATACATGCTATTTGGGTGAGTTCAAGTCATATTCTCTAGAGGTATATTAATTTCCACAACATTTTGATTCTTTAAAGGAATTTATAAAATTTATGTGGTAAAATTTTGAATAATCAGGGGTGTTTGTCAAAGTGTACAGGTCCTGGGTATGACGGTAAACTGCATCCAAAACCAGGGCCTCTGATTTGGGAGGTTATGAAGAGCATGGAACTACCTCTTGGTTGTTGTTGTTCCCAGGTCCATCCTTACATGGAGTGGTAGCATCTGTTAGGCTCTCAGCTATGGGCAAATAGTTAACCCCCCATCCTGGGGTCAAAAGGCTATGAAAGTATAAAAATAGATTTTTCTAGAAATATATGCATAAAAATAGACTTTTATAGAAAAATTTACATTTTTGAAGGAAGAATGTTACCAACAGTATATTTTTGAAGAGAAAAATTGCCATAACACATTTTTGAAGGAAAAAAATTATTACCAGTAATACTTTTTCAAAAAATGTATTTGAAAAACTAGATGACATCTTCAGATTTCTAAAATAAAAAAAATAACTAAAAGTTTTGCATCATAATCTGACTAAATCAACCTTCCTACTATAACTGAACATTAAAAAAAATACCTTAAACCCCCACTTTTTGGCATTAGATAAATCACAGAGGTTGATATGTCATTAAAGAAAACTCAGTGTACACAATCAAGGGTGCCTGTTAAAGTGCACATAATGTATTAAGACTGTCAAAGTTTGCACAAGTGGCACCTGTCAAAGTTTACATAGTATCAATTTGAAAGCAGTAGCAGTCTTAAAAATATCATAATTATCAGCCTAATTATTTTAAATAGATTATATTTGAATTTAAATTAGTTCCATTATAATCTAAACTTATTTATAAATGGAACTTTGTGTGTGTGTCTCTGTATCCGTTACCTATAGACTCCGAAACGGCTGAATTGATTTTCTTGAAAATTTACACAGTTATACTATAAGCATCTGCAAGTGTTCTTAACTAGGTTTTGTGTCGAGGTACCCCCAATAAATATCGATAATCGAAAAAGTCGGGTTATAGAAGGAGTGGTCCGATTTTAATCAAATTTGATACACTCATAGACAAAGACATAAGAAATGATATTCAGAAGTTTCAAGGTTGCAGTTCTTACAATAGTGCAGAAAATTTGATATCGATACCAGGAAATCAAAATTTGACTTACATCCATTCATTTTTCTTTCAGTCTACGGTTTCGCTTTAACTGGAAACAACTATTGCTTTTTAGTCTTTCATGTCAACGTCCAAAGAGTCTGAGTTCCAGGACCATGGATTAGTTTTAAAGCTTTCATTACGCCCGAGCAACGCCAGGCTATACTGCTAGTAAGTAAATAAAAGCAATAAACTTTTCTTACAATTCTCATGGACTTTTTGATGATTATATCTCAAATATATCATATGAGTTAAAATAAGATTTACCACTAAAATTTGATTAAACAAAATTGACTACTCATAATTTCCACTTATAATAGCTATTTAATATAATGAAACATGTTAAAGTTGTATTTTGTATCACTAAGCTTACATAACATTGATTTATAATTAGTATTCATACAAAACTAATGTTATCAATATAAGTAATTATTGTCTAAAAATTGTGGTAAGGTTTGTAGTTTTCTTTTGACAATGGCCAAAAGCAAAATGGAAGACATCAATCACATTCTTAAAATACAGCCATGATAATTAGAGTTTTCTTGCGTTTCTGTTCTACACAAAAATATTAAAGGTAGTTAATGTAGTTGATCCACATGTTATATTGATCTTTTTCAGAAATTGTAAGGAATACCAGTATTGTATCAATCATTTATTTTCCTATATTACTGTTGTTGCTCTCTATCAAGTCATTTTGCTTTTTCAAGAAGACTTTGAAAGCTACTCTTCTCATATATTTAGGTACCCTTAAGGGAACATTTTTTAAAAATTGTTTGGGAATTAATTTTTTTACATACACACACACACACACAAATATGAGATAATGATATATATTTTATGTAACAAGAACAATATTGGGGAAAAATGTATGACATAGTGAAAAAAAATTTTTGTCTGATGCATTTTGTACTTTAAGCTTTTATCAGACTAAATTTATTCTGTTGATGCAACTACACCACATACACATGAACAAGGAATGCTGAGAATTTTTTAATTTGGCCAATTTCATTTAGATTCATTTTCTTTTTATATGTGTACACACACACACACACACACACACACACACACACACATAATTAATAGAACTCAAGCCAATTTGGACAACAGTACAAGTTTTATTTTTAAACAATACCAATCAGGACTTTGTCCAGGATCTTAATTGAATTGGGATTCACTTGTTTGCATGTATGTAACAAAATCTGTCTTGGATTGATAACCTAATTGGGGGTTGTTCTAGTGTTCATAACAACATGCACACAAACTCACATACAGGATGTGATGGATAAATTGTCGTCTAAATTACACAAAAATGAAAATAAAACTGACAGATTTATTACTTGTATACCAACTATCAAAAACCCTAAATCACATAATTTCTACATATCTAACAATTCTAGCATT
The DNA here is from genome assembly GCA_037127315.1 of Ascarosepion bandense. Taxonomy (NCBI): domain Eukaryota; kingdom Metazoa; phylum Mollusca; class Cephalopoda; order Sepiida; family Sepiidae; genus Ascarosepion; species Ascarosepion bandense. The sequence continues at coordinate 1,127,493 of JBBBDQ010000536.1, read as the reverse complement.
TCATCAACAAATGAATTTCTCCATATATTAAAAGCAACTAATCCTAAAGGTAATACTCTAACTTTGCTGGATGTAGAAAATATTTTTACTAATGATTCAGTTGAAGAAACATTAAATATAATTAGTGACTGTATCTACAAACACCCATCAATCTCTTATCCAAAAATTTAACCAGCAATTCTTTGGAAACTACTCATTGCCTGTACCACAAAGACTCCATTTTATGACCATAATGGTAACACCTACATCCAAACTAACAGAGTCAATATGGGAAACTCATTAGGTTCTACTTTTTTTGACATTTTCATTTTGATGAAAAATAAGAATAGAGTTGTAAATCTGAAATCAAATTTTGAAATTAACTTAACACTTACTTTACTTATGAACTCGTGGGCAATAGCAAAATCCCATGTTAATATAGGGTTAAAAATGAATTAATTTATCATTTACTTGTATAAAAAGAAACACCAGTAAGAACTCATCTTCTAAATTATAATAGCTAATGCTTGGAAAGCTATAAAATAGCAGTAATAATGAACTTCTTAAATAAAGCACATCAAAGTTCATCCTTCCAAAGAATATTTCTGAGCAAACTAAAACACATAAAACAAACATTAGTCAACAATAGTTTTCCCAGCTATATCAATAAACAAATAAAATTATTCTTACCAAAAGACATGACACCAGTATTAAAAATAGCACACAAAAAAAAAAACATCAACTTATTTTACTACAACCAAATGCACAATAAAAATAAGCAGAATGAATTCACTATATGAAAATTATTAAAAACCATATATCTGCTATAATTTCTTAAAAACATGTAAAATTTATAATATGTTATAGAAAATGGAAGACTGCAAACCTTGTTGTTTCTAATTAAAATAAACATATCTGACCTAAACTAGCGATGTCTAATATACTGTATGAATTTCAATGTCCAGTGCTAGGAAAATTTTGGTCAAAAATACTATTTAAATCCCAGTATCAAAAGCATCTTGTTATAAGAAAGGCACTATATATCAAACAATTATCTTCTCCCGATTGACCTTACATTATTTAACAGTGGAAAGTTTTTTTAAAATAGAAAGATGCTCATGCAATTTCTAGTCATAGGCATCACATGATAAATTTTAAAGAATTCTCCTTTTCAAAAAAAAGATTATGTTACACTTAAAACATGAAAATAAAATAACAACATCAAAAACAGAACATCCTTGAGAATGGCCAGTGAAGTGACTGAAAGCGCTTGTGAAGTTAATAATTATAGAACATTTTTACATTCCTTATCTCCAGCAAAAAAAGAAACATGTAAGAATACTTGAAAAATTAAATAAAAAATGAATAAAATTGTCCTTTTCAGTCAATTTTAATGAAACATGTTTAAAAGAAAGATTGCTGCCCAAATATACATTAATATATATATATATATATATGTGAGTGTGTGTGTATATATACACATACAAACACATCATGAAATATAATTTTTCATGTACTGATAATTTTATTGTCATTACAAAAGTCAAAATTTAGATATTTGATTCTCATCATATGCTGAAATGTTTGGCAGTTTACTTATTCTTTTTTAATTTAATTTTTTTTAATATTTTTAAAAAGTGCTTTATTTTGTTCTAAATAAGTTTGCATATAAAAATGGATACTTCAGCTTTTAGTTTATCATTGAAATACTTAATACTATCAACACTAGACATGACTAATCTAAGTCATGTCTCAACTTTTTATTCATAAGTTTAACTACTACAATTATCTAAAAACAAATTTGAATAACTGACGTTAATAGATTTTAGCTGAAATATGTTTAATATTATCATGATAGCAATTATACCTCATACACAATGGATCTGGTATGTTTGATTATTATTTGATTCATTACAATATTCTGTTATTGCCAAGGCATTCAAAACTATGGCAGTCATTCATATTTCAGCTTTTTCTTTATCAAAAAACAATTATAGGCAGGGAATAAAAGAAAAAATATCTTTACTTTAGATGACCATGATTGCTAATGATGTCTTTAGTAAAATTTAAGTTTATTACATTTGTGTCTATTCTTTATTTCGTTTTGGAAAATGTAAACTTTCTGAATAATATAGAATATTCATATAACTGGATGTGTTCTCTATAATGTTTGTGTAAAAATGCATAAACATTTTTCATTTGTGCTTTTCTAGTTATGAATGATGCACTACTGCATATATTAGCTTTCCATTCTTCAAATGTTAGGATATCACTTTTTTTACAGAATAATTTAATTTTTTACAGAATAATTTAATAAGTTAATACAAAAAATTCTAAAAGAAATGCTGTAACATTTTATGTCCAAGTAAAATCACTGTTTGTGTCTCACCCCAAGTCATGCTAGAATAGACTTCACCCTCAGCATCCTTAAGAGAAGGTGCAAGGATGGGGCTAGGAGGCCACCTCAGGTGGCTTCCTAGCCACCAAGTGCAAAATCATGTTATTAACCCAGTCTGACATACACATGTAAAAAAAGAACTGTATTACAGGAGATATATTAACAGCCACCTCAGAGAAGAGTTGAACAATTTCTCTTAGACATCTCAGATGAAAATGAAAGATCCATGTTTTAGATCAGGGGCCTGCCGACACTCACACAACACTGTCTGACAGTAGCTCACAAAGTACTGGAGGGAAATAAATTGCATGAGAAATTCGCTTTTTGTTTTTATTTGTAACGTATGATGATACTTCATTACAATATCTTAAGTATAAAGTTTTTGAAAAATTCCATGGAAATTCACTGAAATATTAATTAGACAAAAGCTAATGCATTTTCAAGAGTAAAATAGTAGAATAGTGGATTAATGTCTAGGGAAGTGTTGAGATTAACAAGATGATGATAAATAATATTTTCTTATTGGTAGATCACACTGAATGAATGAGTCAGGTCATTTGTTATCCCAAGTCAACTTGACATTATTTGGTAAAAAAAATAATCACAAAAATGATTATATCTGCAATCCAATATGACTGATAGTATTTTAGTTTATCATTGAGAAAGATGTATTTTTCAATTCTTGAAAATATGGATCTGAAATTTTGAAAGTTTGAATTTTTATAGACAAAATAATTATAAAATCTTGAATAACAATGAAATTAGTTTATTTTTTCCGAATTGGGTGGATTGTGTCAATATCAGTGTTTTATTTTTACTCTCTTGTACACTTTTTATTAAGCTAAAATAGGTTAAAATCATTGAGCTGCTATTGGGTTCTTTGCTATTTTGTCTGTTCTCTTCATTAGCCTTGATTGTGAGAAGCTACTATTTAGCATTCATCCTCAATCATCAGCTGATAAGTTGGTTTTTTTTTCAGCTGAATTATGGTTATTATTGATTAACATAGGCTTTTGATCTTTTTTCTTAGATTTTATAATTTTAACACATTTTTAAAATATTTTTCATTTCTGGAGAAAAATGACAGAAAATTAAAAATTATTTCAAATAAAGTAGGCATTCAATAAGAAAAATATTTTAAAAGTAGAGGATTAGCTTAATTTTTCTGGCAAATATTTTAGCATGCAGTGATATAATTTTAAAAAATGTGATTTTTGTAATTATAAAAAGTTTCAAATACCTACAGATTTTAGAAATTACTCCATGTATTAAAGTAATAAAAAGTGTTCATTATAATTTCAATTAAAAGATACTTGTTAAATTTTGGAAGTCTATTTCATTGTTATATTTAATTTTAGATAATTATCTCACCATAGGTAGGAATTCTATTTGATTTACTATGTCTCTTCAGGATACAGAAGATAATGGCTGTCTACAGATTCTTTTCTTAATTATCTGTGAATTGCCATGACTTCTTGGAAAGATGCTGAAGTGGTTTCCTGTTGCATCCTTCAGTTTTTGAATTAATTGTTGCCTTTCTCCTAGAACAAGGCTGGAGAGTCTAGTTTATGCTGCTATTTAATTCATAGGTTGTGGAAGAAGTTCCTAAGTAACATTTTTAGAATTTTAAACAGAACATTTTATTCAATACATATGAGGAGATCGTTCATATTCTGATTTCTACCCTTGGAGGATATTTCATATTAGTCAATTTTCTCTAATATATTTGTTCACTTTGTTTCATTATTATTGAATATGTTTTTTTCTGCAGTATGCAACAAAAGGATTGCACTGACAACTACTAGGTAAGCAGATATCCTTTAATCAATGCTTCAGTTCAGTTGGTCGTATTTATCTAGGACGATTGATTGAATGTACACAATTTTTGGTTCCATTTTATTCCCAAGGTAGGGCTTATTTGGGATGTGTTAATTCCAAAGATTTAAAATGTTTTGGAATACCACTCTGATGTTGTATGAACCATGAATCCACTGATTCTTTTCTGATAAACACTTTATATATGGTTGATAAACCGTTGTAAGTTTTTAATTGGCAAAAACCAAGGTAATGTTTTTGTTAAAATATGAAATATAAAAAAATATGAAGTATGCTTAATATTTATGTCCACTGGTGGTCATTGTTCATGAAACAAATGTAACTGTGACTGCTATGGCAAAATCTTCATTGCCAAGTTGTTGTGACCTGTTTGGGCCAGGAAGAAAGACACATAAACCAGAAGGTAGGTTCAAACAGTGTATTAGAATAATAGAACATATATACAAGTAAGAGTGATTAGTAATTAGCAAAATAGAAGTGTAAACTCGAACTGTATAGTTGCGCTGCATCTAGACTGCCTCTCAGCTGTGTCAAAACTGTCTCCAAAAGTCATGCAGGTTATTATTTATTGATGGAGGAAGAGTCCATTCCTATAGATAAGGCACCATAACAGTGACAAACTGATTTTTCTTTCTCCAAAAGTAATAGAAAAAAAAATTAATGTTTTAACTTTGCTTTTAGGCTAGAAAATTTTCAGTGGATTTTCTAATTTATAAATTAAGTTTAACCTGACAGATACAAAGTAAGTGTTCAGTTCACCATTATACTTTTGATAAAATTCACTATAAACTTATAAAGTTACAAATTTTTTTAAACTAATAAACTAAAAACCTGTTCGAATTCCAGTTGAATTTTTTGCATTCACTTATGTGCAAATATCTTTGGGAAAGACATTAATCTGCCTCTTTCCTCCAGTTATTAGTTAGATAACAGGCCAGCTTGGGTTCTATTGCCTTGGTCGGCAACCAGTCTACCGCAGAACACCACAATGCACATCCAATAGCAACCTACTGCAGGAAAATATTCTGCCCAGTCAATCATGTCTCTTTCGAGACATAATTGCCCAAGTGTGTATTACGTATGGCACTTAACTGACTAAATCTCTTTTTAGTAGCTGCAAAAATTGTTGGTTATACCTTAGCCTTACTGGTTTTCTTTAAGGGCAGATAGAAAGATAAAAAACACATTTAGTGAATTATAATAAAATTAGTTTACCCATAGTGTCAAAAATTATGGAAGTATTTAAGTAATTTTACAGTTGCTTCATTTATAGCTAGAAATCTAACATTTTTAAATATACAATTAGTATACGTTTATCTTGTGTAATAAATAACTTCTGCCTTTTGAATCACTGAGAATAAAGCTAATATGAAGCAAAACTAAGCAATAGATTAATTTCAAGGGAGTTATTTTGTTTGGTATTATCTCATTATCATAACAATGGAATATTTCATTATCTCAAATAAGGAAGATAAAAATACTTGATTGAATTAGATATAGTCACTTTGTAAAAGAAATCTCCAAAAACATTTTGGCCAATAAATTATTCAAAATAAATGGCCTATCAGATTTCATGCAATACTGAAGTTAACTTTTCTTTATAGTATCAAGCATGATGAAAGCTTAAAAACTTTATTTTTGTAACACAGCTTTCAGTAGTTTTGTCTTGATAATTTTGATAAGTGAAGGAATTATATTCTTGCATGAAGCATTTCCTGTCAGCTTTATTCTGACAGCTTATTACACAGCAACCATATCTGGAACTTTGTCTAAATTTAGAAAATATAATAAAACAGATTACCATTTATCACAATCTCAAATGAAATATGCTGATAATAGCTCAGAGTAGAATTTCTTAGTAATAGTACAATTTTAGGATATACTTAAGCTATATAATATAAAACAAAAACTTTGATTAGTTGTAAGCAAACCTATAAAATATTACGATAAAAAAAACTAATATTATAGTTAAATGTACTTAATGCTCTTCATTTTAGCGCTTTATTACATGAACATATATTTTAAAATATGTTCCGCAGGTAGAACAATGGGCACTAAAAAGTTAATAATCCTTTAGTGTTTTTTAATCATTTTATTTGCCAATAGTAAAACTACTCTTTTAACAGTTCCTAAGATAGATAATATTTATGAAACATTAACTAAATAATTTTTTATTGTTTAAACATTATTTTAAACACAGATGTACAGTGATAATCAGATTTGATTTAACATTGTTCTGGAATATAGAAATTTATATATCATATTTTCCAAAAAATATATTTCTACAAATATGAAAAATGTGTCAAATATTTTAAGATTTTTGTAAATAACAAGTAGATTCTTTGTTTTTAATCATTTCACCCTGAGCAAGGTGACAATGCCCCTAGGACGCAAGAGGTTACTGATAGTGAAAGAGAATGAGAAAACTTTAGTGAAGGGAAAGCACAATAAAAGAAGAACAGGGGTCAGAAAGAGAGAAAATGGCAGTTGACATTGCATTTACATTTTTGAAGATTGTAGATGGCAGGGAAGCAATGAATTGAAATGAAATTCTACAGGTGAGAAGTGGAAGAAAAGAAACTATTAGATTAGAACATGATTTTGTTCAACAGTAAATTTGTAAAAACTAGTTGCCAATCTAGTGATATGATTAAATTCATGCGGTCAAGGAACCAGGGAGAAGAACCCATCAGAGCAATTGTCATTAAAATATTTGAAGAAAATATAAAGGGAGGCGGTGTTCATGTTGTATTGGAAGAATATCTTACAACCTTAAAGCATTACTCATTTTCATTGTATATTTATTAGTAAAGCTTGATTGTATATTTTATGTAATTTTGGTTCATTGTTAAAAAAAAAATTATAAAATTCTTATAAGAATTTAAGAATGAAAATCTTTCTTTTAAACTATTACAAAATGACCTTTACAAAGAGAGTTTGATTTCATGCAAAAAAACATGTTTCCACCAACATATACAGTGTGAATTGTCAGTTAAATTATGCAAAAATGAAAATAACACTGACATCTCATTTTAACATATATTTACCAAAATTATACAAAATGCCTTGAAATACTAAAGAGTAAATTTATTTAATTAAATCGCCATGGCCTCCAGACATCTTCAGATGCCAATGTATTCCAGCTGCCACCCTCTTGATTCAGGACAGCATTACCTCCCCAAGACACTTGATGTAGGTCTCTGTGTTGAGTCTGAGGCCCTGTGAGAAGATGAATGGTGTCTGAGGCCTTGTGGAAAGATGAATATGTTGACTGGATATATCATCCAACTGAATCTGAATCCTCTACACTGTCCTCAGATTGATCCTCAAACACTCTGAAATGTTTGCCTTGGAGCTTCAGGCATGAATGCCAAACAGTACAGCATGCTGTTTCCAAATTTCTGAAGTGAATTGTGTCATTGTGATCTTTTTCTTACAGGTGGTGCCCAACTGACCCTAAAACAATGTGTTTGTGTGAAATTAAAAATATAAAATAGCAACAATTTTACCCATCGCACCTTGTAATTCTTTTATAAATTAATACTGCAACACTGTAAGAAAATGTGTGTTGAAATAGAGTAAAGAAATAATAGTTGAGAACAGGTATATGTACAATAGTGTCGCATGCTATTGTACATATCAATCATTGATTATTAAGGAGCAAATTGCATGTTGGTAGATCAGTAATTGGTCCAATGATTCTCATTAAATTGTCAGATCATACTATGCTAATGGTAATTTTAAAGTAGGCTGGACACAGACAGCATCAAGAGTTTTTCCAGCCTATGGAACATTTAAAATCTTATCACTTTGTTTCCTCAAGGCAATCTAAGTCCGTTGTCAAATATCATGAGCTTTACATAGAGATAATTTATCTTAAATGAAGACAAGTTTGTTTTTCTTTTAAGCAAGTCATTTTTATTGCTAAGTATATAATTCTCTTGTTGACATGTTTTTCTTACAAATAACAGAACTTTTTTTAAATTGGTAAATGAGCTGATTATCATAAAATGTCAGCAATGCATATACATTAAAAATGATGATAGATTTTCACTGCTTCGTGAAATTCTCAGGACCTTTCTGATAGTTCTACTTTATTTTTATCGTATAAATACAAACATTTTTTTCAAATAAAAATAATAAAGATATGCCCATAGCCAATTTTTAACCCTGAGATTTTTTTTGCTCTTAAATTTTATAAGATTGAAGTGGCATTTATTTCAAGATGTTGCATAACTGTTGAAAAGAAGAAAACTCCATTCTTGTATTAATAAGTTGTTAATCATAGAATCCATTCTTCTCTAATACTATGTTAACTCTTTTTCATGAACATTTATTGACAAAATTATTATGATAACTCTTGGTAATTAAAGCAATTAAGAAAAATAACAAAATAGGCATGAACAAATAATGCTCTTTATAGTAATAAAATGAAAACACAAAGTAACAGTTTAGAAACAATTTTTGCACATTATTATAGAATTAATAAATATTTGATAATGATAGCTGAATCATACATTATCTATTAAGTTATCTTTTCTTTCTTTTTTTAAAATTTGTATCACTGCATCTAAAGTAGTAAAGCCATTAAGACAAGGAAGTTACAGGGTGTGGAAGAATTACAATCAGAAACATTAATAATGAGAAAGATGAAGAAAGTAATTAGAAGGACAGTGGATAGTGATTGACATGGCATTTAAATTTTTACAGATTAAAGTTGACTGGAAAGTATGGAGCTGGAAGGGAGTTTCAAAAATCTGGAGAGTGAGAAAAGAAACTGTTAGCATAAAATTTACAGTGGTTTACAAAAGTCTACACCCACTTTAAAAATTTATATATTTTGTATAACAGGGAACAACACATTTTTTTCAATTCCAATGATTGTTAAATAATAAACAGATCCTATCACACTTTCCTTTGATATAAAAATTACATTTTAAAAATTTCACACTGATTCTTAAAATCATATAACTTAGAAAAATGTCTTTGCAAAAGTCTACACCCCCAGATATTATACTGTGTTATCATGTAGTTTATCATTGATATATATATATATATATATATATATATATACAATCCAGAACAATCAAAAGTGACATGTGTGTTCTACCATAACAAACAAACTTGGCCAGTCTATTATTTTGTTATATAGGGTGATTTAACTGCCTACAAAAATATCCACCACATGGTTTCTTGGTATGTTGGTCTTTGGACTCAGGCTGTAAACACAAGGTGTCCAACTCTGGAAAGAAAATGGGCAAGCCTCTATCTCAGGAACTTAAAAACCTTATTATTCAAAAGTACAATGAAAATAATGACAATAAAAAGATTGCAAAAACTTTAGAATTGCCCCTAAGCACTGTTAAAACTGTAGTTAAGAAGTGGTTAGTGCACAAAACCATTGCTACCCTACCAAGATCTGGGAGACCGAACACACTTACCAGAAGAACAAAATCAAAACTGGTTTGTTAGGCAACCTCCAACCCTAGTGCAACACTGGAAAACATGAAAGCTTCAGTTTCCAGTACTAGGACAGATGTCCATGCATCTACAATTTCCAGAGTATTGCACTGGTCTGGCCTGCAAAGAAGGGTAGCTAGAAAAAAAGCCCCTTCTGAAGCCTATGCACAAGCAAGCTAGGCTAAACGTTGCCAAAAGTCACATCAATAATTCTATGACTATGTGGCAAAAGATTTTGTGGCCAGATGAGACCAAAGTCGAGTTATTTGGGAGAAATGTAAAATGCAACGTTTGGCAGAAATAAGGCACTGCTCCCCAACCTTATTACACCATCCCCACTGTAGAGCATGGTGGTGGCTTGATCATGCTTTGGGGCTGTTTTTCAGCTGCAGGGCCTTGGAGAGCTGGTAACCATCCAAGGTGTCATGGACAGTGTCAAGTACCAAGAAATATTGGAGGCAAACCTGCCGAAGTCTGCTAGAGCTTTGCACTTAGGTTGCAATTTCAAGTTTCAACAAGATAACAATTCCAAGCACGTGTCAAAAAGCACTAAAGTTTGGTTTGCTGGCAAGAAAATCACAGTTTTGTAGTGGTCCAACCAGTATCCAGACCTCAATCCTATAGAAAATCTATGACGAGATCTAAAGCTGGCTGTACACTGATGTTCCCCATCTAATCTGACACAGCTCAAAAAGTTCTGCCATGAAGAATGGCAAAAACTGTCAGCTGACCACTGACCACTGCAGCAAGCTTGTGAAAGGCTACCTGAGACATCTGCAGGCTGTAACTGACACAACAAGATCATCCACAAATATTAGTTGAAGACATTCCAAAGGGGCCTGTAGACTTTTGCAAAGACATTTTTTAAGTTATATGATTTTAAGAATCAGCGTGAAATTTTTAAAATGTAATTTGTATATCAAAGTAAAGTGTGATTGATCTGCTTATTATTTAACAATCATTGGAATTAAAAAAATGTGTTGTTCCCTGTTAAATTATACAAAATATATAAATTTTTAAAGGGGGTGTAGACTTTTGCAAGCCACTGTACAGTTACATCTCACCAGCTTGACTGAAAATTCATAATTTTACAGTCTAATATCAGTTTTGTTGTATGCTAACGTGTAATTTATTTTGAAAATGTAATTATATATTGGTTAACATTATTAGTAATTGTTTCCATTGTCAGAATATTGGATAGATTTTCTTTAGTATAAAGAAAAGGAAATGATTAGAAAAAAAATCATAAACTTTTATATTTATTAAACCTGTTATAAGTAATAATATTATAATTTTCATTTTATAACAATTGAAAATTTCTCTATATGTTAATAAATGAACTTGCTTCATTTTAAGGAGAGAAAAAGAACTGATAATACTCAATGTCTTGAGGCATTTTAAGACAAGAAAGGAATTGATGCTCTAATTGATTAGTCAAAAGAGAAGTTCTCAAAATAGTGTTCACATAACATTTGTTCTATTTTATTCTATGTCAAATATAAATGCAATAAAATGAACTCCTAAAGATTAATGATAATGGTTATTTTACAGTAAATCTGAGTTAAGTAGCAATTTTTTAGTTAATCTGAGTTAATCCCATAATTTAAAATGACAGGCTAATATTTATACTAAAAATAAGCCTGACATTGTGTTTTATTCTTTTTTCTGAAACTCTATATCTTTAAGTATAGGTTGCAAAATATATAGTATAGTTTAAGACAAATTAAAAAATTACTCTTTTGATATAAAAACTTATAGAGTACTTCACTCAAAGAAAAATAATTCATGATGCATTATTTTTCAAATTTTAGTATTGTTTTAAAAGTTACAAGGAATCTTTTCCACTAATTTGGCCTAAATAGAAATATTGCTAACATGAGGTATTGATTTTTTTTCCATTTCCTTTTTTAGATAGCTGTGCACAAAAATTATTTTACTCTTCTCGATCTCGTTCTGAAAAGAGTAATAACTGGTTAACTCTTAATGTTTTTTCTTTTTTCTCTTTCATTTTCCTCACTTTTTTTGTATCTTTTCGTAATTTTGTATCAAAATACTTGAGTAGTTTGACCAGCACCATAAGCTATAAACACAGTTTTGGTCCTTTTGGAGATAACTGATAGGATATTTATATTTTTGCACTGATATATGTTTTAAGAACTATCTTGCCAAATTGGTTGAGAGTGATTTAATCTTCATATATAACATTCATCAAAAGAGACTGCTCTTTCTAATTTTGATAGTTTGGTGGTGAATTTTATAATAATTAAGTGTGTAATCAATTCTTCCTTCTATCACTTATTTTCAATTGAGTTACATGTCTTATCATTTGATTTTTGTATTCCACTAATCACAAATGAAAAGGGAAGTTATATTTTCTGAGTTTAAGGTCTCTTTGCTCAACTCATTCTGTTTTCTCCTATTTGACTGTCAATAAGATGATATTAATCTTGAGTGATGAGGAAGGATTTATTAGATTGAGTCCTCTGATAAAACCAAAACTATTGGGTTGAATTTTAAGAAATGTCTTCTTAAGTCGTTAAAAGATAATTTACTCCCAGCTGATATTTATGAGTTTGTCAGGCTGGTGGGTTTATTACAACCCCTGCTATATTCTTCTTCTTCTTCTATGTGCCCTGTCCCTTCAGGACGTAGGCGATCATGGCCCTCCACGTCTCCCTATCCCTTGTGGCCCTCAGCATGTTTGTTCCCGTTACTCCTGATAACCCCCGTTCCATCATACACTCGACTAGGCCCTGCAAATATGTTATCCGCTGCCTTCCTCTGTCTCTCTTTCCCTCTACCTGGCCATTCAGTATCAGGTTCTCCAAACTCTCCTTCCTCATTGCGTGTCCCAGGAACTTCAGTTGTTTCTTCCTCATGTTCGGTATTAATTTCCTTTTGGTTGCCATTCTTTCCAACACCTCATCGTTGCTTGCATGTTCAGTCCATGATATCCGCAGCATCCTTCTGTAGAACCACATTTCTGCTGCTTCCAGTTTTGTCCTCATTTTCGATGATATTGTCCAGCACTCACTACTGTATTGAAGAACTGACATCACATAGCAATCCAGCACTCTTTTCTTTGTTTCTAGTGAAATTTTCCTGTGTGTTAGTACTTTGCTCAGCTTCTGGAACATGCCCTTTGCCATGCCAATTCGCCTTCTGATCTCTGTGTCACAGTTTCCATCTCCTGTTAGAACACTTCCTAGATATTTAAATTTTTGCACCTGCTTTATTCTGGTATCCCCCACCTGTATTTGGCATTTTGGGTTGCACCTTTTGCTGATGACCATGCATTAGTTTTCTTAAAGCTTATTTGTAGTCCTTTTTTGTCACTCTCCACTGCTACCTTCTGTAGGAGGTCCTGCAGTTTCCTTTCCGTGTCTGCAATCAGCACTGTATCATCTGCATACCTTATGTTGTTCAAGTTGTGGCATCCAATAGCAAATCCTGGCGTGTCGTCTAGGGTCCTCAAAATATTCTCGCTGTATAGGTTGAACAAATCCGGTGAAAAGACACATCCTTGTCTTACGCCTCTTTCTATCTTTATAAATCTACTGAGATCGTTACCTGTCCGTATGCAGGCCGTTTGCTGCCAGTAGAGATTCTTAATTACTCTGATGTATTTCCTGAAAATGTCTAGGCTGCCGAGCATCTCCATCAATTCTTTGTGTCGTATCTTGTCGAATGCCTTCGCATAGTTAATTAAACATAGGTATAAGTCTTTCTTCATTTGTATTGCCCTTTCGGAGAGCATCCTAATGAATATGGCATTCCTTGTTCCAGTGTCTTTAACGAACCCGCACTGTTCCTGCCCTATCTCTGGCCTGATTCTGCTTCTTGCTCTATTCAGCAGGATTCTGACAATCAGTTTTGTGATGTGACTCATTAAGCTGATAGTTCTGTGTAGTTTACACTTGTTTGCACCTGGTTTCTTTGGCAGTGCTATAAATATTGACTTGCATAGGTCGTCTGGTATTATTCCACTGCTATAAATTTCGTTTATTATGGTGGTAATTTTTTCTATACCATATTCTTCTAAGGCTATCAGCAGCTCTATCACTATGCCGTCTGGACCAGCTGCTTTGTTTCTGTTCATTTTGGCCATTGCAGCTGCCACTTTGGATTTTAGTATTTCCAGTCCATCCACCTCCCTGTGTATTCTCGGTTGTTCTCTCCTGTCACAAAAAAGATCTTTTATATATTCTTCCCATCGCTGGAGTATTTCCTCTTTCTTCAATATGATTGTTCCATCCTTGGATTTTCTTATGCATCCTGTTGAGGAGCAGGTTTTTTGTCCTGTCAGTTCTCTTATCTCTTTATGCATCTCTGCTTTATTGGTCCTGCTCAGTCTCTCTACTTCTGCGCATTTGTTGTTGAGCCATTCCTCTTTAGCTTGTCTGCATTTGTTCCTTATCTCCCTGTGAAGTTACTTACTCTGCTCCATGCCGTGGCGTTATTTATGCACCTCTGCTTTTCTCAACTTTTTTCAGTTGTTCTCTGCACACAGTAAGCATAGTTGAATTTCAGGCTAGTTCTCTACTAACTTATTTTACTCTACTTTTTAGTCTTTTACTTTCTAATTATTTCCGTTACTAACTTAAGTACTTTGTCAGTCCTTCTCGTAGGGTACTTGAACTAGATTGTGTCAAATTGATTTGGTTTTTGAAGGTTCACTTTGACTTATACTAAGTTAAAACTAAGTAACTCTTATTGTTTTTTTATTTAATTCAGTTACAGTAGTTTAGGATTGGAATTTTTTTCCATCTCTCCCTCTAAAAGAAAAAAAAAAAACACAACACCCCACACGTGTTCCGACCAGTTGCATGGCAGTATAAAGATCTGCTGGAGTGACTCAAGCTAGCCAAAAGATGACTCTGCAAAAAGCACAACTTCATTCTTCAGACTACAGGTAATGTATGCTGATCATAGCTACTGCAGACAGGTCGTATAATTTAGACTAGTTAAAGGAATTGCTGTGTATATTGTATTACATATATTTTATTTCAGAGTGTCTTTTTTTTTTTAGTTGGTACGTTAGCATCCCCGTAGGTCAAAAAAAAAAAATGTGTAAATCTACAAAGGGAGGAAGAACTCTCAAGGAGTCAACGGCCAGCTAACTAGAGCTGGTGTCTCAATAAATCACCGTGGAGAAGGCAACAGGATACCACACCACTATCTATCCCCACTTAATCATGGTTACTTACGAAAAATGTATTAAAGCCAACAGCGTGAAGGGGGTTGCTTCACAAGGAAACAACTCCTCGCTCGGTAAGGACCGGCTTGGGCAACAGGTGCCACCTTCTGTCATCCGGCGACTTTTAGCACCAATGGCGTAAAGGGGACATTTTGCTCGGGACATGGAACGTCAGGACACTCAACTGTAGACAACTAGAGAATGTTATGCAGGAGATGGACAGACTGAAGATCAACATCCTAGGCATATGCGAAACCAGATGGCCTAATAATGGAGATATCAGCAGTGACACAAACAGGATAATTTATGCAGGAGGTTTAATTCTAAACAAAGAAGTAAAGGAATGCGTTATTGGATACTGTCAGCTTTCAGAGAGAGTCCTCTTGGTTAAACTGCAGGGAAGGCCCTTCAATATAGCTATTATAGTAGCATACGTGCACACAACTCAAAGTTCGGAGGACGAAATAGAAACATTTTATTCAATACTGGACAGTGCCAAGGCCCAATGCAAAAGCCAAGAAATTAGGATTATAATGGGAGACTTGAATGCCAAAGTAGGTAAAGATAGGGAAGGAAACACGACCAGCCCCTTTGGACTAGGGGACCACAACGAACGAGGAGAAAAATGGGTCCAATGGTGCTCAGCCAATGACCAGGTAATTACTAACACTTGGTTTCAAGAGCACCCACGACATGGAGAAGCCCAGAAGAACCAAATAGACTACATAACTATAAACAAGAGATTCAGGAATGCAGTGGTCCAATGCAAAACATATCCAGGTGCCGACTGTGGAAGCGACCACATCCCAGTCATTTGCAAACTAAGGGTGAAACTCCGAAGACTAAAGAAACCCAGCACATCACCAAGGCTGCAATACGACATGCTCGTGAATGACCTCACCCTGCAGAAAGACTACAATGACAGCGTGAGAAAGAAATATGAAGAACAAATTGGAAAAGGGCACTCAAAATGGCATTCACTAAAGGAAGCGATGGTGACCTCAGCGAACAACATAGCCCCAAAGGAAATCAGACGCAGAAGAAAAAATGAGTGGATGACCGAAGAAATTCTCCACATGATGCAAAGGAGACAAAAAATAATGCCAAGACATGGAGCAGAGTACAAGAAACTTCACAGGGAGATAAGGAACAAATGCAGACAAGCTAAGAGGAATGGCTTAACAACAAATGCGCAGAAGTAGAGAGAATGAGCAGGACCAATAAAGCAGAGATGCTATATAGGTTACCTAAAAGCCATATGGTTTGACCAATTTTGTCAATGATTGGATCTGTTCAACATCAATTGGTTGAATGAGTGACTAAATTATTGCAACTTGTGTTTGGCTATGTATTCAAAATATTGTATCAAGGGTACATTTACATTTGTTAATTATGAAACAAAATTGTCCCTTTTCTGGTGACAACTAATTTGTGTGTTCATTTGACATCAGTAATTTATTTACTTGTGTTCCTCTCCAGAAATATGTAGATATATATACCAATGCTCCGTTATGTAGTCATCTCTCCTCCATCCTACCTCATATTTCAGAAACTGTTTTTGTTGAGCTGATTAAGTTTGGTGGATGTTGGTATAGTTCAGTTTTAACTATTTAATATACAGGTAAATTGATGGTATATTTTAGGTTTTGTTATGGCCAATATATTAGCAATGAGCAAAAATTGTTTTCTAACTAACTGCTATGTGCCATATATTGATGACACATTTTGTGTGCTTAATGATGAGTTGGAGGAGGAAGAGGCATTTATGTAGCATTGAATAGCTTGCATCCAGCTCTTGATTTCACTTTAGAAAGAGTTTTTCCTTCATTGTTCTTAAATGTATTAGTAGAAAGACTGAGTTCTGTGTTTTTTACATCTATGTACCAAAGATTTATGTTTACAGAATTGTATACATGCTGGGATTCTTTTGTTTCAGAAGATAAAGGATTAATCTGGTAAAGACCATAGTCCATTGAGACTTAATTGATTTGTTCTTCTAATAAATTAACACAAGAATTAAAATTTATTAGAAAAATATTTTGTGAGAATGTCTATATTTTAGATGTACAATCAAGCATTGATGCTATGATTACACAATTTCATGAGTGAAAATGTGATCCAGAAAAAAATATCCTGTTTATGTAAAACAGCTATGGATTGATGAAACTAATTCATGATTTGTAAGTAAATCTCTGCTAGTGTTTCTCTCTTCTCAGTTTATAATGAAATATGTAAGGACAAACTGCTTATCTTTAAGACATGTTCTGTCATTTACTTATTTAAATGTCATTGGGAAGCAGGACCACTCAGCTTCTTGAGATGAAAATTACTTAGCTTGTTCTGGTGAAAAGGTTGACTACATATTTTGCATAAGTCATCCTGGTTGCAATCACAGAGCACCTCATGCAAAATTGTGATGGTGCTGTGTTGTATCAAGAGGACATATGCTCAGTTTTGTGCAGGTCACATTCTTACTACCACTTGAAGGTCATAGAAATAATCTTCATTGTCATGACAGTCTTTAGTATATAAGCAGAAGGAATAAATGATTTCTAGGACTCTGTGGTATGTAAAATATTCTGGTTTCAGTATATTACTGATATGGAGTAGTAATTTTTCTATGAAGATAGTAAGATTTTTGTGCACAGCTGACTAAAAGAAATTAGCTTTACACAAAATTTTTTAGTATTCTCAATCAAGTTCTGAAGAGTGAAAAGCAATAACCATTTTTTTTACCTCTCTTATCTCTTCTACACTTTTTTATGTATTTTTGTATGAAACTACTTGAGTGGTCTGATTTTGTCCCATATTTGATAATTTTTTGATAATGTCAGTCCTGTATGCAATTATTAGAGAGAAACCAAACTTTTATAAATTTTTTGATATAATTAATTTCCATAAACAATCATTTAATTCTAATTTTGCAAAAAATTTTTAACTATTTTTACTAATCATTTTTGTTTGTATTTTTTTTTTGCCCCAGATATCTATTTTATACTTAATTTCTATCTCGTACATTATAAAATTCAATAATTGTACTCTCCTTTCTTATTGAAGTCTTATACTTACATTGATCTAAATCTGTTTTTGACATATTTTTCAGAGTTTATCATTTACATTTTGAAATCCTTTATTCTATATTTGCTGTTTGGCTATATAGTATGAGACTTCATTTTTCTGATAATTAACTCACTTTTGCAACTGTCCATCCCTCTGAGTTTTTACCACTAATATTTTCTTTTTGGTTTCTATATTACAAACTTTACTTATCAGGTGGCAATGACATTGCTCTCATTATGCTTGATTTTGAATGCTTTTTTAGCAAATTTCTTTTTATTGTCATTTGCAGATTCTTTTGTATTCAGCAATGTACACATATAATGAATTTAACTTCTATGCACCATGTCTCTTCAGAACATGGACAATCATTTCTCTCCACAATTTCTTGTCCTTTTTAGCTTTTATTAAAGTTTGTCTTTTTGCTATCTTTCCTAGTCCCTATTCTGCCAACCATTTACACAAGCTCATTAGGTAGGTTATGCATTACTTTCCTCTATCTCTCTTGTTTTCAACATGTTGTCTGAGTATCAAAATTTCTATGCTCTCTTTCCTCATTATGTGCTCTAGAAATTCTATCTTTTTTTGATGTAAAATATAACTGTCCTTTCTGTTTTTATTTTCTCTAAAAGTTTGTTGCCATTCACATATTTACTCCATGGTATTCTCACCATCCACATAGAACATTTCTCTGTTGCTCCAAGTCTTTTTTTCATCTTTCAGGAGATTTTAAAGATGTATACATTCTTTTGTATTGCTCTTTCTGATATAATTCTGAGCATGAATGTTAAATTCATTATCTTAGTGTGTTTACCAATATCACATTTTTCTTATTTTGGATCTTATTCTGCTGCATCCTCTATTCATTAGAATAAATAGCTTTAGATCTTCCGATATATCACCACTGTTTTATATTTCATTTATTATATCTATAATCTTGTCAATACCAAATGTATATAAAGTTGCCATCATCCCTGTTATAATTCATTCTGGTCCTGCTGATTTTCTTGTTCAGTTTGGCCAATGCTTATTTCACTTCAGATTTTAATATTTCTGGTCCTTCCATATTTCAGTGTCTTTTTTCATTACGGAAGAATTCTCTGATGTATTCACTCTATCATTGACGAACTTTTTTCTTTCTCTAATATCAATGTTCTGTCTTTGAATTTTATGCATATCTAGCATATAAATGGTCATGTAGTTGAGCATCTCCTGACAGTCAAACTTAATAGCCTGTGATCTTAGTTTGCTAATCATTACTTTCAGGCAGGTGTTTCAATATCCTACAAAATATATCACAAATTCCATATTCTTCATCAAATATTTTTGTGACGATCATTGCAGTATTTTTCAATGCAAAACAAAATTCTTTTATTTATTGTTTCCTGTGATAAATAGAACTCTAAAATATATAATGTGCTAATTATTTGTTAACAAAAATAATTTTATTGAAAAGTACAAAGAGTATTTCTCAAGAAGGATTTGATAGATATATTCTATCACATTTGTACATAATTAAAAAATTACTTAAAGATAAGTTTATATTAACTGATTTGAGAAAATTGATTTTTATAATAAATTTATTATTTAATATATGCAGGTAAGCAATTAAAGTATCTAAAAGTAAGAAAACAAATAACAGCTGAACAGTGCATTAAAATAATTATAAAATCAACATTTGGAATCAGCCAGAAAATATTCCTTTTCTCAAACCATGAATATTTAAACTGAAATCTAAAAAAAAAGAGAAAGAAATCTCTTATCTGTAAAAATGAGAGCTTTACTTTTAGAGATTTGATGGGAATTATATTAATGGATTAAAGTTAAAAATAAAAACAAAAAAACTCTGATGTGAAATTCAATACTATGATGTTGAAATAGCAATATAAAGTCAAGATTCTAAAAGAATTACCATATATGTATTTGTTAGATAAGGTAGAATCTTCTAAGCTCCTCATTGGCTACATTATATGTTTAATTCAAATGATGTTTTTTGCTTTCTGTTGAATAATTGGCTACACTAAATAAAGAAATAGACAAAAACTTCCCTCCCCGGTCATTTTTAAGTCAATGTGGATATCATAGGTATAATATTAGATAGCTGTAATGCTTATTACACAACGATCAGCAACAACAAAAGATAAGATCATCTTTACCATCATACTAAATGATTATTTCTACTAACAATCAGTCTGAGGATAGCAAAAAATGTTTTCATGAGGAGTAGATTTTCTAGCCTCAGTTAGTGCTTTTATGACCAATAGCCTTTACTTCCTGAATTTGCAAGAAAGAACATCTATTTCTATTCTACCTCTAATATTAGAAATCAACAATGTTTATTTTTTGAATACAAAAAATCTTCTTTTTTCCTAGATTTATATTTAGTTTTAATCTCTAATCAATTAAAATTATAGGGAGTCGATTGATGTTATAAAATTGAATCTAAATCTGGTTTTCATGGGACTTTAACATCTTTTCCTTTAAGTGATAAAATTTTCCCTTTTATTTTCAAACTATAATTTATGAGTAAACAAAATTTTTTGTATCATAGATTTCACTGAATTTGGGTTAATAATTTGGCATAGGCAAGAAACACCAACAGTAAAAGATCTTTGAATAATATTATCTTTATTCAATTATTGGAACATATAGCTGGTTGATATTTGGGAAACCAGAGGTAATAGTAATATTAGCCATTCCAGTATAAGCTCAGACTACAGCAATAATATCTTAATAAAATTTATTGAGAGAAGACAACATATTTATCTATGCTTTCAAACAAAGAATAAGATGTAAAGAATATTTAAAGTCTTCTTGACCAATTTTTATCAGATACTGACAAAATTTTATAATTAATAATTACTGATTGAATCTGATGCATTTCAATACATTTATTTTATTTAGAATTGAGAATTTTCACAAATGACAATTATAGTATAGGACTGAATTTTATTATAAATTTATCAGATAAAACTGAAGTGCCAAAAAATTGCAGATGGTAATATTGGATGGTTTCACCTTTACTTGTGATAATAGACTCAGCCGGTTGATATTTGGGAAACCAGAGGTAATAGTAATATTAGCCATTCCAGTATAAGGAAACAGTTGGAATTCATTGACTGAGCAACCAGTGCTACTTTCAGTTGAAATTTTTAAATAAAATCTTTCTCTTAAAACAGTTTTTCAGTAAAATAATTTTCTCAAGTCCAATAACTGTTATTGTTCTTTCCAGCAGTGATGACAGTTTCCTTCCTAACCTTTTGCTTACAGTAGTGTTGAACATCTTGATTATGTCATCATTTTCTCTTTGAGTTACATGTGCTATCCATTTTAGTTATGCTGTTGTTGAAAGTCCTCAAGTAATTTGTTTTTTTTATTTGGTGGTTCTTTATTTATGATTCTGTAGCATCAGTCCATGGGTTTTGAAAAAGAATGATCTTTACTAAAAATCTCTTTAAACTTAAATCTGATAAAGCATTTATATATAGCTGACAGTTTAGATATTTCTGAGTGAGTTTAGAACCATGCATGACATCTATATGAAAATCTTGATCTGACAAAGAATTTAAGAACATGACTTGAATTTTTAGTTTAATGTTTTGTAGCAATTTATGATGTTAAAGCAAAACTACTTATAGCACAGCCTATACTATGTTCAATTTCCTTATTTCTTATACTAAATTTCTTATAACTGATCTATAGTGTAATTGTGGTAGTCATAGGATGCCATTTGATACACTATACTGTTTACACTACATTGCATATGATTGTGTAATCATTGTATAGCAAAGGTACCATTAATGACATCACTGCATCAGTTACTGTGCTTCACGGTCACCAGAAAACATCAGCATTGAATTAATGTCATATTACCTGGTCAGATGAGTTAGGTGTCTAGGTGTTATCAAGCAGTCAAGTTTATGTGAATGAGATTACATGAGGCTAAGTCAGCAAGATTTTATGCAAACTGGTGGTGGCTCTGTAATCGTGGGTATGCTCTGATGAGATTCACAATAATCACTTGTGAAAACTTGGCAGATACGATATATACTGGCCTTCTTGCAGATATTTTCAACTCTCTATCTTTGCTATCTTTCCCCAGTGATGATAGTTTGTTCCAATAATACAATCACTCATTGAACACCGGTGACATGAAATTTGTTCCAGAAACTGATTTCTAGGTATTTCATTGGTCAGATATAAACCCCATTGAATATATATATATAAATAGGATATGTTTCAAATCTGAGTAAATTTTCTGCAGCTACCCCAATAAGCACAATTCAAACATGATTAGATTGATCTACCCACACAAAGATTCCAGATCCTTATAGACTCTATGCCACATTATATACCCACCATTATCCATCCAAAAGAAGGAGCTACACATTAATAGTGCCTTTAGTGTTTTGATACTTCAGCTTATGTAAGATTATATGCTTAAGCATTGAAAGATCTGAAGTGATCTTGTAGTGTTGGCTGGTTTCATACTCTAATGTTATTTTGACTTTGACTAGAGTGCTGTATACTAATTGCAGGTGGTTGTCATTGCAAAAACTCAGAAAAACGGCTATGTATTTGGAAGCTACTCTTCTTTTGTTTTGTCCATGAACTTATTGCTTCTACCTAGCAGCAAGTCAATATACTTTTACTTTTAGTTTCTTATCTGTCTCTCATTGCTATTCATCAGAGTTATTTCTTACTGCTACTAAAAGTGTATCTTATTTTGAATAATTTGATATTTAATCTATTTGTGATTGGTTTATTTGGTAATCATTTTTCTATGGTAGCATTATAAACTTCATTGGGCATATTATTACAACGTGACCCCAGGGTGAGTCTAGCCAACCTTCCTGGCCTTTGATTGATTCCACCCATATTGTATTGTTGACTGGCCAAAGCAGGATCACTTGTTATCACCCAACTAGGTTAGCACGGACACACGAGGGAATGGTATATAGTGAAAACCAGATTTAAGACTGCAACACCACAGTGTAGAGTTATATATATTTATGTATATTGAATAAACACAAGATTTACAAGTAAGTCAAAGCTATGTGATGCAAAAAAATATCAGTTGGCTGGTATTTCAGTAGCACACTAATATTCATGATTTGTTATCACCATGGGATGGTGGCTTGTTCAATTTGCAGCTCACCAAATTTGGACTGACTGTCTCTTGCAATATCTCTGGTGGCAGGCTATTTCAGCTTGACCAAATCATTCCATCGCTGGTTTCTGTTTCTTAATTTCATTTTCCACCCAAGTTTTATTAAAAAAGCACAGAATCAGGGTGTTGAAGGCAGGCACGGGATTTCTATTTCCCTCATCCATATATGACTTACCATCTTACCATGTAAGTAATATCATTTAACCATTTACTTTTCTGATTGGAAGAGGAGAAAACTCATTCTCTGCCATTATCCGCCTGCTCCTACCATCCGTCCTTATAGTCAGTAAACAGAAAATCTTCAAGGCCAAATTTTAACTGAGGGTCACAAATTGTCAAAACCCAATGACAATATTTTGACTAACTAGCTTTGATAAATTTGCTTACTTCTCCTGACAAAAGCATTTTTCACTCTTTGTATCTTTAATCTGTATTTTCCAATTTTATCACTTCGGCTACTTTTACTGACAAAAATAATTATATTCTCCATTTTTTAGTGAAATCCCTTCTCATTTTGAAAATCACTTAAAATTAATACCAGCCATCTGGAAATAGGGTTACATTACTATTTTCAAAGAAATGCTTATGTCTATCATGCATAATCTAGAAACATATGTTTAGAGAGAGTTTACTGTTTTTTTGCAGATTTATTACAATTTGTTGAATTTAATAGATTTTATATGTGGACTCAAAATTAGAATTCTGACTTGCTTGTAACCCTTTCATTCACAGATGAAATATCATGCATATATGTAGTATTAATATTCATAAGTGATTTGGTAAAAACTGTTGGGTGTCTTCACTTTGATTTTACTAAGTGCATCAGCAATGAATTTGTTTTAGACTTCTTTTATGTTGCAATATTTTGTAACACTTGTTATACACTGGGTTTTATCTATACATTTTTGAATATGTATATGTGTATAAAATCAAATAAAAAATCACATCACAAATATTCTTACTATAAATTATATATGTTTTAAAATATATTTAAAAGTATTCTTAGTTATCTTAAGATAAATAAATAAAAATAACAGATATGTACATTGTGTAGTGAATATTTTGTTATAAGATAATGTTTATCTCAACTTCATTAAAACTAAATATAATTTTTAAACATTTTAATATGATAAAATCTTTCAAGAAAGATAAAATTAAACTAAAAATATTACTTCTGTTAATAAACAACTATAATAAAAAAGACAAGGTATTTCCATGCTTGTCAAAACCTCCATATCAGAGGCTTTGCTGCCAGATATAATTAGTCATAAACAGGACATGAAAAAGAACAAGATTATGTTGAAGAATGTATATTTCTTATGTAAATTTTCTTTCATTATTAAGGCTGTTGACTCTACATACTGATTCATAATATAAACAAAAATGTTACTACAAAAGTGTGTTGAAAATTTCTTTTCAAAAACTTATCTGATATTTGGTCATATTTTTGGGAATTTGGTAAATTAAGAACTCATAAAAATTATTGAAACATTTTTTTGTAATCAGTGTTTTATATTTTTAACATGATATTTAACATGACATTTTATTTTGGGAATTATTTTAGTTTAATTACATGTAAATAATCTTTAAGAATTACATTTGTTCTTTAAATATTATTTTTTATTTAATTCTATGTAAATAATTCCCATTAAAGTTTTTTCCCCTGTATATCCTGATTCTTAACTATTTATATTTTATATTGATGATATGGTAGTTTATTTTGTCAACTATTTATTTCTCACATATTATACTTTTGACAGTATATTTTATTTCTTGCAACAAAATCCAGTAGTTTCTCACAAAAATGATTAATCTCTAAGCATAATATTTCAGCCACCTAAAGCAGTGATGGTATAGAAATTGACAAAAGAGGTCTTATTAGAGAGAGATAAATAATATTTTTCCCAACTTAAAATGTTTTTCATTTTCATTATTTTTAGCTAAAAATCAATTTCAAAAAGAAAAAAATCCAATATGGTTATTAAAACTTTGATTCTAGAAGCTTTATGCTCTAATGTTGAAAGGTCTTAACTGATGCTGTTTAATCTGCAAAAAAGATTTTTTTAATATTTTGTTGCCTGTTTTATAGAAAGTATAAAACATACGTATAATAAATTATTAGTGATAATTATTAATTACAAATTCACATTCTTTATATTTTGCTGTTGAAATACTTATGCATCATTGAAAACACTGCCTATACAATGTTGGTAGGAGAAGTGAGAGAGCAGTACCCCTTCCTATAATCTGCATGATAAGGGTATAAGACAAAAATGACTATTCAGAACAGGTGGATATTAACTTCAATCTTGCATTATTATTTTGCCACACAAGTGCCAAACAGTTTAACATGTGTCCATTGTAATTAAAATCAGTACCCAGTAAGACCTTACCAGGCCATTTAATGCTGGAGGCTAGACAGCAAATCAGATTAATACCTTATGTTAGTGCCAGATGAAAATTGGTAACATATTTCCAAATAGCACTTAACTCTATGTATTTTATTTCCTAAGGCAAAAATATTAAAAGAATTAATGATACATATTTTTCTTGTTTGATTTTTTTGTAATATAACTTTTTTTAGTTCTTAGATTTAGAATGGTTTATGCTAATGTTTAAAAAATGTGTAAGACTGTCATGTTATATTTCACACTGACCAATGATACTATCTTTACTCATGGTCATCTTTTATTTGTGAATTTTGATATATGTGTGACAATTCTCAGAACATCAGAAGCAAAATTTGTTTCCCTGTTCACTGTAGGCTGCTGTTACATTCAAAATACTTACCTAGTGGACCTATGCAATTCATTAGATGTTGGTGCCATTGCTGGAAATATTCTTATTTTTCATTTTCTGGAATACTTTTCAATTATATAGTCATGTATCATTGGATATCAGCAAATCTTTGTTCTTTTAGGACATTTTTAAATTTTAGAAATACCCAAAAATCACAGAGGTCTCAATCTGAATTAGATGACACAGTTTTGTAATAGATTTTTAACTAGGAATTCATGAACTTCAAATGTGTAATTTTTCTTGTTTCAAAAACCTTCACATTGCATCTTTTTTTGTATTTTTGGCAAACCAACTTCTTATGCCATCATGTATATTTTCTTACCTTTGAATCACCTGTGCCACTCAAAAATACTCTTTCTTCATAACATGTTCACCATAATCTATTTATAACAGGACTAATGTTCCACTAGTACTTTTACAAATCTTCATGCAAAACTTGATGTTAATCCACTGCCCCATATTTCTTTCATACATTTGCTAACAGTATAATATGAACATATTCAACTTCCTGTACTGCTCAGCAATGAATGACTCATCTGATCTACATCTTAAGAATGTGAAGGACTAGAACATGTCTGAATGCACACAAATACAAATGCTTTGGTAATTACATGAATTAAATTGTTACACCTCTTTTTTCTTTTTCTATAGAGCAAATTATTCATTATCTTAGCAGGAAATTTCTATTCAGTTCAATAAACAGACATTCTAGTGTTTCTGTTTTTTCTCTTTAGTGTCTTTGTTCTTAAAAGTTGCTCATATAGGCTCAGTATGATACTCTCCTTTATGCCTTGGGTATTATCTAAATAATCTAAAGTTAATTCAATTTTTATAAACTAAATTCTAATGACTAAGAATTTGGTGCAATAGTTTTTTACTTTATTCCAAATGCAATTTTTCTGATTCTACAAATATATCATTATATGAATGTTCTTTTGATATTTTATTGATCTTATTAGATAAATTGCTATATTACTCAGTAATCTGAATATAAGAATTTCACCATTTCCTTCTAGGATGCTATACTTTTATATTTCATTATATATTCTGTTTAAAAAAATTAATGAAGTTAATTGCCTTGCTTTCTCTTTAATGTTAGCTTTGAAATTTTTTGTAATTATAAAGCCCTTTCTCAGCCAAACTTTTAATTTGGGTTTGTTCTTTTTGTGATAGTCATATATTTGAGCTTAATCAGTAAAATATTGGTCTGCATTATAATGGAGTATCATGATGTATCATAATGTGTATAATAAAAAAATCCAGATGAAACCTTTGCTAAAACTCAAATTTTAAGCTTTTGTCTCAGTCTTTTGAATATTACTACTTCCAGTTCTATGTGTGTTAATATGCCAAGTTAGTATGGTAAGGTGTAATGCATTTTAAATTCATACTATTAAACTGATATATAATAATTTTCATTCTCATGCACACATGTTCTAAATTTTAAATTATTTGTTTAAGACAGCAATATTTACATAAATTAAAATATTTTATCTTTTTGTTTTATTATAATTAATGTCATATTTAAATTTTAACTATTTTATCATACTCTAATATACTAAATTTTCTTTGCATATGGATAATTATTTTGTACTAATACTTAAAAGAGGGCCTAAATACCAAAACACAGTGTGGAATCATTTTAAGGTAAATTTGAATTTATCTGTCATATAGATTTCCAACTTTGTAAAGAAAATTTTGCTTAGATTTGATTCCCTACTTTATTTCCTATTATTGATGTCTGTTTGTATTCTAAAGTATGGCAGGATGTGTTTTTCCTTTTTTTATTAATGTCTTATTCATAGCATAAGCTGATAGAAACTAGTTTAAATAGAACAGATAGCTTTAAGGACATAATGAATAACTTTCATGATGGTTTTCTCTGTTCATATCAAGTGTAGATAACTATGTCTCCAATATTTACTTGTTAAAGCACTTTAACCCTTTTACATTTTGTTGCTGTCACATCTTGTCTTAATCACTTTTCTCCAAACAATCAACTGCACATTTCACAGCAGCCTCCATTGTTTTCATTCTTTTCCTTAAACAAGTTTCGAAGCAAAGATAAGCTTTCTTTGAATATTCAAGTTGGTTGTAAAATTGTGACAGTGGATCCCCTTCAAGATCATATCTCCAGAATAGTGCATCAACAAGTCAACTACCTTTATTCTTTGCAGCTCTTCAGTATGAAGCACTTATTCACTGCCACTAATTCATATTTTGCAGAGAACTAGCCATTATATCTTTCCATTGTATGTCTACTTGAAATGTTTATTCTTCAACTCACTTAACCACAATTTTTCCACTTTGGTTGGTTTACTCTTTCTTTCTCATCTCTCATCTCTTTTTTACAGTCTTTGATTTTTTTCACCCTTATTTTCAATGATTGTGTTGAATACCACTTACTGATTTCAAGTTATAAACCAAGTGACATACATTTTTCCGGTACAGTTAAACAAATGTGTTGAAGATGCTGTCAAAGTAGTTAACAAAAGACTGATTTAACACAGCATCTTTTATTGCATATTTAGCAAAGTTTTTTTATGCAAAGACACTGCATATATTCTTCTCTGTTAATTTTTCATCTGTTCAGTTTTTCAAGAAAGAATAAGTGCTTAAAATAATCTCTTTTTGATCCCTTATCTTAACTTAGTTATCTCAAACTTTTAAATACTACCTATAAGAAAACTATATATATGGATCAGCCAAGCCATTATGACCAGTGGCATATCAAAAATGACAACTATTGTCTCATAACAACTGTACATATCAAAGGTATGTAAACAGATAAGTCATCCTCTTGTACTTTATTTTGATGCATTGAATGTTGCATTTATAAGTAAGAAGAAAGAGTTGATTGATTGATTTTGATAAAAGCCAAATTTTTATAACCAGAAGACTAGGTCAAAGCATTTTTAAAATGACACAGCTTGTGGGGATTTACGTTGTGATAAGAACTTGTTTGGAAGAGGGAAAATTATCAACCCATGACTAGACATTGGACAGCCCAAACCTTTTAGTATAAGAAGTAAATGGAGGCTGTTCTAATAAATACAAGCCAGTAAAAGGAGTACTTTAGTACAGATTGCAGATAGTTTATTAAAGTGTTACAAAAGAAGGGGGATGAGTCATAACACATAGTGCATCAATTCTCATTACCTATGAAGTGCATGGTTGTAGGTTCATATCATAGTATGCAAACCAACCAGTATGTGTTGCTGAAATCATCTTCAATAAATATACAAGCATCAGAATGGACATTGAATCGATATAAGAAAGTCACCTGGTTTAATAAGTCTCACTTTCTTCTGAATAACCAGTAAAGACAGTGTGATGGTTTGAATAATGTTTTGCTTGGAAACATTGTTTTATGATTTATATAGAAGGTACTTTGTTGGATATCATTGAAGGCCAGGTACACCAGTTTGTGGAAACAAACTGCAATTCAGTTTCATCTTTTAGCCGGACAATGAACCTTGCTACACAGCAGGAAAATGGTTTTAAGAACATAAAAAAAATTCACTGACTAGCAAAATCTCTCAGATCTCAGTGTGATTCAGCACTTATGAGATATGTTGAATCATCAAGATCACTTTTCAAAACATCTTCTGCATAACTAGCTGTAGTTCGAAATGCTGTTTTAATTTTAGCACTGTATCACAGAGGAAACCATTTTTAGAGATCATGTAAAGTCCATGCCTGATAGGCTAAGAGCTGTTTTCTAGATACATGGGTGCTCAATATATAATTAAACCAGTGGTCATAATGTTTTGACATATCTGTGTGTAATTATATGCACTACACACATGGGCGTGATTGCATAAAATTAATTAATAGTGCATGAACAATGAAAAGTTATATATTTTAATTTTTTTTGAGAAATTTTCTTCATTAAAATTGTATTTTGTTTCATGAAAATTCTCATTTCCTCCTTCATTGCATTTTTTTCTTCAAGTGAGAGATTTACCAATTAAAATTATGATATATTTATCCTTGGTTTTCTTAATCTCATTAATGCTGAATTTTTAATTTATCATGTTTGTAACTATGCTTGATATTAGTTTTTATCTAAATTTTAATTTGCATATAAGAAAATTAGAAAAAAATGCCATAAAATTTAAGATCTTTTCAAGAAGCCTACTGTATTAAATCATTGCAAAAGTTTGTACTTCATTAGAAAATTAAAAACAAAATTTTACATACTCACAAAAAAAGTTTAGTAGTCAAGTACACTGTCTCCATTGATTTTAAAAACTGTCTTCCATTGCTCTATATGCTTGTTGATATCATTTTCATAGGAACTCTGGTTTTGTTAAAATAAGCTTGTGAGCTTGTTTTCAACTGGCCTCCACAGAGTCAAATGTTTTGCCTACACAGATCAGAACAAATGAAAATCTTAAGGTGCTAAGTTAGTAGAATACAGTGGGTGCTGGAGGGTTTCACACTTCAACACTTTAAACTTCTGCAAGGTATGTTTTGCAACATAGTCTTTCATTGTTGTGGTTGAAAATGACACCTTTTCAAATTATCAAAATTGGATGTCTTTCTTAACTAACTGCATTGAGATTGTTTAGTTGGTTGCACTACTTCCTGCAGATGTTTCTAGCCCTTTTTTACATTAAGTGTCATCATTAACAGTTTGTCATCACCTTTGACAATTCTGTCCAAAAATGGCTCTTTTTCATGGTGTAACAGCAAAGAAATAGCCACACAGACATGATTGAGCTTGTTCTGTTCTATCATAAAACACCGTACTCATGTGTCAAATTTGAAAATAAACCTAAATCTCTTCAAATAGTGAAAGGCAGTTGAAATATTGATTTTCAAACTCTGAGTGCTTCCAACAAAAGTTTTGGTTTATTTCCCATGTTGACAAGCAGAGTGTCTGCTGGAAGGTTGCTGGAGCATAGTTAATCATTTAGGTTAAAATCATCCTGACAAAATATGCCAAACCAAGCATTCATCTATGGATAAGACATTCAACTTAATGATGCAAGATTTCAATCTAGTACATACTAAAAATTGTTGTGGTCATTTTATGTTAACAACGAAAATCAGACTCAAACTTTTGCAATGATCTGATACTACTGAGCAAATTAAAGAAATAAAACATTGTTTGAAAATGTCAAAGTCATCTGCATCATGGATTATGCCTCATATATTTATCACCTAAAATAAATTGTTGAATAAAGACAGAAAATGAAGTAACAGAATAGGCATGGCTGTTGTTAAGAAGTATTTGTGGTGTGTTTCAAGAATTAAATGAGGTCAGTCAAATAATCACAATACTCATTTTTTTTTTTTGTGACACAGTTTAATTCCAGGGAATAAGTTACAGCCTACTAACATGTAACATCATACACAATTACGTAATACTAACAACATCATCTTACAAAAACATAATTATCTATAATGTTCTTACCTTTAACAACCAGAGCTTCCTGATGAATGAAGCAATGATTACCTGCAGTCTCTGACATTTTACTGACATCTCCACTGTTTTTATCATTCTGACTTGCTACTTGCACTTCTTTTCTAATTAACTCAGTTCAGTTTGCATTTTTTCAGCTTCCCAGTTGTTTAGCACTTTGAATATCTCTGACCCTATTATCATTTCAGGCATGATCAAGTAATATAGCAAATACTGAAAGGAATCCTCTTTCCATGGATATCTCATGTAAACCGAGTGTACTATCAGTTATGTCAGCACTTTCATCTAATTGAATCTTCTGACATACTGATATTCTAAATTTGTGATATCATTTAATCTCATGAGACACTGTTGTGTTACTAACATGGACAGATATTTGATCTTATCAGTCAGCATTTTATCAAGAACCGTACACAATATCTGCAGTAGCTGCAACAATAAGTTTTTTATATGACACTTTCTCTTTGCTACACAATAAGCAGCTGGATAGCTATATTTTATCATTAAGAGTGATTTCTTTAGAATTTTTTCCAATAAATTAATTTGGTCTCTGTTTTCTATGAAAATACGCTATTGTTTTTACAATGATCTCAGCATGTTTCATCACAAGGTGACTTTTTATTTTAATGGTTTCAGGCTTTCATTTTCAAGAACTTTATTGAACATACAACAATGTGAGCTGGGTTTCTTGTTTTTTGTTTTTAAACTTAATAAAGCCATACTTTAAAAATTCATATTGCCTTATCACTTACTTTTTCTTGGTAGGGGCTTGAAAGTGGATGCTGATGCCTCTCAATGCTTGTTATAGTTTCACCTGTAGGCATGTGTTCCAGTGTATTTGTTTATCTTAGTTGCACAAGGAAGCTTTAATGATTGAGAAACAACATCACTAACATTTCTAATAATAAAATGATCAATTTTATCTTAGGTTTGAATTAGTACAAGTAAAAATGGACCACTTCATAGTCTTCGAATTCAAATTCAACTACACAGTTGCATCAAAGGTGTAAATCTATGATACATATCATATTGTATATATGGGAAATAACTTTGTCTACCAACATCTTTCCCTCAATAAATCTCAATGTTTCTTATTGTTGTTTAGTAACTTTAATGCTAGTATCATTGTTAGGATTTAATAGTTTTTCAAATGAAATGTTGATAGCAAAAGTAATAAGATTATTATATAAATTCATGTTTAAAATTGTTAATGGTTTTACTGTAACCAATATTTTTTCACTTACTATTTATTTGTTAATCTATTCGATTATTATGAGCCTACACCAACAGTTAGCTGAAACTAACTCAATAATTAGGTCAGAACACATATTTTGAAGAGCCCTGATTTAGATCTACTTTTGATGAAAAGAATTACAAACTACTATTGTCATGAAAAAATCCTGAAGATGCATTGAGTGAGAATAATATCATTTAGTTTCTTTTCAGTAAAATCTTATTGTCAAATTAAAACATTGTCAAAGCATATTTTGTATTTAAAGTTGACAATATTCTGTAAATGACTTATATGGTCACTAGTATTTAAATTACTTCCTCCAAATTATTAAAAAATTTACCTTTTTAGTTAGAAAATTAAATATGCTAGCATAAACCCCATACAGATCACAGAAGTAACCCAACAGCATTTAACTTCCTCAGTTATTAAATCAATATTTAATTACATATATACAATGTTTCAGTAAATATAAATTACTTTGCTTGTTAAGAATTTTAATTATCTTTATATTATGATCAACAGATATATCTGAAAAAGTAAAAAAATTAATATCACAAACATAAAATATTTTTTTTCACTCAAGTCATTTGAGAGCTGAATTTTTAAAAATGTTCCAAATTTCTTACTGAAATATTTGTCACAACTTAAATTTAGTATTTTTCACGTGTATGAAAATGAAAATAAATATCATATCGCTTAACAATCATTTAAATATTAAAAAATGAAAACTTTGTGAAATGATGTCTATAAATATACAGATCAATATGAAACTTTGTAAAAGTTATTTCACTCAAAGCAAGGTGATAATGCCACTAAAATGCTAGGGGATACTGGGAGTGGAAATGAATGAGAAGACTTTAGTGAGGAGAAGGGACCAGATTTAGGAAAACAGAATATTGTGATTGACATTGCATTTAAATCTTTGAAGATTATAAGTGGCAAGGAAACAAAAAACCAGAACAGTTCTGGCTAGTGCATCAGTCAGTCAGTTAAGTGCCATATGTGATACACACTTGGGTGATCATGTCTCAAAAGAAATCTGACTGGGCAGAATTTTTCCCACAGAGGGTTGCCATTACTTTCAGGCTGGTGCATACTACTTCTGAAATGGGGGTAGGGGATATAGGAATGATTGGGAAATCCAATCAAAGTTTTGTGACTATTGCTGTCTTATCAACATTTACTTTTTTCTAATTACATTTATATATGTTACAAATTAAACTAAGCAGAAATGATTATTAAAAGATGAAATATTTTCTTCTGAATTTTGATGTCATTTTGGAGATTTTTTTGTCCACATTCATAAATTTGTTTTGCTTAAATTTTGCGAATTTAAAAAAAGAAAAACACTATATAAAATTCACTATTTTTATTCATAATGTTGAATATGTTAAAATTATTCAAAAGAAAATATCAAGTTAATGTAAAAAATTGCTGCAAAACATTGGTGATTTAACATGGAATGATCTATTATGACATGTTTCTAATTTTTATTTAAATAGTGTGTATTTGTTTTTACTCTTTCTAGTTGAATTATTTACCTATATTGCATATGATCTATTATTATGCATACTAAGGTTACAATAAAATGTATATTTTATATGAATACTCTCTTATGGAAATAGCGATGTAGCAGAGTGCCCCACCACATATCACAGAGTTTTGCATAGGCCCTGTATGGTTACATCTTGCTAATTTGATAGTAAAATGATGGGATTTAGTAGCCAAATTAGTAGGATGCTTAAATCCATACAGTTGAGGTAGAACAACCACCATGAAAATGTTTATAAAAAACAGAGAGAGAGAAACCATTATTACAATAAGGGGAAAGTGGCTGAAGTTGAGATACCAGATCAGGACCAATAACATTACAGACCCTTTCTTGCATTTTAAATTAAAATTCTAAGTTTCAAACTACATTATTATGAGGGAGCAGTTTTGTTAAAGTGATTGATCCATAAGTTGCATGCACACTGATTTTAATTATTTTTGCTTTTAATATATACTATTGATAAATATTGATGAAAAATATTGCACAGAAATCAAAATAGAACAGTAGACAATTAAATGCAATATTCAAAATGTATATTGATTCCTATTTGTTAAAAAAAATAAACCCAAACAGACCATTCTTACAATTCTCTGTTTATCTGAATCATGAGCAACTAATATATATATGTGTGTGTGTGTGTGTGTGCGTGTGCGTGTGCATCATTCAAAATAATTACTTTGAAAATATATTTTTTGATTCAGAAACTTTATCAAGTAAATTGTGATTATAATTAATTAAATATCTATTGAAATATATTCAGGGCTTATGGCCATATCACGTTGAATACACCGGTTCTCGCTTGATCACTGAAGTAAAGCAACATTGAGCCTGGTCAGTGCTTAGATGGGTGACCACTTGGGAATACCAGGGGCTGTAAGCGTATAGTGACAGATGTGCGTTGTTGTGCAGTGGATATCAGCTCAGAAAGAGAAATCGGTGAGCTGAGTTCAAATTCCAATTAAATACCCTGCATTCACTTAAGCACTGGTACCCTTCCCTCCAGTTATGGGTTAAATAACAGGGTAGGACTTGGGGACCCTGTCCTTAAAAACAAATCCCAATGAATCTTGATACTCAAAAAGAAAAAAGTATTACTAGACACAAAACTTATATAAAAACAACAATAAATTGTTGAAAGAAAAAGGTATTACCAGCAATGAATAAATAAAAAATTTAGTTGGCAATAAATGACCTGCTGAGGTTGATATGCCATAAAAACAAAACAACCAAAACCAAATATATTCAGTAGCAAAAATGCATGTGTACAGTAAGAAATTATGTATATATAAGTTTTATCTTGGTATACTCTACTTTAATCATTTGTACTATTGATGTATAATGTCTTGCTTACTAGTAAAATACTTTTGATTAAGGGAACAAATTGACAAGATTCTTTTTAATAATTACCACATATATTTCTTCAGACATTTTTTGAAATGAGGTTCATTTAAATTTCAATCCTTTCTAAAACAAACTTCTGCAAATTATTAAATAAGGCAAGTTTCTACAAAGCAAATTTGAGTTACAGATAATTAAATAAGATCAATGTGAGAATAGGATTGAATTTTAAGTTATTTCACTGTGAATTTAATCCTGAAAATCAAGATATTTTAAATATTTAAATTAGCAATGAATTAGCTCTAACAAGCATATTGTATAAAAGAAAATTGTTTTGTCAATGGTTAATTTTAAAGTTTTAAATTTTTAAACTATGTCAAATATACTGCCATTGTATTCATG
Organism: Ascarosepion bandense; assembly: GCA_037127315.1. NCBI lineage: Eukaryota > Metazoa > Mollusca > Cephalopoda > Sepiida > Sepiidae > Ascarosepion > Ascarosepion bandense. Next base: position 1,091,640 of record JBBBDQ010000536.1, on the reverse strand, counting down.
TCTACATTGATTCAAAATTTATAGAAAAGATTTACATATTGTTTTGTGAAGGTTACTTTTTTTCAAATTTTGATTGAGTTTTGTATTCTTCTCAGTCACTATTTTTATAATTCAAAAGGATTGTCTAAAATTTCAACAAGAAATTTCTTATATTAAAATGCAATATAGTCATGTAAAAGTCGGCTTTAAAAATGGTGTATTAGTGACATACATTAAACATGGACTTACAAGTACTTTTATGAAAGCATAAAAACGTCAGCTTTTATTAGCTATAATTTCCATTATTATTATAATGTATTCACTTGTTCATTCTAAAAGAGAATAAAGAAATTATTCAAAAGTAAATATTTTTGTTTTTTATTATATTAAACATATTTTATACTGCTTCCTTTGGTATAATATAATAAACACAGATTATTATTGGTTATGTATGTTTCTGAAAGATAATGTAAGAATAGTTCAAGAACTCTTGACAAACATGGCTGATAAATTGATACAGTGAATATCTAAAAGTAATTAGAACTGAAATTTTTATTTATTTTTTTCAAATTTTGATTTGCATAGTATATATTTCCTAGAACAAATGCATTGCAGACTGTGGATTTTTTTCTTAGAAAATAATCACCTCTGTTCCTGTTTAACAAGCAAAATTTCAACAAAGAAATGTTACTACAGATCACAAACCTTTCAAAATAAAACTTTTATGAGTACAAGAAAGGTAGTTTTTAAATATAGGTTTTATCTTTTACCTTAATTTTGGTACATGTAGAAGCTATATGTTAGATTTCTTGTTCTTGGATACTGGAAAAACATCACTCTTTAGTGAGTCTGATACAAGTAATTGTCTAAGCATTTTTAGGACATACTTGAAACTGAATGCTAGTGCTAATATTAGTATATAACCAAGAACTTATCATCAGTCAAAAAGAGGATCAGAATATGTTCCACAGCTTAAATTATAAAGGATATACTTTGTATCAGTTACATTAAATTTTCTGAACTATTATTTGATTGAAGGTAAATGTTACAGTTAGTTTTGCATATCATTAGTATAATTACTGTATATATTAGGAAATTCTATCAGTTATTTTTAATGCCTACTTAATTGATTTCAGGGTATAGTTTTGCTAACAGCTGTAGCTCACACACACACACACATATGAAAGGATGCTTAAACGCTTTTAATTCAGCCCATTTAGTATTCTGGTGTTTGGTCATTGAAATACTGACCTTGAAAAGTGAGTTAGCTAAGAACATTTCAGCAACTCTTTGTGCATGTCTCTGTCTGCATATGTGTGTGTGTGTGTGTGTATATTATCCTATGGGTGGTGGTATGACTCAGTTTCATGCACTATACAATCATCAGATGCATATTACAAACTGACAATTTAAATTATTTTAATTTAAGTTTAACTAAATTAACCTAAATTTAATTAACTTCTACGAACATCAACCGAACTTAAATTCAAATTTTTTAAATAGTCAGTTTGTAATATGCACTTGATGATTGCATAGAGCATGAAACTCCGAGTCATGCCACCAACAAAGGATAATATGTATATTTATTAATATATAATTAATAGCTCTGTTTATATTAAATTGTGCACTGTTTTATTCACACCTGAATAATATTTTACACATGTGCGTTTATGTGAAGGTATACCCTTATGTATATTAATTCACATATCTACCTATATATATATATATATACACACACAGAAGCAGCTGTAATTGCATTTAATCAAATTGCTACTTAAGAGCAATACTTGTCTAGGAACAAATTCAGCTGCAGTTAATATTTAAGAAAGTGTTTTTTTTGTTTTTTTTTTTAAAGTGTTGTCAGATTATTTAAGAAAGACAATAGATAGATTTGTTACAGAATTTAAAACTGCAATTTTTTATTGATCTTTTTATTTTAAGAAGAATCATTCCAAGAATTTTGGGGATATTGAACACATTCATTTTTATCTATAACCTTGCGAAGAGTCAATATATCCAACATTCTTTAGATGTTCAAATATCTTCTTTGTATAGTTATTGTTAAAACAACATTTTGGCTGATTCATTACTGTTTGTATTTTAAAAGTAATTTACACCTGATGAGGACTGAAGAATGGATTGACTGAAATGCTTTAGCACTAACAAACTATACAAAGAAGAGATTTGAACAGGTGAACAATGTTAAATATATAATTCTTCTTTGAGTTCCTCATCATCAGTCTCATGACCTGGTGCAGTCATAGATTCTTTGAGCACATGATCAGATCTTTCTGTCTGTCTCTGTAAGGATTCATTTATGCATAGTGTCTTGAGAAAAGTAGACCTGGCACAGCCCATCACTGTTCAAATCAGTCCAAAGTTAATGTCCTTTGAGTTGAAGGCTCACCTTGGCTGTTGATTCCATCAGGTGAACCTTTCAGCCTGGCTGTTTTCAATCTACAAAGCCTTCTGTCCAGCAATGCTGTCATCCCTTTTCCTGTATATACTGCCAGTTCAGTCCCAGTTTTAGCCAGTTGTTATTCAAAACACATGGTAATTACTGTACTTCTCACTGGTATAAACATTGAAACACATGGAGTGTCCCATATAATTTGGTGCTAGAGATGATGAGATAAGAAATTTACTTTTGTTAACATAGCAATTTACCTAATCTATTCTACAGCCTTCTGTACAATCTATAAAAGAAGAGCAGAAAAGCCCCCTCTCTCATCACTTACAGACTGTATACCTGAAAAAGGCTGTAGATAATAAACATTTTCTCCTTTATTAGTAGTAAATCTCTAAGAATTTATGTGATTTGTTTCTATGTGGCATCCATTTTCTTCAGCATCTGAAATGACATTTTGATTTTTATATCACATCTGCAAATTTGTTTTAATGTTGATTAAATCAGTTTTATCATGTATACTCTAGTATTTTATGATCACTTTTTATGCCAAAATAATGGTTTGCATTATACACAGGTAATTTTTTGAGAAGGTAAAAATCATACATTATTAATGCATAAAGTTATTGTATAAATAACATTTTACAAAAATAAAAATTATCGTGCACTCTAAAATTTTACCTTTTTCTGATATCTTGCAGCTATGTAGCAGTTTCTGGGTGTTGCTATAAGAAATTCTTTTTGTCTATGTCACAAATTCAATCATTGTAAGAAGAAATACCAAAGCTCTTATTCATTGATGTTTACTTATCTGAAAACAAATAATGTCATTATAGTTACTATCAGACATTGGAAGTAATATATGGATAAAGAGATTTCAAATAAAAAAAGTAAAAATTGGTAAAATATATAAAACCATGTCACAAGAAAACATGAAAGGTTTTGATAACATTTGTCTGTGAATAAATTTATTTTTCTAGAACATAGCTCTACTACACTATTTTCAATAATACACGTAGAAGAAATATCAAATAACTTTTCTGTCTTCACCAAGTATCACAGATAATAGCATATTATTAGCTTTCATGTAAGATTAATTACTTCATATCAAGAAGCTTTCTATTCATCCAATCGCCAATATTAACATATTCTTGGCTGTCTATAATACTTCAACATCTTTAGTTATAAAATATTGATAAATATCTGTGTTCACTTATTTATATCTTAAAGAAGAGGATATAAGTGGGTAAGAGAAGTAAAAGCTACTTTTCTTGATTCTTTCACGTAAATAGGAATTGATTTGCTTGTCAGACCAAGAACTTTTTGTAGCCAATATTTATTGTTTCATTTTCATGGCAACTCTCAAATGCTTATGGCTAGTGACATACTATGAGCTAGTCCTCATCTAAATTTAATACTTTATTACTTAGACACTCATACATACAATATAAAAGAAAAGATCAGGAAAATATATAGTAAATAGCAAAATGTACTTAAAACAAATATATTCATTTACATTTTCATCCAGTTGTTATTGTTAAAAAGTGATTTCTTAATAGTTAACCTTTCTGGCTGATAAAGTACAAATTTCCATATATAACAGTAAAGTATATAAAATAGATGAATTAAATATTGGTTTCAAAATTAACACTTATTTTGAAGTTAAGGTAATTAAATGAAGTTAGAATCTAACATTTCACTGATATCAATTACATTTATTTGCATATTTGATTCATATTGATTTACATAGAATTTCAGTTTTTGATGACATTAATTCACATTCTTAAAATATTGATTTTTACATAAAAAATTCTATAGTTTTTGCATTAAAATTAATAGTAATACTATTTTTTTATTAAATTATCATTTTATAATTAAAAAATGTAATCTATAATAGATCTTTTAAATAAATTTTTAACCTGATAAGAAAATAGTAGAAATATATGATTCTAAAATTAAGCCACAAAACTTTACTTCAATATTTTTTTTTTTGACAATTTTAAAACATTTTTCTTCTGTATACTATTTTACCGAAGACAGACATTATGAATGTATCGATGGAAGAAAAACATGCAACCTTCATTACAATTTAATTCATCAGCAGAATTCATCATATCACAAATATAGTGCTATTGACTTACTGTAGGAGAGTGTCGGATCAATTTTCATTCATCTATATCTGAGAAAATTGACTCAATATTCTAGCACTCTCTTCAGTATTCTTGCTGTTAACAGTGATGCTATCATGTGGATAATTTTGATTCTTTCTATGCTGGCATTTTTGGAATCATTTTCTGTGCTCCAACAATGATAGACACAATTGTCACATTCTGTATTTTTGTTTCAGTTCTCTTGCAATATTCAGATATTTGTGCAGTTTTTCATTTTATGACAATTTTACTCAGTCTATTTAACTATTCCAGCAGATTACAGTCTGACCAGTTTTATCTCATTTATGATAACAAGATCAAATCTGTTTATTTATATATATATATATATATATATATATATATATTATCCTATGTTATGATTGCATAACGCATGAAACTCCCAGTCACATAAAACATAGGATAATATGTATATTTTATTTATTAATATATATTTTTGTTCTGTTATATAGCATTGAGAACTATTCTATATACACCTGATTAATATTTATATATTGATGCATATCTGTATGTATTAACATACATATATACTTATTTACCTCCTTATGTATATATATATATATATATATATAAAAACTTATTTATAAATGGAACTTTGTCTGTGTATGTCCATTACCTATAGACTCTGAAATGGCTAAACTGATTTTCTTGAAAATTTACACAGTTGTACTATAAGCATCTGTGAGTGTTTTTAGCTAGGTTTTGTGTCGAGGTACATCTGATAAATATCGAAAATCGATAATGGAAAAAATCAGGTTATAGAAGGATTGGTCCGATTTTAATTAAATTTGATACACTCACAGACAAAGACATAAGAAACGATATTCAGAAATTTCAAAGTTGCAGTTCTTACAATAGTGCAGAAAATCGATGATATGTATAAGGCAAGATGTTTGTGTGCGTATCTGTTTATCTGCATGAATGTCTGTATTTTTTTCAGCCCTTTTATTTTAGTTTTTGCTTCAGGTTTGGCTCTAAGTAGGTATAATTGTAGTTCTTAGTCTCAGCCATGTTACCATTTACTCAGAGGACTTATTTAGCCTTCAAAATTCAGTTTATGACGAAAAAAACTTATTTGATATCCATACCAGGAAATCAGAATTTGACTTACATCCATTCATTTTTCTTTCAGTCTACATTTTCGCTTTAACTGGAAACAACTATTGCTTTTTAGTCTTTCATGCCAACATCCAAAGAGTCTGAACTCCAGGACCATGGATTAGTTTTAAAGCTTTCATTACACCCGAGCAATGCCAGGCTATACTGCTAGTATATATATATATATATAAAATTATTTAATTACTTAGTTTGTGATCATAACTAAATTAGACTAGTACACAGTTGTATTAAAAAGTTTTCAACAAAATTATATTGTAGAACTTTTTGATATTTTTCATTTGTAAACAAGTTAAAATCTGGGTTGTATAATATAACTCATTTACAAATGAAAAAAAAAAATATATATATAATTTTATTTGCTACCTTTATTTCTATTAATTCTTTATCCCTTGATGTTAAGAACTTTATTTATAAATAATGCTTGCTTTAAAAGCCTTATTCTACTGAAATTTCATGGCTAAATGTTTTTTGTTTTTCTAAAATGTAATCTTTTTTTATTGCTTCTATCTATCTCTCTCTCTCTCTCTCTCTCTCTCTCTCTCTATATATATATATATATATATATATATATATATAAGCAATAACAGACACATGCAACAGAAATAACTTCCACATAATGGTAAGACATGAGCTAGATGAATTACCATTATTATTTTATCATTTTCTGGGAGGTATTTCTACTGCACTTTGTGTGTATGTTAATATATATATATATGTTATGTACAAAATTTTATAAAATCTGTTATAAAATGGATTAACTTTAACATATTTTTAATTTATTTGTTTAAATATTATTTTTAATGGATATTCACATTTGAGTAAATGTTGTTTTTAATAATTAAACCATATATTTATTTTTACTCCTCAGATTTAATGATAGTTTCCTCTAAGTGACACAGGTTTAAATCCTAACAAGATTTCTTGATTATTCAGGCCAGTACATGTAAATAAATATACTATTTAATTATAAAAAACAGAGCATATACTCAAATATAAATATTTTTTTATAATCATCTCACCCCAAACAAGGCAGTACTGTCATTGGTGCACAGGGATTACTTTATAGGGGAGAGAAGAGAGAGGAGGACAGGTCACAGTAGGTATCAAAGAATGGGCAAGGGAAGGATGAGTATATTGGTGGAAAGAGAGCTGTATGAGAAGGAAGGTGTAGAGAGAGAAGGAGGATTGGAGTCAAGGAGATAAGAGATGACAGTTGACATTGCATTTAAACTCTTGATTGTAACTATCAGGGAAACAAGAATACTGAAGGGAGTTCCACAGGCAGGAAGTGTGAGAAAAGAAGCTGATAGAGGAGAAGTTCTGGTTACACTTGATTGTTTTCACAGTAAAAGGGTGGGATCTTGTCACCAGTCTAGGAGTTCAAGTAAGTTTGCTGGTGGGATGTTAGCTTGTCAGAGCAGAATCCATGAAAGTATTTGTAGAAGAGACAGAGGGAAGCCACATCTTGTCGGTAAGAGAGTGACTGGAGTTTGGCCATCAGGTCAGAATCAACTACATTGCAGATTCTTCTTCAGATTTTGTTAAGAACTTCAAGGTGAACAGCAGGGCCACCTAACCAAATATAACAGCAGTATTCAATGCTCAAGCAAATGGTAGATTTGTAAATGTGCATGATGGATTCAGATGATAAAAACATCCTGGCCTGACACAAGGACCTGATGTTCTTAGTAGTAGATTTAGCTATTAATTCAATGTAGTCGTTCTACTTAAGATCAGCTGAGATAGTGAGGCCAAGGAGGCACAGTATATTGCTCTCTGGGAGATTAGCATGATCCATGCTGATGGTGGTTAAGAAAGATTGTCTATGGTGGTTAAAGGATAACAGCTTTGTTTTGGAAGCATTAAAATTTACAAGCCATTTCTTGTCCCAGTCCACCACTGATTGGAGTTCCTTTTCTAAAGCAGAAGCAAGGTTTGTTTTGTCAGTATTGGCAGATTTCTTAGCGAGGCGGGAGTGAATAGTGGTTTCATCAGAGTAGATGGTTACTTGGGATCTGATTACATCAGGAAAATCGTTGAGAAAAATCAGAAAAAGGCATTGGACCTAGGATGGAACCTTGCGAGACACCTGTGTTCGTATGATAAGATCTGGAAGCATTCCTGTTCAATATGATAATGTTTCCACAAATAAATTAAAATATATATATATATATATATATATATATATATATATATATATATATATATATAATGTATATAGTGTGTGTTAAAAATACAGATAAAGTATATCTGTAAAAGGACAATATGAATAAAGACAAAAGGAAAACAACTTAGTCAACATGAATGCACATTTGCCTTCAGAAGATGAAACATGCTGGCTAAGTTTCCCCTTTGCTTTTATTCGTATATATATATATATATATATATATATATGAATTCTAAGAATGTTAAAGTAAATTTCAATCAAAAACTTTTTTAAAAAGTAGCTGCTGATGGCCTGAAAGTTTATCTGTTTACATTTTTTGATATTTGGATTAAGTTGAACTTTCATTTGAGATTCTCTTGGATTTATTTATTTTGACCATTTTTAAGCTTGTAGCAAAATAGAAAATTTTCTCTCCTTTTAGAATCTGAAAGTTATTAAACACCAGTAGTTAAATTAGAAAATATTTAATGAGAAAAAAGCAGAAATGTACTCTTGGTAAGCACCTGGAACTGTCCTTCAAATTAGATGCTAAATAATAAAAACAACAGAAAATTAAATATTTAGAAAAAATTAAACAAATCAGGTTTTCCAGTAAATTATTTTAGTTTCACTTTCACATCAAATGTGAAAATGCCCAAATAAAGTGTTGAAAGTAATAAAACAATGATATAAAAAAAAGAAGTAATGTAAGCCTCTTTGTTTGGATCTTGGAGTGTAAAGAATTGACCTGAATCACTAAGTATGAACACCAATGTGTCTGGCTAGAGAATTTTAATTTATGGTAGAAAGCAAAGAATATTAAGAAAAGAAAAGATAGAGAAGAGCAATTGCCTTTGACCAGGGGTCAGTCAGTCATGATTGCTATGTGTCTTGGACGGCTATTGTTGTAGCTCAGTTAGTCATTCCAATTTCTATGGCTGTTCCATTGGCTGTCGAAGCAATGCTGTCATTACAAAGCAAATGCTTGAATAGAGACTTCTTGGCCATGTCTCTCCAGAAAGTGTCAGAATTGTAAAAGAAAGAACTACTTTTCAATTAAGTAGAATGGGCCATATTTCTCTTCTACTCAGCCATGCTGACACAGATCCATGAGGGATACATAAAAAAATAAGAAAAAGAGAAATATTGTTTTCTAACAGATAAAAAAAACAGACATTAACCATTTGTGCTGGTTGTCTATTTTTTTCTGAACAAATCTCATTCATGTCTTTCTCTTTCTACATGCACCTGTATCTGTGTGTGTGTGATATTTGTTGCTACTCAACAAAAAAATACTTCTTTAGATCAAAAACAAATCACAATATGGAGAAAGCTGTTGACATTTATTTCTGCCAATTTCTTTTATTGATGATTGTGGCTGTTACATAGGATATAGAGATTACAGGTGTTGGTCAATGTTATAAATTAGATTTTATTTCTAAGTTTTCTTGTATATTTAATTTATTTACTTAACTACATAATTTGTCAGATCTATGATTTCTCAGTATATTGTTTAAGAATTGTCTTTTTGATATCAGGGGTCATTCAAGAGAAAAAAGAAAAGTTAGGCTGAATAATAGTCTTTAGCAAGTTATCAAAGCAAAGGAAATCTTTGATATAAAAATCATTACACGTACTTTGTGTAGAATAGGGTAGGCTGAACTCTTTAACCTTGGTAAGTAACCTTCCTAGAGATGGTGTCTCAATAAAAGCACTGAGTTTCCTGTCTCCTAAACTGGTTGGTGTTAGTAAGGGCATACAGATGTAAAACTTGCTCTATTATTTCATGATGGTTCAATTATGGACCCATCACAAAAAATTCACTCAGCCCATGCTAGCATGGAAGCAGTTGTTAGATGATGATTATGATCTTAGACTTTGGTCTTATTTGAGATATTATAATGTTTAGCTATATTATTTACTCTTGACTTTATTGTCTACTATTATTCACACTATTGTCTTGTCACAAGCAAAACCATCATCTATTTACCAAATACTTGCATCACTGATAAATTGTTTAGTATGCTACTAAAAATCTCACCTAAAACTGTCTGCATTGTGATGATTGGCCACTTAAATTCTTCAGTTTTCTTTATTCATTTAATTGTTTTTCAATTAGTTTTCAAGATTAAAATAAAAATTTCATGCAAATATTTTCTTGGTTATTTTTTTCTTTTTAAAGCATAACAAGGCATAATTTTGTTTTATGTATACTATAAAAACATTTTTTTTATTTTTCAGAATGCAATGTTAATACAAAATAACTATGAAGAATAAACTGAATAAAGCAAAAATAGTGTATTTGAAAAAGCTACCACAGATAAGATAACTTGTTAAAAATAGTCATTAAATTGTAATTAATTAAAAAAAATGTATTAATAGCAATACTATCAGAATTACAGGTTCTTTTCCTGTCATAATAACCTTAAAAATGCAAACAGTTTTTATTGTAAGATTTATATTAGCAAGATATCTTGTCATTGATCACTTACTTATTTTAGTGTGATCAGTTCAAGATCTAGCTGAAACAGTTATAAATGTGCACTAATGCAAACTCCCATTCCTTCATTTAAGTTGTTTTATGCATTATAAATGCCATTACTATGAAAATATTGAAACGGTATGACTGTTTTTAGTTATTTTAAATCATAGAGTTAATTGTAATTTTGTAATTAATATTAAATTCATTACTTATATGAAAACAGATTACTATTTACTGATATTTAATTATAGAGTTGTTAAAAAGGAAGATCTATCTTGTAGATTTTTTCAACATTTAAAATGAAAGTATGATTTTTATTTTCAATATCTCAAAACAAATTCTAGATATTTGATTAAAACCATTTACAGACATGGTAGAAATTTTAATAAATCATGCTTATGTGAAATTAAATTTATTTTTCTACAAAAGCATATTAAAACAACTATTAGCACATTTATTAGAATATTTCTGAAAGGCCATGATGTACGGGTGTTATAATCAATAGCAGCTTGAAATGAGAAATTGGACAGCCGAGTTCCGATTCCAGTTGGGTTCATTACAGTGACTTACATGAGAATAACCTTTGGAAATGTATGAATCCATCTCCTCCCCTAGTTACTGCCTATGGATTAAATAGTAAGATGTGTACTGGAAGAAATCATTGTTATACTAAAAGAAAAAGTAAATAAATATTATTTCAATCCAAAATGTTTTGGATTTAAATAACCCACAACCCATAAAAAACAAACAATTTTGAAAAGCAAAAAATTTCTTCTAAGCCTGAAAGTATATTTCACTATGAAACAATTTAGAAAAATATTTTTGAAATGCAAAGAAATATCTTTTGATACAAAACATAAAGTTTTACATTGCAAGATACTAAATTGACATGTTATTACATCTAAAGACCATTTAAAATCAGTACTGATTGTACTATTGACTGTAAGGAAACTGCCACTTAATGGGATAAATCATGTGTCTAGCACTTTCAAACATGCTGTTGAGTTTGTAAATAAATAATACCACACAAGGCTAGGGATCCAGCCTGTCAAAATTTTGTAAATTGGTGGTGGCTCTCTTATAATGTGTGTGTGTTATTTTGTAGTTTGAAAAGACCCTGAGTAAAACTAGATTCTGTCTTGATATGACAAAGGATTTGTATCTCTTTAAGCTCACAATATTTCCTGGGGGTGAGGTTTTGTTCCAGTAAGATAAGGCATCTCTCCATCATGCAGAGATGATATCAAACTGATTCCAGTAACAACAAAAAGCTGATTTCTAATTATTTCATTACCTTTTGTGCTCAACAGATTTAGACCTTATTGAATATGTATCAGGCATGTTGAAGACTTCACTAAATTCCACTGTAACCACACTCAACAAAGACAACTCGGTTATGGAAAGCTCTGGAAAATAATTATTGTGAAAACTGAATAAAAGTGTCAAACATTTAGAGGCATCAATGAAATAACATATAGTGCTTCTTTTAGCTTGCATAATGGTGGCTACACATTGTGACATGGGGTCTATGAGGTGGTTGTGTCATTGCACAGGTATATCTATCAAGGCATTTTCCAGAGCTTTCCATAACCGAGTTGTCTTTGTTGAGTGTGGTTACAGTGGAATTTACTATTTTATTTCTTGTATAATAAAGTGTTTTTATTGAAAACTTCATCAGAAAAGAAGCAGGTAATTATACAGTTTTATTGTCTAACTATTTATTTTTGATACATTGCCATCATAAAAGTACATGCACCTTTTAAATTCTATTCCAGAAAATAATCCCTCATTTAAAAAATCAAATCAATGCATATGTTCTTTTAACAGAATAATATGAACTAGCAGAACCCGTGGAATTTCCACGAAAGGATAATTTTACTTTGTCATACTACAAATAATAGTAACATCTTCAAACATAAAGGTACTGGATAATAAAATAATGATAACACAGTATAATTTTATTAAAATATCCATAAAAGTAATGTCTATAGAAGCTTCTTTACTTTAATCTTATATTGTATTAAACGGTATATGCACAGGCCATAACCAAAATACTGTACGCTATTTTGTGAGAGATTGTGAAAGAGAAAATTTTTTTTTATTACTGAAAAATCATGGCTCCTGTGTCCATTGTAAACAGAAAAGACCAACTGAGTAATAGCTAAGGGTGTAGAGGCCAGATTTTGTTATTAGGTCACGGAATACGATAACAAACCTACTTATTTTTACTATATTATACAGTACACACTCATATACACACTCACAATTACTGCTACAACCACCAGCTTAAAATGCTACTGCTAAGGTAATGCTATAGGCTCTCTCCTCCTACTCTCTCACTCCTTACTACCTTTCCATTTGGCAAAGATGAAAGAAAGGCTGAGAAGAGTAGCATTTATAAAAAGAAAGATGGGAAGGAAAAGCTCATGTAGAGAGTAAGTGGGTTATCTTTCTTTAGTGGCATAATGGACGGAGTAACTAACTAAGGAAGGAACAAGCAGAATTATTATATGATAAATTTAAAATGTTTTATAGTAAACACTTTTATTATATTTGGAATGTTTTTAGAGTTAGAATTAATGTAAGATTATGCACTGATCTGTTTACATTGACTAGAACTTTTTTTTTTTGTTCATGTAAATATAGAGACCTTGTATCTCTTGGTACATCATAATGCAAAATTTGAGTAGTGGCAGAGTATCTTTTCTTCCAGGTGTCCAATATGCTTGTTTGAAATAATTTTGTTTATCATTACTTTTTTTCTATTTTGATTTTGCATGATTATTTTTTTATGTTTTTGGAATTAGAATTTTCAAAATGTTTTTGGAGAAACTGCTTGTAAACAGTATTCTTAACTTGTTAGTTTACTTAGAATAGTATCTTTAAAGATGTTTAGTTCCCCTGTCTTCACTTGGTGGCTATTATATTCACAAGCCTTAATTACTCTTTAAATAAAATTAGTGTTCCAAAATGCTTAGTTTATATAGGAGCATGCTGAAAAGCTTTCATCTTAACCAAAAAGTTCTTTCAATCTGATATTTGGTAATGTGATCATATTTTGGGACATTGATCAGGCTGAGAATTTTTCCTTACCCCTCTATACTTTTTAATATTATATATAAAACAAGCAGTTATGTAAGTTTTTATGAAATAGTTTATATCATAGTAAAATGATAAGCTAGAAATAATGTATTCAAAGAAAAAATGTAATAGTTTGTAGATATATATAAATAAGTAAGTCCATTACCTAATAATGTAAAAAACATTTATTTTACATAATAAATATTTGTTTTTTTATATAATATCTTTTCTTGCCAACACACTTAATTTAGGGGTGAATATTAACCATCTGGTTATACATAGGTTTATCATAATTTCCAAGTCTACTATTTTATTTCTTGTATAATAAAGTGTTTTTATAACACAAAGCCCCTTAAGCTTTAGACTGATACAAAAAAGAAAATGAATGCTGATAGCATATATCATAAGAACAAACCTCTGAAATCAGGATAGTCTGTGTAAATCAGAATATAAGGTTAGCCTAATTATACATTAAATTCAGTTAACCGATTAAGCTATGAAGTTACTGATCTAATCACATATACTGAAGTCCAAAAGTGAGGAAAAACATCTTGTGCATTTTCACCATCATTTTTAAACACATTGGGTTTAAATAATAACTTAAAACATGCTCAGTTACCTTTAACTAAGTCATAAATTTTGATAAAATATGAAACATACTGAATAAGAATAACTTGTATAAAATAATATAAATACAGGGTGCAATGGATAAATTGTCTAAATTACGCAACACTGATGTCTCATTTTAACAGATATATTTACCAAAATTCATAAAAAATAACTTGAAATACTGAAGAGTAAATTTATTCAATGAAATTGCCATTGGTTTCAAATCTCCTGCTACTCTTCTACATGGTCTCTCTGTTTAACTTGGAGAAGATGCAGCTATAATCAGTACCTTCAGTTCGTCATTGGTATTACACCCAACTGCACCCCACACACAATAATCAAGGGGGTTGCAGTGTGTTGAGCTAGGTGGCCAGATGTAACGGGTGATGTTGTCGCAGAAATTGTCTGACAACCATGACTGGGTAGTCCTGCTTGTTTGGCATGTCCTGTTGCAAAAAATAGAGCATTCCAGCAACCACTCTTTTGACCCAGATTAGCACTATTTTCCTACACTTGATGTAGGCCTCCATGTTGAATCTGTGGTCCTCACTATCAAATTTGGAAGATCTTTTCTTAGGATGATTAAAAATTTTTCTGAGCTGCCATACCTTTGTAATCACTATTAGACTCATTCAATTCTGTATTCCCTACACTGTTCTCAAATTGACACCCAACTATTCTGAAATGTTGAGACTTCCAGCCTGAATACCAAGCAGTACAACATGTCATTTCTAAATTTCTGGCAATGTGAATTGCATCATGGTGCTCCTTTTCTCACAGACGGGGCCCAACTACTATACTGTGCAGTTAAAAAAATCAAAAACAAACAAAGCACATGTGCAAAATTAAAAATATAAAAAGGTGACAATTTACCTATCGTCCCTTTTAATGGTTGTTGTGACCTCAAGTTATATATCTAAATATTAATTTCCTAAAAAATTCTACTTTTAAATAATTATTTGCGTTATGAAAAGAAAAACAAAACATTAAATTACAATGTATATATTTAGCCATTTACTTGAGTGTATTTAACTTAACTTTTATATCTGCATGTGTATTTGTACTGCAATATGAGATTTTTTAAGCGTTTTAAAAATACTAAAAATAAATTGTAATTGTATTAAAGCAAGATTCATTTTTTGCAAAGCCAAACACAACTTCTTAATTTTTATCTGAAGCTTCGATGTTTTGTATATGTTGCTTTTTGCCTTATTTTTATGAGCTTAACTTTGCATCATGCGTGCATATCTTTTTCTCTTCTGCATAAGAAATCATTTTCATTTGTTAATGAAGAAATAGTACAAAAAGAGGTGAACAAACAGGGAAGTTGCTTTCTACAAACTGCTTATTCAGAAAGTGGATAAAATATATATATAAAAGAAACTGAACTAAAAAGTATAATTCAAGCTCTTTTAGCAGTATTTTCTATAATACTGATACCCGGATAAATAATTGCAAATCAGTGCTAAAGAATTATTAATGTGATGCTCTTCCTAAAATCAGTATTTTAATGACCAAACATTAGAATAATGATTTTAGGAAGTGGATAAAACTGAAAACTTTTCAGTGCCTCCTTATGTTATTAGAGATAATAGATTTATGCATATCTTTCCTTTAAATTTTTAATATGTTGAAGAAAGATTTCCCAGATCTATTTACTGATTATACCTTTTTTATTTAAATGGTATTCTTTGTTTAAATTATGATAAAAGAAGATAGAAATCTCTTTTAATAATTTTTTTATGGCATTTTTCAATTTATTTTATTTTGTTTCTTTTTTTTATAATATTTGTCTTTTTAGAATTTATGAAACAAATATTTTCTTGGTTTTATATTATATTGAATCTTTTGGGTTTTTATTTTTGTTATCACTGATATTCATCTCTCTTCACTGTCCATTATTTCTTGAGTTTCTTGGCTATTTATGAAGATATTGTCTGGAGGTAATTAAAAATGTATTATCTTAATTAATATACTGTATGTATTGTTTTTTATTTTAAATATTAATGCTTTTCATTTAAAAAGCTAATTTAAATAGTGCTAGCATTTTGCTTAAATTTGAAACAAAAATAAACATTCTTTTTAAAATGTTGTCAGAAAATGTTTGTATATAACCATTAAAAATACAATGTGTACAGGGTGCGATGGATAAATTGTCACCAGTTTATATTTTTGATTTTGTGCATTGTTTGTTTTTGATTTTATCAGCTGCAGAGTATAGTAGGGTCAGTTGGGCACCGTCTGTGAGAAAAAGAACACCATGACTCAATTCATTTGTATATTTGGAAATGGCATGCTGTACTGCTTGACATTCATGCCAGAAGCTCCAATATGAACATTTCATAATGATTAGGGGTCAATCTGAGGATACTGCATAGAATTCAGAAAGAATCGGAGGAGTTTAATGGTAATTATGAAGATACGGCAATTCAGAAAACACACTCTGGGAAAGGAAGTTATGAGTTTGTTGGCAAGGACCTGAGAGTCAATATGGAGGCCTACATTAAGTGTATTGAGGAGGTAGTGCTGTTCTGGGTCAAGAGGGTGATTCTGGAAGAGCCTATGTTAGGCAACAGGACTCTGCACCATTCTACACAAACAGGAGAACCCAGTCATGGCTGTCAGACAATTTCTGCAGTCACATCACACCTTACATCTGGCCACATAACTCCCCTTACTGCAACCTCCTTGATTATTGTGTGGAGCAAAAGAGACCAACAAAACTCCTTGTAACACCAAAGATGAACTGAAGGTAAGGATTATGATTGCATTTTCACCAACTTAAACAAGAAGACCATCCAGAAGAGTTCCAAAAGATTCCAAAGTCATCTGGAGGCCGTGGTTGAAGCTGATTTTATTGAATGAATTTACTCTTTAGTATTTCAAATTATTTTTATGAAATTTTGGTAACTATATATCTGTTAAAATGAGATATCAGTGTTGTTTCCCTTTTTATGTAATGTTGACAACAATTTATCTGTTGCATCATGCATATAACTTTGATATTTGTAAATCACTTATAAATTAAATAACCAATTTAAGACACATCCTTCTTTTTATACTGATTTTTTTCTATCTATATTTGCTTAAATCATGTTTGTATATGCTAATATTTCTATCTGATGTTAAATAAAGTGAAATTAGTGAGCTGAGTTCAAAGTCTGGTCAAATCTGTTTCAATCATTTTTTACTAATGTCAATGGAAAAAGCGTGGATCCATCTTTCTTCATCTATGGGTTAAATAGCAAAGCAAACTTAGATCTTTTGCTTTTAGTGGCAACCAGTCTAAAAGAAGAAAAACACTAAATTTGAAACTAGCCTGAAAAAGTATAGGCTCTATCATTCTACCTTACCCTAGACACACCACTGCTGCTATAGCTGCATACATGTTGTACTCTTTTGACTGTAATGTGTTACAGGTCTCATGTTATGTCTAAATAATGCATAATTAGTAATGTTAAACTATATCAGAAACCATACTTATGCAAAATAGCATAGTATTTCATGAAGACTACATAAAAATGCGTGACTTAGGGTCTAAGTAGGGGCAGAAAATGTAAAACTATTTTCACTGTTTTACTGAGAGCAACAATGCCTTAAGTCTGCTGCCATTCCTGAACTCAATCAGGAAACAAGATCAGCAACAGACATAGTAAAGACTGATGATATCAAGTTTGGTTGCAAAACTAAATTCTTATTGCCAAGTTTCATTACCTATGATTTATTTCAGTCTGATCCTAACATATAGATTTACTTTACCTAATAGAGGTATACTATAATGAAGTTATTCCTGGACAAGTTTAGACATATGATGACCTCAGGTTGTGCGTCTTCATATACAAGTGGGAAATATTTAACAATCAAATACTGCATACTTAACTGTAGAATGGTTTTGTTTGGCTTACCATAATTTTCAAACCTTAAAACTGGAACAGTTTTCCATTTTTATTATACTTTTCTTGTATAGTAAGTATTTACATGACCTAATATTCCTTAAGCTTTAGAAAAAACACAAATGCTGATAGCCTATGTCACTAGGCCAGATTACTGAAACTGGATTTTCTTAGTGAAATCCCAAACCAAAGATGTATATTAGGCTTTGTCTATGTTCATATTAGATTTTTATCATTAATAAGCAGCTTAATAACTCCTTATATGTATTTTGCTATTTTTGTGTTTCTTATGAAACTTTACAAACAGTTTCTTTAGTCATGAGAATATATCTGGAATTTGCTTATATATGAAGATTGGACCACTAGAATAAATTTTTTTATTTATTTTCTCCTAAAAGCATAATCTACATTTTATAAGAATAAAACTAAAAATATGTTTTTGTTGATTTAAAAAGTAATCATTATAAAAGTATTTTTTAGCTTCATCTTTATAATTTTTCCATAAAATTTTACTACTAAAACAAATTTATTTTTAATGTTTATATCTCTGATATTCAGCATATAATTTCTATTATCAATGCTGAAGTGGTGCACCATTCATATCCCACAACCTATTTTCTGACAAACAGTATGGCGTTCACTTTGCTATGCCTACTGCTGATATGCTAACAACCATCATTGAATACATATAACAGGCTATCAATAAGAACGTCAAAGCCCAAGATGTTGCCCTGGATATTGCCAAAGTGTTTGACAGAGTTTGACATGCAAGCTACAAGGCTATGGTATAAATGGATGCTTTTTTGATCTAATTCAATTGTTCCTGTCTAATTATGTAATGAAGGTTGTATTGAACAGGCATGTTTCCAGATTCTATCACACAAACACAGGTGTTCTAGGTTCTATGCTTTTCCTGATCTTCATCAGTGATCTTCCTGATGTAATCAATTCACAAGTAGGCATCTATGCTGACAACACCACCATTTACTCTTGTCTCAATAAAAAATCTGCTAAGGCTGACAAAGTAAATCTTGCTGCTTCTCTTGATAAGGACCTCCAATCTGTAGTGGACTGGGGCAAGAAATGGCTTGTAAATTTTAATGCTTCCAAAATTAAGCTACTCTCCTTAAACCACCAAGGACAAATTCTCTTACCTCATGTCAGTATGGGTTTCACTAGTCTTACAAAAGGCAATACACTATGCTTCCTCAGTCTCTCTCTCTCTCTCTCAGCTGACCTCAAGTGGAACAACTGCATCAAATCAATAGCGACAACTACTGCTAAGAAAGTTGAGCCAGGAAGTTTTTCTCATTAGGATCCATCTTGCACATATACCATTCGTTCTTGCAGTTAGTGCTGTTGTCATGTCTTATCAGGTGCTTCTGCTATTCACATCAGGGTTCTCAACAAAATTCAAAGGAATGTAATCGATCCCAGTTTGGCAGCTTGACTTCAGTCAGTTTCTCACTGGTGGGATGTGGATTCCCTTTGTCTTTTCTACAAATATTTTCATGGCTTCTGCTCTGATAAGCTTATCTTTCTGGTTCCCTCTTTAGAGGAATTTACTTGGCCTACTAGATTGGAAACAAGGTCCCGCCTTTTTACAGTCAAATGTAACAGCCACTTCTGCTCCATCAGTTTCTTTTCACACACTTTCCACCTGTAGAACTCCCTTCTGTATACTTGCTTACTGGATAGTTCCAATCTCCAAGAGTTTAAGTGCAACATCAATTGTCATTTTTTATCTCCTTGATTCCCATCTTTCTCATCTGTATCTTGTTCCTCTTTCTTCTCACTTTCCTCTCATGTAACACCCTGTGTACCAATAGCAGTAATGCTTTACTTGGAATGAAATCTTTATAAAAAACATGTTTCAAATTTAAGTTGATGAAACCTGATGTAAAAGGAGTCATTATTTTTACAGCTTCAAATCTACTGTAAATTGGTTAATAATTGCTGAATAAAAAAAAAACTGATTAATGGTTTTAAGAGATAAACTAGGAATTAAGTGGATTGGCATTTCATTCACATTTTAATTTTTTGAAAAATTTACCACATAACTGCTTTTCAACTTCTGCGCCATGTCCATTCAGGATGTGGGCAATCATTACTCTCCACAATTTCCTGTCCTTTGTAGCTCTTAATAAATTTTGTCTTTTTGTTATCTCTCCTAAACCTTTTTCCATCAGCCATTTATACAAGCTCGCTAGGTAGGTTATACATTGTTTTCTTGTATTCCGCTTGCCTTCAATCTGTTTTGTGCATATCAAATTTTCCAAATCCTCTTTCCTCATTATATAACCTAGGAAGTTCAATTCTCAGCATCCTCATTTACAAGGCATGCTCTTGCATTCAATTGGAACAATTTAAGTTTTAATATTTTTTTTGCTTATAAATACTTCCTCCTTAACATGAAAAACATATAGTTATTTACTCAGTTGTACTATATGCCACCTTATTTTATTAGTTAACCTACAGTTTCTTTATTATTAGTGATCAGTATTTAATTTCTATATATCTGCTAATTTCTTATTTAGCTTTTATATTTGCTTCCCTTTAAATTGTCTTCTTATACCCATTTCTATTTATAATACTTGTCTGGCTTATTTTCTATATACTACTTGATTTCAAACTCTTTACACTTATGAATGCTTATAATTATAATCAATTCTTGTACTCAGTTAGGTTCATTTTGCTAAAAGAAATATCTGTTCTATAATATAAAACAATGTTATTTCATATATTTGTCAGTCATGTAGTCTGATCTCCTCCTTTTAATAATATTATTAATAATATATTATTAATATTTTAATAATATTGTTATAAGGGCCATTATTCAATGCAAATAAGCAAATATCTCATTAGTTAATAAGCAATCAGTGTTAATATTCTTTTTGCTTTTTTTACTTATTTTAAGGTTTTAGAAAACGAATCTTTCTTATATGCAATTATAGTTAAATAGTTAATTGCATAGATAAAAATTCTATATTAGTCATGCAGGAAATATAGCTGTTGAAAAATATTACTGCCACTTTTTGTTGGTATTTATATAAAACATTTCAGCAGAAAATGAATTTTGCTTTTGTAGAGAATTAATGTTGACTAGTTTTATATGCATGGTGTGGAGGATAAATTGAATTCCACGAAGAACAAAAGAACTGTGAGAAGTATAAATTCATATATATATATATATATATATATATATATATATTAAAGTATGCTACATTTACAAGTAAAAAGTGATAAGTATCAGGGACAGAACATGGACACTGTGGTCAACACTGGGTGCTGACAGTCTGTTTCATGCCTGAATGCAATCTTTAGGCTAGGTGTTTTAGGTGGTAGTTCAACTATTTATCAGGCATGAAACAGTGCCGTCACATGGTGTTGACCTCAGTGTTCACTCATATATATATAGTGAACACTGAGGTCAAAAGAAAGAAGCATTTAAAGCTACAAAAGAAATAGTTAAAACAAAATTTGTATTTAAAATGATAATAAGTCTGCAAAGTAGGTTAATTATTTTTGTATGCTTTATTGATTCTGAAAAACCTTTTGATAGTATAAGACTGCTGAACTGTTATAATATTGAAGAATCTTTGATATTTAAAAGTTACCTTCACATTAATGCAAGAAGTAGCAATAAGTATAAAAAGAAATTGTACAAGTTAGACAGAGAGTAATATATTTATTTCAAAAGTCAAATCATGCCAATACTTTTTAATAGGTTTGAAAATAGAGAAATAAAAAGGTATTGAAAAAGATAATGTTATACAAACAAATTAAACTTATTTGATCAAATGGCTGTACAAAAAGTTAATTATGAAAATTAAACTCTCTTTTGCTCCAAAATAAATTATGCCATAAAATAACAAGGAACAACTATTAATAAAAGCTTATGTACATAATGTAATATTACTAACATTGCTTAGAGCTGCAAAGGGTAAAATTTTGTTGTAAGCTATGATCATACATGTTTTGAAGGGACATTGAACATAAAAGAACTACTACTATTTGTATAAAAATATAACTTATAAGAAAAATACTGTTTTCTGTTGCTGTGTATATATTGGGTTGGAACAAAAGTTTCTTGTGTTTTTCAGTAAGTGGTATTTGAAAATGGGTTTTACTTCACATGTGACTGAAATTTGTGAAATACAATCTATGAAAAAATGTCATTTAATTGCGTGTGTGATTTCTAAATTTGAAATGTTTTTTTATATTAAGCAAAAGGTGAAAATAGGATGCATTTTTCTCATCTGATGCTCTTTTATTTACAGAAAGTAAAAAAACACTGCACAAATAGTAAAATAGATATGTATCATTTATGAAGTTGGTTACATAGCTGAGAGTACTGTTCATAAGTGTTTCACTAAGTTCAGAAGGTGAAATTTTGATCTGGAATATCAAGGATATTCCAAAGACTTGCAGTTGTTGAGAATGACAAAATCACACTACTAAATAAAAATATAATCAGTCACATAATACAAGATGTTACAGAGATACTCCTTCACATAAGGCATTTGAAAACCCTTGGGTATGTGAATCACTAAGATGTTTGGATACTATGTGATTTAGCAGGAAATGATTTAATAGACCACGTTTCTATCTGCCATTTTCTGTTTAAGCGCAGTAATAATGAACCAATTTTTGAAAGAGCAATCACGGATGATGAGAAATAGATTGTTTACAACAATGTGGTGCAAAAAATGTCCTGATGAAAATGAAAATCAAGTTTGCATCCAAAGAATGTGATGCTGTGTACCTGTTGGAACCGGAAAAAACATTATGTATTACAAGCTCCTTCTTCAAAATCAGATGTTAAATTCAGGCAAATACTGTTTCAAAATGAACCAATTGATGAAAAGGTTCCAGAGTTGACCACTCAGAAGTCAGGACAACACCAGACTTCATGCCTCTTTGCAGACCCAACAGATATTGATACAGCTTGGCTAGGATGTCCTACTACATATACCCTATCCATCTAGCTTTGCATCTTTGGATTACCATTTATTTAGAAATGATGAAAAGAATTTCAATTCACTGTGTAAGTCTGTAAAAATTACTTAGATTCAGTTTATCAGCCAGAAAAATATCAAGTTTTAGAAGGATGGAATTATGAAACTGCCTCAAAATCAATGGAATAAAATAACACATGTGGTTGAATAAATCTATGTATAAATTAATAAATAAATATTTTTTTAAAATTCACTTAAAAAATGCAACAAATTTTCCTTTTCAGCCTAATAATAATTTTCTTAAATATATGTAAATACAGAGATTATTAATTTTGTTAGCTGTAGTAGAAATTTTCTGCAATAATTTTTACTTTGCTTTTGACTCATAGCTTCGGAAAAAATCAATTCTGAAATACTCGTGGATGAAAAATGATAAAAAGAAGGACTAAACTAGTTATAACTGAATTAAATTTTTTAATAAAAGAAGTTGAAACTTGTATAAATTTGAAATAACTTGATGTGGTGAAGTTGATGTAATTACTTTTTAAAGAGCGGATCACATTTTCTGTGAGTAGATTTATGCTGATGAAAGTGGATGCAATCAGTTTTCTATTTGATAAATTAAAAAGAAAAATGAATGCAAAAATTCATTTAATGAGAGATTTTAGGTGCTTACACTCAAAATCTTGACCAATATCTAAAATGAAAAATAAAAATATTCCAAATGGACGCTTAATTTAAATCCTATGAATTATAATAAATTTTTTAAGCTTTCTAATTATGCTGTTCAAAGAATTATATTTTAAGTAGAATACGTTTTTTAATGCTTAATTTTTGCTGTTAAAAATTATTAGTTTAAAAAAAATTGTAACTATGTCTGATAATTTCTATTTTGTTCAAAGTCCTCTTTGCAATTAAAGGAAAAGATATACAATTATAAAATACCATTGATTTTAAGTATATGATATTTTAATTTTTTTATTGTAAAACAATTTTTTTCTTGAAATTGATTAAGGTTTTTTTATAATTATTTGAAAAATGTAAGGTAGTAAAGTATTTATGAAGTTTAGTGGTTGGATTCAAATGTTTTTTTAAATTATAGCCATTGAAAAAATAGAAAGTACATTTTGTAATATCCTAACACATTGTCACTAGATGTAGAAATATCAGAAAGCTTAACAAAAATATTTTTTTGCATGTATGTCAGATTTCAAAAACTAACTTGATTTTATGTAAACTGATAAAAGTGCTCCATCTTTACTGACCTATATAATTTATAAAAATTTTATATAATCATCATAAAATGTAAAATATACTCCAAATGAAAAATTGGTTCCTCTTTGTTAAAAAAAAAAAAAAAATGAAACAAACCATACTTACAATTCTCTGTTTATCTGAATTATGAGCAGAACAATTTG
Source organism: Ascarosepion bandense (assembly GCA_037127315.1). NCBI lineage: Eukaryota > Metazoa > Mollusca > Cephalopoda > Sepiida > Sepiidae > Ascarosepion > Ascarosepion bandense. The sequence continues at coordinate 1,067,380 of JBBBDQ010000536.1, read as the reverse complement.
CAACAAATGAGCTATATTTGACATAAATCAATATTTATGTGTATTTTACAAAATTATTACTTTGAAAACATATTTGTCTATTTAGGAATATAATCAAGCAAATTGTGATTATAATTCATTAAATACTCATTGAAATATATTCAGTAACAAAAGTACATGTGGACAGTAATAAGTTTCATAAACATTACTCAACTGAATCGCAAAAGCAACTCAAATTATAGCAATAGCAGTTTTGGCTATAAATTATGTAAAAGAAAAAGATCAATTTAAACCATTGATTTGTAATAATTAAAATATCATCAAACTATAATGAAACCCTGTACACATCTTAAGAAAGTTCCATGTTTGTAGAAATGTTGCCAGCTACTAAAAGTCAAACATAAATCTACATATTACATTTATATAGACTGGTCAGGTTATATTTGCTGGTAACTTCAGTTTAAATGTTGTTTTTATTATGTAGTAAGATATAGAACAAAATTGGCAATTTTGTTGGAAGTATCATTGCAGTTTATTCGTTAATTATATTCCTAAAAAATATCTTAATATGTTTCTTCAATTGTTTCTGATAGATTTTAACATAAACTCAAGATTTTATTTTGCTGACAATAAACATTGGAATAAGAATTATGTTTAAAAATGTTTAATATTTATAGAAAGAAATATTAAGGTGTCTCTTATGATATACATATTTATAAAATACAGTAACATTAATCATCATTCATATAAAAATGAATACTTTGAAAGTACTAACAATTTTAATTATTATTATGAATTAACGTTCTTAAAAAATTTTTATGATATTGCTGAAATAAAAACTTTATGAGCTCCCAACCTATTATGTAATCTTGCAACTGAATTCAAAGGATATGTTCTGTAGCAATTGTTTGGAAAAAATTGTAAAAGTAGAGAAAAGCACTCTGTGATTATGCTTAAAATATAAAGTGTGTAATGGATGTGTGTTGTGGTGCAGTAGATATTGGATCAGAATGAGAAATCGAAGAGCCGAGTTTTAATTCCAATTGAATTTGTTACAGTTACTTATGCAGAAATACACTTAGAAAAGGTATTAATCCTTATCTTCTCCCTCCAGCTATGGGTAAATAGCAGGACAGATGGGGTTCTATAGCCTTGGTTGGCAACCAGTCTACTGCAGAAAGAAATGTCAACCTACTGCAGGGAAATCTTCTGCCCAGTCAGTCATAGATCAAAAGAGACAAAAGATTAAAATTAAAAGATTACAGATAGAGCAAAATGTTAGTTGATTGTTTTCCATTGGTTAACATTGACAATAAGAAAAGATAGACAGAAAATAGAGAAATGAGGAAGCTAGTTTTCCCAGAGAATAATGCAGTCATGGTCATTATGGAAAGAGTTAGAAAGACCTTTGCTCAGTAGTGGACTTATAATGGCTGATGGTGGTGATGAAATTTAAATAATATTTTTTGTTAATCTTTTTTGTTGTTATTTAATTAATCTTTTTAGAAATTCCTAAGGTATTTTATTCTGAATAAGTATTTTTTTAAATTTCAAACATAAAATTTGTTTTATATAGATGAGAAATGAAACCTTGCTTCACAAAGGACATTAAATACATTAGAAATCTTACTTAACTAATCTAAATCTAATTAACATGTTTAATTTAAAATACAATTATACATTCAGTTTGCAAAACTGCTTATTGAGTTAATTGGCTTGAATTACTTCCCCCTCTCTTCCACTGTTTGAGGTAAATTCATACCTTTCCCAAGGGTATTTGTGCATAAGTGAATATAATAAACCTGACTAGAATTAGAACCCAGCTCTCCAATTTCCGATTCTGAGCCATTATCCATTGCATCACGCACACATCCAAACTTACTTACCTGTTATACCTTAATGGTCAACCATCTAGGTATTGACCAGGTCTAATGTTGCTTAACTCTGGTGATTGTATGAAACCAGTGTTCAACATGATATGGCCATAAGCCATCATTAATATAAGCCAGGTAGCATTGTAAAAGGAAAATGAAGCAAGTTCTCTTCATGTAGATATACATTTGGTTACAGGGCTCCAGTTACAAAATAGTAGTTATCAGGTGACTCTTATAAAGTCAATTGCTAATTATCAATACCAAACCAATTGGTTTGGTATTGATAAGTGAACACTTTATAAAGGTGACTTTGTAGCTTTGCATCCAGCAAAGATTGACCTTTGGTTCCAATGAGGAGATCACTCCACTATTAGTAAGAAAGGTAATTTAATGGTGTATGACTTGATTAGGTAGGCTTTACATAAAATTTCTATTATGTAAAATGATATAATATAATTATATAATGTTGTTTGCTATATATTGAAAGTTCAGTCTGTAATGTTTGTTTATATTTTGTATCTTTTTGCTGGATAAAAATACTTGACAAGAATGAAAAATTTAATGATGAAACTCATTCAAATATTGTTCTTATATTGATAAATTTATTCTAATCAGATTGAATTCATAATTGATCTTTCAACCAAAACAATTTAAAATGTTTTCTGTTTGGGGAAATAATGGAATTATCATGAAAATCATTTTTTAAAGTCAGCATTTTTTTTTCACAATATAAATAATATAAAATGGTAAATGTATGATTATAAACAATTTTTATAATATTTATATATGTAAAAATACAGTTTGTATATTACTGTACAAAATGTCTTGTACCCAGTCTTTGCTCTCACTGTGACCCCCTGTGCACTAGTGGTGGTCTTACCTTTTTTGGGGTGAAATTATTTTGAAAAAAATTCTTATAATATGTCATTTACTAACTATGATTTTGTTGTAACTTACATTGCTTTATGATGAACCCATTTTTAGCATGCTTCATTAGACTTATTTATTGTTCCCTCATGACAAATTTGAAATGACTTTTATCTATGCAAAGAAATATGTTAATATGAAAATGAAAGGAGCATCTTGTACATTTCTGAGAAGTTATCACTTGTTGGCTCAAATACTACTTTTCAGCAACTTCAAATCTTGATTTTTACTGGTTTCAAAATTGCTCAGCTTTACAGACAAGTGATCTGTTTACATACAAAGTCTATTGCCACAGGCAGCAGATTGCATGCATTACATAGCAGTTGAGTCATAGCTATAATAGTGTATTATCTGTGTTAAGATGAAAAGTGTACAAAATGAAAAGAAAATGGCAACCTTTTTTTCTCTTTGTTATGTTTTCTGTAAAAAAGACTGCTAGATAATTCCTAACAACCTACTTAATGCTTTAGGCCAAATGTTCTAGAATCCTGCATGTCACAATGATTTCAAAAAGATTCCCTATTCCAAATTGTACTAGCAATACGTTTCTTATTTATAGCCAAGACATATTTTTTCTCTCCTTATATGACAAAATCTGATATCAAGTTCCTTTTATTATTTTGTTCATACTTACTGCTTTACTGTTTATAAATTTAAAGATGGATCTGCTTTGAAAATTTAGCCTTTTGAAGATATTGAAAACATTACATCTAAATACTTGATTAACAAATATTGCAGTTGTTTATTATTTTAATTTTGGGGCAGAAAAAGTGAGAATTTTAAAAATTTGCTTAAAAATTATAAAGATATGCATCATTTTTGACTTTATAATTACTAGTATTAATGGGGAATGAGCTTTAAGCTGTTATGTATAAATAAAAATATAATTACATAAATTTGTGGGTCTCATACAGTGACACCCACACACACACATACATACGCATGGTCACGCGGCGTCTACGTGACAGTCGTAGTTCCCGCCAAAAACGAAGCCTTTAAAAACCGAAAACAGCACGTGAGACAGCAGTTAGGATTTCGTCCCGGGGCGAGGGCAGACAAGAACAGACATGCCTCCCTAACTCATACAAACACACGCGCACTAATTGCGGGTAGCAGTTAGTGGCGCATATATTTTTTATTCTCTTAATTTTCTTCTCTGACATTAACTTTCATTGAAACCGGACTCTACAACTTCTTATGCATGCTTTCTCAACCCTATGTAACCTTTTTCAATATATTGTTTTTCCGTTTACTTTCGCCTTCTTGTTCATTCATAAATCTTGCTTCAAACCTTCAACGAATGTTACGTCGAGTCGACCGTTAAAATATAAATTAGTAAGTGGACGGCCTTCATCGACTACAATGGTGACCCCGACGTGATCTCGATTCGGCGTAATTCAGTCCAGCATCGTTGGAAATGGAACCCAGCATTCTTCTTCGTCTATCAACAAGAACTACTATTCAACGTCGTTATCTCCCAACTCTTTCTACAGGACTCCAAGATGGCGACCCCACACAGAATTTTTACAATCGCACACTAGACAGCACAACTGTCATCTCTCTCTCCCAGGTTTTCCAGAAAAAGAGTAACACAACGTCGACTTAAAGACGTTTCTTTCAGCATTCAACGCAATGTCACTCAACCAAACACAACGTCGACTTAAAGACGCCTTTTTTTTCTCAACCAGAACACTGAGGAAATCGACAAGCCGAATTATTTATACTGGAGAATTGTGACCTCCAGAAAATTCGACATTAAACCTCGATATCTTTTTAGTTCTCTCAAACGCGTACACTCGGTATCAACAAGCTTCAATCAACCACTTTGCAAATCAAAGTTTATAACCAACTGTTAATTCTTCTAACACCAACATAAAAATCCACACGTACAGCAAAACACGGAAACTCTTACAAACGCAAGCAACTCAACGTGGAGCATTGGAATAAATTAGAAGATCTTTAACAGACACATCAACTACCGAGAATTTTCCAGAGCATGCCGCATCCTGGCACTCTGATAGGGGACACTACAGCAAAATCCCTACTCACGCGCATCGCATTTCAGACTCTTCTTCTTTTCAGCCTACGAGAGACAACCAAAAAAAAAAAAAAAAAAAAAAAAAAATTCACCTTTCACAAATTTTTCTCATTTTTCCATTTCACCATGTGCTTTTTGAGAATCCAATATGGCTGACCAGCAGTCAGACGTTTCAGCAACCTCCTCCCACACCTATGAGCAACGTCTGTGCCCCCACCTTTTTTTTCAGCAACCAGCCTTCTCTGTCATTTTTGGCATGATTACTACTACTACTACAGGCATCATCATCAACGTAACCAAACCACCATCTATACGGACATATTGAAAAAAATATTTTTAATATTTGTTTCAATCTAGGGGGGGCTATTTGTGGGTCTCATACAGTGACACCCACACACACACATACATACGCATGGTCACGCGGCGTCTACGTGACAGTCGTAGTTCCCGCCAAAAACGAAGCCTTTAAAAACCGAAAACAGCACGTGAGACAGCAGTTAGGATTTCGTCCCGGGGCGAGGGCAGACAAGAACAGACATGCCTCCCTATCTCATACAAACACACGCGCACTAATTGCGGGTAGCAGTTAGTGGCGCATATATTTTTTATTCTCTTAATTTTCTTCTCTGACATTAACTTTCATTGAAACCGGACTCTACAACTTCTTATGCATGCTTTCTCAACCCTATGTAACCTTTTTCAATATATTGTTTTTCCGTTTACTTTCGCCTTCTTGTTCATTCATAAATCTTGCTTCAAACCTTCAACGAATGTTACGTCGAGTCGACCGTTAAAATATAAATTAGTAAGTGGACGGCCTTCATCCACTACAAATTTCTTTATAATGTCAATAGTAAAGCCTGTTGCAAAATACTTGCTCTAATCAGGCTTGCATGCCTTCTGTCTTATATATCCACTACATTTATAGATATTTGCTGTTAAAGGAAGTAGAAAAAAAGTTTTCCTCTTTTCTACAATATTTCTGTTATTAATTTTAACAAACTTGTTCTTATTTTTCAATATTATTTATTTTCTCAATAATTATTTTTCAGCTGAATTTAATAAATCTTAGCCACATTGTTCATTTTGATCAGCAGCAGACTATCTGAAAATTCATCTAACATACACATTTTCAATAACAAAAGAACACCATAAGACAAAGCACTAAAACAATGTGGATACAAACAACAACTACAATATAGACCTCCGCAATGAAAAAACAAAAAAAGAAATATCATCTGGTTTAATCCACTATACAACAAAGCTTTCAAAACAAACATAGGTAAGACATTCCTGAACTTAATAGAAAAACACTTCCCGGTGACAAACCGATTAGCAAAAATATTCAACAAAACAATGTCAAAATTAGTTACAGATGCACAAAAAATATTACACAAATAATAAAAAGCCACAACAAAAATTAACAACCTACAATAATGCGACCGAAGAAGCTCAATGCAGAAATGGAACTACATGTCCACTCCAGAGAAATTGCCAGCAAACAAACATAGTATATAAAGCCAAGGTAAGTGCAACCAACAACACAATGTACTACATCGGTGCCACTGAGAGACCATTTAAGAAAAGAAAAAACAACCACAATCTTTCATTCTCCAACAGAAAATACTTGAACAGCACTACACTATCCACATACATATGGTGTTTAAAAGACAGAAATATTTCACCAACAATAAGCTAGAAAATACTGAAAAAAGCACCTGCCTACAACAACATTACAAAAAAATGTGTACTTTGCCTACTTGAAAAAGTAGCAATTATATCTCATACCCCATAAAAGAACTTACTAAGCACAAGATCAGAACTAATTTCCAAATGCAGACATGAAAATAAATGCCTATTATCACAATTTATACCAAACGGATAAAAAAGAAAAAAGGAACCACTGATACCATAATCCTATCCACTATTCTCTAGTTCAAACTACCACCATAATAATTGCATTTATTGTTATTATCATCACACCACCATTACTAATCACTACTACTGCTTCACAATAACTATTTACTACCACAACTGTTATTATCATCAACATAAATTACACATCTCTGCCGTAGTAAAATTAATACACCGCACATAAACACTAAAAAGCATTATGAATTAGAATTTCTACCATTTAAATATACGTAACCAGAAAAAATAAAAAACAAGCTAATAACCAACTTTAAAATGAAAAATAACAATACAGCCTTAAATAAAATAATAGCAATTCTTACCTATCATAGTTTCACACAGAACCCATCATACGTACATATGTACGTATGAGAAATCGACAACTGTCCACGTGTTGACATCGCTACACTATTCGAATACACCAACCAAATGCATATGTATGTACGCAACAGCACACATATACATATATATGCCAAGTCCCACACGATTCACATATATTTATGCAAGCCCCAGTGGGCGAACATGTGCGTGTGTGTGTGTGTGTCTTTGCGCATGTCAATGGGTGTACAAATGTATATATATATATATATATGCATCTGTCATGATGACAGATTTTCCCCCACTTCCACAAAAATACACAACCCTACATATAACCAATTTTAAAAAAAAAATAATCAGTTTGTCTGATGATCACAAGAGCATGAAACCCAGGGTTACAAACTCACACCTATCTATATGAATATATATATATATGTCACATGCTCCCAGCAGCACAGTACCACTAATTACTTAAGAACAAGGTCAACTGTGTTTACTTCCTAGCAGTCTATGTTCAAACACAAGTGTTGGCAGAGACACATTATTCCTATATAACACCTCTCCTTTGAGATGACTTCCTCTGGAGTCTTTCTATATGACACATGGGAAACCTGAATACCAAAGTAGGCAAAGAGAGGGAAAGTGTAACAGTTGGCAACTTTGAACTAGGAAACTGCAATGACTGAGGAGAAAAATGGGTGTAACAGTGCACAGCAAATGACCAAGTAATAACCAACACCTGATTTCAAGGATATCCAAGACAATTATCAACATGGAGAAGCCCAGGTGGTAAAACAGGAGATTCAGGAATGCAGTTGTCCATTGCAAAAATTATTCAAGTGTTGCTTGTGGAAGTTACCACCTCTCAGTTATATGTAAACTAAGGATGAAACTTCAGAGATTAAAGAAACCTAGTGCAACATCCAGACTGCAATACAACAGACTCATGAAGAATCCCAACTTGCTGAAAAAATACCTAGACAGTGTGAAAAAAAAATATGAGGGAGAAATTGGATATGGAAACTCAGCATGGGATGCACTAAAGAAAGTGTTAGTGACATCAGCAAATGACATTGTCGTAAAGGAAAACAGATTTAAAAGAAAAAAATGAGTGGATTACAGATGAGATTCTTGACATGATGCAAAAAAGACAGAAAACAATACCAAAACATGGAGCAGAATAAAGAATAACTACACAAGGAAATAAGGAGCAAATGCAGACAGACTAAAGAGGAATGGCTCAATGTCAAATGTGCAGAAATAGATTAAGCATGACTAATAAAGAAGATATTCATTAAAAAAATAAAAGAACTAACAAGACAGAAGACATGCTCCTCAACAGGATGTATTATCCAAGAATGGAACACTCATATTAGAGAAAGAGAAGATATTTCAGCAATGGGAAGTATATATAGAAGATCTTTTCCACAACAAGTGAGAAAACACTAGGAAGTGTTCTAAAAGAGGATGGAAAGTACAACACTGAGATCCAAAGGTGTATTGGCATGACTAAGGATGCATTCCAGAAATTGAGTAGAGTATTGAGAGACAAGGAAACTTTGCTGGAAGCAAAGAAGAAAGATCGTTATGTGATGTATGTCCTTCAATATGGTAGCAAATGCTGGACAAGCCCATCAAAAATGAAGGAAACATTGGAAGCAACTAAGATGTGGTTTTACAGAAGGTTGCTGAGGATACTATGGATGGAACATGTAAGCAACATCAAGGTTTTGGAGAAGATGGAAATAAAAAACTGATACTTAACATCAAGAAAAGACACCTGAAGTTTCTGGGACATGTAATAAGAAAGGGGGGCTTGGAGAATCTGATACTCACAGGACAGATAGAGGGAAAGAGAGACAGAGGAAAGCAATGTGTGACATATTTGATGGGCTTAATGGTAGATCAAGGTTTGGAAGGGGTAACAAAAGCATGGTTGCTAAAAGCTACAAGAGATAGGGAGTTGTGGAAGACCATGATCGCCTAAGTCCTGAAGGGACATGGCACATAGAAGAAGATGATGTCAATTGAAGATTTACTATATTTTGAACATCCTTTAAGTAATTGAATAGGCAAAAATATCAAAAATTTAAAGAAGCAATATTATTTGGTTGGTGTTATACTATTTAATAGATTAATCAGAAATACATTATTTCCTGGAGTTTAATGGATTTGGATCCAAAATTTGCATATGGTGGTTGAAAGGAAAAAGCCACATATTATATATATGATTGTAGAAAAGAAATATATATGTACTTAAATCCATTATTACAATGCTACCTGGTAGAATAACTAGAAATATTCTATTTAATGGTGCATTCAATAACTAAGTCCTACTTTTATACTATAGATGGATTCTGATGTTGCTGAGTTATCACTTGGTGCAGGTTTTAGCATTTATAAATTTTAAATCAAATTCAATCTGAAAGTAATTAATGCTTAATTCATGTAAGCACTTATGAAGTCCAGCTTCTAATGTGAACTATTGATTTGGGAGATCCATTAAATAAAAAAAGAATAAACTTTCTGATTAGCTTTAAAAGAATCTACTTTTTGTTAATGATGATATAGAACTTCAGTCTTTAAGTACAATTTATATGTAATACACTTGATGTAAAACATTAAAAGGGTTGATTTATATTTATGGCATAGTTTTTCTCTTCTTTTTTAAATTTTCATGGTTATCAGAATAAGTTCATCATTTGAAAGTCACCTTTATTTGTCTAAAATAAAAAATATTACTTTTTATTTAGTACATAAAAAAGTTTATAAACATGTATTGCTATTTAAATACTAAAGAAAAAATAGGTTTTTACTTATACTTAATAGGTTCTCAGTAAATCTTATTTGAACTTTAAAATTCTGATTTTGATTATGCATTAGTTTGTAGCAGTAACAACAATAAAAAATTATTCAAATTTTTCTCTATTAATTAGTATATCTTAAATTATATATTTTTAATTATTTCAGCCCAATCAAAGCAATAAAAGACACAAAAACACAAAGTTACTTAGTGTGAAAAAAAGAGAACTCAAGAAGATAGTAGATAACAATTAGTACTGTATTTACATTTTTAAAGATCAAGGTTGGCTCAAAAGTAAGCCAAAAGAGAGATTCACAAGTAATAAGTGCATGGCAATAATGCTTAGCACAAAATTTAAAGTTACATCAATTCAGCTGTAAAATCATGAGACCTTGTTGCCAATCTAGTACTGTGCTTAAATTTTTAAAGTTTACATACCATAGAGAAAAGTTCATTAGAACACTTGCCATGAAAGTATTTACAGAAATGGCACAAAGAAGCTACAGTATGGCACTGACGAATTGATTGAAACTGACTTGCCAGATTAGGACCAATAACCTTGCAATTTCTTCTCTGGATTTTATCAAGAATCTCTCAGGAGCACCAGACAATATGTAGCAGCCATATTTGAAGCATGGACAAAAAATATATAAAAAAAAAGTTCTGGAGAAAAAAATTGTTTAGCATGACACAGTGAACCAAAGCAGCAGACCTTTCAAATTCATTCTATATAATCATTACATTTCATGTCAGCAGAGAACATTTGCCTAAGAAGATGCAAAAAGTCATTCTCCTGATTTGTATACCAAATGATTTTCTATAAATTTACTTCTCCCAAATTTTTTTAAAATACATTTGAAACAAAAAAAAGTCATTTGCTTAGAAATGTGATAAAAAAAAACTTGATAATTAAGTGATAACATAATATTCACAGATTTACATAACCAAATATGTGTTGATCAAAATTTAATTCTGAAGTTAAATATGATGAAGAAAACATCTTGCTTAAATATATTGTTTTTATAATCATTGTAAACTGAATCTGATGCTTTTTTATATATATATATCATTTCACCCTGAACAAGGTGAAACTGTCACTAGTGCCTGGTGGGTGGGATTACAGAGAGATAAAAGACTGGGTACAGGGTTTATTGAAAAAAGGATAAAAAAAAAAAATGAACATTATTCAAGAAGATAGAAAATGGCAATTGATGTTGTATTTAAAGTTTTGGAGATTGTAGCTATCAGGGAAGCATATAAATAGAAGGGCATTCCAAAAGGGGGAAATGCAAGAAAAGAAAATGTTTGAGTAGAAGTAGCAGTTACATTTAACTATTTTAATGATAAAAAGGTGGGACTTGGATGCCAATCTAGTAGCAGGCTTAAATTCATATGGATGAGGCAACAGGTAAAAAAACTCATTAGAGTAGTAGCCATGAAAATTTTTGTACAGAGGGAAACCATATAATGTTAGTGAGAAAGGGGCTGAAGTTGAGATGCCAAGTCAGGACTGATTACATTACAGATCCTTCTTTGGATTTTGTTGAGAACCTTGAGAAGAATAGTAGGATCACCTGACCAGATATGGCAACAGTATTCAATGTACAGATACTTTCTGGCCTAACACAGAAACCCAACCTTCCTAGCAGCAGATGCAGCTATAAATACAATATATTCATTCCATGTCAGGTTGGTTGAAAAAGTGAGCCAAGTAGACATGGTGTGTTGCTCTCAATGAGACTTTCATCAATCATGCTGATGGTAGACAGGAAAGTTTCTGTATGGTGGTTAAAGATGAGCAGTTTTATTTTGGAGGCATTACAAGCCATTTCCTGCCCCAGTTAACCACTGATTAGAGGTCTTTTTCAAGAGCAGCAGCCTGGTTTAATTTGTCAGCCTTTGCAAATTTCCTATTGGGAACTGATGACACCAGAAAGATCTTTGATGAAGACCAGAAACAGCGTAGGACCTCAGATAAAACCTTGAGGGGCAACTGTGTTCATATGAAGGATTTGAAAGCCTGCTCATTCAACAAGATTTCATTTCATGATTCAATTGGAATGATTGGATTAAAGTAAGCAATTGTTTAATCAAACAATTCTATTTTTATATCTTAAGTAAATTACTATCTAAAAGTATTAGTATTTACTGGGTTTAGCTAAATATAGCACAAAACCATAACTGACAAACACTCAATTTAGTAATAATGATCTTATGTCTTACACTATCAGCTACTTTTATTTTTTTCTAATTCTTAGAAAACTAATAACAAGGTTCATTTGAAATATTTGCACTATTAATGTAAAAGATATTTAACAGAGTATATACAAATTATAGTAGTCTCTCTTATGATGTAAGGATGTGCGTGGTGGTCCAGTGGATATCGGCTCGGAACAAGAAATCGGAGAACCGAGTTCGAATTCCAGTTGAATTCATTGCATTCACTTACGCGCAAATACCCTTGGGAAAGGTATTAATCCGACTCTTCCTTCCAGTTATGGGTTAAATAACAGGACAGATTGGGTTCTATAGCCTTGGTTGGCAACCAGTCTACTGCAGAAAGCAATGGCAACCTACTGCGGGATAATCTTCTGCCCAGTCAGTCATGTCTCTTTCGAGACATGATCACCCAAGCGTGTTTCACGTATGGCACTTAACTGACTGACTTATGATGTAGCAACAGTTTTCTAGGTTTCACATTATTATTCAGTTTGGTGAAACTTCAACAAACATTTTGTAATTATATTACTGAACATGCACAAAGCCTACACAAACAAATGTTTTGAATGAAGAATTGTAAACAATATTATTACAATGAGAATAAAGTTATGAAAACAACATTTATGGGAAATGTATGTGCCATGTCTTGAAACTAGTTTTAGAAATCATTCAGACATTGACTATGTGAGCTGTTGGATTTCTTGACATAAAACAGACTGCATATAATCTAGAAAAGCATTCCAAAGTTCATCTTTGGAATACTATCTTGAGTAAATTGCTATCTAATGTAAATCTTTATCTTCAAAATGCTCCATAAGTTGTTGGGTTAAGGTCAGGTGAAACAAACAGTCTACTTTAAATGAGTGTTGTCTTTAAAAGTTATTTTATTAAGATACTCATTAGTTTTCTTCACCAAATGTAGATTAGTATTATGTATAAAAAAAATCATTTTCTTAAAGCATTGCCCCATATATGCCTTCACAAATCAGTCTATATCTGAGTTGTCATTTTAATATTATCTAAAACTCACGACAGGCTAACCACTTCACTTCACCTCTAATCCCACCCTGAAACATCACATCAGCTGCACCTTGTTGATGTTTCTACCTGTGAGAATGATTCCCACCAGCAGCCACTTAGCTTTTGCTCTATCCATCTGGCCTGTCAAGGTTAGCATGACATTCATTGATGAAAAGAATGGTTGAAAAAAATGTCTTTATGTTACTAATTTTCTTTGATTTTTCTTTATGGATGTCTTTTTAAAAGGGCTTTACAGTCAGTCTCACGTTTGATTTCAAACCTGATATCTCCTGCTTTTCAATACTTCCTCACAACCACAAAATTTTAAAGTTACAAGTTTGATAAAGGCAGAGTTTTGATAAATTCTCTTATAAGACAGGATACAGATTAGCAAGATAAATTCCTCATCTTGCTTCTATCAGAGTTGTCTAGGATTTCCAGTGATGTTCTTCAAAATTCAATGCAACCTGCTGATTCTTTTAGCAGTATCCAGCATTGTTTTACATTTTGTAATCATTGAAATTTTTAAACATTTTTCTTTAGCTATCAAATTAACATTATGATCCATTTTAAAGCTTCATTCTTGCAATGTAGCTATTGTATTTCATACAAATTGCAGCTGTTTGCTTATATCAGAAATTTTGTCCTTATTGTGCAAATAAATGTTACCATAATTTAGTAAATAATTATTTAGTTTATAATAAGTAGTTGTTTTATATATCAATAGAATATGAAGTAGTTAGTAATGAATTACAATCTAATTTACAAACCACTACTCCCTTTATTACTGAAAATCGAACAATACTAAGGCAGCATGAAGTAATTTATGCTGAAAAATGAGACTTTTGTATGCAGAAAAACATTTATATATGATTGATTATAAATAAAGTATATTAAGTTCTACTTAACAGCTTCAATAGATTGAATAGATATTACATATTACAAAATTCTTGTATTTGTAAACCTTAAAGCCCATATGAAAATTACATTGTGTGTATGTACATAGTTCAAAAGCAAGAGTAAGTGGTATTAAATGGTACTTTTATTTGAATGTATAAATACTGTTGCTTGATCATTTATGAACTTCTTAAGTTACAGTAATATCCATTTATCTGCTGGCCTCTAACTTGTAGCTATCACTTAATTTTTTTCTTTAGTTTTATTTCATCAATTATGCTTAGTATTGAAGTTTAATCTGCAAAGAGACTGTTTTATATGGCAAATCTAGAATAAATCTGTGAAATCAGCTCTTGATACAAATCAGCTCTTTCAAAGCAGCTACTTGACCTTTGGCTATCTTATCAGTAATATGTCTTTCATATTCTTTACCAGTTTCAATTTATGGTAAGTGTAGCACAGTGACCAAAAATTAATAGAAATTGATTTGAGCAAGTCATTTTTCTTCTCTTAACTCTAATATACCATGCCACACTGCAAGTGTAAGTGCACAAGTTTTAAACAGCCATTTAGTTACCAAACACACTATGAAATGCCCCTTCTAAAATACCTACATGTCAATTGTTTTGTGCTTCTTAAGATACAATTATGGCTTACATTCCTCATATGTAAAGATATTATTACTTTGACATGTGATTAAAAAAATTCAAAGTTTCTATATATACAAAAATCAAAAAAGGAACAGAACCAAAAAACAAAATGCATCCCAAATCAAAAGTAGTTACTAAATTGCCGGTAAATTTCTACAACAAAATCGTAAAAGTGAAAGCAGTATTTGTATTCATAGTTAAAATATATGGTTTCTAAAAATGTTGTGAACCTTCACAGAATTGGTAATTAGGGAAAAAATGAAAACATTCTTTAACCTGGTATAAAAATAAACCCTTGCAAATGTTTTAAGAGACATGTGCTTAAATGTAATGCATAATAATAAGATTATTTATATCAGTAAAGTACACTGTTCTCTCCGCTTACAAAGACAAAGGTGGCATACATTCTTAGTCATCCACTCCGAAAAGGTTTACTGAAATATAATTTATTATAGAATAAATACATAAAACTAGTATAACAAATATTGTTTCTACTCAGGAAAAAGTGAGATATTTATTCCATATAAAGTGTTTCTCTGAAGAGTTATAAATGCATAAAATTTATGTTTTTGATCTTCTGCTTACATATACAGGGATTTTGAAGATGATGTAAATGGGATAGTTTATGTGAGATACTAATTAACTTGAATATTCTTGTATAGATTATTTTCAGTCTATGATCATTTATTAGTAATATTTAGCATTATTAGTAAGTTTTTCACAGCAAAACTACTTTTTATTCATTTATTTTTTGTTTGTTTTATTCTGTGGTTCTAAAGAAAATATAACAATTAAAAGCAAATTTAAAGTTGAAACAATAGCCATTCTTGTACAGAAAAAAAATTAAAATTTCCAAACTAAATATTTCTTGATTATTCAATTATTTTATTTCCAATGAAAGTTCAGTTAGAGCTGATGGATTGGTATTTTTGTTGAAGTTATTTACTTTAATTGCAATGTGGAACATGAGAGATTGAGAAGTTAGTAAAATGAACTACTACTAATCATACTAAATGCCAGTCATCATTCAGAGAAAATAATGCTATATATATATATATATATATATATATCGTATAACCCTCCTTTTAATCAGTCAGTTAACTTCAAGCTGAGACATAAATTTCTTAAACTAATAGATAAGCACTTTCCTAAAAATAACTCTCTAAGAAAAATCTTCAATAAAAATACAATAAACTAAGCTATAGCTACTCCAACAATCTAGAAAAAATAATTAAAGTACATAACAGCAAAATATTAAAAGCACACAACAAAAATAACTCCAACACTAATACCAGTCTGCCCGATAATAACAACCTCTGTAACTGTAGAAAACCAAACCAATGCCCCATGTCTAATAAATGTTTAACGAAATCCCTAGTATATATGTGTTCGATTTCATCCATAGAGAATCCTAAAAATATATATCGGAAACACCATGAACATATTTCAAAAGCGATTTTACAATCACCTCTCATCTTTCAAAAACAAAGAAAAACAAAACATGACGTCTCTCTCCAAATACTTTTGGGAATTAAAAGATGAAAATAAAACACCTAAAGTTAAATGGAAAATCCTCAAACAAGCAAGAACAGCTAAATCAATAAAGGAACCATGTTTCCTTTGTCTTTAAGAAAAAATTGAAATCATTAAATATATGAATAGCAACAAGCTTTTAAACCAGAGGCATGAAACCACAGTAAACTGCAAGCACATTAAAGAACTAACCTTACAATCATGCTAAAAAATACTGACAAAAGCCAGAGTTAGGACCCTTTAGAAATGATACAACTTCATAGTACTAACAACACTCTTACACACATCACAAACCTTGATGTAAAAATTTTTTTAAAAATAAAAAAAAAATTTTCTAGAAAAAATTGATTTCCTAAATTCAAAATTAAGGTTAAATATACAAAATTAGATTAATTATAAAAACTGTGCTTAAATACACACATTAAATCTTACCTCCTACATTAAATTCTACTTATTACGCGCGCATTACCTACTTACCTATTACCTTAAATACAAACATTAAATTTTACCTCTTACATTACATCTTACCTATTGCATGCCACCAACTGGGATCTAATTTAAAATTTAAAATTTAATAGGAAAAATCGATTTTGATTTCCTAAATCCAAAATTAAGATTAAATATACAAAATTAGGTTAATTATAAAAACTGTGCTTAAATACAAAAATATTCTATAGTTGTACAAATAAATGGTATGTCCAATCCCACCCCTTGCACCTCCCTACTCTGTTCCTCTAAGAAACTCAAAGGATAAAGTCTAGTGGCAAGATCATAAAACTTACAATGCTATCTGCTAATGTTAAATTGTCTAAAGGATTCCAAGACACTCATTAATCAGCTGTGTTCACTACCCACACCACTTTCTTCAAAATTTAAACAGACAATTTACAAGACTTGTTCCCTTATCACCAACATCCCACACACAACTCACCAAATATAAGAAAAGAGGCTTTCCATTCCTGTCCACACCGCCTGATGAGACATTGTAGTTTCAATGTCTAAACAAATGTACGATTTGTAGTGGATATATAAAAGAAATTTGTACATGTTCTAAAATATAATTTAGAATAAATATATATATAAGGATTGGAAAGGAGCCCTCAAATATAACTTTTGTTGAACCAAATAGTTGATTCAGACAAGTACAGCTCTCAGACTAATTAAAGGTACCAGTCAATGATAGGCATCCTGAATTAGTTAATATAAATGATGTAATATTAAAGATAATGCAAGACAGCATATACTAGTCAAAATTGCTGCATCTTTGCTCGAACATTTTGATCTATCTGCTGTATTCATCAAATATATTTTTAGATTACCATTTATTTACAGAATTGTCCATAAAATATTTTACTTATCTGCAAGAATGTAAAAGACATATAAAGAAATTCTTTGCTTGCAAGATAAAATGTTCTGAAAGGACAGAACTATGTAATTGCCTGAAAGATGAAGAAAGTAGTGAAAGAAAGTGGTTAATATGTTGTTCAATAAAGTTAATGTTAAAAACAAAAACAAAAAAAGTTGCCCAGTATTGCACTTTTTATTTAACTACTTAATATATGCATCTCAGCAATGTATTAAATTTTATAATAAAATGTCTATGTAAAATATTTCAGCCATTAATGTTTATTAACTTATACTTTATAGATTGTTTAATAAGTTCTCTGTTATCCTCATGGCATTTTTTGACTTTGTAAGTAAGCCTGGCTGTATTAACTAAAATCTCTTATGTTTGTATAAATATCAATTAGTGGGAATAACTCTTTAGCTAAAGGTTTATTCTGGCATTATTTATTTTGCAGTCATTTTTGTTACATTAAAGTTGCTATTAATGAAATGATAATTTTAGTAATGGTCAATTTTCATTTTTTTTATTTTTGTAGATTTCGCTTTTTGAAATAGTTTGCGTAAGCGTTATGCTAAAATTTGCAGTTTTTAAAATTGTTTATGCTTTTTATCTCAAAATACTATTTTTACTTTTACAATGATTTCCACCCTGTACAAGACCCAAGAGCCACTTGAGTTAGGAGGGTTACAGAGTAAAAGGCACTGTTTATAGAGATATGTGGTGAAAATAACAGTTAGCCTTAGACTTGAAAAGCTTAGGATTGTAGTGATGGGGGAATCATCATCTCAGGAGTTGTTTCCACAAAACTAGTTTGTAGGAAGAAAATACTCAAGTGGAACCAAAATCTCACCATTTAATTCACATTAATTTCCATGGATATGATTCTTTAGACTGCTTTTCTATACATGAAATTTTCTAATAACAAATATATTTACTCAAGTAATAATTTATAGAGAATCCCTTATGTTTTTTTTTTTAGTCTTATCAATCACACTTAAGTAAATCAGGAAAATAGTACTGTACTTTTCTTTACCTTTTCTTTGGTAGCAGCCAAAAGTTAGCTGAGAAATTATTGATATAAACCTGTTTGACTTTTCTGATATCAATGTGTAAACTTTTAGTTATTCCCCATTATTTGGACTAGTATCCTCCTGAGGACGCTAGTATGAATAATTTATAGAGTAACAAAAATACTTCAGAACTTCATAAAACATTAGTAAACTTTTAGATTTCTTTTATTACTTCATCTGTTTAGAGAAAAACTACACAAGAATTTGGAGAATTTACAACTTCACATATAATCTGAACTTTTACCTTACATAATTATGAGAAAAACAATATATACAGTTTTTATTATTTACACTATTTACATTCAGACTATTGTCATTATCACAACATATGTTGGAAAGTAAATGGTATAAATAACTACTCATCACAGAAATTCAGACAAATACATTTTTATATATCAAGAACAACTTCAGGAAAATCTGACAAAGTGGAAAAAATTTTCATATGGCAAATTATGTCATTTAGGACTTCATTGGACTAAAGTGATGTTTACATTATTGCGACTACACGGGCATATGAATTATTATACTTCTTTCCCATTCTTTTTACCCTTACGTAGCCCCCTGCGCATCAGTGGCGTTATCGCCTTGCTTGGGGTGATATGATTAAAAAAAAAAAAAATTATCATAATTATATATTTACATTATGAATCTATAAAATGTATATGCACTATGCCAAATTTTATTGTGAAAATCAATGTTTACATAATAAAATTGTTATTAAACAACTGATGTTCATAAAATTTTCAAAATATATTTACATGAGCAATATATCATGTGAGTTTTAGCTTATAATATCTATACTTATTTAAAAAAAATATTGATCATAATTTGTTTGGAGAGTGTCAGATTTTGTGATGCCAATAAAGTGTAATATTAATTTTTATTTATAAATAGATTAAAAGTTTATAAGGTATAGAAACAGAGTATCCTATATACTTAAATAATTATTATTCTTATTTTACATGTTGATGTGGGCTCTCTAACATTTTATTTATCAGTCTTTCATTCATTGACTTTTTTAACTTTTTTACTCTTTTCTTTTGACTTTAGTATTACTTGCATCAGTTTTTATTACTTTCCAGAGATCTTTGGTTAATGTTTTCTACCCTCACACACATCTTTTTAATGATAGAAAATAAGTTTTCTAATGGATTAATATTTATAAATTATTTTATTTGATACTTTTTAAAACTGTTTTTTGCAATAATCCTCTGTAAAGGAATATACTCTTTAGCCTGTAGTTTCTTGGCTGTGAATTTTATCATTCAAAAATATCTTGTCCATGATCTTAGAACAATTCTCTGCATTTATCTTGATATCATTAATGTTGAAAGGAAATATAATTTTATTGCTTGAAATAATAACTCAAAACATTGCTTCATAGTTCCATTATTTACATTGTTCAGACTGTTGTCCTCGTCTTTATTACCATGTTTATGATGTTTGTACACTCCGACCTTCTTCAGGTGCTAAGAATTTTGAATCAGGCCCTATATTTCAATCTGGAGTAGATCGTTCTCATTCCATGTGTGCTGCTACTTCAGGATACCATGTAGTTATCTGCCTTGAAGTTATTTGTTCACCATATTTTGTATTGGACTCACAACTCTTTAGTTTAAGTCACTAGAACTAACCAATGTCTATATCCACTGGGCTATGTGTCCTTGAGGACATCATTGTATGAATTTTTGGGACTTATAAACCTAATATCTCAGTATCATTTTTTACCAGAGCTCATATTGCAACTTTGGGGCTAATGATTTTCTCTAGCACTCCATATTAATGATTCCATTATTGTATTCATTTCTATGCTTGGCTGGCTTAAGAAAATTTTTGTGGCCTAGTATATACACTGATTCCTTAAGTTTATGTAGTTTCCAGTGATATTCTTTGTCAGTTATTTCTACTTCATCTCATAGAGGACTGTGATCTCCTTTCTTCCTCCATATGTGGTCAGCTGCGACTGATTTTTATATCTGCTGTCGTGTTATGACCTTGCAATGTTCTTGCCACCTTAAAGAAGTGGCTCGTTTTTTCTTTATATTGCTTTCCACTGCTACATGTAATGGTGTGCACACAGAACTTAGTCATGTTCTCCTCTGTTGGATGTCTTACTTGAGAGAGGTATCTGAAATGTAGAACTACTTCTGAAGATCGTCCTGATGTTATATGGACCACAAATCCTTTGTATTTTCTCCGATAACCCCTTCACATAGGGTAGGCAGACCAAGGCTGTTTCTGAGAGATGCTATTCTCATGCACCCTCACTTCCACATACGTTGGAGCTGCTGTTATGTACCCTGGGTAAGGTACTTCTTATTCCAACTAATTCCTGTTCATATGTCTCTGAGTCGCTGCTTATAACTTTTGTTTGATGTTGCAAGTAGCGAACAATCCCTTTCTTTACATTGTATGGGTGGTGGGAGTTGAAGTTGAGGTATTGTCCAGTTAATGTTGGCTTGCGATATATGGATATCTTGAACCCATTCTCTGTTTGAGATATTAGTACATTCTCTTTTTTTATTGTGAACTGTATCGATTATTTTATTGCATTCACATGATCTGGTAGTGTCTAAACCTCTTCCTGCTGTGACCAGAGTATGAAGGTGTCATCAACGTATCTCAGCCATAGAGTTGGCTTTAGTACTGTGGATTCTAATGCCATCTCTTCAAAATATTCCATGTATATGTTAGCCAATGATAGTGATAAAGGCAAACCCATAAAAACTGTCATTCCTAAAACCAGTTTTAGTTGTTCCTTTCTTTCTAATATTTTTCATTTTTGTTTTGATTGTTCTGTGATGACAATTCAAAATTTTTAATTCTCCAAAGCTTTTATAATGTGACTTGTTTCTCTTAGAAAGGTTATATTTTTCGTATAACTTACTTCAAGCTTTAAATATTGGAAATTAAAATTTAAATATAACTTTTATATTGTTTTATATATAATTATTTACATGAACAATCTTCCAGTTGAGTAATAAATCTCACATTACCAAATAATTTATTGTTAATATTTCTAACGAAAGTAAATACCATGAACTAAAGTTTACATGTTTTCTCCATGTATAACTACTTCAAACCATTAACTGTTATGATGATACTTAAATGTATGCATAAGAAAAATGTATTAACCTAGTTTTGCATCATTTCATTTCAAGTGCATTGGACTAGTAAATATCTTGTATTTAGATATTGACAAAATAGTTACTCTGAAAATATCAGCCCCGACTAATGTTGAACATAAGAGATGATTAAACCTGTTACAAATCATACTTATATACCGTGATTTAGACATTTCATCTTTTGAGAGGGGGGGGGTTATTGTGTTTTTTCTTCATGCTTTTTCCATCATGCTCTTGAGATGTTGAGAATTTTAAGATAGAGGATTAAACTAGCATCAAAATATATGCTTGAAGGTATATTTGAGAAACAATAAAGTGTAGCTGATTTTGTTAGTATTTCAATTTTTGTTATTATAAGAATATTATTGTTAATTGATAAATTACAAATGTTTTTCTGTTTCATCTTTTAATGGGAAAGTTAATCATTTGTTTTATAGTTATTGCAAACAAGAAGACACTGAATGCATTTTGATATTTATCTTTTCCAGTTATTTCAGTCAGATGATTCTTGTTTTCTTAATTTGACAAATGTTATAAAAGTACAAATTTGCATTCACATTTGCAGTTAACAATAAAAGCAACTCAAAAGTGTTGGCTTATGCTCTGAATGTAACTAACTGATTTTTTTTTATTTCTGACAAAAAATATAACATTTGATAAGAGAAATAAATTTCATCTAACTTTGATTTGATTACTGACTGAGTATTGAGTTTTTCTTGTAAAAGTAGAATCTAAGTTTAATTTATTTTAATTTCTAATTTTTAATTTTTTGTTTTAAATTTAAATTTTTTTTTATTTTATCTTTCCAATTTATTATATTAGGTCTAATGAACTTATATCTTTGTCTTATGTTTTTTTAAATATCCTTTATTTTACATTTTATGAATAATTTTTTGGTTTGTGTATGTGATTTCCTCATCTTTTAAAAATTCCAAAAGATTTAACTTGAAACAATGTCATCAATGTCTATATCTGTCTGCAATTCACTTCTGGCCAAAATTTAAAATCTCTCTCTTTCTCTGCCATTTTCATTGTCTCTCCCCTTTCTTCCCTCTCTACATTTTCTCACCTCCCCCCTTCACTTTCTACTCCTACTGTCAGTCAGTTAAGTGCCATACGTGATACATGCTTGGGCGATCATGTCTCGAAAGAGACATGACTGACTGGGCAGAAGATTATCCCGCAGTAGGTTGCCATTGCTTTCTGTGGTAGACTGGTTGCCGACCAAGGCTATAGAACCCAATCTGTCCTGCTATTTAATCCATAACTGGAAGGAAGAGATGGATTAATACCTTTCCCAAGGGTATTTGCGCGTAACTGAATACAATGGATTCAACTGGAATTCAAACCCGGCTCCCCGGTTTCTCGTTCCGAGCTGATATCCACTGTACCACAACGCACATCCCTCCTGTATCTTTCTTTATCTTTATAGAAGTACAAGTCTTTTTTTTCTAAATGTTAAAAAAATTGGGCCCAGGCACCATGTAACTGATATCAATGTCTGTCTGCAATTCACTTCTGGCCAAAATTTAAAATTTCTTTCTCTTACCTGATTCCATTGGCTATTTCCTCTTTATATTTTCTCGCTTATTTTCCTCTTCACTTTCTATTTCTTCTGTATCTTTCCCTTTCCTTTTTTCTTTTTATTGATTTCTCATCTTATTTTCTGATCTTTTCTTCCCTCTTTCTTTCCCACCTTTTTTAATATCTTTTTACCTTGTATGAAAAAAAAAATTCTAAAATAAAGGGAAGTGGTGTTTTTAAATTTTTTTTTAACTAAAACATTTATTAGCATCATTATTAACTACCTGATGAGACACTGTTCTTTCTAACAAAAGTAAATGGGCTCAAGATATCCATATATCGGAAGCCATATATGGATCTATGTATCCTGAAAGGAATTCTGAACTGACCCCTTTATTTAATCTATGAGGGTTGACTGTTCTTGTTCCATCTTCCATGTGTAGTTCTTATTTTTAGTGTTGTCAGATTATTACTTGGTCCAGGGAATAAATGCATGATTACTATATCACCAAATTCATGAATCAATACTTTAATCCACAAGATTATTTTCACATAGGACAATTTTTTCTGTAGTGAACTTGGAGCCGAAAATGTCTTTGCTGAAAATGTCGAGATTGCCCACCAGCAAAGACATAAGAATAATCAAGAATCTCTACTGGCAGCAAACGGCCTGCATACGGACAGGTAACGACCTCAGTAGATACACAAAGATAGAAAAAGGCGTAAGACAAGGATGTGTCTTTTCACCGGATTTGTTCAACCTATACAGCGAGAATATTTTGAGGACCCTAGATGACACTCCAGGATTTGTTATTGGAGGCCACAACCTGAACAACATAAGATATGCGGACGATACAGTGCTGATTGCGGAAACAGAAAGGAAACTACAAGACCTCATACAGAAAGTAGCAGTGGAGAGTGACAGGAAGGGACTACAAATAAACTTTAAGAAAACTGTGTGCATAGTCATCAGCAAAAGATACAACCCAAAATGCCAAATACAGGTGGAGGATAACAGAATCAAACAAGTACAAGAATTTAAGTACCTAGGAAGTGTTCTAACAGAAGATGGAAAGTGTGACACGGAAATCCGAAGGCAAATTGGCATGGCAAAGGACGCGTTCCAGAAGATGAGCAAAATACTAACACACAGGAAAATCTCAATAGAAACGAAGAAAAGAGTTCTAGACTGCTACGTGATGTCAGTTCTTCAATATGGCTGTGAATGCTGAACAATATCATCGAAAATGAGGACAAAACTGGAAGCGGCCGAAATGTGGTTCTACAGAAGGATGTTACGGATATCGTGGACTGAGCATACAAGCAACGACGAGGTGTTAGAAAGAATGGCAACAAAAAGGAAATTGATGCTGAGCATCAGGAAGAGACAACTGAAGTTCCTGGGACATGCAATGAGGAAGGAGAGCCTGGAGAACCTGATACTGACTGAACAGATAGAAGGAAGGAGAGACAGAGGAAGGCAGCGGATAACATATTTGCAGGGACTGATCAGGTGGATGACGGAACGGGGGTTGCCAGGAGCAACAGGAGCAAACATACTAAGAGCCACAAGGAATAGGGAGACGTGGAGAGCCATGATCGCCTACGTCCTGAAGGGACAGGGCACATAGAAGAAGAAGAAGAAGAACTTGGAGCCTTAAACCTAACCTAACTGCTGATTAGTGTTGCTGCTGCTGCTATTGTTGAAGACTTGCTGTCATTTTCTTTATTTATTAATGGCTCTCATATTGCATTTATTTCTATGCTAGGCCTACAAAGGAGGTCCTCTTAGCCTAGCATATGAGTAGATACTGATAACTCCTCTTCCTCATCATTAGAGATTTTTATTCCATTTGAAAAGTTTCTAAAACTAAAAGTCAAAACAAAATAAAATTCTTTGTATTAAAATAACTGTTTCTTAGAACTTTTTATCTGATGTTATTTATGCTACATTAGTATTTTTATTTTAAAAGTTTAAAAATTCTATTTTTAAAAATTATTTTGTGTTATCTATGAAATTTTTTGAATGCTAATACTATTTATTAAGATACAATATAATTAAAGAAAATGATGTTGATAATAGTAATCACAGTTGTTTTTACTGTTATTAGGTGAAAAATATTGCATGGATATAAATTGCCAATGAGTATCAGTGAGGAAGCCATTTGAAAGCAATCTTGTAACTTAAGGGAGCTAATAGAGGTTACCCTCTTGACTTCTACAGATAGCTGCTACAGAAAAAGAGCCTAAGATGTTGCTTAATAGTAAATTGAGAGTAATACTGAAATTATATATAGCAGAAGCAAAAATAAAAAACCTGGTGGTTCATTTCATATGAAAAAAGAAATAACATTTGTAATTGTTTATCTCTGTTATCTGCTCTCCTATTCTGTTCAACATGTCCATCTTGATTATTGCACTAAACATTTTGACTGTTGTACCTTCCAGTTTTCTTCAGGTGTCTATTGTTGTACTTAGTAACTGTCTTGGAATTTCTCAGTCCACTTTCTCTACTTCATGAATATTTCATATCAGTCTTCATTACCTTTGTGTTACATTTTTCTTTTTTTCCACTAAAGTTATTTTTTTAGCACTACTGTGGACTGGACTTGCAATTGCCAGGAAACCAAATATATATTTTAACCATGAGGTCATGTATTTCTTGGCCAAACTAGTATTTAAATTTTGGAGCTTTGGATTTAATATCTTTAGTCAGGTGGTAGGATTGTATAAGAGTTCTGACTCAAATAGTAGAATTTGTTAAGTGCCCTTTCTTTCTTAATGACCCAAAGATGATAGCCCTGCTAAATAAAAGTTTCTATAAAAACAACAAAGATTAGTATACTAGTCTGAATAGCAAAGCATACTATGATAATTCCTAATTTCAAAAATATTGTAGAGGAACGTTGGGTAAGCATTAAACATGGACAAATATACAACATTGTTGTAATAACAAAATAAATTGTATTAACAAAAAAAATACAATGGTGATGATTAAGAATAAACCAGTTATGAGAAGAGATTAAGCAATGTACAAAAAGATTAAACTGTTGTCATAGAAAGTTCAGATGTGTGAGTCCAGATAAAAAAAATGTGCAAAGTAAACTAAGGAATTGTCTTGCTTAGACTGCAAAGTTTTCATTGAAAAGAAATTGTTTTAAAAAGATTACTTCTTGTTAAGTGTTCCAAGTGTAATTGAATTATTTTGTTCAGTGAATGTCTTAGATGATTAGAAGTTCATAAGAAAATATTCTATGTGAGGACAGTTGTTAAGAAATGTAGTGTGTGTTCAAAGATTTATTTCAGCTTGGCAATTTCAAAGTATGAGTGAGTTGGCGCATTTGAATTGGTGAAGCTTAGACTGGTAAGGACTCTTGTGGCAATTAAAAACTCACTGGCTGAAGAGACAGAATTCAGAGCTTATATACGTCTCAAACTAGCTCAACTTTACTGCATGGGAAAATTTTGTGTCTTGTGCTGAAATTTCAATTGGATAAAACTGACCAATCAAAATGAGTTTTTGTAAAAATCAAGGAAGCTAGTTAAAGCCTTTTTTCTACCAAAAGTTCACAAAATTTAATTAGTGAAAATCAAGTGATAAGTAAATTGTTGCTTAAGCTGCGATTTTTAAATTGTTCTATAGAAACAGTAGTATTTATCATTTAATGAAATCAAGAGTTTTTGCAAAAGGACTTAATGCAAGTTTCTGTGTGAAGGATACCACACAAAATTACAATAAAATTTTTTTCTGTTGTTATTTTTGGTAGTAACAAATGACAAATAATTAAAATGAAAATTTGAAACTGTTACTATTTGAGACAACATGTGACCTCATTTTATTGTCTTTCATCCATTATTTTCATTTCAAATACTATTAGTTCACTGAGAACAATTTATATTTTGCAGAAAGAGGAGTAACAAGTCGTTTATTGATTTAGGCTTCATTTGTAAAGAACAATAAAGCATCATCACCTTTTCAGATCCAGATGTAAATAATTACACCCTTTTAAATTTTTTAGTTTGTCATACTCTTTTATATAACAACTAAATGTTCCTCCATTTATTTAATGTATTGTCATTTGTTCTAATCACTATAAATGTGTAAACTATTTATAAGATATTCATTCAATAATTTCATCAATTTTATCAATTCATTTATGTACACTTTTTTTATCTGTATGAAAATAAAGTCTTTTAAGTACACTGCAGTAATTTATTCAATGTAATAGTGACAATATAGAAATAGCTAGACAAACAATTAGCATTATAAAAAAGAGATTCTGAATGTATTTACTTTAGCAAACATTGTTAAATGTATTGTAGCATTTTAAAAAGAACTTTCTTATAGAAACAGCAATCAAACTAGAGGTTTCTGTGATATATTTTCTATATTAAACAAAATTGTCATAATTTTACACTCATGTTAGTTAAATATGTTGAAACTATTGAAATATTCATGTATTAAACCTTTATTCTTTCAGAGTTTAACTGTTGAAAAAACATTTTGATTCTATAAATCTACTCTTGTACACTGAAGATCTTTCTATATCTACAAACATAAATCTAAATTCTTCATAACCTTATTAATATATGGTTATTTCTTAATATGTTTTCTCAACAAAGACCATAAGAAAAATGTTTCATTTCCTTTTTTTTTTCCATCAAATCAAAGTCCTTTCTTCCTTACAATATAATCTGCTAGCTGCAAGCAGGGCAGACAACTGTAGCCATTTGGAATGACAGATAACTGATGTACAACTGTAAGAATATTAGCACATCAATTCTGTACATGTTAATTGGACATTTTGCATTTTTTCTGTTTGTTGATATTGTACTGTCATGTCTGGATTTCTCACAATTTTATTGATCTTTTCCATTTTTACAATTTATTTCCATGGCTAACCAGTCAATGGATCACTCTGTTGTTTTCCACTCAATTTGTCTTCTACTGTATATGCATATTTGCTATCAATGAAAAAAAAAATTTTTTTTAATTTTTCTTTATTTCTTTTGAGCAAAAGTCATTTTTCTTTTGTTGTAAACTGCTTATGATTTAAATGTGACGGTATTGAATAATATATATTTTAAATTTTGTCTGTACTATAAACAGTTATAGTAAACTATTATAAATGTAACAGTTGACAGTAATTCTTTTTTTTTTTTTTTTTTGCATGAGTATGTTGTTCCAAATTCAGCAGTATTGATTACAACATATAAAAAAATAATATATTTATAGATAGTTACTGCTTACACTATTAAATCATTCTTGCATTAGTTTACCTTCCTTATGTATACTCCAGTTGAATTTTTAAGTATATTAATACTTTATCACAGGTTTTTCTGATGATTTTATCAATATGAGTATTTTTCTTAATATTATGTCCACAAAGATTTTGTATAAAAACAGCAAATGAAAAAAATTGTTTTGATAGGTAAGTTTCTTTGTTTTAAATTATCAAATTATTTATATTATAAGTTAATAAAAAAATATGTATGTGCTACTTGAAAACATTCTTACATGAATTTTTTTATGAGAGGTAAAATTTTAAAAACAAAGAAAAATGTAAAGAACTGTTATATAATATCAGCCTCCCCCCTATATGACAGTAAATACTGGACAATCTCCTCACAGATGAAGAAGATCTTGAAGCAACAGAAATGTGGTTCTTCAGAAGGATGCTGAGGATACCATGGACTGAATGTAGTTGATTTGTTTTGTCTAGCAGCATATCAACCTCTATGGGTTATTTTGTACACAGTTTTATGCCTTCAGCTACATATGTTTTGAATACAATTTTATACCTTCAACTAAAATATTTTGAACATAATTTTATATTTTTAGTGCAAATGTTTGGTGTTTTTTTTTTCTTTTTTTTCTTGATGATAAAAAAGTATTGGTGGTAATTTTACTATAAAAATATATTTTTATACTTTTTTAGTGTTGCATTGTTGGTCATTTTACTATGAAAATGTGTTGCTGGCAATATCACTACAACAATGTATTCTTGATAATTCTTTTTCTAAAAATGTATTGCTAGTATTTTTATACTTTTGTTTATGGATTCACTATTTTCATGTAGCAGGGACTCTAACAGAGTGGACCTGGAAATAACAGCAATTAAGAGGTGGTTCCACACTCCTTAAAATCTCCAATCTTTTAATCAGAGGTCTTACTGCCAGATGTAGTTTATCATCATACCCAGGATTTATGAACATGTGACCAATGACAATGTTTTAGAAAAAATGGCAATAAAAAAGAAACTTATACTTAAAATTAGGAAGAGACAGTTAAAATTTCTAGGGCACAAAGAGGAAAGAGGTCTTGGAAAATTTGCTATTCACAGGAAAGATTGAAGGCAACAGGGATAGAGGAAAACAGTGCATAAGCTACTTAGTGAGCTTGAGTAAATTGGTGGTAGAAAAAAAGTTTAGAGATTTTTAAAAAAGACAAAATTTATTAGGACCTACAAAGGATAGAAAATTGTGGAGAAACATGATCAACTATATCCTGAAAATAATTGTAAAGCCACTAAGGATATACTTGTCAAAGAAAGTAAAATTATCAGTATGTAAATGTGAAGTAGTTTTAAAAACATAAACAATATTTAGAATAGCAAAATTAAGTTTTTCTATTGCATGATTACAAATTTTTCTATTGCATGATTACATCATTTTTCTTTGAAGTTCCTTCTTACTAATCTATAGCTGCCAAGCATGTTCTCTTTTGTTGTATTTATCATAATTAATCATTTATTTTTGTAATACTGAATGATTTGTGATTTAACAAATGCTAAAAATTTCAGAGTTTTATTGTAAAAGAAAAAGTAATGGATTTATATAAAAGATAATCAAATGTCTATTTATTGACTACAAGAAAACATACACAAGAGAAAATACCATATAATTTTTATTGTTGTTTAAATTCAAAATCAAAAGACTATCAGGCCCAAGTGCATATAAACTTTGATTTGACTTGCTATCTGTTGTGGTGTCCTCCCTCTAAAGAGTCTATGTTGAACTTTTCTGCCTACTATAAGATTAGTAAGAGAGGAGGCCATGGGGGAACAGTCAAATTGATTGAATACTGGACAACCAACACACACACTAGTCATGTAACACTCTTCTGTTGCATTTACTGTTAAATATACAGTATTTCTATAACACATTTTGTTATTTCTTAAACCTTTCACTTAGTCACAACATCTTGGCAACAAAACATTCGAAGAAACAAACTTCACATGAAGTCATAAAAGAATATTTTTTAGCCAGTGTCTACAACAGTGGTGAAAAAAGGAATTCTCACCAGACTCTACGACAAAAGGGTATCCAATGTAATGACAACACTGACAGCAAAAAAACAAAAAAACAAAAAAAAAACTCTTCAAAACAATAGGATTTCTTTGAGTTAGAAAGATAGTTGGTGAATTTGTTACTTTTTTTTCCATTCCAACAAGTCACTAAAAGAACTATACAAGTCTAACAGACTTATTGTTTTCACTGATAGGGTAAAGTAAAAATCTACTCCCTCTCCTGCTTTTAAATTTTTCAGTAAAATGAACGAATTTAAAAGTGCAATGCTAGAGTTGATGAAACACTAACAGGAACAACAACTACTGTTGGAACAGAAATATTTGGAAAGCCAAGAGAAATTCTGAGAACAAGCAGAACACCAGAAGAAATTTGAGGAATTGCACCTTGGAATTCAGGTTAAACAACAGAAACTTGAAAAAATGCTCCTTCAAACACAGAAAGAGCAAAGGCACTTGTATAATATATCCATCAAAAGCCAAAATGAGTGCAGCGAAAACGTGTTCTCTCAAAATGCTATATGGAGTGCTATTGAAAACTTCACATTAGCACATGAAGAAGAAATTACATTCACTTCGTACTTTAAATGTTACAAGGACTTACACAATATGGATTGTGAAAATTGGGCTGACCATAAAAAGGTTTGCCTATTCCTCAGGAAATTAGGTACAGCAGAATATACTAAGTTTGTTAATTATATTTTGCCTAAGAAAACCAGCAACTTAAAATTTAAAAAGGTAGTTAACAGAGCTCTTCAGTCCAAAAACATCACTGTTCCACAAGCGTTGGAAATGCATGAATCTCACCTGCAAAGAAGATGAAGATTATACTATTTTCCTGAGTGTAGTCAATAAACACTGCAATGACTTTAAATTGGAAGAGTTAAGCACCAATGATTTTAAATGCCTGATTTTTGTCCAGGGTTTGATTTCAGCAAAATACGTCATAGAGTACTCAACAAGCTTGAAAATCAGCTCAATGTTACTTTACAGCAAGTTGCTGAAGATTGCCAACATTTCGTGAGCATCAGAGAGAATTTGAAAATGACGAACAGAATGGCATGGCTCACATGAATAAAATATGCTAAAGAAAAATTAAAAAGGGTCAACCAAAAAATAATAAAGTTACTTTGCTGTCAGGACCATGTTTTGAATGTGGTCAATTACATTGGTATAGAGACTGTCCTTTTAAAGATAAAAAATGTTTTAATTGTGATAAATTGGGACTCAAATGTTCCCACTGCAGGATTAAGAACAAGACAAAAAAAATTTTGTAAAATTTACAAGTCTGATGAACTAGAAGGCTATAGCATCAGTAAATATATTGAAGTACAAATATTTAACAAAAATATAAGGCTACAGCTTGATTCAGTTCGGACCTATCCATAATTAATTATCAAACATGGAAAAAACTGGGTAAGCTAACTTTGTTAAGAATGAACTGAATAGTTAAAAATGTAACTGGCAATGATATTAAGTTTATGGGTGAACATATAACTGGACAACTGACACACGCACTAGTTGTGTAACTCTTTTCTGTTGTATTTACTCTTAAATATACAATATGTCTATCACAAATGTTTTGTTATTCCTTAATCCTTTCACTTGGTCACATTATCTTATAAACTGATGTACTTGTGATAATTTATATGCATGCATGTATTTACTTCTGTACTAATAAATTTAGGAATATAAATGTTAATTGATTGGAGCCCACAGCATTTAATGTACTTTTTTTTTGTTTTTTAAAACTGATGAGGGGCTATGAAAACACAATTATTAGTTGTGTTTTTCTTCCCTTTTAAGCTTTTTTAAAAAGAAAAAAATATGTATAAAAGAAAAAAAAAAGTTAACAAACCTTCGGCAGGCCATTTTGTAGATGAAAACATGACTGGGAGAGAGAATTCATTTTTATCCCCTTTTTTTAATCCCATCACTATAGCGTTTATTTCTATATAGCCCAGAATCCTTTACTTTTGGTCAACATCATGAAATGCAAACATGCCAGTTTTCAAAGGCATGAGTACATTCACTTTTGAATGTAATGTATTAATTTGTGAATATTTTAAAGAATTTTTTAATATTTCGATTTTCCATTGTTTTTGCTTGAACATACATGCATGTATGTTTGTATTTACTTTTATATTATATATTATACTGATAATAAGTTTAAAAACATAAATGTTAATTGATTGAGGCCTCAAAATTTAATGACTGTCTAGAAGCTTAAACAAAAAATAACACTTGGGACATGGAACATCTGAATGTTGAACAACTGTGGCCAGCTGAAAAATGTAAAACCAGTGATGAGTAGGTTTGACATTCACATTTTAGGTGTAAGTGAAGATAGGTTGCTAAACCTTAGAGATTTTGTCAACAACAACCACAGGATTATATATGCAGGCAGAAAGAAAAATGAAAAAGGTGTTGGATTGATACTACATCAAGGCATGAAGAAATGTTTTCTGGAATACTGGCAGTTATCTGAAAGAATTCTTACAGATAAATTGTAAAAAAGCCCTTTATCATATCTGTTATATATACCGATAACACAAAGTACAGAAAAAGAAATCAAATCTTTCTATTCCATGCTAGACAAGATCAAGGCTCTGTGTAAACCACAAGAAATTATAATGGAAGATCTAAATGCCAAATTAGGCAAGGAGAGAAATGGGGAAAGAGCTGGCAAATTCAGCCTAGGAATCTGCAACGAATGTGGAGAAAAATGGGCCTAATAGAGCATGGCAAATATGACCAGATAATAGCCAACACCTGGATCTAAGAAAATCCATGGAAAAGCCCAGGAGAAGAAACTAAAAACCAAATCGACTACATGACTATTAACAAAAAATTCGGAAATTCCGTTGTTCACTGCAAAACATATCCAAGTGCTGACTCCAGAAGTGATCCCCTCCCTGTTATATATAAATTAAGGATAAAACTATAGAAATTGTAGAATTCTAATGCAGCACCCAATTTGCAATACATGAGACTCCTAAATGACCAAACCCAAAGGAAAAATATATGGACAGTGTTTGAAAAGAATATACAAGGGATAAAATGGAAATAGAAACTTGAAATGGGAAACACAAAGAGAAGCTTTAGTGACACCAGCAAATGACATCATCCCAAAGGAAAATGGGCATAGAAGGAGAAACTAGTGGACCACAAACAAGATTCTTGGCATGATGTAAAGAAGACAGATATGGAATGAATACAGGAAACTACACAAGGAAATAAGGAATAAATGCAGACAGGATAGAAAAGTATGGTTCAATGACAAATATTGAGAAATAGAGAGATTGAGTATGAAAAATAAGAGATATGCCAAACAAATAAGAAAACTAACAGGAAAAAAGACAGGATGCATAAAATTCAGGGACGGGATGCTCATACTAGAGAAAAAAATACATTAAAAATGGGACGAATATATCAAAGATGTTTTCCACATAAAAAAAACAACCAGTAATATCGGAAAAAAACAAAGTTGAGGACCACTAACCAAATTGAAAAGAAATAAAGTAGCAGGGCCAGACAGAATTGTAATATAGATGCTGACAGCCTTAAGTGATTCAGCGTAGCCATAATTACAGAAATAATAAATTAGATCTACAACTGTGGTGATATGCCAGAAGATCTAAGCACATTCATTTTCATAGCACTGCAGATGAATGTAAACTTCACCAAACAATCAACTTAATGAGCCACGTAAAAAACATCTGAATCCTGATGAATATGAATGCATCAAAATCAGGTCAAAGATAAGACAAGAACAGTATGGGTTTGTCAAAGATACCTAAACAATAATGCAATATTTCTGCTCAGAATGTTATCAGAAAGAGTGATACAAATGCAGAAGGACTTGTACCTGTGTTTTATAGACTACACAAATGTGTTCAACAAAGTATGTTACAAAGATCTGTTAGAGCTGCTCAGCAACCTTAACATATTTGGGAAAGACATTAGACTAATCAAGAATCTATACTGGCAGCAAACCAGCTGCACACAGACAGGAAATGAGTTCAGCAGATACACAAAAACAGAAAGTTGTGTAAGGCAAGGATGGGTCTTCTCACCAGATTTATTAAACCTATACAGCAAGGCAATTCTGACAGAACTAGAAGTCCTGCCAAGATTAATCATTGGTGGCTACAGTCTTAAAAATATAAGATAGCCAGATGACAATGCTGATAGCAGACATAGAAAGGCAATTACAAAACTTTCTACAGAAAGTAGAAAGAGAAATTGAGAAGAAAAGAATTTATGAGAACATAAACTATAAGAAAACTGAATGCATGGTCATCATCAAAAAGATGATCTAGAAATGGCATTTACAAGTTAGAGATACTAAGATCAAGCAGATACAGAAATTTAAATACTTGTAAATAGTTCTCATGAGAATAGAAAGTGCAACATTGAGATTCAAAGACATATTGGAATGGCCAAAGATGTATAGTATTAAGAGACAGGAAAATTGTTATTGTTAGAAAAGAAAATAGTACATAACTGTTACATGATATCTGCCCTCCTGTATGGCAGCCAATGTGGGACAATCTCTTCAAAGATGAAGAAGAGACTCAAAGCAACAGAAATGTATTTCTACTGAAAGATGCTGAGGATACCATTGACCAAACACGTGAGCAATAACAAGGTTTTAGAGAGAATGGAAACAAAAAGAAAACTTATACTTCACATCAAGAAGTAGTTGAAATTTCTGGGACACATAATGAGAAGCCACTTTGGAGAATCTGATATGCACAGGGTAGATAGATGGAAAGAAAGCTGGGGAAAAACAGCATGTGACATGTTTGATAGATCTGAGCAAATGAATGGCAGAACAAGCTTTGATCGAAATAATAAGGCAAGAGCTACAAATAGACAGGAAGATATGGAGAGCTTTGATTATCAATGTCCTTATTACAAAATCATAAGAAAAATTCTAAATAAAATGATAGATTTAATAAATTTATTCTTACACATGATGAATATTTGATAGTTACAGGGACAATTCAGATTTGGATGATTTTTCAGAATTTAAAAATCAGTGCTGTTGAGAAACATTTGAAGATAATGTTCTATCATGTACCTTGTGTTTTACAAAATAGGGGTCAGAATATTACCATAATGTAGATTAATATTCATTGCAACAATTTAAAATACAGGATTGTTTATCGATGAACATGAAAATACAAACAAAATTTATTTAGTATTTCTTTTTAAAATGTTTTGAAAATAACAAATACTATATACAATTACATTAGATAGATACAACATATCTTTTTACTTTTCTTTGTTAAATTTGTTGCCAATATTCTACTTGTGAAACTGGTTTATTATGAGGAATACTCTAAAAGTAAATTATAGATATAAATCAACCAGAATTAAAACAATGAAAATTGTAAATAAAAAGTAACAGAGTATGCAGTATTTCTTGTAATATTCAGAACAGCTTTATTGAGTGAATGTATATGTAATGACAGCAAAGATGACTACCCCTATTAAATAGAATAGACATAGAGTTGCAAGGTGTAATAAGATTTTTATATGCTAAGATAAAAAAAAACTGATGGAACATGTAATAGATAAGAAGCAGTTATCAGTCTGGCATGGGTTAATTCAGAAAAGGGTATACAAATCTGCAGGATGTCCATGTTCATTGACAATAGAAGACAAAGTTTTTTTTATTCTTATTTTTTTAATCATTTCACCACAAGCAAAGCAGTAAAGCCACTAAGACACAATATTTTACTGAGTGTTAGAGATTATAAGAGGAAATAATAAAAGAACAAGAATTAAGAAAACAGAAGGTAACAATTGACATTACATTTCAATTTTTAAAGATCAAGGTTGATTGGGAACCAAGAAGGCAGCAGAGATTTCCACAGATGAGAAGTGAGATAGAAGAAGCTGTTAGTTACATATAGCCATTTGAACTGTAAAATGATTAGAAGTTGCCACCCATCTACTACTGCACTTAAATGCATAAAGTCTAGGTACCATAGAGAAAAGTCATATTAAATTTGAAAATGCAAAAATGTGGCACAAGCTCATAAGGGGAGATAGGGGAAGGCTGTATTAGTATTCCTTACACCAAAACAACACGTTCTTACAATAGCCACAATATTACCTCAAAGTCTCTATATAGTTCCTACATGTACAATTTTTCTATAGAATAAAGTTCATCAGAACAATTACCATGAAATTATTTATTAAAAAAGTTGCAGGAAGCTACATTATGCTGTGGGAAAATGATTGAATCAAAATGCCAGGTCAGGATCAGTAATATTGCAGATTTTTATTTGAATTTTACCAAGAATCTCTAAATATATAGCAGGAGAAACAGACCAGAAAACATTGTGCACACTGAAACTTTTCTTCAAGATGATAGTGTATGCTTCATGATATAGCTATGAGACTTGATTTCTCAAAGTAAGTGGTCCATGAAATTTTTCACAAGAAGTTTGGATATCAAAAAGTGTCTTTTTATTAAATCCTAAAGCACTTGACTGAGGAATAAAAATTCCATCACATGGGCATTTCTTTTCAGCTTTTTTAGGAGAACTGGTTGAGACTTATTAGAACACCTGATTGCGAATGATGACACCTAACATTAGTTCTATGATCTGAGAGCAGCCATCATTACTGATCAACCCCCATCCAGCAAAAGAAAATGGAAAATTTTGCAATCAGTGAAGAAATTAATGACTACAATGTTCTGAGATGCAAAGATTCCATAATGTTAGACAATAAGTGCAGTCAGATACTGTGAAACACTGTGAAAAGCTGTTAAAAGAGGCTAGGATGTCTGTATAAGAGTATCATCCTACTGTACAATTCAATGCATAGCCAATCTCACCAAAAGGTGTCTCTATTGATATGTTCAGAATATTTTGCCACATTCACTGCATTGTCCTGATTTGGATCCTTCAGGTTATCATTAGATTGGGTTCCTCACATGATATTTATCCAGGAAGCAAGATTATGTTGTTGCAGAGGTGCAAGGGTGGCTCTAGCTGCTTGATGTCATAATCTTCAAGGAAGGTACATGTTTATTCACTAACTGAGCAATTCCATCAATTTTGATAATGACTATGAAAAAGTAACACAGTAATACTGGTAACATGTGTACAATGTTTTATTTTTATAGTAGTAAACATGCTGTATTAGTAAATGGTTGTAACTTACTTTTGGACATCATAGGACTGAGCCACCCAATTCTTTCTAATTTTAATTCATTTACTCTTTGACCAAATTACTTGACTTTTGTTTAAACAATTCAATTGCTTTTATGCTTATATTTGTGTTTTGATAAAATGCTTACCTCAGATAGAAAAGCTCATTGTTGCACATTACAGTAATATTTGCAAATGAATACAACAAAACCAGAGCATTGTTAAATTGTATATATGTAAAGATTGAAATAAAAATATACTGCATTTGTCCTAGAAAAATATTTTCTGCTTGTGCTTGAAAGAAAAAAACGCTTAATGCAGTAAATTTTCCTTAAATCAACTTTTTCGAGAAAGTAATTAAATTATTCCTCTGCCAAGGTACATAAATCTCTACAAGAAAATTAGAAGGTTTAGTGTTACTTAAGTCAAATAAGAAACTTGTTTCAATACACTGTACATCAAAAGGAACACTTCTAGATTTATTAATGATCCAATCATTTACTGTTGAAGATGAAAGATTTTGAAGAAAAATAACAGTGGCAATTAAATACATTTAACACGAACTCGAGGAAATTAATACATTTAAATATCTGACAACACATACTTAGAGGAAATGAAGTTTTATGCAATGATTTCGTTAAATGAGTTAATGACTGCTTAAAAATGACTATGAGCATTTATAGATTACAGATTAATGGCAGTCATTTAAATATAGCCGATACTTGATGAAGTGATAATAAAAATTACTGATGTCAAAGAAAAAAAAAGTAAAAATTCGTAAGTGCTTTTTACAATGTTTAAAGATATGTTCCCTAAATGAAAACCTCAACTATTCAAATCACTAAATAATATTGACTCTTTCACATTCACCACACTCAAACCTACTCGATAAATATTGACTCTCAAAGTTTCACTGTTTGTGTGACTTCCTGCATTAGTTGCGATGATGTTGTCGTAAGTAGGCATCTATGCAATGACACTACCATTTACTCCCATCTCAATAGAAAAGCTGCCAAGGCTGTCGAAGTAAACTTGGCTGCTGCTCTTGAAACAGATGTTCAATCAGTGGTTAACTGAGGCAAGAAATGACTTGTGAATTTTAATGCCTCTAAAAAAATGCTCTTTTTTAACCACCATACAGCAACCTCCCTGCCTGCCATCAGCAGGATTGATGTAAATCTTGTGAGCAACACACTGTATCTCTTTGACCTCACTTTTTCAACTGACCTGAAGTGGAATGAATATATCAGCTCTATAGATATATTTATTACTAGGAAGATTCAGCCTCTGTGTTAAGCCAGAAAGTTTTTCTCATCAAAATACATCTTGCACATTTATAAATCTACCATTCGTTCGTGCATTGAATCTGTTACCATATCTGGTTGGGTGCTCCTGCTATTCAGCTTCAGGTTCTCAACAAAATCCAAATAAGTAACTGCAATGTAACCAGTCCTGACTTGACATTTTGACTTCAGTCACTTGCTCACAAACATGATGTGGCTTCCCTCTGTCTTTTTTTTACAAATATTTTCATTGTAACTGCTCTGATGCACTTTTTTTCATGGTACCCTATCCATGGGAATTTAAGTATGCTACTAGATTGGAATCTTAGTCCTACCCTTTTACCATTGAACTAGTTAAATGTAACTGCTACTCTAACAGTTTCTTTTTATATATGTCTCACCTGTGGAACTCACTTCTGTTTTCTTGCTTCCCTGATAGCTAAAATCTCCAAAATTTTAAATGCAATATCAATTTTTGTTGAATCCCATTCATCCTTTATCCTTTCAATACCCCCTATATCCAGTCTTTTCTCTCACTGAAATGCCGTGTACAAGTGGTGGTCCCACCTTGCTCAGAGTGAAATGATTAAAATATATATTATGGCAGAGTATACATAGGTCAGATTACAGCAGATTGGACATTGAAATCTGAACATTTACAGAGTAGGTTTGTGTGAGTTAGATGCTAAAGTGTTAAGAATAAAGAATAACTTTTTCTTATTTTTTTATACATTTATTGCCATTTACAAAATGCAATGATATTTTTATTTAATTCATCAATTATGGAGAGCCATGATGCACAACTCTCTGTCCTTTGTAACTCTAAATAAATTTTGTCCTTTTGTTATCTCTCCTAAACCTTTTTCTATGATCCATTTACTCAAGCTCGCCAGGTAGGTTATGCATTGTTTTCCTCTGTCAATCTTGCCTTCAATCTGTGTTTATGTGCCCTAGATATTTACTGATTTTAAAATATGTGTTCTTTTTTGTTTCCATTTTCTGTAAAACTTCATCATGTTCAGTTCATAATATTCTCAGTATCCTTCTTTAGAACCACATTTCTATTGCTTCAGTTCTTTTCTTTATCTGCCAGGAGATTGTTCAGCATTCACTGCCATATAGGAAGACTGATATGACATATGAAAATCAGTAATGGGAAATTGAACAGAAACAAAGCAGCAGGAGTAGATGGAATTGTAATAGTGTACTGACAACCTCAAAGAATGTTTGGTATTAACAAGATTACAGATATAATAAATGAAATATACAACAATGGTGATATACCAGAAGACATCAGTACAGGGTGTGATGGGTAACTTGCTGCCATTTTATATTTTTAGTTTCATGCATGCACATTTTTTGATTTCATCAACTGCACAATATAGTAGGTTCGATTGGGCACCATCTGTGAGAAAAATACCACCATGATGCAATTCACTCTGCTAGAAATTTGGAAACAGCTTGCTGTACTGCTTGATATTTACACTAGGAGCTCCAATACAAACATTTCAGAGAGTTTGGGTGACAATCTGAAGACAATGCAAAGGATTTGGAAAGAGCTGGATAGTCTAAGGTACAGCAACTCGGAAAACTCACTCTGTTCTGATAAGAAAAGAACTCCTGAATTTGTTAATGAGGGCCTCACACTCTGCACAGAGGCCTACATTGAGTGCCTTGAAGAGGTAGTTTTGTCCTGAATGAAGAGGTCAGAAGAAGTTTCAAGCAAATGAATGCAAACTCTATTAGACAATTAGCCATATAACAAAACTTATTGTTTAAATTCTGATGAATAAGTGTGCAGCAAAATTAAACTTGAAATAGGACAAGAAAAATTTGGTTTTGGTATAGACACTAGGACAAGGAATAGGATTTTCATGCTCAGAATTATATCAAAGAGCAATACAAGTGTAGAAGGATGACTGCCAGTGTTTTGTAAATTATGCAAAAGTGCTCGATAAAGTACAAAGAACTGTTGGAACTACTATGTAATGCTGACATATTTGGAAAGAACATTAGAATAATCCTGAACCTATACTTGTAGCAAACTACCTGAATATGGATAGAAAATGAGTTCAGAAAATATAGAAAAATAAAAAGTGGTGTAAGACAAGGATGTGTCATCTCACCAGACTTATTAAATCTATAAAGTGGGACAATTCTGAGAGAATTAGAAGTTCTATCAGGATTCATTATTAATGGCCATAATTTTAATGTAAGATATACAGATGAAACAATATTGATAGCAGATATAGAAATGAAGCTACAAAACTTCCTACAGAAGGTAGTAAAGGAAATTGAGAAAGGACTAAAACATCAATTACAAGAAGACAAAATGCATGGTTGTTAGCAAATGGAACTGCCCAACAAAAAATTACAAATTGGAAGTAAACAATTTGAATATCTGAGAATAGAAAATAGAACGTCCAACAATGAAATGCAAAGGCACTTTGGGATAGCTAAAAATGTCTTTCAAAAGCTAAGCAAAGTATTAATAAATAGAATACTTTTATTAGAAACAAAGCAAAGAGTACTGAACTGTCATCAGTCCCACACATATGCACATAAAATATAAATTACTTTAGAATTATATGCTATTGAATAACCAGAAGAAAATAGTAACAAATTCTATAAACTAAACAAGCTTTTAAAATTGTTAAATTTCCTGAAAATTGAGATATGAATAAATAAAAATATATTCAGTATTTATGCTTATCATGCCATCTTTGAGTTTTAGAAAAGGAACTATAATAATAATTTAATAAAAACAACATCACAGTAAATAACAAAAATATGTATTGTACAAGTTTTAAAGTGGCTGGGATTCGACAATATAAATTATAATTTTTTTGAAAAATTGCTCATTTACCTGATACATAATCATATACAAAAGCATTTACAATTATATAATTTGAATGATTTTGACATTGTTTTTTTTTTTTTATAATTAAGCAATTATATAGGTCTTTTATGATTTTGTTTGCTTGACAATAAATAATTTCAAGCCTCCAACTATGCATATTTATTAAAAACAAAGATCTGTAATGTTTTGTTGCTTGCATTATTTTCAAAGACTACTTTCACAAGATTTTTTAAAGAATATTGGATCTAATATTACTTTATAAATTTATCGGTAATTATTGGATAACAGTGCAATTCTCGTTAAAAAAAATGTAAACAAGAAAAGCTTCATGTTTAAAATTTTATATACAAAATTTGATTTCAAGCTTTTTTATTTGATGATTTGAAGATTGTGTATTTCAGCCATATAACAAGAACTAGCATATAACACAAAATTTTCTGATGAGAAATAATCATATTTTATTCTGGTTTGTCAAACAGGGGGATTAGTCTAATACCAACAAACTTTACCTTCAAGTGTAATTTTTAGTGGGACAGGGAGCTGAATTTATTTAGAAAATGTGCTTTACTTATATTTTAAGAAAAAGGAATCTGGTATTTACTCTGTTGAGTTAATCTTTTCTATCACCATATTAGCAGGAAGGTACCGAGTGATGTATTAGTTCACAAATAGTCGTTATTCTTTCACTCAGTATGAAGTGATTTATATAATAAATAATTTAGACTTTTGTCATGATTTCAAGAAATATTTACTCATAACAGTAGGTGAAATATATGTGAAAATATTCTTTATTTCTAGAAATACATAACTCACTCTGACAAAGTTTTTATAACTATTTAAAATAGTAATTAACATGAATCTTTCAATACTTGTATTTATTTAAACACCAAAATTTTATATTCTGATACTTTTCCTTAAAATGTGCTTTAAGATTCCAATATTATTAATAAGCTTGAAAGATTTCATTGAATTTTAATCCTATTGTTATAAATTATTTTTGTGTAAAATGTGAACTTTTCTTAACTGTTTCTAGATTTTTAAAAATCATAGAAGTTCCTGTTTCTTCATTTTTCTCTTGCTAACATTACTTTAGAAAAGGTGTATTATTTTCAGATTTTTTCACCTGAATATTTTTAAAAGCTAGTAACCCTAAAAATAATTCTAGAGAGCAGCGCTTTATAGTTTAATCAATTTGTCCTTTTAATTCTTTTTCTTCAGAAATTGCAGGACATGGTTTATTTTTAGTTTAAGCATCATCAGAAAATCTGCTAACAATTGAATTTTCTATTTGCATCATTTGCTGATGGCAAACCATTCTAAATATAGATTTTAAGTATTTTGATGCACTGAAGAACCCTGTCCTTTTTTAAATTCGCAATTTACTGTTAAATATTTAAAAATTGTATTGACTTCATGTTCTATGTATTTCGTATTGGAACATCAACCCTAATATTGTTTATTAAAACAATGAATTTATTTTTTATTCACAGTAATATTAAAGCTCGTAAAGTTTTGAGCGATTTTTTAAATTCTTATTTCATATTTAATTTTAGCATAAAAACATAAGTATAAGGTATGTTTTTGTATTAATTTCACTCTTTCTTTTAAACTAAAACTTTAGGAACAATGAAGTGAGAAATTTATATATTTCAAAGCATAATGAACC
Organism: Ascarosepion bandense; assembly: GCA_037127315.1. Taxonomy (NCBI): domain Eukaryota; kingdom Metazoa; phylum Mollusca; class Cephalopoda; order Sepiida; family Sepiidae; genus Ascarosepion; species Ascarosepion bandense. The sequence goes on along the minus strand of JBBBDQ010000536.1, from coordinate 1,023,855 downwards.
TATAATGGAATCATAAGTAAATTTTATGAAAATCAGGATTTAACTTATCAAATTAAATTTGTAATTTAAAAATACTCTGCTCTGACTTTTACTTTATAAATTTGCAAATCCTAAGGAATGCCTCTCTCGAAAATGAATATTACATTTTAGCAACAACTCAATGTGATTTTTATTTCTTCATATTGAGATTTAGAATTAACATTTAAAGGAAAAGAAGGGAAAATATATAATGCCTATTTTGAAGAAGAGGTGAAATGGCTGAAACTATTCATTGTTCAGAGACCTTATTCATTTAACGATGAGCTGGATAGAAAGTCACCACACTTTAACACCCATTTGTATAAGTTCTGAGCTTCATTCACAGTAGAGATAGAAAAAGGATGTTATCTCAAGTTGACACTTAATTGGCCTCAATTGAATGTGGACAAGTTCAACTGAAACATGAATTTCAATTTGTCATTTGTGGAATATGTGATTTTAAATTTTTTTACAGCATTGAGTAAACACAAGTTTTCAGGTTGAATTTCACTTGGAAATAGAATTTATTTAAACAAAAGAAAGCATGTTGTTCTTAAAAGTCTTCGGAAAGTCAGATTTTGGGGGGGTTTTTTTTTCATTTATGAAAGTCTGCAAATTTTCTTTACATTTATTAAAAAATCTCACTTCATAAAATTTCTATAATACTTGCATATAACAGTCTGTCATATTTGAAATATATTTGTTCACAACATTATTCATTATTATTTATATCAAATATTTGTATTTTCAATGTGAGTTATGTCAGAAAATTAGCAAAATTTGCATATGAAAAAATGTTCTGACTGAATGATTTCATTCTTGAAAAGAGTGACATACTATTTCAACTGAAATGGCATTAATCAATAAATTTCTATAAATAAAAGAAAAGAAAAAAAGAAATTCTGAAACAAGAGGAGGGTACTTTGCAATAGCAATTAACAAACACATGTAAAGAGAAATTCCATTCATTAGCCTCATTTTTCTGTTGTATTCACTCATATCACAAGACAGATAATGAACAAAGATAAAAAAAATAGCAGGATCTGATCATTATTCAATTGTTACTTAATTTGAGTCTCTTCATTGGATCCATAGCTAAGAAAGACTTGGGTGAAAGTATACACAGCTGCTAAATGCAGTTTCAAGCAAAACTGGATGCATAATAATATAATACATTCATGTTTATTGATAATTGCAGCAAATGTTACCTGCTTTCTGACAGATGTAATATTTGCTTCAAACTTTCATTTTCTTTCAGTCATACTTGTTTTCATTTCATTTTATGCAGGACCGGTGCATACTACACCTTCCACAACTGGTGGTGTCTGATTTGTGACTTTTGCTATTTTATTAACATTTGCTTTTTTTGTCTAAATCTGTAACTCTAAAAAAAATAACACTAGATAAAATTCACTATTTTTTGTACACAATATTGAATGCATTAAAATTATTCAAATCTTTAACAAGAAAATACTCTGAAGTTGATGTTAAAATTTGTTACAAAACATTGTTGATTTATTTGAAATGGAATTATGACATGTCCCTAATTTGCATTTAGATAAAATGTATTTATCATCAATTGTTCTAGTTGAATTGTTTGCTTATATTACATATGATCTATTATTGTACATAATTAGGTTATAAAATTTGTATTTTATATGAATACTACTTTATGAAAATTGAAATGAGTGGTGGGGAGGTTGGTGCATGAAACCCTTGCACCAGCCAGACTTCATGGAAACTCTAATGAACATAAGAAAATACAATTTTTTATATTAAATATCTATAAGTATTTTTCAGTCAAAATGCATGATACAGAATATCCTCATGTTAAGCTAATTGTTTTGGTACTCAGTAAATAACTAAGACTTTGAAACATCATTTACCTATAATGTCAAAAATTTCTATAATTCTGTTAATCATTTTAGTTTTATAAATTTTCCCACTGCTGTATTGTAGCTTTTCTGTGACATTTTTATAAATACTTTCATGGTAATTGTTCAGATGAACTCTCCACTCAGGTACCTAGACTATGAATTTAAGTGCAGTACTAGACTGGCAATAATTTACAGTTGAATTGGCTAGATGTAACCATAAATTCTATGCTAACTGTTTTGTTTCTTGCACTTCTCACATGTGGAATTCTTCTCCAGCTCCATGTTTTCCAGTTAATTTTGATCTTCAAAAATTTAAATGCAACGTCAACTGTTATCTATTATTTTCTTGTTTATTCTTCTTCTATTGTTCTCACTCCTTAATAATGTTTCTCTTTTTTCTTACACTTTTACACTCATCACCCCCCCTCATGACTTAGTGGCTTTGCTGCCTTGCATAGGGGGAGATAATTAAAAAAAAAAAGATATCTATACATCTGGCATATTACTGGTCTTTTCAAAATTTTGAATAATCTTTAAGAATGTGGCCCATTTATTACTGAAATATATTTTAATCATAACAGTATTTTACTAAAATAATATAAATATAATAAACTAGCTTGATAAGTGATTAGAGCTTTAATACTATTAGTCATGGGATTTGTTACAGATTTGTTCATTGATTTAGAGCAGAAAATACATTAAATACATCAAGGTAATTAGTAAAGAAATTTATTAAAGTTGCTGTTTGATTAAATTGATAGTAAAAAAGGATATATAAATAAATATTTAAAAGTATTTAATTTCTGGTTAAAAGAATCTACTAAAAGTGTTTTAAAGATGTATTACATACTCCTGGGTTAAAAATGAGACTAGCATTTTTTTAACAATTTTTATTGCAATTTTTTGCTCAGAAAATATATATGAAATACGCAACAGTACATACAGTGTTTGTGTGCAAAAAACATTTTAGTATGAGATAGCCTTTTTTTTCTTTAGAAACTAGAACTGTTTTAACATGCTATATGATAGTTGTTTATATTGTGCTACATCAATATTGTTCCATTCATCTCTGACTTATTGTTACAGCTGGTCAGTGTTCAAAAATTTTCTTTCAACCAGTTTGATCTTAATATACACCTATATATTCTCTATGAGGTTCAGATATGATAACTGACCAGGTCAAAACATCACTGACAAAGCCTGTTACTCAAATCATGAGTTTTTATTGTGTGTATTAGAGCATTATCTTGTTTGAAAATGTTGTTTTGCTTAAATCACTGAATATCATATTGGCTAGAAATTGACAAGAATATGAGTTGGTCTGTTACATTCCTTGTGGATATCAACATCACTTTGATAAAAGACCAGATTATTCAGCCTTTTTGAAAATGTTCTTGAAAAAAAACGATTCTTTGAATTTTTAGAATTCTTGCACCAATTTAGCCATTTTTCAGGCTTCTGTCATATATGTCTGTTGTCACTTTAGGTTTTTTGAACTTGCTTTCCATATCATAGAACTTGTCACTTGAAATTCGTAGTCCATACATTGAATAGATATTAATGGATCTAGATATCTTAAGAATGTGGCTTATGACTCCAACCAGTGCATTAAATTTAAATTTTTTTGAAGAAAAAAAATTATAAGACCTACTATGCCACACATATTGTTGCAAACCATGCTGATTCTCTTTGTATTCCATTGATGAGATATAAGTTCCACTTGAGCAGCTTCTTCCCATAAACCACTGATTTGTGGAATTCACATATATATAAAATGTGATAAAATATAATTTTAAGATATGTTATATTATTAATGGATATAAATCAGGGATAGATCATATGTAAATATAAAATTGGATATTGCAGAGACAGACTGTTTCATGTTAACTGCAATTGTCAGGCCATGTGTTGTGTTTTTGTTTGACTTTTTATATGCATATGTCAGTGATGCATTGTGGATAATCTAATGGTTATTTTGGTGGGCATGGTTTGTTTATTTATTATTTACTTAGCTTATTTATTTAAATTAATTTATTTTACTTTCACTTATTCTTGTTCATTTTCAGTTTTTGATTTTTAAGTAAGCATAGTAAAAAGCATATATATATATATATATATATATATATATATATATATATATATTAAATTTGCTAAGAAGCATACCCAGTTATAACAATTTTTATTGTGTAGTTTTTCAATATCTCTATGAGTGTATGTTTAGAAATGTTATTTTTTATTTGTAACAGAAATTTGAATTTCAGCAAAAATGTCAACTCCTGTAAAACAAAATGAAAGCTGTATTATTTGTTACACTGTATGTGATTTGTTTCTTTTATGTAAGCATTTTGTTGATTCAAGAAATTTTTGCTATTTGTGCCCTAAATAAAATTTTTAAATTATAGTGAAGTTCAATTTAAGTAGAAAAGAAAATATCTCTATCAAAAAGTATTAATTCATCACTTATCCATTGTATACTCATTTATACACATTGTTTTTATAGTATTAGAAACAATCCAAACATTTCTGATGCTGCAGTAATATTATTTGGATAACCTACTCTTTAGTACAATACGCAGTTTACTATAGCAAGAAAACTTATTGTTAGATGCCAACTTCATTTAAAATCAGTTTATTGCTTCACTTCCTGTCATATACCTTGCTGGCATTCAATTACATATTAATGCAAGCTCAATGTTTTGAAATTATACTTTCAAACAACTTCCAAATTTAATTATAAAATTACATTTGCAAAACATTTCCATTGAAAAGTGAACATTTTAAATATGGCCTCTCTATTAATATTTCTTAGGTTTTGTTGTCTGAGCTACAATGTTTGTTATCTACACTTTTGCATTTTTCAGTTTTCTGTATGTATGAATGGATTATGTGACATCATTGTACTTTAATCATGGAATTTTTTACCAGAAATATTACTTTATTTTGAAAGAAAATATTCCATATACATATATTATTATAGAAAAAAGAATTCTACTCTTCATCCTTTCAGTATTGAAAGAGGTTTGCCTATTGCCCAGTTCATATTTCTTCTCTATCTTTTGAACAACATTAGAGGTTTATCCCTTGTTTTCTGTTTAGGACTGGGTATCCAGTTCCATCTGCTAAAGTCTTCTCATTCTCTTTCACTCACAGTATTTCCTTGCATTTTAGTGGCATTATTGACTTGTTTTGGGTGAAATGATTAAAAGAAAACAATCATGTCCCGCACAATTCAATAATTCAGCTTTTACACAGAGCATATTTTTGTTTTATCTAAAAAAAAAATTATCTATTCATTGTTCAAATAGTTGAACAAAGTATAAAAACTAAATTTATTTGAAATTATTGCTTTTGATTGGTTTAATTAAAATTTAAGTGGTTTATAAATAAAACCAGTAACTTTTATAATCAAGACAAATTCACTCAAATCATATTTCTTCATCAAGAGTTATATTTTTGAAACAACATTTCTAAAAATATGAAGTTTAAGTTGCTAAATTATTTCTTCAGAATGGGATATTCTACCAGGGGATGCTGAAAGGTTCTAATTTTGACCCACTTCTAAAACATATGATTCTTGGCAGGGATGAGAATTTTTCAGCATTGCCTTGTATTTAGTTTATGAAACTTTATTTATAACTTTTTTTAGCATAATTTAGAGCATTATTTTCATCTACAATAAATCTATTTTTGTTCTTTTCTTAATGTTATTTTACAAGAATCATATTAGACCAAAAATGGAGTATTATTACTATATCTGGGCTGGAGTTGTTTTGATTCATACTCTCATCCCAGAAAGTATATTTATTTTACAAATTGATAAGAAAGATTCCTTCTGCCATGCTTTATCTTTACAAGAGTCATATTAAACCAAAAATGGAGTATTGTTGCTATATCTAAGCTAGAGCCTTGAAAAATTTTTAAATCATTTTCAATGTCTTGTAGGGAATAATTTATTTTCTGCTCTGCAGTCTTTTTCCCACAGATACAATCTTGCAAGTCTTTCATTATTCTATTGTTATTTATATGGCAAATATTTAGATGAGCTCTACTTTTTAGTACTATCAGTTTAGACATTTATAGCTAGAATCTATCTTTAATCATTCACATTTTCATTATATTCCAATTGTAAGGATAAAATTCCACTTAGCTTTTTTATAAGAATTGCTACTTTGTAGTACAGACTCCTGCATAGATGCTTCCCTGAACATTCCAATCTTAAATCTCTTAATGTCAAGAGTCAGTTGTTATCTATCATCCTTATCCTCACTCCCTTCTAACTCCTCTAACATTTAGTAGCCCTCTGCTTTGTATAGCTCTCCAGTCTTGAGTGAAAAAAATATTGATTACCTACAAACAAGTTATTTAGAGTTACTTTCATTCTTTCTGCTCTATAAAAATTTATAGAATTTACTATTGCCATAACAAATATAACATTTAAAAATAAGTTATGTTTACTACCTGTCTTCATAATAAATCATAATAAAAATAAATTGAGTTTTAGCACAGGAAAAAATAAAAAATTTATGCACAAATGATTATATATTTTATTTGTGAATTTTTCTTTTTTAATCATTTCACCCCAAGCAAGGCAGAAATGCCACTGATGAGCGGGGGGCTACATAACTGTAAAAAGATTAATTAGAAAAGAGTGAGGAGTACAAACTAGTTAGAAAAGAGTAATAGAAAGCTGAGAATGCAGGTGCGATGACAGATACATAGGTGGAGAGAAAGGGAAGGATATACAGGGGTGGGGAGAGAGCTAGAGTCCAGTGGTTAATAGATGAGTATTGACATTGCATTTAAATTTCTGGAGGTTGTAGCCATCAGGAAAGCAAGAATATGGGAGCGAGTACCACAGGCGGGAAGTGCGAGAGAAGCTGCTGCAGGAGTAGAATTGTCATCTTCATTTGGCTAACCTGACTGTGAATGGGTGGGACCCAGTTGTCAGTCTGGTTGCACAAGTAAACACCTGTTGAGGAGGCACCAGTGACTTAAGTTTGTCCGAGCAGAAGCCATATTGAAAGATGTATGGATGAAAGAATTTACCTAATCTTTTAAATAATAATTTTACATTTATCTTCATATAATAATCCTTCTCTTTTAAAATATAGTTGAAAATCATAAAACATACTCACAATTCAAATTCTTTACAGATTTTTTTCTTGCAATTGAAATTACAAGCAAGTTGAAGTGAATACTAATAACTGTTCAGCTATAAGTTTTTATTCATTTTCTATGCTGAATTTCATTTCTGGTATTTTTCACTATAAAAATGGTGTAGTTCATGTCTTTGAAATCTAACAACTGCAAAGATAAAATATTTCCAGTTTCTTTTATCAATGGTATATCTATCAATATAAGAAACCACACTATTTCATATATAATAAAATATGAGAATCCATTCTGATTCTCTCGCTACTTTTATAAAGACTTGTGATATATTCACCATATTGTGTTGACAAAACTCATAAATAGTACCATTTTTTTAAGTTTCTATAATAACAATATTTTTATCTTTATTAATATGACAGAATTATTTATGATATTTAGCAATTATTATTTACAAGAACTAAATTTTTCATTCTAGTTATTGTTTTAACTGCTACATATCTATATATCTAAAATAATCAAAACTCCATTTATAATATTCAATAAAATATACATAATTTAGCAAATTCAGAAAAGATATTTACAGTATTTAAAGATATTTCTGATAAATGATAAAATCAAATCTTAAGAATCCTGTTATTATTTGTGAATATGTTTGACTATGTCAGCTAGTAATTTTGTTAAAGATGTCTTTATCCTGCAAGTTGAAAAAAACCTTTAACTGCATAAGAAGAAATTTGTTGAACCACTAATTTCTCTGACCTCAACTTTATCTTTTGCACTTTCTTTTTTTCCTTTCATACACTAATGCTTATATTTAAGTATATCTTTTGAAATCAATTCTTTAATTGATTTTATTTATTTGTAAAATATCATGCATGTTATTACAGGGTGTTAACTGTGCTTTATTTAGTCTTGTATATTCATTTTTCATGTGTGAGTAATTAGAAAATTGATTTTATAGTTTTGTACTGACTGACCTGCTTCAGAGGAATTTCTGTTTTTTCATAAATATTTGAATTTTTAAAGATTACAAAGTGCATTACTTTGTTGTATAATTTATTGATGTCTTAAAATTGAAATCAGCTAAAGAAAGCCTGGTGTCAAATATTGTTGAATGCTAGTGTCTTTTTTAATCATTTCACTCCAAGCAAGGAAGGTCCACTACTAGTGTACAGGGAGTTACAGTAGGAGAAAACACTGGGTACAGGGTGTACTGAGGAAAAGATAAAAGATGAATTGGGTTTCAGAAGATAAAGATTGCAATTGATATGGCATTTAGATTTTTGGAGATTGTAGCTATCAGGGAAATGGTTAAACAGAAGAAAGTTTCACAGGTGGTAAGTGTGATAAATGAAACTGTTGTAGTAGAAGTGACAGTTACTATTTAACTATTTTAACAGTAAATGATGGGATCTAGATGTCAATCTAGTAGCACATTTAAATTGACATAGAAGAGGTACTAGGGTAAAAAAGCATCAGAACAGTTGCCATGAGCATATTTATAGAAAAAACATAAGTGAGCCCCATCACATCAATAAGAAAGTGACTGAGGTCAGGATTGATTATATTATAGATCTTTCTCTGGATTTTGTCAGGAACCTTGAGATGAATAGCAAGATCACTTAACCAGATATGGCAACAGTATTTAATACACAGACAAATGATAGATTTATAATTGTGCAAGATCGATTTTAGCAAGAAAAAAACTTTCTGGTCCAATACAGAAATCCAGCCTTCCTAGCAGTAGATACACCTATAGATCTGATATTTTGTTTCCACTTCAGGTTGGTTAAAAAAATGAGACCAAAGAGGCACAGTGCATTTCTCTCAAGGAGACTTGCATCAGCTATGCTGATGGATGGCAGTAAAGTTACTCTATGGTGATTAAAGAAGAGCAGTTTTATTTTTGAGGAATTAATATTTACAACAATCCATTTCCTGTCCTAGTTAGCCACTGATTGGCAGTCCATTTAAAGAGGAGCAGGCAGTTTTACTTTGTAAGTCTTGGCAGATTTTCTATTGATACGGGATGTGGTGATCTGCATAGATGTTTACTTAGGAACTGATGACATCAGTAAGAAACAGCATAGGACCTGGGCTAGAACCCTGAGGGACACTTGCATTCATATGAAAGGATCTGGAAGCTTGCCTGTTCAAAACAACCTCCATTTCATAATTCTATAGGAATGATTGTATTAAATCTTACAATTGTGTTACAGTACAAAGAACTTTCAGCAGAGTATCTCTTGGAACATCTACTTATATACAAAAGTAGATTGTGTATATAAACAACTGTTTCATGGAACACTGCTTATGTAGGCTAAGCTGATCACATGATATTGGCATGCAGGCAGTTGTAATTAGTATAGACTCCTATGAAGATGGACATGTCAACTCATGTGGTCAAGTGTCTGTGATGATAGGTGATGGATCATTGAGACAACAGTAAACTAAGTCAGTGATGATTGAATAGCAAAACAGAAAAGATAAGCATGCAAGAGAAAACAGATAAGTGTTAATTTTCATGTTCTTGTTTTGGTATTGTAAAAATTCTAACCACATGAGTCTAGAAAAAGATGGTAGATCTGGCTGGAAATGAACAACACACTCAGTGGCCAGTAGCAGGTATAAGGCCACTCCAGTCTGTGTTTAAACTTCAATTTAGTCAAAAATTGATAAGATTTTAAATAAAAGTGGTATAACTAGGTTGTCATCATGTATTTGCATGGCCAACAATGACAGTACCAATTATTTTCTACATGTAGGGGGATGACACGTTAAAGGTGTAAAATGGTTATCATTTTGTCTCCACCCAAAAAACATCAGATACCCAAAGAAATTCTCAAAGCATTCAACAGGTATGCAATTGATGAAAAATGGCATCTGCAAACTAATGGAGAATGTTGCTCAACAGGCTCAAGCTTTAAAACTAGAACAAATGCACAAGATCATTATGAATATGCAGAAGAGTCCATGGAGATAATGAACACTCAGAAAAGAATGCCAGTTCAGTACTTCTTGCCATGAACCAGGTAAAGAACAATGTCCAGTTTATGGGAAAACTTGTTTGACGTGCAGAAGCAAGAATCATTTCATGGTAAAATGCAAGTCGGTAAAGAAACAGGTTCAGACAATGTGTACACAGCAACTGAGTTGGATTTTGAGCTCATGGACAGGGTCGTGACTGAGAGGAAAGCTAACAGTATGGAACATGGAACAATTCAAGCTGAAATGGTGGTGAACAATAAAATAATTGTATTTCAGCTTGATAGTTGAGCTTTGGTGAACAAGTAAGTGCCAAACATATTCTTGAGAGAAATCTGAAGCCCTCTAGCAAGACCCTCATCATGTAGAATGGGACAGAAATGGAACTACTGGGTGAGTGCTATGTAAAATTGACAAGCCCAGCAAATAGAAAGAAGTGTGCCGTAAATTTTGTGATTGTGAGAGATGATTTGCATCTACTATTAGGCACAGCAGACATACAAAAAGTAGGCTTGGTCCATGTGAACAAAGAGGAGTTCCAGAAGGAGGCTAGAATTCCACCAGAAAAGAGTGAATATACAAGAACTGGATACAAGGTCATATCACATCAACGTAGGATGGTGCAGATTTCCTGCACCAATGAAACAGGATCAATATGAAGAAAACAGCAGAGGCACCTCCAAGTTCATCTACTGAGATTCAGCTATATCATATTCAAGATAATTACCTAGGCACTATTTCAGAAAACCAGCTCAAAGCAGCAAATTCAACACCTCCACCAGCTATAAAAAAAATATACAATGGGAGGACCCCAAAGACACCTCAACAGAACAATTCAGTGATGAAAATGCATTCTGAGAGAATAGTCAGAACACCAGCAAGGCTGATGGACTAAAGAAAAAGAAAGTTGAATGAAGGGGCAAAATAATCTTTGTAAGGTAAGAGATCAGTCTATCCAGTGAATGTCTTGGTCACTCATCTTTTGCTCATTTCTCTTTAAAAAGAAAGTTTCTTTGAAAAAGAGGAAAGATGCTTCATGGGATGCCACTGATGTAGGCTAAGACAGTCATATAATGTAGAAGTACAGGCAGTTGGAATTAGCATGGTCTACTGTGAAAACAAACATGTCAACTCATGGAGTTAAAGTATTCATGGCCATAGGCAATACTGAACAACAACAAATTACATATACACTTTAGATAAATTATTACATCAAAAGCATCTTGTTATGAAAGATGCATAAAGACTAAGTTATTTTCCTTATCCATTGTGAATATGTTTATTTTTTGTTTCATGTTTTAAAATTATCTGTTAATAATTATTTATTTTATACTAGTGTATCTGCACCATTAAAAATCATGTGAATTGCAAGAAAGTTTTAATATTGTGAGACCTAAAATAGAGGCCATTTATCTGTTTAACTAATCCATTATATAACGAAGTACGTGTAATTTCCACTGATGTTACAAAATTAGTTTCTTTATTACTGCATTTCTTGGAATAACTTATTTTTAAAGATTTCCTTGGTTTACTTTTACTATCAAACTGCTAAAATGGAAAAAGAGATGCAATCTGTGTTGCAGATATCAGAAGTCATTTCGGAATTCACAACTTAAACACAAGCTACTAATGAACTGTTTAGTCAATTCCCTTATCACTATTTTTATAGTGAAGGTTTTGCTTAATTACTATGAAAATTTCTTATTCTAGACTGCAGTCTGGTTTGTTGAAACCCATTTTGCCTGGCACTCAGATATATTTGTCTTTTAAGTGATCATCTTGCTTCAACTTGACCTTGAGATAGGCTTTTTCATTGTCAACGTTGTCTTTCTTTTACTAATCATATTTTTTCTTTCAATGTTTCAATTTTGAGTCACTCATAAAAATCTTAAGATGTAAAGATATTGAGCAAATAGTGATATGCATAATCAATCACGGAATCATAGATACCACTGACTATCCCAAAAATACAAATATAAATTTTTCTCAATAAATTAAATATAACTTGTGCCTTCCCTATGCATAAATCTATAAAAGCTGTTGGAGAATTCAGTTTCAAATTAACAGTGTTAAATACTTTTGGTTAAGAGGGTTAGAAGAGATTCTCCAATTACTATTATTAATTTTGCTTTATCTAACAACTAAAGGCATCATACAAAAGACATACATGCATTGTGGTGCAATGGATTTTAACTAGAAATTAGAAATTGGAGAGCCAAGTTCAAATTCAAGTTAAATTTGTTGTATTCACTTACATGCAAATACCCTTGGGAAAGGTATTAAACTCTCTCTTCTTCTTTCAGCTACAGCCTTGGGTAATAACAAGTCAACCACAGAAAGAAATGGCAACCTACTGCAGGAAAATCTTTTGCCTAGTCAGTCATGGCTCAAAAAGACATATTCACTTAAGTGTGTATCACAAACTGATATATAAATAGGGTTCCAGTGTTATCAAAAATGAAGACTTCTTCACATCAGTCTGTGATTAAATTTCTCTTCTAATATGCTCATATATGATAGGCATAACAAGTCTGATGATATACTTTTCACTATATATGGTATACACCAGTCATTAAAAGGTTTATAATATGATTTGTTCCATATATCGAATCCATTGCCAAATCTGCTGCTATGAAAGTCGGCTCCCTGTGCAGGGCCCGGAAATTTTTCCCACCTGAATCTATTCTGCACATATACAAATCTACCATCCGCCCGTGTATTGAATATTGCTGCCATATCTGGTCAGGGGCCCCTGCTGCTCTCCTTGGGCTTGACAAAATACAAAGGAGGATCTGTAACGTGATTGATACTGACTTGGCAGACCGGCTGCAGCCGCTCTCACCGGCATGATGTGGCTTCCCTGTGCCTCTTCTACAAGTACTTTCATGGCTTCTGCTCCAATGAGCTTAGATCACTGGTGCCGCCTAAGTAGGAATTTACACGAGATACTAGATTAGCAACTAGGTCCCACCCTTTTACAGTTAAACAAATAAGATGTAACCGTAAATTCTACTCCAACAGCTTCTTCTCTCGCGCTTCCCGCCTGTGAAACTCCCTTCCACAAGTCTGCTTTCCCGACAGTTACAATCTCCAGGTGTTTAAATGTAGGGTCAATAGACACCTCCTATCACACTAACTCCCAACTATTCTCAGAACACTCTCATCTACCCAACCCTCATTCTCAGTATCCTTACCCGCCTATCACCCAGCCTCTGACATTTCCTATATTTAATCAGCCTTTCTCCACTCTACATAGCCCCCTGCGCAGTAGTGGCAGTGACATGCCTTGCTCGGGGTGAAACGCTTATAAAAAAATTTAAAAAAAATATGAAGCAACAGGTAAACAAATTTAAAGAAAGTATCATTGCTAAACCATTTTATGCCCCTTTATTTAAAAGAAATACCCATATATTTTTAAAGGAATTATAAATATTATCAATTTTATCCTATCTATTTACATAGTGTGTGTGACATGAAAGATATAAATAATAAATACACAATGGTAATTATCATAGTGTTGATACTTTTATAATCTAAGTGGGAGCAGTATTTAAGACAGTATAGCATATATATTTTAATCTTTTGACTCATCTTGCCTCCAAGAAAATGATATTTCTTGTTTCTTGTCAGTATAACCTAACTGAAACAATTTGATTTATATTTGCTCTATTAAGGGTGATATAAACATGACAAAAAGTTTATTCTTTACAAAATAACACTGCAATAGAAAAATTTTAAGGCAAAACATGAACTATTGGATACATTAAGTTAATGATAGAATAAATACCTAAATTATGAGAGTAGCTTGGGATGTCACTTGCACTTACTTATTGCCTTGTCTGCTTATTATTATGGAATATATGAAAGAACAATTTACAATCTAATATCCACTTGATCTTTATACTCTAGGGAAAATGACTGTACAGTCAAGTTATTGTCAGTCATAGATTGTCAGATTATATATATTATGCAAGTCAACATTTTCCAAATATGGGATTAGCTGTCTGATGTGGACAAAATTCTCAAAATATATTTATATGATCAATATAACATGAGTTTCAGCTAATATATCCTTATTAAACATATTGATGATAACTTTTTAGTGTATTTGGGTAGGGTGCTGTTATGTTTTATTATATAAATAAAATGCAACATAATGTTATAAAGGTTTATAAATAAATCCAACAGACATATATAATGTGGGCTCTCATAACATTCTGTTTATCAGTCTTTCATTCATTGACTTTCAAAATTTTTCTACTCACTTGACTTTAACTTGCTGGATATTTTTATTACTCCTCAGAGATCTTTGCTTGAATATTGTTTTCCATTCTCATCATCACTTTTAATGATGGACTATATGTTTTCTAGTTGATTAATATCTGAAGAGACTGGGTGAGGAGTAATTCCATTAATTTGGTCTCTTTGGAACATTTTTGGCAAGTTAATAGGTTCTGAAGGAGCATTATCTTGCATGAGTATATTCTTTAGATTAAATCTTCTTTGTGGTGACTTGTACAACCTAAATGTCTTGTCCAAGAATTTACAATATTTTTTATAATTTATCTTGATAATATCATCAATTTTAAAAGGACCTATAATTTTACTGTCTAAAATATAACCTAAAACATTATTCTACCTTTTTCTGTTGTCTTTTAAATTCTGTTGATCGAATATCTCCAATCTAGTCCTGAGTATGATAACAAACTACTTTCAGCAGCAATGTCTCTGATAGAAAGATTGATGCTTTTGAGAAGCATGAAACCATGTCTTAATTGCTTTTCTTTCCAGATCCACCCTTATTTTGGGATTGTTAGCACCTGTTAGGGCCCCAGCTGTTGGTGAAGAGTGAACCCCCAAACAAAACACTATAAAAGTAGAAAAACATTTTATATAGAAAAATAACCAGCAATACATTTTATAGTAGAATTACCAACATTTTATAGCAAAATGACAGACAATATATTTTCTGTAGTTGAAGGCATATAATTAGATTCAAAATATTTAGATTTCAGTATTAAATAATTCATAGAGGTTGATATGCTACTAAACAAAATCAACCAACATATAAGAATTCTTCCATGGCATTAATCCATATAGCATCCTGCAATTTCTTAAGTCAAACTGTATTCAAAAATATAACTTAAAAAACAATATAAAACACACATCACTGGTAATCATATCTACATAAAAGCTGAGTAATACCTGCCATGTATTCAATTGTGAAAGCAGATAAACATATTTTTATTACTCCCAAGAAAGTTAAATTTCAGCATTAAATGCCCCATGAGGAGTTTATATACTATTAGACAAACCAATCAATCAATCAATATTTCCAACGGCTAGCCAAGTCATCAGCTTTATATTTATCACTAAAAATTACTATTGAGAAATAAGTTTTTCATTTACTTCTTTGTTCAATGTAATTATTTTAGTGATGTTTATTTAAAGGTCGTAGTTTGGTTGTTTTCATGTCTTAACCAGTGGTCTTAATGTTCTGAATTTTTTCTGTTTACATTTTCAGCAACAGCTTCTTCAAATATTTCCTTGCTATTTTCACTGCATTCATTAATTTTCATCTATATTTCCATATTACTCAAATCAGTATATTGTGCTTAGTATGTTGCAAAATTTAGAAATAAATTAACAAAATTACTTTTGCTTTGTAGTAGATTTGGCTCTGAAAATAGTAAAGGAATAAAATTATTTGCCTAGATGCAGAATCTAATTTTCAAAGCTGTAAATTTTGCATAAATAAAAAGTGCAATAATAATTTTGAACTTTAAATATTAGCACTTATATTTTGATTCAATATTGACATCTAACAAATCATGCTTTACTATAACTAAAGTTTGTTGTCTTATGTATCTGCATTTGGGTTTATGTGAACTGGTACCTGTCACAACTCTATCATTAATCTGGTCCTCAATATTACCTGGTAAGAAAAGAATGAGTGACATTTAATGGAATATTGTCTTGAAGTACGAGAAATGAGAAAAAAGGGTAATTCAGAGAAGGGGAAAAAGAAAATGTATGCTTGAGGTTTTAGTATGCTGAGACCTAATTATGGTAGTAAAATCATAGCTGTCTTGCAGCCTCAAAAAGAAAATATATATTTTCTTTTCTTCCACTGTTTTCCTTAAGCAATCTATTTATTGATTTTTGTTTATATCTTTCAATGATTATCAATGACACATACAAAATAAAGGCAAACAAAAAATAATGAATAGCCACAGCAATAGAAGAAGTGCACCAAAAGAGACTAGCTAAGGAAGCAAGACTAAGAAAGTATAAACAAAGAATTGCCTAATATGTGCCAAACTGCACTTTCTAAAACAATGCTAGTAAATTCGACAGTGACATAAATGGACAAAGGAGACAAAACATAAAACCATATCATGCAGATGCAAGTAATTTTTAGAATGAAATACAGAAAAGCCTAAAGAAACACAACAAAACACTAGAATGGTTTTAAAAAACTGAAAGAATAAGATCACATCTTATTCTTTCACTTTTAAAAATTGTTGTGGAGTTATTTTCGCAGTGGAGGCTAGTATTTGTGCTATATTTGGTCCTAATAGGTTTGATGTACAAAATGTTAGGAACTTGATATAATATGTATTACGCAGTTTAATCTTGCCAGGTCACTGGCTACTTTCTACTGTTGACTACTATCGTCCAACATCAACTGACCCTCGTTCTTCTTACTACTCCTACTTAAATTAGGTGGGAGAGTCTATTCACTATAGAATAGGTGTGTTTCACCATAACACCCCCTCCTAAAACTTTACTCTGTAGGAGTAAAACAGTTTTCTTTATTTCTTTTAATTTTTTACAAGAAATATGAAGAAAAGAAAAAAAAAACACTTCATTTTTTTAGCAACATCGTAGCATATTTCTTATGTTTTAGATACACTTTTAAATGATTAGCTGCCTTTCTTTTCCTCCTGGATCGGCATACCTAAGGTAAAATTGTTGCTAGCATTTGTAAATCAAGCGTATCGAAAATCACCTCCATAGGTGTTTCTTCTGTGGGGCTGCTTTCAACCACATCTGAAGAGCATCGTCTGATCTGGTTAATGTGCCATCTGCACGTGAATTTTTCGCCTTTCATCAAGTACATCATATTGCCAATCCGCTTCTCTATTTTTCCAATCTCCCAGACTGATTTATTCTGTTTATAGACCTTAAGGTATACTTTTTCACCAGGATTGTATTTTTTTACTTGAATAAATTTTTCTCTACCTGGCTTTGTCTTTTTTGGTAGTATTTTATCGAAGAGAGATCTTACCATACGTGCAAACATCACTTCAGCTGGCGATTGTGAGGCTGGTGTTTGGTGATTTGGTGTAATTCTGTATACCTATAGAAACTTCTGTAGGGCTTCCTCTGCAGGTATTACCCTTCTTCTTCTTCTTCTTCTTCTTCTTCTATTTGTCCTGTCACTTCCGGACATAGGCGATCATGGTTCTCCACGTCTCTATCCCTTGTGGCTTTTAGTATGTTTGCTCCTGTTACTCCTGGCAACCCCCGTTCCATCATCCATCTGATCAGGCAAATATGTTATCCGCTGCCTTCCTCTGTCTCTCTTTCCTTCTATCTGGCCAGTCAGTATCAGGTTCTCCAAGCTCTCCTTCCTCATTGCATGTCCCAGGAACTTCAGTTGTCTCTTCCTGATGCTCAGTATTATTTTCCTTTTTGTTGCCATTCTTTCCAAGACCTCATCGTTGCTTGCATGCTTGGTCCATGATATCCGCAGCATCCTTCTGTAGAACCACATTTCCGCTGCTTCTAGTTTTGTTCTTATTTTCAATGATATTGTCCAGCATTCACTGCCATATTGAAGAACTGACATCACATAGCAATCTAGCACTCTTTTCTTTGTTTCCAGTGAAATTTTCCTGTGTGTTAGTACTTTACTCAGCTTCTGGAACGCGTCTTTTGCCATGCCAATTCGCCTTTGGATCTCTGTGTCGCATTTTCTATCTCCTGTTAGAACACTTCCTAGGTATTTAAATTTTTGTACTTGCTTGATTCTGGTTTCCCCCACCTGTATTTGGCATTTTGGGTTGCACCTTTTGCTGATGACCATGTATTCAGTTTTCTTAAAGTTTATTTGTAGTCCTTTTTTGTCACTCTCTGCCACTACCTTCTGTAGGAGGTCTTGTAGTTTCCTTTCTGTATCTGCAATCAGCACTGTATCATCTGCATACCTTATGTTGTTCAAGTTGTGGTCTCCAATAACAAATCTTGGCGTGTCATCTAGAGTCCTCAAAGTATTCTTGCTGTACAAGTTGAACAGATCCGGTGAAAAGACACATCCTTGTCTTATGCCGCTTTCTATCTTTGTAAATCTACTGAAATCGTTACCTGTTCATATGCAGGCCTTTTGCTGCCAGTAGAGATTCTTGATTACTCTGATGTCTTTCCCAAAAATGTCAAGGCTGCCGAGCATCTCCATCAATTCTTTGTGTTGTATTTTGTCGAATGCCTTCATAGGTACAAGTCTTTCTTCATTTGTATTGCTCTTTCGGATAGCATTCTAATCATAAATATGGCGTTCCTTGTTCCAGTGTCTTTGACGAAAATTGAAATAAGTTAACCCCTAACGAGACAAAGACAGAGCAGAGGGAGAGACTATGAATTTTTTAGTGAAGATTTGACATGCTAGCAATCTTTTTTTCAATTCTAGTATTCAAGTCTTCCATCAGTACAATGCTTCCCTAGCTTTCTTTAAAGTTCTTTTTAGGGTTTCCACAAATTTTTCAGCTAACCCATTTGATCTTGGGTGATAAGGAGCTGTGGTAACATGTTCAACGTAGTATTCCTTGCAGAAAACTTTAAATTGATTTCCATTGTCCATCACAATTGTGTCTACCACACCAAACTTTGTGAACAACTCCAGCAGGAAGTTTTTAGTATGTTGCGTCATCACTTCTCTTATCCTTTTTATCTCAGGCCATTTCAAAAACTATCCTCTACTATGATGTAATGGTATCTATTCAGTGGACCTGCAAAATTTACATGTAACCTAGACCATGGTAGGTCTGTTTTTGGCCAGGGATTAAACTTTATCGGAGGTGCCTTTGCAGCTAAGGCACAGCCTTTACATTTTGCCACTGCATTCTCAATGTCTCTGTCCATATTTGGCTAATACACAAAACTTTGCATTAGGCTCTTTATTCTAGTGCTGCCCAGATGACCAGTATGAAAATTCTGTAGTATTTGCTTTTGCAGTGTGTATGGAATCTCCGCACATTCTCTGTATAACAATACTGTATCGCAAAGTGAAAAAACATTTGTTGTGTACTGGTCCCTCTTGGCTATTTTTTCTTTTATTTTCAAGATATACTTGTTCTTAGTGGCTTCTTTTTTAATTTTTTCTAGAGTTAATGGAAGTTCCCAAACTGCATTACACACAGTAAATTTCAGCTCTTCTGCTGACTTCAGTGAGGCAATTACTATGTCTTCTAATAGTTTGCTCATTTTAGGAATTAACCTGGGCAGCCCATCAGCATACTTAAATTTAATGGATGGTATGTACTCCATGCTGAAGTTATAATTTAGCAGTATTATACCCCATCTCTGTAATAGGTTGGTTGTATGCTTTGGCAAACCCTTTTTGATCCAAAAATCAAAATTAGAGGCTTATGATCAGTTTGTAGCTTAAAATGTCGACCATGGACAAAACGATGAAATTTCGCTACCGCAAATATTATTCCTAGCGCCTCTTTTTCTATCTGAGAGTAATTCTTTTCAGCTGGAAGCATGAGCAATTGGCAGTTGTGTAAGATGCATGCTTCTACTCCATACTCACTTATGTCACAAGCTACTATGATCTCTAAATTCAGGTTGTAGTGAGTGAAAAATAATTTCGAAGTTAACATGTTTCCTTTATCTTTTTAAATGCTTTCTGGCATTCATTAGTCCATTTCCAGGGTTTTCTTTTCTTCAGTAAATCATTTAATGGTGCCCACAGATCATACATTTTAGGGATGTAGATTTAGTAATAATTTGCTAATCTCAAAAAACTTTGTAATGTGGTAATATCATTCAGAGATGGCATGTCTTTTATAGCTGCTACTCGCTCTGGATCTGGCCTTCTACCATTCTTATTGATGATCTGCCCCAGATATTTTACTTTCCCCATAAAAAACTCACATTTGCTTTCCTTGAGGTTAAATCCAAATTCCTGTATTCTTGAAACTACTGCATTTACATGTTCCACGTGTTCTGCTATACTTGTACTTTTCATGAGGATGTCGTCCAGATATGCTATGACAAAATCTAGACCACCCAACATCGAATCCATTACTTGCTGGAAAATGGCAGGCACGACCTTGATCCCAAAAGATAGTCAGTTAAATTTATACAGACCCCGATGTGTGTTTATACACAAAAGTTTTGACGTTTCCTTTTCTACTGGTATTTGTAGATATGTATCACTGAGGTCTATCTTTGAAAATATTGTGCCTTTGTTTAGCTTCACAAATATTTCTTCTGCTGTTGGTAGTGGATAATTATAATCTTTGAGTGCCGCATTCAAACCCGTTGAAAAATCAGCACAAACACGAATTTCTTTAGACTTTTTTTTCACTTATACTGTTGGTGTTGCTCATTCACTATACTCAACTTTTTTAAGTACACCAGTTTTCTCTAATCTGTATGATTCTTTATCTATCTGTTGAATTGAGGCAAACAGCACATTCCTTTTCTTTTAGAATACTGTCTAAGTGTTTCCTTTTAGCTGTAATTTTGCCTCCATCTTGATACACGTTCCCAAACCTGGAGAAAATCAGTAGGAAATGTTTCCTTAAGTTTTTTTATTAATTTTTGGGCATCGGTATTTAAACGTTCTACTTTGTAACAGAAAGAATTTATCGATAGATACCATAATTGGATTCTGTTATCCAATTTGTACCAAGTAAGTTCATGGTATTTTCTATGACAAATAGTTTAGCTTTTTGCAGTTTTTTATTTAACATGACATTTGTAACAAATTTGCCAATAAATTGTATTTTTCTCCTGTCACTGACTTTGCGATTTTCTTTGTCTTCATTAAAGTTGGTTTCCCTAACTTCTTCCATGTATGCAAATTTATGATAGATAAATCCGAACCCGTGTCAAGTTGCATTTTTAAAATTTTTATTACTTATTTTGACGGTAACAAATTTTCTGGTTATTCCATCTTTTACCTCATTGGACTTTAATTTCCTTATTTTATTGTCTTTATTTCTTGACCTGCAATGTATGCTTTTATGTCCCATTCTTTTACAGTTGGAACATTTTTTATTCCTAAAATCGCAATATCTGTACCAGTGTAGTTCACCACAAGCAAAACGTGGCTTTGGGCGTTTTTGTTTGTTTTTCTCTGGTATTTCACTTTTTGCTTGATAATCCGCAATTTTAGAATTCTTTTTGGTAGACTGACTTTTTCCTTTGTAGCGTATTTTCCTTATATATGAAATGCCAGACTGTACTATTTTTTTTAATCTTTCTTTATGCTAACATATCTTGTGCAGTCTTTTACCAATTTTTGTACTGTAATACTTAGATTGCTTTCCAATTTTGCCAGTACTAATTTTCTCGACTCTGTCTCTTTCCGATACCAGCCCTTGAACAAACACCAAGCACTTAAAATTGTCTGTGCTTAATTCTGCCAACTTGAATTCTTCACAATGCTTATTCACATTGGCTGCGTACGTTATATAGTCTTGTTTGTCATTTTTCATCAGATTTAAACATTTCCACCTTTTGTGGAACAGAGATGTCTTTTTACTAAATAATTCACTTAATATATTTACCACCTAGGTAAAAGTCAACTCGCTAGTTTTTTTTCGGTAAAATGTAGTTACCAATTTGCTATGCTCAGCAGTTCCTAATTTGCTTAAAAGAAGACTAACCTTCTTTCCTTCAGACCACAAGTGGCAGTCCTTGTTATACACATCTGTATATTTTTTATAACATTCAGCAAAAGTTATTTCTTCATCTGGACTGTACGTGAATATTTCAATTGAATTCCATATTGTATTCTCCGGGAAAGAATCATTTTGTAGATTTTTTCTTTCCTTTTCTCAGTTATTTCCAGAATTTTGTTTTGAAACTCCCTCTGCATCTGTTCCATTTTTTGTTGGCATTGCATTTGTCTATTGAAGGTTTTCTCCTGTATCTGCATCTGGAATGTTTTTTTGTTACTCTAATATTTTCATCTGTTGTTCCGACTGGAACTTAAAGAATTCCAGGAATAGACTTTTACATTCCTCCATTTTTGCAAAGAGTTAGCACAATGCCTAATACTGTAGAGGGGGGGGGGGCTACAAATTTGCAATTCATGACCTATTTAAGCATTTATTTAACTGTATTATCGAGAAAATATTTTTTCCTTAGTTGAGAATATGACAGATTTTTTCATCACTAAATTGATGTCTTGGCTTGCATCTTTGCCAAGTTTATTTTATTTTTTTCTTTTAAACGTGAATCCAAGACTTTGTCGGCAAAATTATTGTGGTGAGCAAATTTGTTCTTCCTCCATATGAATGCTAATTTCGTCGTCCAAAATTGTTTTTGATGAGTGAAAAAGAGAAAAGAAAAAAATTTTCTTTATTACTCCGAGTGAATTGAATCTTCATTCGATATCCGAATCTTTGTCGCCAAAATTGTCTTTTGGCGAGTGGAAAAAAATTCTCTTTATCCTCTCCACGTGAGCTTGATATCTTTGTCACCAAAATTGTCTTTTGACGAGTGGAAAAAATTATTTTTATCTCCTCCACGTGAGTTTGATATCTTTGTCACCAAAATTGTTGTGGAGTTATTTTCATAGTGGAGGCTAGTATTTGTGCTAAAGTCAGTCCTAATAGGTTTGACATACAAAATGTAAGGAACTTGATATAATATGTATTACACAGTGTAATCTTGCCAGGTCGCTGACTACTTTCGTATTCGACTAACTGTCAAATACTATCATCCAACATCAACTGACCCCCGTTCCTTTTACTACTCCTTCTTAAATTAGGTGGGAGAGTTTATTCACTATAGAATAGGTGTGTTTCACCATAACAAAAACCATTCCAGTGTTAAGATGAGTGAAAATATAAAATGAATTGCAGTCACCTTGGAAAACTTTCTCTAAAAGTAGCAAAAAATAAGACATTAGAACATGATGGAATCCATAGATATTTGTTTAAGATGTTCACTATACTACATGACAAAATGGCCCAGCACTTTCTAAAGAGCATGAAGTCCCATAATGTATGATCAGAAACAGAAAAAAAACCTCATCTAAAAGGAACCTAGGTGAGCAACTACAGGCTAATCACATGCCTTCTATGAATCTTGACAGGAAAAGTAACAGAATTATATTTCTGTAGAAAGCTGAAGACTCTTACCAGAAGAACAGAAGTGATTCAAGAGAGGAACTGAAAGACTGACTGATTTACTCTACATAATTGTGATCAAGAAGTAAAAATACTGTTATCTGATGAATTTACTACAGAAAAGCATGCAACATAATCCCTCATATCTGGAAAGCCTCAGTTTATTCAAGATTAATGAATCAGTAGTTAACTTACTGGAAAGTGAATTTGACTACCAAAGGAGTGTCCTTAACAGAGGTAAAGAACAATAAAGGAATTATTCAGGGAAACTCCTCATCTCTACTACAATCTTTGGTTTTGATTTGGTTAAAATCAGTATTGAACACCATAAATCATTCTACTTATTCAATATAAGGAAAAATACAAATAAATCACCTTGTATACATGGGAAGTATGAGATTATTTGTAAATAATTATAAAAATTTAAAATATTAATCAATAAATTTAAAAACTGATAGAAAACATTTTTAGAATAGACTTTGGGATACAAAATTGTGCAGTGTTAATAATGGACATGAGAAGACTATGACAAGAAATGGAATAACAAGAAACTCATGGTAGTAACTATACAAGGCTGATATGGAAAGAAAAAATAGAACCACAAAAAAACTGAAGTAAATAGCAAAACTTGATCAACTGCATGAACTCTTGGGTTGTATTGTTTGTACAGTTTACTGAACTATTCCTCAGCTGGACAAAAGAGAAACTCAGATCAATGGACCAACAGACTAGGTAATTTACAACCATATGGAAGGTACTGCTCTTCAAAGATAACAGTATAATTATATATGAAAAGAAAATGCAGAAACATCATTGAAGACAGTCCAAACAGCCAAAATAAGATTGAAAATATATATTCAAATGTGCAGTGAAAATATGAAACATGTTTGCAACAGTGTAACAAGAAATAAGAAAAGAAAACACTTAACAGAGGATATAGAAAGCAGATAGAAAAATACCAGAGATGAACATTCATGAATACAGTGGACATGTGAAGAGAAACAAAAGCTAACATTATTGCAACCCAGAACAACTGCATTAGAAGAAACTTTATCAAAACCCCAAAAAATAGTTGATGCCTTATCTAAGGAGAAAGAAATGAGATAGGAAGCTATAAAGTGTATCAATATAGAAAACTGGCTCAGAAATAGTGCAAGAATAGACATGATGCAGTAGCAACAGTCATACAATTGGAAGTGTACAAATCACCTGTGTTCAACTATGTAGATAAATAAGAGGCTGCTCTGGAAAATAGATAAATATAAAATACTTTGAAATTTTATATTCAGATAGACCCCTACATCCAAGCAAGAAAACTGGATTTGATAGCAATGTATCAGAACAAAAAATTGTGGATATGGCTCTGCCTGAAGATCACAGAATGAATGTGAATAAAAGTGAGAAATCGTAAAAATTATATAACCTTACCCAGGAGATGAGAAACTTTAGGCTCATGGCCATAAAAAAAATGTTAAAATTGAAAGTGGGGTGTTAGAAATTTAATAATGAGTTGAGACTTTAGATATCTGGTGGGAAAATACAAATACATGGAAATAAAAAAATGATAAACAACTTTATCAATACTTAATGGGTTTATTTTGTTATTAGCAAGTAAATATATGGCTACAATCTCTATTACAATTTTAGGCACTCCATAACACAATAGAATTATATAAATGTTTGTTTTTAATTCTATATATAACTCTATCCTATATTAAGTCCCAACGTTTTAGTTTACTGTATACAAGGACTACTTGGAAAGAAATACCCTCTATTTTATTATCAGAGCTAACTCATGAACTCAGAAGTTTTTGTTTTTTCTTCCTTACCGTTTACATCTAACCAAAATAGCTTGTACTTGTCTTGTCTAGTTTTTCTGCACATCTGTACTTTGAGAGCTCTTTGACTAAGAAAAAAAAACTGGTGCTATATAGCTCTCCCAGTCCTACACTGACTCTTGGCTAATGCCTGTTTAGTATTGTTGATATGCAAGTTATCAGCACCACCTACTCTGAGTAGAATGTCTATTCTCAACAGCCATTTGTGGAAGAAGACATAATTTCTGAGATTTCTTTTGAGTTGACCCAGTTCTCTGTTACAAATGGATATAGTACAGCAGTAGGGGTTGAAACATACTCATCATAGCCCATCATTTTTTCCCTGTTATAGATAATAGCTGAGAAGTAGTCTGGCAAAATGGCATCTGTTAATGGATGTGAGCATAGTTAGATGCTGGATAATGTTTCAGTCATGACAGTAGTGATGTGGAATAAACAATGGCTCTACACAGTTGTTGCCTTATGAAATTCAGGGTCTTGTTGATTATTTGTGGTGACTATATGGAAAAAATTGTTTTGTACTAGGAAAGCTTGTTCTAACCATTAGTGTTATTGTAGTTTCCATGGAAATAAATAGGAATCAATATTTCATAGCATTTATTGTGTTTACAAGTTTTCAGTTTAATTTTCAAATTTTTAATTAAATATAAAATAAAAAATTATGTTTTTATCTTATGTATGTCATCACATTTGATATATGATGATATATTGCAGTATCTTTACAGATGATTGCTGTCTCATTAATGATACATTGTTGAATTAGTTGTCAACTTGTCAACGAGCTAAACTTTAAATTGTCTCTTTAGACCCACATAGGATTTGCACAGCACGAAACATGTGACATACAAAGCAGGTCACTTTAACATGATTTAGATTTTATATATATATATATATACATTCAAAACATATGGCTTTACTCAGAACTAAATACATATGAATCAAGTATTATGAAATAAACAATATTAATGATAGTAATGGCAAAAAGTTTCAGCTGCAGACATTTATTTAAAATTGACATATTTTTTGGTTTAAGTTTTACATTAATACATTTAAGATAAATCCTCCGTTGTTGTTCATGACATTCTTACTATAGGCATAGAAGTGCATGTATGTCTCTGTGTGTGTATATATATATATATATATATATATATATATATATATATAATTGCTTAGTTTTTGGTCATAATTAAATTAGACCAGTACACAGTTGTATTAAAAAGTGTTCAATACAATTATATTGTAGAACTTTTGAATATTTTTCATTTGTAAATGAGTTTTATATATATATATATATATATATATACACACACACATGCATATATATATATATATATATATATATATATATATATATATGTGTGTGTGTATTCACACACGTGCACGTAGACACACATTTGTATTTATAGTTGATGTTATATTAGTATTCCTAGCTTAAATTCTTTTCATTATTACTGTAAAAGGAAAAATATCTTAATATTCAAGTATCTTGTTTGCAATCTGAATGTGAATTCTATTTAAAGTTACCTCAATTCAGTTCATTCGTCCATTTGCATGCAATTTCAGTAGATATCTCCAGAGAGCCAAACAGCCGATTGTATCAGTCACTTTACATCACAGGAAGTGTATGAAAAAATGGTCCTTACCTACTGAATAAAGATATAGATTTTATCACTCTACTAAGAAGCAAAACTTTTTTTATAACTTTGGAAGATACTTTTGCTAAATCAATATCCATTGTTGTCCTTGAGATGAAAACAAGTTCAAAAGATTGAGCATTTTACAAACCATGGATTAAAAAGATTTGTTAGGATTTATTTAAAATAATTCAAAAATAATTTTAAAATCTGTTGAATGCAATAATTTAAGAGTATTTTGAAAATTTAAATAATAATTTATCTTCTACAATGACTGATTTTTTTTAGATTATTATTACAAATTATGATTTGGTCTAAAATATTATTATTAATCAATGGTTAAGAGTAAAAAAAATTCACTCAAACCAAAATAGAATAGTGATAGCTCAACTCTTATCCAGCTGTTTATAATAAATGAACTGGGATAAAATCCCTGTTTTATTGACTTGCCATAAATTTTATATATGGGTGCTTTGTATCTTGCATATTACCATAAAGGATGAAATATCTCATTCATAACAAAAGCTTTTGTTGATGGGACCAAGATTTTTCTAAAGGGTTTATTCATGGCTATAGAAGATATGCAGTCAGGCAAATATATCTATCTATACTTGTGCATTTTGTTGTTGATTTGTTGCTGACGAAAAACAGCAAAGGTTATAACAACTATTTCAAATGTATTAAGAAAGAATTTAGTGCGTGTACTATTCATGAAAAGCTCTATGAAAGAGATTATAAAGAATTGTCATACCTTTACAGATGCAAAATAGTATTTTGGTTTCCAAATACTAAGTGTTTTATGAAAGACATAAAAAGGACACAATATGCATTTTAACATGGAAAGACAGCTGCATTCATCCATATAAATTATGAGATCAAAAAACAGATCTGATTTGAAATCTGTTCATATTTATTATCAAAAATTTACATTAGTGATAAACATTTGCAATATGTATGCAAATATACACTAAATTATAAACAGTAATATTTTTGTAACTTACAAATATAACACAGTTAAATGACACAAACTAAATGCTGCTGATATGTTACTGAGGTGTACCATATAAGCAACTTTATAAATGTTAAGTATATTCGGTTTTTTGATTTTATCTAATTATATTCCTGTTAGGATTAGAAGCAAGTTTTATTTTTTATTTAAAGTATGTCAATCATTAATTTGTTTTTCTTACTTGAAATTATTCCCTTCTGAGATGCTTTTAAATTTATAAATCGAAAATATTGTACAAATTCATCAAATTAGTCTTAACACACAGAAGATATTTTAAACAGAGATGTAAATTGATTTTTAACAGACATATTAAACTAATTTACCCTTTAGATATATATCTGTTGTTGGTTCACTACTCAATTGTAATGATTCTTGTGATGCAAGCTTGCTCAGCTACACCATGCTGAGGTGCTCCAATCCAAAATGGGAAAGTTGCAGATAATTTCCCCTCCTCAATTTATAGGCAGTAGCAAATAAATGCATGCTGGGATTTCTTCCTAGCCACTTGTCGATGTCATCTGACTCATTCCCAGTCTGTCTTGCCTTAAAGTCAAAACACTATGTTCATTTATCTAAATTTGCTCTTTTGATTCCACCCCAACAATTAGTTTAACTTTTTGCTATGTTACTATAGCTTTGTCTTGGATATATTGTTTGCTTACTTTATATTATTTTTGTCCTTTTCTTTTTTCTTATTACTTTTTGCAAACTTTGTTAATTCTGTTTGTTGAGCAGTTCTGATATTTATTTACATTTAACCATAGCCACTCACTCTATGCCTGTTAATTTTGCAGAAGATGGCTTCAAATATAAGATCTAAACAGTAAATTTGAAAAACATCTCAATCATGATATTTCTTTACGTAGTTTTAAAGGTTCTTACTTACAAGCTTATCTAACATAGTTGTAGAAAGGTCAGTTTAAATGTATCAATGTTATATTCTGACATCAATTTTGTGGCTCATTTTTTTGTTTTTTTATTGGAACTACAAACTGTTCTGTTCCTTATGGGTACTGTCTAATTTGGACTGCTGCCCAATCTTTCAGTCAACTAAAAAGATAATTCTTTAGCTCTTAAATTGAAAGGTCACTCTAATAATCATTCCTTATCAATAAAAACACACAAATAGACAGAAAATAACATTTGTTTGTTGTTTACAAAAATGCTTCTGGTTATTGTGCTTTATTGAAAACTTTAAGAATCTAGTTGTTATTCACAGATGACAAGATTTTAATTCTGTAATTGTGAACAACTTTCTTAGTGACTAGGACTCTTTTGCAAAAATTGTTGTTCAGAATATATCTTACATTAATTTGAATATAGTAACTGAAACTTTAATGAGCTTTCTTGGAAAAAGAATTCTTGCAAGATACTCATGTATAAGCATTTCTAGTTCCTTTCAAAAATATGAATTTCTGTTTAAGTTAAACATTTCCTTATTTTGTTTTCAGGCCTAAGGAAAACACATTAAATGAAATAAAAGGAGCTTTTCTTTTATAGCTACATCTACCACAGATTAAGCTTTTTTATTAAATGAATATATTGAATCATAATTGAATTATACAATAAAAAGTATCTATTATAATCAATTATTAAGTAAAAAGATTATTTCAGTTTTTTAATTTTGATACTTTATTAATGAAATGAACTTTCTTTTCATTTCTGATTTTACCATAATATTGTTTCCTTATAATTGAGTTAGAAAAAAAATTGATTTAAGTAAAAATAAAAGGCAATTTTCTCAATATTAAATAATTTATTTTCTGACAAATTTTCATTCCATCCAGTCACATTATTTTTGTTTTTCAGGAAAAAAAAACTGCTTTAGATGATTTTACAATCTTGCATGGAACAAAAGTCTGTTCATTAAAAGAATTCTGTAAAACTTAAATAAAAAGTTATCCAAATATTTAGTATGTAGTGAATATGGCACATCAGTGAAAACTTACATTTAAGATATAATTATTTTTTTACTATTTACATTATTTGGACTATTGTCCTCATCTCTGTTGCCATTTGTACAACATTTTGGCAGTTGTATGCTCTAGCCTTTTTCAGGTGCTAAGAATTTCCCACTCTATTCATCAGAATTCATATGATGAGTTTTGTTATGTGGCTCATTAAACTGATTGTTTGATGGAGTTTGCATTCGTTTGCACATAGTTTCTTGGGCAGAGCTATGAAAATTGATCTGCTTAGCTCGTCTGGTATTACACAATTGTTGTAGATTTCATTTATTATTTCTGTAATTTTCTCTATGCCAAAATTGTCTAAGGCTGTCAGCATCTCTATTACAATGCCATCTGGTCCAACTGCTTTGTTCCGATTCAGTTTGGCCATTGCAGCTTCCACTTTGGATTTTAATATTTCCGGTCTGTCAGCATCTTTGATTATTGTCGGTTGCTCTCTTTTGTTGTGGAAGAGATCTTTTATATATTCTTCCCATTGCTGGAGTATTTCCTCTTTCTCTAATATGATCGTTCATCATTGGATTTTATACATCTTGTTGAGGAGCATGTTCTTTGTTCTGTTAGTTCCCTCATTTCTTTATGCATGTCTTCTTTATTAGTCTTGCTCGGTCTCTCTACTTCTGCACATTTGTTGTTGAGCCATTCCTCTTTAACTTGTCTGCACTTGGTCCTTATTTCCTTGTGTAAGGTGAAAAAAATTATATATCCTGTGCATCAGAAACAATAATTGATATATTGTGGACTCATTTCTGCCCATTTGTCTCTTACTACACCTCCTTACAAACACACAAAAACACAGCTAACCTTAAAAGTTATTTAATTAATATCTTATCTTTAAGCTATTTTCACTTTCATAATGTTATTTATCTTAAAATCAGTGTAATGCTTGCTCTAAATATTATTTCATTTCACCTGTTATTAATTATATGTATATAATTCTAAATTTTCTTTGTTTAGTGATTATAATTTAATATTTGTTTGTAGAATTGGGAATTATTAAAAGTTATTTTAAGCAAACTGTTTAATATAATAAATAATCTTACAAATTTATATTTTCTACAAATATTTAATTTCAAATAAATTAGTCCTATTTCCAAGTTGAAAAATTTAGATATTATTTTTAATAAGTGGGTTGTAGTCTCTAGTTACTTTTGAAATGGGTCTGTCATACCTGTTGAAGTGTTTAACAGTTCTGGAAAGGCAGAGTTGACTGTACATTGTAGACATCAAGTGGCACTCTTAGGAAATCAATCAGTCTTCCTCTTAATCTATTCTATTTCCATATACAAAGAATTGCTCTTGACAGCATCATTCTAGTTAATCTCCATTGGATTCTCTCCAGAAAACTGCTTAAAGAACTCTGTAACATCCAATCACTCTCACTTAAATGTGGTAAACATGACCAAACTCCAACTGACAATAGAAACCACATTAACAGATTGGTATAGCCTACTTTAAGTGGACGTAAAGAAATCCCTTCTGAATCTAAACCATAAACATTTTTGTTTCTTGTTATTATTTTTTTCATTATATTAAAATTTCTGAGATAATTCTGTTCATTTGATTTCAGTTTGGAACATTTATCTTAAATTTATAACATTTTTTTCACTTTTTGTAATCTTTTCTTTTCCATTTTCAGATGTTTTTATTTTGATAATAGAAATTTTAATAAATTTTATGTATAATTTAAAAAACTGTTGCAGAATTATTTTTTATTAAAGTTAAATTGCCTGATATATACTTAATTGAATTATAAAAGAAGAAAATGCATTGTCAAACTTGCAAGTGTTATAATCTAGTGATTATTTTTATCAAGCAAGACAGTAAACTCAGCTATAAATTGATGAGATCTCATTTCCAGTTTAGTACTGCATTTGAATCCATCAAGTCTAGGTACCATAGTGAAGATTAGTCTTTTTATTATTAAACTTTGATCTATTAAATTAAATGTAAATATGAAGGAGTGCTGAAAATTTCTCAGCTCGATCCAAAAGAGGTTCTAAAAAATTAAAGTTTTGGTTATTTGGTCAGATTTTGGGAAGTGACTTAGACTTACAATATTATAATTCACTGCTAATCTTTTTCTTTTTCTTTTTTCTTTTTTGAGTGTATTCTATATCCTATTAGATATAGAATACATTCAAAAACTGACTAGAATTCTTTTCATATAAATATGACATCCTGAGAAACTATGGACAACAGCAATAATCGTAAAGTGAGTTTGAAAAATATCAAAACTGGAAACATTGAGAAAAATAACATTAGTTCCAAGTGATTGCATTATAAAGAAAAACACAAACAATGAAAGGATGATATAGCAGCTCAAAGAAATTACAAAGTTTCAAAGTTTAGTTTTGTGCATAATTTTAGATTCAAGGTTTATATTTTTTAACCTATCTTCATCAGAAACTCTAAATTGCTGATAGATTAATGTTCATTGCATGAAGTCATAAGTCTGTTTTGTTATACATTAATCTCATGGCAAAACAAAAGACAAAAACATGAACACCTTTATGTTTGTAGCACACATACCTACAAAGCTGTCAGAACTAATAAAGTAAACTTTCCTAGAAGATGAAAAGATGTTGAATGAATACACAAGATTTGTGAAACCATTCTTTCAAGCAGAAAATTTCAAACAAGAGAAGAGTTGACTAAAATAGAAAGATTTAGGAATAGAAATACAAAAAATGTTACCAGCACTCACTGATCCTTATATCTGTGGTGGTTGGCTTAACAAGTTTGATTAAGAAATCAATGAACAAATGAATGAATACTTGATATTACTGAGTTTCTTAAGAATTTATTTTCACTCACTTTTATATAAAGTTTCACAAATTCTTCATATAGTTTTTCATTGTAAAACCATTTTTATAACTTAATTTAAACTTCTAGGTCATGTTAATATTTATTACTAAGGTGTTAATTTAATGTTATATTTCTGCTTATGTGTCAAAGTAGAAATAGATTTTTATATCTATTATTGCATGTATACTTTAAATATTTCTAAAGAAGTAATGGATTTTTATTTACTAATCTGACAAATTTTTATCATTTTGAATGTAGTTTTTAATGGTTACCCATTTTTGAGATGTTTTGTTTATTTTTTATTTTTAACAGTATTTATTTATTGTCTGCCAACCTGAATATTTGAAAAATTTTATTAAGCAAAAATTGCTTATAAAAGAGTATAGATATTTGCTTAATCAGCAACATACTTTGTGAACGAGTTCGTTAAGCACACATCAGATCTAACAATGATTTCTCTGCATTAACATTAATACATAATAGTAAGTAACTTGTTTTTTCCAAGTCTTTTTGGAAAAATAATGTAAGAAATAAGTTCAAAAATCTAAAAATGTCATTTCTGGAGGGTGCAATTTTTCTTTGAAAAGATTTCTTGAATATTCAGCCTGGTAGACAAAAATACCATTAAAAAAATCCATCCTGTTGGTGATGCTTCAGTATATGCTAACTGCACCTCTGCAGGAAGTAAAAGTCTCCCAAGGGGGGCACCTGTTTGCCATGGCGACTTGTGATGCATGAGGTTGGGATCTTGGTGGTTGAGGTCTTTAGGAGTTGAGCTATACATATATTCCTAAACTCAAACAAATCACTTTGGCCTCTACCTGAGCTAGACAGGCAGTTGAAGGGGCAATGCAATCACCTAGCTAGTTACATCAAGTCTTAAGTGAAACTAACAAAACAACCAAAATTCTCTTACACTTACCATGTCAAACATTATCTGATTTAGTAAGTTGTGGTTGTAAGGACAATCAGACTGTGGACAATCCAGATATAACAGGTGCTTGGAATCTTTCCCACGTTTGAGTTTACTAGTCATGTAACCCTAGAGGAATGAGATTTCCTTCACATCATCTTCCTCATATGAGACTCCAAGGTGGTGGGTGGCAAGCATGTTCCATGAATAATAATAAAGTATGAGCACAAAAAAACAAGAGTCTACACATTGATATAGATGCAAAAAGTGACACAGAAAATCAATCCAAGGAAAAATTTTCAAAATTCATCGTAATAGAACCAATAGAAGACAATCTAATAACAGTATTGTTACTTTTTGATAGAAGTCAAAGGAAAACATGATACTGAAACACGACTAAGAGTGACCAAATTTCATGATATAAAGGTAAGGATCTACCCAAACCAATTTTTAAATTTCTCCAAATAAGCACTGAACTTTCATTATGTACACTAGAGAAAATTAAGAGCAATAATTTTATAAAAAAGTAAGACATTACAGACATAAAAAGAATATCCATTAAAAAAATAATATAATTATTGATATCAACACTTATATCATCACTTTTGATGCACCAGAACCACCACAAGAAATAAAAATTGGATATACAGTTTCCAAATTAGAAACATATATTCCAAACCCATTAAGATGCTTCACCTGCCAAAGATGTGGACATGGTAAGAATAAATGTACAAGGAAGTCAGTGTGTAGAAAATGATCCCAGCCACACAGATCACATAGCCAAATGAAACCAAATGCCCTAATTGTAAAAAAAAACAAAAATTGAGAACCTTCCAGGGATTGCAAAACCTTCAAAAAGAAAGAAAAAGATATATCAAAAATTAAACGCACCAAAAAAATTCCTTACTCACAAGCAAGAAAAAGCACTGAAACAAACTCTTATACACCATCATATTCAAAGATTCCTCAACCAACATCAAGCTATACCTATGGAAATCTAATATTAAAGAATTTACATGAAACGCAAGAACTAACATATTTAGTTAAACAATTAAAAAACATATTGAAAACTTTAAAATCAGTTGTTAACTTTGAAACAGCCCATATCACTGAACTAAAACTATCAACAAACAATGTAAATCTAATAAAAATTTCACTGACAACAATCTCTCAATGATAAAACATACAAAACTTCTTAAATGAAAAATTCCCAAAACAGAAAACTGCCAGAACAAAATCCAATCAAACCTCAAAACAAAACTGATATTCAAAAAACAGAAGAAACAGAATTAAAAACAAATAAACTGGATTGCAACACACATAAAAATTAAAAGAAATGAAACAAACCCAAATAATCAAAAACATAAAAATACTTAACAAGGAACAAGTTCACAAACAAGAAAAACTGTATAGAAACTATGGTAGAATATAGGGACATAGATAACCAAAAACATAGTCATCCTTAAAATCCACTAACTAAAATAAAATAATTATCACTCAAATGGAACACAAGCATCATACAATTGGAACAGTAGAAGTGTTAAACCAAACTATGAGGAAATCAAAGAACGCTTACAAATTACAATCCAAATAGAGTATGCTTGCAGGAGATCTTTCTTAATGAAACTGACAACATCGCCTTCAAAGGTTATGAAACATCACAACATAAATGTATCAACAATAGAGAATAGGCTAAATTGGGTACTTCAATATAGGTTAAAATATCAATACCCCATGAAAAGCTACAATTAAATACAAATATATAGACCATAGCAGTAAAAGCTTCAATTCATCAATATATATATGTGTGTGTGTTTGTGTAAATGATCTCTCAATATCATACTCATCACCAAATGTGCCTTTCCTTGAAAGATATGTACAAAAATGTTAAACATGATAGAAAAATGGACATATGAAAATGGATTTCATTTTTCCAAAACAAAAATTTTTTGTCTGCATTTTGCAGAAATTGTTCTATTCTACATTACTTGACGATCCAGAAAAGGAAACCAAACGAAAAAATAATTTTAATTTTTGTCAGACCTACTTCTACTTAACAGTACTTGGCAATCCAGAAAAGGAAACTGAATGAAAAAAAATGTAACTAACTTACACTAAACTTGAATTCGAGCTACTAAACTACAAGTATTCAAGTTTTTCAAGAGAAAAAAAGCACTCTTGATTCCATGAGTGAGTAAGAAATTGAAGTTTTTTTTCTTATTCACTTCAATTAATTTTTTATTTTGGTTTACTAAAGTTTTTTTTTAATTGTATTCGGTTTAATCTTTAAAAAAAAGACATGGATAAACATGGATGAATTTAAATACATCATTGGAACTTAAATGGCAGGAGAAGCAGCTTGAGCAGCAAAAAAGAATAGAGAAACTCCAGCTGGATTTACAAAAAAATGACTTGAAATTCAAAAGCAAACTGTGAAAGAACAACTTGAATTTCAAAAGCAAGTTGAAAATGAATGGCTCGAATTTCAAAAACAAACAGAAATCTGACATCAAAAACTAGTAGAAATTCTACTTTAAACTCAACATCAGTAAAAAAAACTTGCTTGAACTAGCAAACAGGAGACAGATTAGTGAAAATGAAAATGCATTCTCACAAAACACAATCTTGGGTGTAATAGACATTTTTACATATTCACCAAACTGGAATATAACTTTCACTTCCTATTTTAGAAGATTTGAGAATTTATACAACACAGATTGCATAAATTGGTCTGACGCTAAAAAAGTTTTCCTTCTTCTTTGAAAGCTAGGCACCATAGAGCACACTAAATTTGTGAACTATATTTTACCTCGTAAAACAAGTGAACTAACATTCACTGAAGTGGTTATACTTCTTATAGAACTTTTTAGTCTAAAAACTTCACTTTTTCATAAGAAATGAAAGTGTATGAATTTAACCAGAAAACTTAGTGAAGATTACACTACATTCACGTTGGTCATGAACAAGCATTGTGATGATTTCAAACTGTCAGAATTGAGTGCAAATAATTGTAAGTGTCTGATATTTGTTCAGGGACTCATTTCAGCTAAAGATGCTGAAATGAGATGTAGAGTTTTGAATAAATTGAAAAATGAGCCAAATGTTACTCTCCAACGTATGCTTCCAATCTCTTACAGTCTTCCACTGTAAGAGATTTGTAAGCATACATCAAGATTAAAAAAATATCGAGGAATCTGGTATAGCTCATTTAAGAAAAATATGCCAAAAAAAAAAAACAATTTAATTCTTCCTCTAAATCAAACCAACCAAAAAGGAGCAAGACAACTTGCCCCTTAACCTGTGTTTTTGTTGTGGGTCACTACATTGGTATCAGGACTGCTGTTACTGGAATAAAAAATGCTTAAATTGTAGCCTTGTTGGGCACAAGAGCTCACTTAGAAAAAGTTGGGAAAACCAACCTTGCTAAGAACTAATAAAATGGCCAGGTCTTTTGACAGGGGAGAAAATCAAATTATGGGAGAACTTATCACTAATGTAACTTTTCAAGGAAGGGTGTTAAAAGTAAAAATGTTCATATGAAAGAATACAGAGAATTTATTCAGCACCAACTGGATTGAGAAATTTAAGTTGTGGGACATGCCAATTAATTCATGTTGCAAAATTTGACCACCAAGGAAAATAATCTAATAAAAGATTTAAAAGAAAAATTATCTGGAAGTTTTTTCTGGGGACCTTGGTCAGTGTAATAAGATGATGGCAAAATTTGAATTAAAAGATGATATCCAACCAACAATGTTTAAGAAAAAATGAAATGTGCCTTTTACCTCTTGACCGCAAATAAATGAAGAACTCAACAGACTAGAAAGAGCCGGTGTCTTGTCAAAAATTGTGTACTGCTAATGGGCTTCACCTACTGTCTATCTGAAGAAGAAGTCAAACAAGATCTGGGTCTGCGCTGATTTTTCAACATGGCTTAATGTGACATTCAAAGACTATCATTCTTTACCTTCACCATTTAAGGAAAATGACAAACTTTATTGTCATAAATACAAAAAGAAAAAATATTAAGATTCCTGCAGAGTTGATACTTAGGACAGGGGGGTTATGGTAATTTACCCATGCACACATGAACTCTTCCAAACTATAAATAAGCAGCAGTTTCTACTTTGTCAGAAAGTTATTCCAGCAGATAGCTCTGACAGCCGGACCAATACAGTCATGCTTGTGATCATCTCATGTTGTATATGTTTGTACTATTGTTCTTTGTTAATATGTTTGTTTAACTCTATTCTTTTTTTGCACCTTTATTTGTGGCCCTAAACAGGCCACAACACAAGTAATGTATCCATCCATGCAGCTGAACTACAAAGCCATTAAAATGGCACTTAAATTGATGGAAAATTCAAAATATAGGAAGTTTATAATATTCTTAGACTCTATCTAGTTTAACAGCAATTAAATAAAGAACACAAAATTCCCATATTCAAGAAACCCTAGAAACTTGTCATCATTTAGTAAAGCCCAAAACTTGGCTTGGATTGGGGAAAATCATGAACCTGACCTACTGGCAAAAGAGGCAACAAAAATGAAAATAACAAACACCAAACTCCAATATACATATTCCAAAAACAAAATTATGCAACAAATCGAAAGAAAATGGCAAGCAATTTGGGAATAAGAAAGGAGAATATAGAGTCATTGGTTTATTGCAGACAAGGTATAGTACTCAACAGAATAAGAATTGTACACACTCACCTGACACACACACATGCTCAAGGCAGAAACTACTCCTTGGTGTACCCACTGCAACCAATTTCTTACTGTCAAGCATATCTTGATAGAATGCAAGAAGCACAAAAAAAAAAAAAATGTAATAACTGTTACCAAGCACAAAATCTTAACATGCTCTTCAGAAATGTACCAACTGTCCAAATAAGATATATGAAGAAAATAAGACACTTCTAACTTCTATAGAAAATACAGTCTGGACTTTTAGTTATACTACTTACATTTTGAAATACTCTTGAACTGTACAAATTGTGATATTTTGAAAACAATTTAAAAAAACTCACAACTACCTGAAACATTTTGAAATATTCCTCAATAAAAAAAAATAGTTTCACCATTAAATGACCCACAGGGGTTGATGTGCTGGTAAAACAAATTAACAATCAATCAATCATTTAAAAAATAAATGGAATGTCAACTCAAAATTGGATATCCACTAAAAAATAACGTTTAAAGTGATAAAATCTTAAAAAAGATTACAAACTATTATCTCATTTTTTACCATTTTTCCCTTTAAACCAATTTGTATGAAATGAACACAATGACATTAACATTACTTTGATTTTACCCAGAAAATTTAAATAAAAATCTCAGGTTTCAGTTTGAAACAGATCATAAAATTGTGTAATCAAAATTATGTATCATTTTTATTTGCAAATTCCTATTAATTTTTTTTTAGTAGGAGACAATTTTTATTCAAACATACAGCCTTATCTAGGTTACATTTTACACAGTCAGTCTCCAATTATTAATTATCTAATTTGCTCTCTTGCAATACTGATCTCATCTCATATTTGAAGTTAACAGCTGCATCTTATCAACAAATTAATCAGTCTTCAATATGGACACCAACAAATATTTTTTGTTTTTATTTAATTGATATCAAGTTTTCATCATCATTTCTTTATCAGATATTAAAGATCACATTCACTTATATTCTGTGCATCATTCCTATAAATTGTATTCCTGTAAACATTTCAACTCTTTAAATATACAGCAAATCTACTTTAACTAATAGTTTACATTTGTCAATAGTGTTCTAACATATATGCTTGAGATACTTTCATTCATTATCCATAATCTAAGGAAGCAAGAAGTTATCTATAATCTTCAACTATAGATAATTTTCATCTTGTTTTGAGTTGCTTTTTTTAAATCAAATTATATGAAGTTTTCTTTGTTTCTTATCTCAAATGAAAACAAATTAAGAAAGCACTCAAGAATCCACCTATTCACAGTCATTTATTCTGCTTCTATAATTCTGTTTTTTAAAGTATTATCCCATTGAGCATTAAATCCAAATCTTGTAACTAATAGTCAAATGGCATTCAGAAGCAAATTGTAGCCTAAGTTTTTACCACTAACCCTAAGTAGTAATTAAAGAGATGCCTAACACTGTTCATTCAACTGGTTCTTTCTTTTTGGCTCTGTTGGGAAAGCAGTCAAACATTAAAACAAATTCTGGCAGTTTATCAGTTGAACTGGTTTTAGCATTTGTTTTTGACTCCCTTGCCTATTTGTGTTACCTGCTGAACAATCATATGCTTCATTTCTTTCCCTGTTTTTGGAGAACTCTGGCAGTATGCTCTGTATTTAGCTAACCTGCTTACAGAATTTCTGCTACAACTACATTTTGAGTGATTCAAGAAGTAAAATTTTGAATTATTCAAGAAGTAAAAATTTTACTTGTTATAAGAATAAAATTATGCATCTTGATGAATTAGTCATATTAACCATTTGTGATCATAACCTAAAAACAAGGAAATTTTATCAAATATTTTAAATGACTAGAATTATAAGTAAATCTATGTAGAAAATAAATATGACTAAAAAATTAATCCTATTTTACTAAAATTTTAAACAAGACCAAATACAAGCGGAATTGATAAAAAAATTTTTCCATAAATTAATCCTGAGTTAAAACTTACTTTTTGTAAAATACAATCATGAATTTAATTACCTCACATTTTAACCAAATATAAAATGAAAGCTTTCATGTTTTTTAGATTCTTAACTAAATATATGGTTAAATATTTCTCTCTTCTAATGTTTTTTTAAGATGGAAAATATTCTTATTTTGTCTTTTATATACCATAGTTCAATTTGTCCAGGATAGCCAGTAAATTTTTACTCAGATATTTACATAATTTTTTATATCCATTTTTTTCTCAAATTTAAAAAATAACTTTGCTTTGTCACAGACACTTTTAATTGATTTTTTTATTTTAAATTACTTTTAGTGTTTTTAACATCATTTTAAAATGTTTTATTTTTCTTTATATATAATATATTTATAAAATCACTTGTTTTATCGAAATGGATTAATCATAGACTATTTTTTTAAAACAATCTTTACCCATAGCAAGTTTTAGTCTGATTATTTTCTGATTATGTGATGTGTTTATTGACTCAAAATATTGTTACAGTCTTTTTTCCTCTAGTTCTCTTTTCTCTCTTCTCTTTCATTTATGAACTTTATGTAAATTAGGTTTTATTTATACATTCCTCTTGAGATAATTTTTTTGTATTTTTATCTGTTAATAAATGACCTAAAAATATTTTACTATGTCTATAATCAATACATTATATTTCTTGCTTTGTGGAAGTTTTATTTGGCTCTGTAAGACAATTAAATGAATCAATACGTATAATTTTCAATAAATAAAATCAAGAAAAGTGATATGTCATGAATGGTATTTAGTTCAGAAAATAAATAAATACATTCTCATTTTGGTACAATTCCATAAATATAGCTTACTCAAGAAATGTGATTGAATGACCTTTGAAATACCTCTTGTTCATTTAATTGTTTTGCCTATAAATTTAGTTGTTTTTATTTTGTACAGTAGGACAAAAATTGTTAGGTAATTTATCTCCAATTGATTTAAATTATACAAGAAAATAATAATTTCAAACAATTATGTTACGGTTTACTTGAAATAGAATATGATGACTGCAAAAAAATTAAGATTGTAACTATAAATCATTTTGCATTAAAAAAATCTTGCATACAAAGAATATAAATTAATTTTACTCACTTGTATTTCATTTTTTTCTTTTTTGTAAATTTTCAAGTCATTTTAATATATATATTGAATTATGCAGAAATGATATTCTTCTGTTAGGTATTGTAAGGATTAAGTTTAATAAAAACAAAAATAGTTTATATCAAACATGAAATTCAATACTTAAAGTAAAAAAAACAATTTTAGATCAATGGTATTTCTGATTTATTATTCATAAAAGGGAAGTCAATGTAGTTACATCTTTTCAGACCTTGACAAAATAAATCATACAATAAATGGATAGATTTCAGCAGAAACTCTAAATCACAGCTGATAGAAGCAAAAAAACTCATATAGTAGCATCAATCAGTCAGTTAATTGCCATATGTAATACATGCTTGGGCAATCATGTCTCTTTCAAGACATGACTGACTAAACAAGATTTTCCCGCAGTAGGTTGCCATTGCTTTCTGTGGTAGACCAGCTGCCAACCAAGGTTATAGAACCCAATCTGTCCAGCTATTCAACCCATAGCTGGAGGGAGAAAAGATGGATCAGTACCTTTCCCAAAGGTATAAGTAAATGAAATGAATTAGAACTTGGATCTCTGATTTCTTATTCCGAGCCAATGTCCATTACACCACAACGCACATTCTGTGGTTGCACAAGCAGGTGTATTTGTCTGTGTTGAGTAAAAATATCAGTATGTGGCAATATTAAATGAATTTTATTATTAAAAGATTTGTTTAAATATAAGATGTTTTACTTCATGTAGCTGTGTTCATCTACATCCTCTTTAAAGAAAGGATTTTGACATCTTAAAAGTAGGTGATTTCTCGCAAAAAAAGAAAGAAAAGAAAACATTTATGAAAACAAATGTAAATATTCCTTTTGAAGTAATTATATTCTATTTGACCAGGAGAAAGTTACTTATTTCCATGCATATCTATTAATGCATCTATGTTCAATGATCTTTCAAAGACCACTTGCCAAGAATATCTTCAACAAAGCTTATAATGGGATCTTCATGTACTTTACAAGTAGAGATGTATGAATGCACAGCTGATAACTTTTGCACATTTTTATTTGCATTTAATTTGCAAAGACCCAACTATAAAACAGAGCAAATGAAAATAGTAGTACACTATTATAAAAGTCTTCAAAAAACTAAGTAACC
The DNA here is from genome assembly GCA_037127315.1 of Ascarosepion bandense. NCBI lineage: Eukaryota > Metazoa > Mollusca > Cephalopoda > Sepiida > Sepiidae > Ascarosepion > Ascarosepion bandense. The sequence continues at coordinate 981,387 of JBBBDQ010000536.1, read as the reverse complement.
AAAAATGTACTTTTACCTTATAAATAAAAGGGTTAATGTAATATGCTTTAATAAATTATTGGTCAGTGAAAGAGGAAGAAAGAAATTTATACACTGAAATATTTTACTGATAACTTTTGCTTTTTAATACATATTAAATAATTGGACAGCAATACAGGGCTGGCGTGCACTAATCCCTGAATGAGGGGTGGATGGCGGGGTGGCTCAGACAGTGCTTTATGACCTTTGCTATCTTAACATTTCCTTTTTGTTTTTACTTGCATTTGTATATGTTACAATTAAACTAGGCACAACTGGCTATTAATGGATGAAAAATTTTCACAGATTTTAATTTAATTCTGGGGTCTCATTTTTTTTTTTAAATCCAAATCTGTAAATTTGTTTTGCTCATACTAAGTTAAAAAACTGCTATATAAAATGTACTATTTTTTATCTATAATGTTGAATGTGCTAAAATGTTTCAACAAGAAAAATCTCAAATTGATGTAAAAAGTTGCCAAAATACATTGTTGTTTTATTTAAAATTGAATGATCTATTATGACATGTCTATAATTTACATATATTGTATTTTCAATTTTTCTAGTTGAATTGTTCACCTATATTACACATGATCCGTATGATAAGGTTACAATATAATTTGTATTTTATATGAATTCTACCTTATGAATATTGAGATGTAGTAGAGTGCAGGGAGGCCCATAACATAGATTCAGGAGAGGCAGCTATATCATAATTGGAAAGCACATAACCCTTGTACCCACCCTGAAGCATTTATTTGCATAAAAGAAATCTATACTTTTGAACAGTTATTTTTTTCAAAATTATTTTTCCACATTTCTTACACTAAAATATTTTTTGTTAAAGAAAAATTTATGAGGCAATAAAGATATGTTTTCAGATAATTAGTTAGTGTCCTGAAAATAAGCTATTTTTTAAATTGATATGATTTAAGAAAGTTGTTGAAAACAACAAAATGTGTTCATGCTGTCATGGACATAAAAAAATAGAAATTAATGATAGTGTCAAAAATCATTATAATAAAATGATAACAATTATAATTATCATTAATTCACTCATTCTAAACGAATGAGAATCAACCTCACTTTTCTCCACTACACACACAAGCAAAAACATGTGACATTCTCACTATTAGATAAGCAGTTCATATGGACAGTTCATTGACACATGTGTTAACAAAAAGTTCATCTCCTTTTCTTTTTTCAGATCATAATAACATCTATCTTTTAGCACTCAACTAAAATGCGATACGAAAATCTCAGACACTTCTTGTATTTTTCCAACTATATTATCTGGACGCTCATTACACACACCTATAAAATAAACATACAGAAGAGACTATATACACTTATTCATTATCTCATCCTTCTGTCAGATTCCAGTCCATATTTGATCTACATTTGACCCAAAACTCAAACCTTTACTTAGTATTACTGTCTTTCATGTCTCCAAGACAATTTGTTGTTTCCACATTTTGTTTCTTCTCATTGTTACAAGTATTTTTGTATATATAAATGTTAGAGGGTTTATAAGTATTTACACAGAGTTATAACTCCCTTGTAATTCTTGAGGGAAGGTTTTAGTATGAATGTTCTTGAGTGGAATAAGATATGTTTTTGAAGTTTCTCCTTATAAATTACAAATTCCTTTTGTAAAACAAAGCTTAAGCATGTTTGATATATTAACATTTTCTGTTGCTCATTAACTTTTTTTCAAAACACATTGGAACATTGATTTGAGCATTATCTGAAGTTGTTTTTTTATTCAATTACAAGATGAACATATAAATGAGTAATAATAATAATTGCTTTTGTGAAATGTAAACTGTTTCAAAAGTAGATATAAATTGATAGCAGAATTTGTTACTGTTTCATTGTGTTTGTTATATTCTTTATAATAAATATATGAAGAAAGTTTACAGAAACATTTTTTGGAGTTACATAAAAAATATTATTTCAAAACATGTTTAACAAATATGAGATCAGTAAGTATTTTGAAATATGAATCAGTTACCATAATTCATTATAAAGGTGTGTGTGTAGATAAGTGGTTGAAAACTTACCTTGAGTTTGTTGGGTGTACAGAATGTGCAAGTGGTATAATATATAATAGCTTGGAATAAGAAATCAGAAAAATTGAGTTTGAATTTCAATCAAGTTTATTACATTCACTTAAGCACAAACACCTTTGATAAAATATTAATCCATCACTTCTTCCTCCAGCTATTGCTTAAGTAGTAGAATTTGTTGCTATAAAAATCATAATCTCCAAAGTATTGTTAATATAATAGTTACTCACAAAAAAAAAAGAATTATTCTTATTCCCAAATATGATTTTGCTTTAAATAATCCACTAAGGATTGATATGACAAAAAAATTAATCAAATCAACTGTGCGGATTGAGCACATTTTTTTTTATAATTGTGTCATTCCAAGCAAGGATTCTTATTCCCAAATATGATTTTGCTTTAAATAATCCACTAAGGATTGATATGACAAAAAAATTAATCAAATCAACTGTGTGGATTGAGCACATTTTTTATAATTGTGTCATTCCAAGCAAGGCATTGTACTGCCACAGTTGTGCAGGGGGTTACATAGGAGAATTGTTATGAGGAGTGAGAGGTTGCAGGAGGTGTCAGGAAGAGAGTAGGTGAGGGAAGAAATTACTGATGAGAGTGGGGTGGATGTAGAAAAGCATGAGAGAGAGGATGTAAGTTAGTGAGACAGGAGATGACTATTGACTTTACATTTAAATTCTTGGAGATTGTAACTGTCAGAAAACAAGTATGCGAAAGAGAATTCCACAGGCGAGAAGTGCAAGAAAAGAAGCTTCTGGAGTAGAATTTGTGTTTACAATTTATTGGTTTCACAGTAAAAGGGTGTGACTTAGTTGCTAATCTTGTGGCTCGAGGAAATTCGTATATAGGGGGCACCAGTGAGCTAAGTTCATCTTGCAGAAGCCATGAAAGTATTCGTAGAAGAGACACAGGGAAGCCATACTGCATTGGTGAGAAAGCGACTGTATCCTAGCTGCCAAGTCAAGATCGATCACATTGCAGATTCTTCATTGTATTCAGTCAAGGACACCTAAGTGGATAGCATGAGCACTGGACAAGATATGGCAGCAATACTCAATGCATGGGCAGATGGTAGACTTGTATATGTGCAGGATTGTTTGGGACGGGAAAAACTTCCTGGCCCTACACCCTACACAGAGAACCGGCTTTCTTAGCAGCAGATTTAGCTATGGATTCTATATAGTTATTCCATTTGAGGTTTGGTGTGAGAGTTAACCTGAGGAGGCGCAGTGTTTCACTTTCAGGGAGAGAAGCCTGATCCATGTTAATGGGCGAGAGGAACAATTGTCTGTGGTGGTTATTGGATAGCAGCTTCATTTTGGAAGCATTAAAATTTATGAGATATTTCTTACCCTGGTCCACCACGGATTGGAGGTCCTTTTCAAGCTCGGTAGCAAGGTTTGTTTTTTCAGCCTTGGTAGATTTTTGATCGAGACGAGAGTAAACCGTAGTGTCATCAGCATATATGCCCACTTAGGATCTTATTACATCAGGGAGATCGTTAATATAGATAAGGAAAAAGGGTAGGACCTAGAATAGAGCCTTGAGGGACACCAGCATTCATGTGAGAGTATTGGGAGGCTTGTCCGTTCAATATCACCCTCATTGTATGGTTTGAAAGGAAGGACTGGATTAGGTCAAACAGTTGTCCAGTTATATCATAGCCTTGCAGCTTGCATAGAAGGCCAGCATGCCAGACTCTGTCAAACACTTTGGAGATGTCAAGGGCCACAGTTTAGGCTTCGCCGTTTTTGTTGAGGGCCTGGTGTATATACTCAGTGATGGTCGTGAGCATATCAGCAGTAGATCTGGTGAAGCAGAAGCCATATTGTTTGTCAGAGAAGAGTCTATGGGCTGTGAGATGTTGTACCACCTTGGCATTGATGATGGCTTTGAACACTTTGCCAAAGATCGGTGTGAGGCTGATAGGGCAATAATTAGTGAAATCAGAGGATTCTCCAATACTTTTATATATAGGAACCATGGAGGAGGATTTCCAGCAGACAGGAAAGCAGGAAGCAGAAAGGCAGAAGTTATAGAGTTTAGAGAGAACAGAAGAGAGTTCAGGAGCACATTTGTTTAGGACAATGATGGGTATTCCGTCACCACCACTCGCCTTATGGAAGTCAAGCTTAGAAATTATCTTGTAGACCACCAAGGGAGTAATTTGTATGTCAGTCAGTTGGGCCTGGGTTTGGAGAGGAAAGTTGGGTACAGATACTCCAGATGAGTCCAGTGTCAAGTTAGTGGAGAATCTGTGAGCGAAGCACTCAGCCTTGTCTTTTGAAGAGGTGAGGACCTCAAATTCATTTGTTAGAGGGGGGATTGAGGGCTTACTGTTGTTCAGCACACTTTTACAGAGCCTCTAGTAGTCTTTGGAACTGAACTTACAGGATGTTATGCGCTTCTTCATTCTGGCTGCAAACATCAGCTTAGCTCCATTAAGTACTTTCTTGCATTCATTGCAAGCCAAGGCAAAAAGGTGCCTGTTATGATCTGACACGTGACTCCGGTAAAGTGATTTCGGTGGGCGATGACAGCTGAGCAGACAGGGGAAAACCAGGGGGATGAGTGGGATTTAATTCTCAACTTTCTGGCTGGGATGAAAGCATCGATGCCAGCCTTAACCCAAGAGGATACCTCAGCTGTGCAGTCTTCAACAGGAAGGCTAAATACTTTATTTCAAGGGACATCCCTCAGGAAGTCGTGGAATGAGTCCCAATTGGCTCTTTGGTAGCAGTAAGATATTCTGCTGGTTTGAGGTTCTTGGGTGGGGTGGAGGTGGAGGTAGAAGGAGATATTGATGGAAACTAATGCATGGTCCGAGTTTCCAAGAGGACAGAGTTGCTCGACATTGCAAGAGTCAGGGGTGGAGGTAAAGCACAGATCTAGTAGTGAATCATGCCCATTAGAGTTATTACAGAAATGCGTGGAGAACTCCACCACCTGCGTAAGGGACTGAGTGATAGAAAAATCCATGGTGTGTACACCAGCAAGATCTGTGACGGAGTTATACAGCCACTCAGCATGATGGGCATTAAAGCCGCCAAACACAAACATATGGGTAAACGGGTGGGAGGAAATGGCCTTGTCAATAATGTTGCTGCTACTAAATATTTTATTGAAAGTCAACAAATCTAATATAGTCAAATTGTATTTTAAAGTAAATGGATTAGTTTGGATTCCTGTGCAAATATACTATCTGAGCTGAAAAGGACATTGCTTAAGTACTAAATGTATATATTATGATTAAATTAGAAATCTCGATTATGGAAAAGTTCTTGTTATTCTAAGTTACTCTATTTAGAATTGAATAAAATAAGTTCTTCTAAAGTGTTTTATGTTTTTATTAATTAGCTTTTCATCATCAAGCTGCAGGATACAAAGAGTAAATTGTCTCCATTTTAGATTTTTTTAATTCATGCATGCATATTGTTCTGAATTTTGTTAACTGAACAGTATAGTAGTGGCAGTTAGACACTAGTGAATTGCATCATGATAAAATTCACTAGGCCAGAAATTTGGAAATGGCTAGCTGTACTGCTTAGCATTCACACTGGAAGCTTCAATATGAACACTTCATAGTGTTTGGGAGTCAATCTGAGGACAGTGAAGAGATTTCGAAAAGGTTTCAGACTCAACAAAGGCCTATAAGTGCCTTGAGGAGGTAGTGCTGTTCTGGGTCAAGAGGGTGGCTCCTGTGACTGGCAACAAGACTAAGCACTATGTCACACAGGTAGGTGAACTCAGTCATGGCTGCAACCACCTCACCCTTTACATCTGGCCACCTAACTCCTGACACTGCAACCCATTGATTATTATGTGTGAGTTGCAGTTGAGCAAGAGACCAACAAAATTTCTTGAAACACCAAAAATGAACTTAAGGCAAGGATTATGGCATCATATTCCCCAACTTAAACAAGGAGACAATCCATAAGAGTTGCAGGAGATTCCAAAATTGTTTGGAGGCCATGGTTGAAGCCAATCACAATTTTATTGAATAAATTTACTCTTTAGTATTTCAAGATATTTTTGTGTAATTTTGGTAAATATATCTGTTAAAATGATATGTCAGTTATTTTTATTTTTGTGTTATTTATACAGCAATTTATCCATTGCACTTTGTATATGTACATTTTTCAATTTTGGTAAAGAAACTTAGCCACACTAGTAATTCAATTTGTTTATTATCTGGATAACTTTTTACATTTTGTACTGTTTTTGCTGCAAAGTTGGCAATTTGTAAAGAATTGCAAAAAGATTCTAATAGAATGTGAAAAGGCTTAAAAAAATGAATTCAATAGTTTCTCCTTAATGACAAAATGAAATCTGATGTGTGTTATTGACAGCATATAAATTAGATTTATTGAATTGAAATATTTTCAGATATTCAAGCAACTCAAATTGATTGATATATAATCAAACTTAATACAAGGAATTAATATATCCAAATGTAGTGTTCACAGCCTATTTCTCAGATGTGAGCAACAGAAGATTGCCTGTGCAATTTACTGTCTTCAGATTCACTCCCAAACACTATGAAATGTTCATATTGGAGCTTCCAGTGTGAACACCAAGCAATACAACTTGCCATTTCCAAATTTCTAGCCTAGAAACTAAATCTGTGCAAACTGGATGATTTCTCACATGACCAAGCATTTGTGTAGTGACCTTGCTAGATGCCATAAAATCTATCATTATTTTTACACCAGGGAGTTGCTTGAAGGGACACCACTAGTGCAACAAGAGCAAAAGAAAAGAATTTTGATAACTCAGCCACAAGCTATTTTGGAAATATTGCAAACTATGTTGAAGAGAGAGAAAGATTCATATCAAACTTATATCAGAGTTTAACAGCTTGGTCTCTAAGCCAAATGTGATTGAATGGATAGAAAAGGTAGAACTTATTTGCTAGATGTGTGAAGCAAATAGGTTCTACCTTTAAGACTGTCTGGTTGGTTGTTAAGCATCTATCAGCAATTAAGTAAAGAGAAAAAAGCAGACTCTTTACAGAATGTTCACGATAAACATGTTTGTCCTGTACAAACAGTTCTCTGAGCAAGGAAAGCTGTTGATTTGTACTTGGCAGAATTATATAAACTGGCTTTATTGTTCAGGGGCATCAGCAACCATGACTTGGTCTGTCAAGGGGTTGGCAAATCACGTGAAACAGCTCCTTCATGCTTCTCAGAGGTATTGACCTGATGCTCACTCAAGCTTGAGCAATAATAAAAGATAAGAACCCAGATGAAGACTTGACAGTAGTGACAACTCAAGAGAGGTACCAAAGAACTATGCAACCTACTCCTAGCGGTTCTCATAATATAATTTGGCCTTAATCACTTTACCAAAGATTATAAAAGTTTGCTCTGCAGAGACAGAAAGTCTCATATTTGATGTTATATATACAATAAAATAGGTCACATATCCTTAGATGACAGCACTAGTTTCCTCCCAAGTCAAGATGTAAACTCATTGCTACCAACAGTAGACATTAATGTGTGTTTAAGGAAGTTCATTGCAGTAGTGAACACAAAGTGCTCCTGCATCATAGTGACCAAAGAGATGTGCTGAATGTGGGAGAAATGAAACGTTGACATTGTAACCATCAGCAGCAGATTGCTGATGGAAATGGAAAAGCTGTTGTGCTAGAGAACTCCGTTGGATCTGATCTCTTAATTAGAATAGACGTAATCAAGGCTCTTGACACAAAATCTATTTCTAAGTAAGGAGAGGTTTGATTCACCCAAAAGCCAGTTTCTGTCTGTTCAATGGTACCAGTATCCTCAATTGAGGAACCCGATTTCCAGATAGAATTCAATCAGCCGCAGAATGAGTGAACTGTGTGCTGGAAATGAGCAGAAGTCAAAATATCAGGCAAGTTGCAAAACTGCATCACAAAGTATTCTGTGCCAACAAAAATTAGAGGAACATACAAGAATGAGTTGCAACAATAGATTGAGAAGGATTGGCAGAAGCTTGAACCGCTAAGAGGGCTACTTTCACTGATGGCTGTAATGCAACAAAACAAGTTGAAAGTGTCCCGTAATAGACTAAAGGAAACTCAACTTCCATGTTGATGCAGACACTGATGTTTGTCCCAGCAAAGTAAGAGAATGGAGATATAAGGATTGAATATTGCACTGCTGAATCTCAAATCAGCTTGTCTGCAAGTGCACATTGATGGCATTCCCAAACTGTTATTTTCCAAGACAGAAAGTACTGCTTAACCAGATTTGGATTTGGGCTGAACGTTGCCCCCCAAATAATGAGATCTGTCAATAATACTATGATATCTCAGGATAAAAAATCAGAGTGGCAACCTCAGTATACATTGACATCTAAATGAGGATACTATGTTCGCACTGAACATCTATCATGCTTTAAACTGAAAAGCAAAATTTTTACAAGCTTGGTTACTTGCCTTAACTATCTGAAGGGAAGACAATGTTCTGCTTTGGAAGCATGAGAATGTGCTTTCATGGTTTCTGAGGGTGGTCACAAAGAGGACAGTATTGTCTTTTTGTGGCAAGCTTGTTGGACACCTTTCAGTCTGTGGATGGATGTGAATAGTGGTTGGTGTAATCAAGCAAAGAACAAACACAGTAACGAAAAGCTCAGATGATCAAAATGATGATGCCTCAGTAAAACGGATGCTGACAGAGACTAATACTAGGTTGAGACAAAGTGACCCATGTAGAGGTGAGTGGTGCATTGATAGCAAAGAACTTGATGTTTGGGTTGAAACAAGTTCTTTGGCCACTGTGGATCCATTATTGATGACACATGCTGGTTATAGCCAGAGTTGGACATACATCAACCTCACAGAGTTAGATGCTATTGTAAAGGTGATAAACCTAGCTATACACAGAAGCTAAGACTGCACATTTAAAAACTGATTCACTGTGCATGTGTTAGTGGCTTGCAAACACGCTGACAAAGCCAGAGTGAGCACTAGAGCTGCAAGTGAGATACTGATCAGGCAGCAGCTGCAAACCTTCTTGGAGTTGGTTAAGGAGTATATGTTAATGGTGGATGTTACACTCATCAAATTGAATAAGAACAAAGCAGACAAAATCACCAGAGTCCAGTGGCTGGAGGCAATGAAAAATGAGGCAGAACCTGTTCTACAGGTATATGATGCAACTGGCAGCAGTATGAAACTGAGACAGATAAGGCAAATACACTCACACAGCAAACACCCTGGGGTAAAACAATGTACTTTGTCAGAAAAATTGCTCCATCAATGACAAAAGGGTCTGTGAAATATGCTGTTTAATCCTGCCTGGAATGCCTATCACTTCATCTGGCACCGATCCAATGACGAAAGGGAAAATGAAATTTATAAGATGTGTTTAGAAAGCTATAGAATTGAATTTATTTCATCTTTGATGAATTAAAATATAATGATTCAAATAAGAAATAAGCATTGCCTTGTCAATCTGAAATATTTATGGAAAGATTATTGAAAAAATTGTAAGTTAAAGTGTGATCTCATCTTTTCTTTTGCTGAAATATATATTATTCTCAGCACAAATAAAATACATAGTCTCAAGAAGGTAATGCTTACTTCTAGATATGTGATTTTAATAAAAGGTAAAAACAAATTGATCTAATTCACTGCTACTGTTGCTTATTACAGCATATATTTTCTCTTTGGTCATTAGAAGAAATAGCTGAAACATTTATAATTGGATTATAATTAGAAATATCATACTGTAAGTAGAATTTTTAAGAGTTTCTACAACATAAGATGTATTAGCCAAACCAGGAACTGTTTTCATCGAGAAAACTAATTATTTTCTAATGAAAAAAAAGTATGAAAGCTTCTATGCTTGAAGATCTTTTTCCAGATATATGCAGAAATTGACATTAATTAGTGCAGACTATAATTAATAAATTCAAGTAAATCAGAAACTGAGATGTTATCAGAATAATCATTTAGACTTGACTTGGATGTAAAATTGGAAGCAGTTTATTGATCATTTGAATATATATATATATATATATATATATATATATATATATATAAAGCTACTTTTATTTCTTTATCTTTTTCTGTAAGATATCAAGAATAAATCAATTAATTGTTGTTTAGATTGTATATTTTTTTAGTCACTGAATTTAATTATAATTTTGGAACTTAGGGAAATTCAGCTATGCATTAATTTTTTGGAATATTAGTTAGTTCTTCAAATATCAGCCCTAATAAAAGAAAAACTCATAAATTTTTCATAGTAAAGGACGTATTTGAAAGAGGTCAGTTGTTTTTCAAAAATACAAAATGTATAAAAGTTAAATTTTTATAAGTAAAGCTTAAATCTTCTACAATTATTTTTTTTCAGATAGAAGTATATATATATATATATATATATAGATATTGTTTTTTTTTTTAAACTCAAATAATTTTAAATACAAAAACAAATTTAATTATATTATGCTCTATGATCTAAACCTGTTTTTTCTCTTCATCTGGAGATATATATATATATATATATATATAAAAGAGAGAACATCATTTTTATAATTCTATTACTACCACAACCTGTGTTGATGCAAAAACATCCCAAAATCAACATACATATATAATGCCTACTAGACACACATGCACACACACACAGTGATCCAAATCCTACATAAAAATTAAAATTATGATACCCTTACACAATAAATTATGCACACAAACAAAATTTGACAAGTCAAATGCATGTGTAGTTTGCTTAATCAATGAAAAGCAAACAATACAAAATAAAAATACCAGAAGATTTTTTTCATATCTCATTCTCTGATGAATCTTTAATAAAAGGGAAACATTGTAGATTTCCTATTTGTTCTTTATCCTACCATTCTGATCCATATTTGATCCATATACATGCATATATATGTGTGTGTGTGTGTGTGTGTGTGCATGTATATGGATCAAATATTGGTCATTAGAAGAAATAGCTGAAACATTTATAATTGGATTATAATTAGAAATATCATACTGTAAGTAGAATTTTTAAGAGGAACTGTTTTCATAAATAATATATATATATATATATATATATATATAATCAGTATGCAGTGTATACTTCCGATTTACCATGAAATAACATGTCTGCCTTAATTTTTCTCATATATATATATATATATATATATATATATAAACATGATCTATAACATTTCCTGAATCCATCATAAAAATTCAGAATGTGTCAGGAAACCTTCAATAATAGAATGACCAATAACAGCTAGTGGACTTGAAAAATATATTTTGCTAAAAAAATTATTTTAAAAGAAATATTCTATAAATTTCAACCAACAGTAATGCTGACTGTTCATTTAATGAATACTGAAGTTTTCTTTATTAGGTAATGGCTGATCTCACCATTACTATAGAATATTTGCTATAGGTAATGGACTAAAAATATGAGACTGGTCAATTATTAAGACAGAACACTAAAAGTTTGAAATGTAGAGAAAATACTTAGAGTGCTATATATATTTTATTTTGTTGAGAATATAAAATTAACATCATCCTATAAAAACAACTTATGAAATCTATGAATTTCATAGCTATATAAACTTCAGTGTTTGCTGCTGCTAAGTTCCAGGAAAACTACACATAAAATTAACCTGAAAGCATCACATTTTTCTCTTACTTACATAAGCAATTAAGTAAAAGATATTTCATCATGAAAATTTTTTAACTATTTCTGTTGACAAATTTTTATGGCACATTTGCAAGTGCTAAAAGCAAGGCAAATCAATATAAGAACAGCTCAAAATGCAGCAGACTTCAGTGCATTTCTCAAAATCCTCTTCTGTATGTTGTATTCAGTACACTGGCTGTAGATCTTTTGTCTTTGTTTTATTGGCATATATGCAATAATAAAAAGTTCCTTCTTTTTCCACTCAAATATGTGTAAATTTGTAAAGAAGCTGTGCTGAAAAATGACTGTGTTAAATTGTCTAAAATTATTATCTGTATCTTAGGCTACAAACTTATCAATCACTTCTAACTTCTTAATTGGACACAAAACTATAATGAAAGTTAGCATTTGTAAAAATTTCTTTAAGAAAATTGATTTTTGTGATGAAATATCAGCCATCTTTTTCTGAAAACAATGAGCAGAAAAAAGAAAACTCTCACAAGCTTCAAATATTTTCTCTAATCATTCAAACAGTTTAATTGTATTTGAATTTTGTTGAAACTGTTTGGCCAGGTCAAGCTACTGGTAACATGTAACCCAATATAACTTGCTGTTTTTCTGCTGGTGAGGTGGGTGGCATGTCATCCCACAAGATGAAAAACAAGACTTGTCAAAGGACAGATGAGCTTCTTATAGGAGCTAATGTCCAAACTCTGTGTGTTTATATATATATATATATATATATATATATATATATAGATAGATAGATAGATAAGGCTAGGATGATATCTCAAGCCTTCCTTGAGATGGTATCTTGATAAAAACACTTGATGTACTTGGACTACCTTGAGTGTCTAAGTTGAATGTATGAAGAGCATTAACTGGCAATCTAAAACCTTGCCTTAAATCATTATGAAAAATCCTTTGTCAAACAGGACCCATCTTGTATTATGCAAGATTAATCTTACCTAATAAAAAAAACACAGCTATGTATGTAAGTATGTGTAATTAAGGTCCTTGTACTTTAGACCATGAACTTATCAATCAATTCTTGTATATATTTTTATTGACTTTACCTTTTTATAGAAATCACTGGACATGAAATCTGTCAAGAATCAAATTTAATTATATAATGAAGAAATAGGTGTAAGTTTTTCTCTTGCTAAATTTTAAAAGGAAGAAATTACAGTAAAATGTTTTTTTTCCATTGTTAAAAATTGAAATGTTTCTTCTCAATGTACAAGAAATATCAGCTCTGCTACAATTTTTCTTCTTACTGAAAGATACTATCAAAAGTTTGTCTCTTTCTTAATTTCTGTCAAGAATGACAAGAAAGAAGTCTACCTACAAAAAAGCAAAATCAACATTGTACACTATTTGTTTCATGGCCAATGATGGAGCTGCATGTTAGAATAATGTATCCCTCTAAATAAATTAGAAACAAAACAGAAACAGTTCTTTTATTAAGCGAAGTCTTTTTGATCATTTGATTTTAATAATAAGGTAAAGGAATAAGAAAATGGAAAAAAGCTTCTAAGTTATGTGTTTTGTTCCTAGAAAAAACTTCTTCAGACAGATTCCATTATTAGTCTTATATATAAAATGTGGTGAAGGAAAGAAATATGATTCTTTCTCATAATTAAATATGTCAGACATATTTTTCATTTTGTCACTCACTTACCCATTATTTCTCTTATATATATACAAGGTGTGATGGATAAATTGTTGAGATTTTATATTCTTAACTTTGTGCATTGTTTGTTTTTGATTTTGTTGTGTGCACATTATAGAAGAGTCAGCTGGGCACTGTCTGTGAGAAAAAGAGCAACATGTTGCAATTCACTCAGCCAGAAATTTAGAAATGGCATGCTGTACTGCTTGGTATTCATGCTGGAAGCTTCAGTATGAACATTTCAGTGTTTGGGTGTCAACCTGAAGACAGTGCATATGATTTGGAAAGAGGTGAATGACTGTAATGGTGATTACAAAGGTACAGCAGCTCAGAAAATTCACTCTGATTGTTCTGATAAGAAAAGAATTCCCAAATTTTGTTGGTGAGGGTCTCAGACTCAACACAGAGGTCTACATCAAGTGCCTTGAGGAGGTAGTTATGCTTTGTATCAAGAGAGTGGCTACTGGAAGAATCTATGTCTGGTAACAGGACTTGCACCATGCCACACAAGTAGAAGAACCCAGTCATGGCTGTCAGGCAATTTCTCTGATCACATTACCCCTTACATTTAGCCATCTAACCCTCAGATTGCAACTTGACTATTATGCAAGGATGATAGCAACATTCATCAACTTAAACAAGGAAACTCTCCAGAAGAGTTGCAGAAGATTCTCAAGTTGTCTGAAGGGCATGTTGGAAGCCAATGGCAATTTTATTGAAAAAAATTACCCTTTAGTATTTCAAGAAATTTTTGTTTAATTTTGGTAAATATATCTATTAAAATGAGATGTCAGTATTATTTTCATTGTTTGCATAATTTAGATAACAAATTTATCTATCAAACCCTGTGTGTTCTTAAATCTTATTTTTAATTGTAATAACCATATTAACATTTATAATGCAGACTAGATGCACAATAAATATATATTGTTCATTGGCAAGAAAGCTACCTAAAATATATTCTGTTCCTCATATAATTGTGCATGTGTGATACTGTAAAAAGAATAAGGCTTCAACTTTTATTGATTTATCAATATAATTAATATATGGTAATATTTTCACAATTGCATCAGTTATAAAGCTGCCAATTGTAACAGACATCTGAAGAAGCTGGCAATGTACATCAACTGAAACATTGTAACTATAAAAACCTATATGAGGGCACTATTCTGAATTTATCAGGACATTATAATTGTAATTCTTCATTGAAAAAATTCAGCAAAGAAAATTAAAAAGTGTTGATGAAATAATTTACACATAAAATTGTAAATATTATATTTGCTCCAAGTGCTTCAGACCATGGTTTTCAAAAGAAATATTGTTTTAGCTCAACATTTTAATGTTTTCGTTTTATTTGTAAAGATTTTATTGAATCCCCCTCTTTTCAACTCATTAAGTCAAAATAATTTCTTAAATATAATTCTTTTATGTCTTTGTTTTTCTTGTTACTTAAGTCTCTCTCTCTCTCTCTCTCTCTCTCTATATATATATATATATATATATATAATGTCTGCTATTTGTCGCTCTTTTCATATAAACTTTATAACTCTAGGGAGAGATTATACCTGTATTATGTTTTTGACAATATTCAATCATCATGTTGGTAATTTATCTCTTTTTTGTCTTATTATGACTATGTTTTTGAAAGTCCTTATGTTTGTTGTCATTTCTCTATTATTTGTGATTTTTTTTTTGCTTTTTCTATTTACCAACTAGGATGTAGCAGTACATATAAATGTGTCATCTTTTTGTACTTTTCTTTATTAAACTTTGCCTTTATCATGTCTCTTATATTCTCTTTACACATTCTTTCTGTTAAGTCTAATAAAATGTTACCATCTCCAAATGTCTTTCCTATTTCAAAAAGTAGTCATTTTCTTCTGATGCTTCTTCAATACCACAATATTTTTCTTATTTTTCGAATCCCTTCTTTCTGAACAATTTGATTGATAATTTTTCTGCCAACATTTTTTATATACAATTATTTTTTCACTTCTGTAAGCTTTGCTTGATTTTTTTATGAAAAAATTCTATATTCCAATCCATTTTCACTTTTATTTTATATTTTTATTTGTTCTAAGTTATATTTTTCTAAATTTTTCATGCTTTTCTTTCACTTCATATAAGAGAGGGCATTCAGTGAATTTTGCTAATTATGTAAAAAGAAATATTTCATCACTTTTCTGTCAGACATAACTCTCTTAGTGCTTATTGTCTCTATATCTACCCCATAATCTTTTATGTATAAGTTATCCTTATTTCCTTACGGCTTGAAACATTTTGTTATCTTTATTCTGAAATAGGGTAGCAATGAGCTGTATTCTTTTCTGGCATGTAAGCTTTACAAACTTTTCCCTGTTCCTATTATTGATTGTACCCTCCTGTGGTTCTTTATCATTCAATTCAATCATCTGTTTTTGTCTTTTGTTATTCTAACTTTCACATCTCAAATACTGTTTGCTTTTCTGCTGTCACATCTATTTTCAACTTTCTCTTCTCTACTCCTGACCTATACAAATGTCATCACCTTCATAAGTTTAGCTGTTTGCTATTATTTCCATGCATCATTTTACTGAAGACTTCTTTTCATTTTTAGTTTTGTTTTGAAAATATTTTACTATGTACTTTTTAAAATTTTCTACAATAATCCTTTAAAAGAAATAGAAAATTTCCTGTTGATATTTTGCTCTAAACTTAGATAACCATTACAGTAGATTCATAAATTTTAACTAAAACCTTTGGCAATTCAAAGACAAAAGAAACATTTATTTCAAGAAATATGCTTGAAATGCTGTTTCCAGTTTGCATAGTTTAATGTATTCTCTATATCTTTAGAACTCAACTATGAAATTAGAAGAGATATCAAGTTTCTAAACATATGCTCTCACTGAGAAATGTTAAATCTCTGCACAATTGTGTGAATCATGTATCTTTAATATTCCATTTTCAATATTGTGCAATATTTTAATTTTTTCACCAGATTTGTTTACACTTAAAATAGGAACCTTCTTTTGAAGTGTTCAATATCTTCTTTCATTTTATTAACAAAGAACTTCATGACAACAATTTTCCCTTTGAAATGCCAATATTTATAAGACAGTTTTATATAAGGTCACTCAAAAATATCTTGAACGTAATGTTTATTATTTAATATCCATCACTATATGGCTCACTGCATTTAATATGCATTATCATAACAAAGAATGTTTGATGTCAAAATATCATATAAATTTTTTTATAGTAGCACTTGTCTTCAAAATACATATATTCTCTAATGTTTATATCAAACATGGAACTCATTAATCCCTCTCATAAATAATTAATAAGAATATTTCTTTGTTCTGTCTTCAGTCATTTCTGTACACAGAAACAATTTAAATTTTATTTTATTTAATGTTCATCTAATAAATTCAAATTAGCAAGAAGTGGGTGTTGATAACATGGATCTTGAAAATACTAATTTGATTTGACTATAATAGACATAAAATGTAAAAGTTCTTGTGCTTTTTCATAAAGTTTAAACACCATTTTAGCTATGTTATCCAACATGAATATTAAAACAGTCTTAACTTAAAAGTCTATACACATTTTTAAGACTGATAAAAATAATGTCACAATTACATAAAAGATAAAGTGTAAAATTTTCTATGAAGCCTCAAAAATTTTTATTGCAAAACTGATTACATGATTTCATCTGATATATCATGAGATAATCAAATATTTTATCCACGATATTTATCTGATATTATTATCATATATAACCATATATGTGATACTCCAGGTATAATGTCTCATATTTATTTTTTTAGAAACAACAGTGGATACTGTGAGCATAATAACACTGTTATATATAGAGAATACTATTTTTTATCTTATTTTTTTACAATGACTCTACCATTGATTTTACATTTTTGTCGGCAATAAACAAGATTGTGCTGCATTTGTAAACTGTTGCCACACTGAAACATTAGGCACCTAACTGTACACATATCAACTGTTTGGTCTCTGGAAACATTCAAGAAGTATTGAACAGTGACAATGGGGGCTATTTTTGGTTTCACATAAAGAGATTCAATGATAAACTGTTACTTATTATATGTACTTTCATGTCAGATGCTATTTTACCAGGCTACCACTTTCTTTTGTAACACTAAAATGATGACTTATCTAGAACATCATTTTTTCAACCTCTACTGATATGCCAGTAATATCTGCCTGTGACATCCTGCACCAATATACAAAATAGGAAACATTACAGGATAGGTTTATATCACTCTATGAGTGTTTTGGTACCATGTATCCCAATACTACTTGCTGCATGATTAGGTTATCAGTGACTAAACAGGTTCAACTGAGCAAACTCCACAAGGCTTCACTGGTAAAAAAAGGTGGATAAGACACAAGGCAGAATTAAAATCAAGACCTGTCAGATTGCAGTAACCCTTCTTTTAATGTCAACAGTCATCTAGCCCAATGGGGTATACTGGGTTCCGTAGCTACATATGTGGCCAGCATAGTGATAGCACAGCATCACTGACTGAGCAAAAGAAACTGAAGTCACCAACCAAAGTGGAAGGTTCCTCCAATAGTATCAATGGCTACATATGTTTGACCTAAAGAAGGATGCGCTCTTTCAGGTTTACTTTCTTTAGATTTGCTATGCATGAGTGAATACCTCCATAGGTATGTAATATATGTAGAGATAACTGGTCAGGTACTCAGTTGCAATGTGACACTACAACCACAAATAGTTATGGAACTGATGATGATGACTTTTGGGACCACCACTGTACATAGCTTTTCACCTAACTTTCTAAGTGACAGAGTTTAACTGCCAATAACATCTGTTCTTATTCATTCATTCCATTCAAGCAAAATGCAGATTGGAAGTGATTTTGTATAGAAAAATAAATGTCAGATTTTTTTTAAATAACTTGGATACTGTCCCTACTTACACATTAACCAGTTAAATGTTATTTATCAAATGAATACACAACTATATAGTTTACATTATATACATTGTTCAAACTGTTGTACTCATCAGTATTGTCATATTCGCAACATTATACGCTCTGATCTTCAGGTGATATACATTAGAATTTCAATCCAAACCCTTCATTTAGTCAACGAGGGTAGATTGTTCTAGTTCTATAAGCCATGCCTTTTCTGGATATCTCAGTTTCAGTTTTATTTTACCTTTTAGTAACTCAGCTCTCCAAGTTTTTATTCACTTCTGCTGTGGTCAGGTATTGAACTCACAATTCAGTCAAGACATTACTTCAACCAACTCTTTTATCAACTGGGCCATTTGTCCTTGGGGACATCAGTGAATGATGGTTCATAATAAATAATAAAGATGAGGATAACAGTCTGAACAATGTTAACCTTTACTTTGGTTAAGCAGTATCTGCAGACAAGTCACCTTGTCACCTAAATGTTTTAACTGTTATCAATCAATAATATTCATCTCTCTTACTTTAATCCTTACAAGAAAACAAAAGTTATCTGTAATTATAGATAACTTGTTTTCTCATAAAGATTATAATTTGTCTATACTTATGAGATTAGGTAGTATTTACATTGTTTAGGCTATTGTTCTCATTTTTATTGCCATATTCATGATGTTTTGGCTGTTGTACACTCCAACCCTCTTCAAGTGATTGGAATTTCAAACTGAACCCTTTATTTCAATGCAGAAATGGTATGTCTCATGGAATGAGAACAATATGCCCCAGCGATCAAAATAAAAAGTTCAGTTTGAAATTTCATTCACCTGAGGATTATGATTTTAATTCAAATATTACAGCCCTATTAAAGGAGGATTTAAAAACAAAACTACCACTCGCATTGATGTGAAAAAGTGAACACTTTGATACTGATCTTTTTCTAATAGCTGAGAGAAGAGCAGAAATCGTTGTTCCTTGGCATAGGAATTTGAGGCTACTTAAAATGTCTACTTTTTTAATATATTATTTTGTTAATTGTAAAGCTTGTGCAAAATAAAGATAATTTAATTTTTCTATATTGAGCATGTTGTACATTTGTAAAAAAAATTAACATTCTTAGATTAAAAATGAAGTATCTTAAAATATTTGATACTGAGAAATCTATGTATCAGAGATCTGATAGATCTCTGATACATTTCCCATCAAGATAGTTTTAATAATGTTAATATACACTTTGAATTGTAGATATTATCTGGCCTGGTGCTCTTGCTATATATCTCAAGATTTTTAACAAAATCCAAAAAATGGTCTGTAATGTTATTGATCTTGACCTGATATCTGAACTTCAGTCCATTTCACACTGCCATGATGTGGCTTCCCTCTGTCTTTTCAACACATATTTTGATGGCAACTTTTGTAAAGAGCTTTTCTCCTTGGTATCTCAACAGCATGAATTTAAGCATTCTATTAGATTGGCAACTAGGTCTCCTCATTTTACTGCTAAAATAGCTAGATGTAATTGTAAATTCTATTCTAATAATTTTTTTTTGCACATTTTCATTTGTGGAACTTTCTTCTGGTTTCCTGGTTTCTTGCTTTCCTATCACCTACAATCTTCAAATAGTTAAATGCAATGCCAATCGTAATCTGCTGTCTTTCTGAAATCTGTTCTTTTATTGTCTTTTCTACTTGTAAAAAATTTCTAATTCTCTTTGATGCCCAGTAACCCCATACATCTTAGTAGCATGATTAAAAATAAATTCTAACTTTAAACTATTTAAGACTTATTTAATTTAATTCTAAATATTGTGTCAAAATTGATATTTAAAATAGAGATTAAATAAGAAGTTTATTCCAAATAATATTAAACATTTTGAACATATTTAGCAATGGCAAAAAAAAATAAAATTAGTGTACATTCATATTAATCTTCTTTACTGAGATATTTTTACAAATGTAAATTATAATGTAAATTTTTTATTTTGCTCTGTCACTTCAATGAATTTTCCTGTTCAATTTCTTCCAGTTTCCCATAGATTATGAACTTAGTCCAGTAGAAGTTATTGTTCTGCTTATTTTCATCTTTTATAAACTGTATACAACTATTGCTAAAAATATCCTTGATTTGAGATATCAATAATGCATTTAAGGTTGATGTTACATTTAATTTTAATGTAATAATTTCTATTTTCAACCTATCTCAAGTCAGTTTTTTAACATATGAATCTACGTTTTGAATCCTTTACTTGCAGATAATTTTATTTACTGTTTATTTACATATAACATAAATTTAAAAGTCATATTAATCTAGTCTAGTATGGTTATTATAATCTCCAAAAGACTATTGAAGAAATTTGATACATTAAGGGTAAATGAAAATAGTTGAATTGAAAGATTTTTGAATATAGAATTCATAAAGTCTGAAATATCAATTTAACTGATTTTATATGTATTATAAATCTAAATTTAAATACCTGGGAAGTGTTCTGACAGAGGATGGTAAGTGTGACACTGAAATCCAAAGACGCATTGGCATGACCGGAGGACACATTTCTAAAGCTAAGCAGAGTATTGAGAGACAGGAAAATTTTGTTGGAAACAAAGAAACGAGTACTGGACTGTTATGTGATATCTGTGACAGATACTGGAAAATTTCCTCAAAGATGGAGAGACTTGAAGCAACAGAAATGTAGTTCTACAGAAGGATACTGAGGATACCATGGATTGAACATGCGAGCAATGGCAAGGTTTTAGAGCAGATGCAAATGAAAGAAAACTTATACATAGCATCAGGAAGAAACAGCTGAGGTTTCTGGGGCATGTAATGAGGAAGGAGAGCTTGGAAAATCTAATACTCACAAGACAGATAGAAAGAAAGAGACAGAGGAAACCAGCATGAGACATACTTGATGAGCTTGAAAAAGTGAATGGCAGGGCAAGTTTTGGAAGAGATACCGATAGGAGAAGTGTTAAGAGCAACGAGGGATAAGGGCAAGTAGAAGTTCATGATAGCCTATGTCCTGAAAGTACACAGCACATAAAGAAAAAGAATTTATTTTTGAATATATTTTAAGTATGTCCTCATGAATTGTATCTATATGCAAAAACGTTTTCATGAAATTTTACCAAGACACATTTTTTATTTGTTACTTTATAAACCCCCACCCATATTGTCAGATCCATATTGTTTATTAGCAAACAGTAACAGTCGAATCATTATTTTTCTTTTATCATTTCATGCCAAGCAAAGTGAAGATGCCACTAGGATGGGTTACTGGGAGTGAAAAAGAATGAGAAAACTTTAATGAGGAGAAAGCACACTAAAATAAACAGGTTCAGGAAGACAGAATATGGCAATTGGCATTGCATTTTAATGTTTTAATGTTTACTGTAGAGGGCAGGGAATCAAGAAATCAGAAGAGAGTTCTACAAATGAGAAGTGTGAGAAAAGTAACTATTAAAGTAGAACATATGGTTGCATCTAGATAGTTCAACAGTAAAATAGTGAGGCCTAGTTGCTAATCTAGTATTACACTTAAATTAACATAGTCAGGGTATCAAGGAAGAAAGTTCATAAGAGCAGTTGCCAAGAAATATTTGTAGAAAAATCAGAGAGAAGCCATGTCACATTGATGTGAAAATGACTGAAATTGAGATGACAGTTCAGGATTGGTTACATTACAGACCCTTCTTTGAATTTTGTCAAAAATGTTAAGATATATAATAGGAGCACCATACCAATATGGCACTAGCAATATTTCATGCACAGATGAATGTTAAATTTATAAATGTGCAAAATGGATTCTGAAAAATTGTCTGGTACATTGAACCAACTTTCCTTAACTTATGTTTGTATAGATATATCAATTTCCTACCTATGTATTTCTTTATGCTATTTTTTGAACAAGACCTCTATTTGCTCATATTTTTAGAATTAGAACCATTGTATTCAGTATTCTATGGAGGTTGAATCAAGTTAGAATTTTGTGGAGTCAAATGAAAATAATTATTTTGCATGTCAGCCACATGATACTGTTACGAACTCGTTTGGGTCAGTAACACATAAAAATACAATTTTAGTTGAAATAATGCTGAAGGGAGTGAATTAAACTATGATGCAAGATAATTTGATACAGAAAGGAAATTTATTATGACACACAAAAATATTCAGCAAACACACAGGAATAAGGTGACAAAACTATAATATACTGGACACTGGAACAAGTTCAACTTCATACTAGCTTCACACAATATTCACTGGAAAATAAGAGGTGAGTCAAACAAAGATATTTGGAGGAAGTTTAGGTGAAACGGAAAAAGGTCATTCAACTCGGCTAATGATTATATATATATATATATATATATATATATATACACAGCTATGGTTTGATCAGAATGATTAACAAAACAATCTTTACCTTTAGCGGCAACACATGGTGTATTCACTGGATGTTGAAGAAGTTCTTCGTGTGGAGAATTTCAGCTGGTAGCTTGATGGAAAATTCTTTCGATGTCGTGAACAAATAGCCAGAGAGAGGTCTACGCCTGGCCAGTAGCCCAACAACTCTGGGGTTTTCTACTATTCCTTCCCTTTGAAATAGAAACAGGGGCCTATATTCATTGGCCCGCTCTTTCTCTGGTCTTTTCCTTCTTTTCACTGTAACCATAGTTACCAGGCTATTTAATCTCTTTTTGAGAAGGGTAGAACCTGACCCAGTGACCTAATTCATACTACTCTCCTTTCTGGAGTGGTAGAACCCTAACTGAATGACCCATTACTACTACTGTTACTAAGGTGACTATTTTAGTCATGACCCAAGGCTTTTGAGGCGAAAAAATGTTTCTAACTTCCTCATTACAATACTGTATGTTAAGATGCTCCCTAGCGATGTAATAGTAAGCTAAGTATAAGAAGGTTAAATATACTTAGTAAATGTAAAAAGGTGTAATGCTAAAACTTATAAAGAAATTGGAATACTAATCAAGTACTAAGAATAATGCCAGATATTTTATGACTTATACTACAATGTGATAGATGGAAAAAGTGTACAGTAGCGAATAAATTAGTAATAGATCAAATAAGTTTCCAGTAAAGTTAACTTGAAAAGTTTAAGTGTCATAGTGTTGAGGATGTTGAAGTGTGTGATATGTTGAGAAGTTTGTGAGTAATGTTGATGCATATGTGAATATTGATTGTGGATGATGTGAGAAAATCTTTCAACCTTGGGGACTTGTGTCACAACTGATTAGCCTAGCTGGACATCCTGTATTTGAAAGTTCAGACTTTCTCAAGACATGGTCCCAGAAAAAATCTTCAATAGTGGTTTTGATTGAACAGAAAATACAGAGTGTGATGAGTAAATTGTCGCTATTTTATATTTTTAATTTTATCCATGCATTTTGTTTACTTTTGATTTTGTGGATTGTACTGCATGATAGGGTCAGCTGGGTACTATGACTCAATTCACTTTGCTAGAAATTTGGAAGCAGCATGCCATACTGCTTGGCATTCATACCAGAAGCTTCAATATGAACATTTCAGAGTGTTTGGGTGTCAAACTGAGAACAGTACAGAGTATTTGAGAAGAGTTGGATGAGTCTAACGGTTATTATAAAGATATAACAGCTCAGAAAACTCACTCTAATCATTTTGATAAGAAAAGAACTCCTGAATTTGTTGTTGAGGGCCTCAGACTGAACACAGAGGCCTACATTAAGTTCCTTGAAGAGTTTGTGCTGCCCTGGATCAAGAGGGTAGCTTCTGGAAGATCCTATGTCTGTCAACAGGATTCTTCACCATGCTACACAAGCAAGTAGAACAAAGTCATGATTGTCAGATAATTTTTGTGATCACATCACATCTGGTCACCTAACTCCCAAAACTGCACCCCCTTGTTTATTATATCTGGGGTAGAGTTTAGCAAGAGACCAACAAAAATCCTTGTAATACCAAAGATGAACTGAAAGCAAGGATTATGGCAGCATTCACTATCTCAGACAAGGAGACCATCTAGAAGAGTAGCAGGAAATTCAAAAGTTGTGAAGCCAATGACAATTTTATTGAATAAGTTTTCCCTTTAGTATCTTAAGATATTTTTTATGTAATTTTGGTAAATGTATCTATCTGTTAAAATGAGATGTCTGTTATTTTCATTTTGGCCTAATTTAGACAACAGTTTATCCATAGACAGTTTAGACATTTGTCTTTTGGTCTTTAAGGAATGAGGATGGTTGCTAGAAGAGTATCTGATGCTTTTAGTTATTTAATTTATTAAACTTCCAAAGATAAAATTTAAAAAAAATACTCTTTATAACATCTGGATTTGTGGTATTTAACAATTTGATATTTTTTAACCCCTTATATCACTTTTCATTTACAACTTTTCTCTTTAGAAAATAATAATATATTTGTTCTTTTCATTTTTCAAAACAGAATGCAATAAAATGATCTAACCAAAACCTTTAATGGATTTATCTTTTTGTATTAATTTTTTTTCATAAATGTATATAGCTATCTTTTTTAAAACCTTTGATAACAACTTGTGTAAGCTCCACACACTAACTCTTTATCTCTTTTTTTACATTTAGATTTCATTAGAAATTATAATGCTTTAAGAAATATTGCAATCACCATCTAAATACTTATCAATACTTCAGGAAAAGTTCAACACTTTTTAGTGTACATTTTTTTCCACTCAAGGATAGAGGCTGTGTCATCCATTTGAATGGCAATTGAACTATACCAACAGCTTCTAAGTTCACAATAATAAATTTGTAAGTCTGTGACAACTGCTCATGGTAATATCAGAAATTGCTAATGTACATGGTCAGTGATCAATTATAATATAGATAGCAAAAGCTTTAACCTACTTTTGCTATTATAAAATTGTTTTTTTTTATTTTTATTACTGCCTGTGTTATATTACTTTAACTTGCATTGGAACATAACAGAAGTAGCCACAACTGAAAAATCTTTTCCAAGTGTTAAGCTGATAAAAGAAGCATCAAATAACAAGTTCTTTCTTTATAACAGTTATCAGCCAAACACAGTCTGTTGAATAAAATTCTGTATCCTTTTAAATCACAATACTCTGTGCTTTTAGAAAGTTATATGTCTTTGTATATAAAAACTGAAAAAGAAAAGTTTACAAAGTACATTTATATTAATTGATAATTTAAAAACTTGTCTAGTACACTGGCATACAGTAATACATCTAAGTAATTTAACTAGAGAACTTTTCAAATTTCTGGATAAAATAACTTGATTTTTGCTAGGTAAACTAGTTACTTATTATTATTTATAAAACTCAAAGCTACTAATCATTACAAGATGGTAGCTATAATGGAAATGAGAGTTATCTGTTATCCATATTAAAATCCACTAATAACCTCCTCTGATCTAATTTAAATATCCCCTGAATTTATTTGTTATCACTCTGTTTTTAAATATCCCCTGAATTTATTTGTTATCACTCTGTTTTAGCATTTTAAAATGCTTAAATGTCTAACAATATCTTTAAATTCTTAATTTTAATTTAATTACAATATACTATCTTTAAATAAAAAAACGTAAACCCATATTTTATGTATTAGTTATTAAATCAATAATCAAATGACTATTATTTATGGTTTCATACAAATTGTATTAAAGTGATTAAATTTTAAAATTATTTTTAAGTCTTTAGTACAGATGTGTGATCGTGGATTGATCCCAACATCTTTTACTATCTGTTCTCTTATCTGACCTTCTGATACCAGCTTGAACCAGTATTCTGGAATGTGCACATTCTGGTCCTCCTTCATTTGCCTTCAGCTGTTAAGTTTCTCCTTAGACTATTAAGAGGGTCTATTACCAGACACTTATTCCAGGCACTCATTAGAGCAGATATTTCTCGTTGGAGTTGAATACTGGTTCAGATGCTGGTTACTCTTATATGAATATTTATTGAAATCTATAATCTGTCAGTTTTGTTATATCTTTGAGACTAAAGTTGAATCCAACTTGGAAAGGTCTCTTGAAAATCAATTGTATATAATTTAATCTAAGCATGTTATCAATACAACATCAGGTAGCTCTCCAAAGCATTGAAATTTATTTATGAGTTCACCAACCTGAGAGTACACAACTAAATAGATATGTGTCTAAATTCAATGAAGTGAATTTTGGAAATAAGTGCTGAAAATATTTAAACTCAGCAGTCAATATTTTTGGTAATACCAGTTTTCTTAAACATTATATTGTTTATTTTTATTGTACATTCATTCATCTAAATTATTATGACTGTAAGTGTGCATAACTGTTGCAAGATAACATCAGCTTATATTTGGCCATAAATCAATTCACAGTTTAATTTTATTTGTCAATAAGAAATATTGCCTCTGAATTATTAAAAAGTGCCAGTTAATTATTATCTGGAATGGCATATTTGCACTAAGACTATTGATTGTAAAAAATGCTTCTGTTTTGAAATAAAATTTTAATCTTGTCATAATTTAACTATATTTAAGCTATCTTTAAGGTTTTATATAATCTTAGGTGCCTGATGCAAGAAGAGTCGTTAAGGGTTGAATTTTTTTCTCAGCATAGGATTAAACAGGGGTTCTTAAAAAGTTGGGTTAGAAAATCATTTAAAGTCTTAAAAAGTACAAAATTAATAAACGGCTTGAGTTGGAAAACTTCCTAAAAAAATAAAACAAAAATTTCCACCACCCACAATTATTAGGTACCTAAATGTAGTAATTTGCTTGGGCTATTTGGAGTGAATTTTAAATAAGAACTGAATTATTTGTGGTTAGAAATTTTAACCATTAAATAACAATAAGTTTATTTCCCACTTAAAAATCAGAGAAAAATTTTAAATTTTAACAGTTTTAAGATTTAACTATTGTTTGTTAATATTTTCTAGAACAATAGAAAAACTTCATGTATTTCATTATTTGAATTTTGATGTAAAAAGGATTCTTATTGAATTATATTAAATATGACTTTTTAAATTCCAAATTAAAAATTAGAACCTAATCTTTTTAAGCTGACTAAATACAGTAGTCCTCCCTTAGTTGTGCTTTTGCTTTCTGCACTTTTAATTTCCTACAATCAACTCAAGAAACCTTAAGTTTTATTTAATAATAATTACTTAGTGCAAGAGTAATGGTGTTGGAAAGGTGAAAATTCTCAACTTAATAAGAAAAATATTGAATGTTGTGGTTGATATGATTTATAGTAAGTAAGGACAGATTGGGTTCTATAGCTTTGATTGACAACCCTTCTACTGCAGAAAGTAATGACAATCTACTGTGGTGAAAATATTCTGCCCAGTCAGCCATGTCTCTTTGAGTCTGTATCACTTAACTGATTGACTTATTTCATCAATATTATCTTTGTTACTTTTTATTACTACTCTCAGACTATCTACAACTGTTAGTAAGCAATGAGGACTGGGAATAACCTTCCAACAAGATTTGAACTAAAATCCCTTCCTATTCAAGGCAACTACTTTACTAATTCAACCATGAATGCTTTTCATTAGAGAAGTTTAAATCTAATGACATAGTTATAATTTTTTTTATTTTGTTTTATTTTCACTTTTACAACCAGTAGTCTTTGTAGCCCAATTGATTAGGCAGTTGTCCTAGACATGCAGGCTTCCTGAAGAAAACGGATGTAAGTTTCAGTCAAAGATTTATTGTTTATTTCCAATCTGCATAACTACAGAATGATGATCTCAGAGATACAATAAAAATACACAAAAACAATATTAAAAATCATGTTGTTTCTGTATTTTTTTTTCATTGATAATATTGTCTCAAAGTGACAATACAGTCTTTATCTGTATCGATTGTATTTTTTAATTAATTTTAATTCATAGGAGCCTGTTCCTTTATTGAGACTTTTAGTGAGATAAAATTAATTTAATTATACTTTCTTATCTCTGACCTTTGAAAATATTATAATAGTATTTCAAATTTCAAGACTTCGGTATCTAAGATGCTCCTTATTAATAGTAAGTTTTATCCTAGGCAACATTATGAACATGTTATGAAATAAAGTGTTGTCACTCTGTGCATGGCTGGAATATTTCAAAACTTGCTACTGTTGTTTCTCATTAAAGCAACTAATCAGCATAAAGCTAATTCACTCTGATAGGAAAGTAAATTTATATATATATATATATATATATAACCTAGGTACCTCCATGAATTCACTGAAAAAAAGAGAATACCATGATGAAAAAATACCCAAAACTTGGTAAAAAACACATTTTTATTGTTAAAATCTTTATCATTATTAAAAGGAAAAACCAAAGTATTTTTTGCTTATTTAATTATATTTTTTATCTTTTTAGAACATTCTAAATTTTAGTTAAAAATCTTTTCTTTGTGTATGTCAGCAGGTGGACTATAAATTGATATAGCATTGAATAAAAGTGTTGGTTGAAGTAATCCAGTGACTTGACCCAAATAGTTTTGAGTTCAATAACAGCAGAGGGGAACAAAAACTTGGAGAGTTTAGTTAAAGGAAAATAACTGATACTGAGATACTCAGAAGAGGTTTGACATGTAAAACTAGATCAAAATAATGGACTAAATAAAGGGTTCGGTTTTGAAATTCCAATCACCTGAAGAACAGAATGTTTTGAATATGGCAACAATGATGAGGACAACAGTCCAAACAAAGTAAATAATGTTGCCTAGAATAAAACTTACTATTAATAAGGAGCATCTTAGATACTGAAGTCTTAAAATTAGAAATATTCTTATAATATTTACAAACATTTCAGAGGTCAGAGATAAAAAAGTATAATTAAATTAATTTTATCTCACTAAAAGTCTCAATAAAGGAATAGGCTCCTATGAATTTAAATTAATTAATACCTTAAAATTATATAAAAAAGGCACACATATTCTCCAATTAATTTTTACAGATATGGCCACTGTAGAAAAACATTAAGCATCCATCTGTCATCAAGTTGTCAATATGTCAACAGTTTAAATAAACAGTTATTGCCATATTAAAAATGTGTATTTCTGTGATATTTTAAAATTAAAATAAGTAATATTTGTTTCAAATTATATTAATTAAACTTTAACATTTAGCTAACATTCCTTTAATAAAATGTCAGAAAAACATACTTTATTTTTTTTATTTTTTTTTTTTGGAAGATTTTTTAATAAAAAGAATTACATTCTGATAAAGGATGGCTCATACATGGTGATGAAGTCAGTTTCTTTAACAAAAAAAAAATCCTTAATTTGAATTAGTTTTGAAATAAGGCACTCATATATGTGTTCATTTGGTCACTTGAGTACCTGTAGAATTTTAACACATAACAACGGCAGCAACTCAACTCCACAAGAAGAACAGTCACAATCTAGAACACAACACTGTTTAATACTCCTTAAAAGTATAAACAGTTGTTTCCAATTTGGCTAACATAATAACACAACACAACATTGATTACTTAATAATTATCTACTTTGTCAATTACTCTCATTACATCTCACTAGTCTATATCAAATTTCACTGTGTTCATTACTAACTTTCACACTCCCTTGATCTCTTTATTCAATTGCAATATCTTTTTAGATAGAGCTTTATTACATCTCCCTCCATTACTTCCATTGCATGTCATCATCTGCTTGTACAACTTATCTTATTACCTAACCATATATATGTTCATTTGGTCATTTCATATGACTTTAAGTGGCTACATTTTATACACTTTGATGACCATATATACTTTTTCTCTTTACCAAAACACCCTTTTACTTACTCCACACTTGGTCATACTGAAATCAATCTCACACAACTATTTTGAGAATTTGGCTTGTTTATTAAATCTTATTGCCTGCCTAAGATTATATAACTGGCAGGTTTTTATATATCCTGGCTTATTGTCATATAACATCTCATTTCCTACTTTACTGATTCTTAAACTGGCTCCCTGCTTATATGCAAGATTATTTGTGCTGTCAGATAATGACCATATGCTTTGACTGATTAAGTTGATCTATTTGTAGTAATGACTTCATTTTTCCTCTCAACCCAGAATAATATTCAACAGTGACTGCTAAGTTTTTTGGGTTTTTTTTATAATCATTTCACCCACCAAAAAAGCAGGACCACCACTAGTGCACAGGGGGTTACAATGAAAGAAAAAAAGGTACAGGTGATGTCAAAGAAAGAATAAGAGAAGAATGGGAATAAAAAAGATAAAAGATGGCAATGGACATTGCATTTAAACTTTTTGAGATTGTTGCTGTTAGGGAAGTAAGTAAACACAATTAAACGGAAGCAAAGTAATTTTATTTTGAGAGTTGTCTTTCTTTGTGTTTGATATTTTAATAAAAAAGTTCAATGCAAATATACTTTACATTTGTAAGAAAATCATTCTTATATGTACTGTGAATATACATGTATGGTATTTTGATTAATAAGTGGAATATAAGTGTTTCTTTTTAAACAGTGAAATTTGAAATTATTTCTGTTATAGTTCAGGTATATAAAATTCTTTCATACTTGTAAAGCATGAACTAGTGAAATCCATTATCAAAAATGGATTTCACTAGTTCATGCTTTACAAGTATGAAAGAATTTTATATACCTGAACTAAGTACATGTATCTTTATGTAGGGTACCTTTATATTATACTAAATTAGCCATGTTGAATTACTATGATAAAGAATTAATAAATACCCTAGATAACGATTATGTGTAGTTACTCAACAAAATCCTGATGTGCATGTTTAATCATAATTTAACATTAATAATTATTAAGTCATTTTTTTATATCACAAAAAAAACAAAACAACTAAATGTGTGAATTTAATTTTTTCTGCAGTATCAGAATTTTTGATTGAACACTTCAGAAGTATCTTTATACAAAATAAGATATATATATATATATATATATATATATATATATATATATATATATATATATATATATACAGCAAATTCCAAATCCCCTCATCTGGAGAATAGTCTATTTCAGTAGATTGAGATGTCAGTTGTCTGTCTTGTCAGCCCTGGTTTGAACTGAGTTCAGGGTTGGAAGTACAATTTCATTAGATGGAAGGCATGGGACAATGGTCAGGGAAAGGTGTACAATTTCATCAAACAAAAGACAAGGGTCAGGGAAGGGTGGCAGTTTTTTGTCTTAAAAGGAAAAGGGTTTTATAAAAATAAAACTAGAATATTAACCTCATGACATTAATTTGGGGTTCTATGAAAAAAATGGGGTGGTTAAGAATAACATTAAAACACAGAAAAAAGAAGTAATGGAAAAATGGAAAGGGGGTTGGGGGATCATAGTGAGGGGAGAAATTATAAAAAATAAGCAGTAGGTGTACAAAATTAGTTATACTTTTGGCATTAGAAGAATTAAAGGGGAGTGAATATAAGGAAATTTGTAACTAATTGAGATAAACTTATGAAAATTTTAATTTGTTTTTATGCTGACATTTAAACACTAATTCATTGTTTTGATTGAGTAGTTGGCTTTGATTATTGTATTTTATAATTCTAATTTTTTCTTTTAGGCATAAGTTGCACCTATCACTATGACAATGATATATATTTTCATTTGGAAATGAGTTATTTCTGCAACCTAAGTTTCAACCTTTCAGTATCTTCATGTAATTTATAATATAAGAGTTATTATAAATCGCCTGAAGATACCAAAAGGTTGAAACCTAGGTTGCAGAAATAACTCATTTCCAAATGAAAAATATTCAAAAGCTCTACAATATAATTTTTTTAAAAAAATATTCTTACCCCAAGCAAGGCATTCTACTGCCACTGTTGCGCAGGGGGTTACATAGGGGAAAGTGATGAGAAATGTCAGGAGGAGGGTAATAGACAGATGAGAATACCGAGAATAGGGGTGGAGTAGAGGGAAAAAAGAGATTGAGAGAATGGATGCAAGTTAGTGAGATAGGAGAGGTCTATTGATGTTACATTTAAATTCCTGAAGATTGTAGCTGTCAGGGAAGCAAGTATATGGAAGGGAATTCCACAGGCGGGAGGTGCGATAAAAGAAACTGTTAGAGTAGAAATTGCGGTTACATTTTATCGGTTTCACTGTAAAAGGGTGGAACCTAGTTGCTAATCTAGTAGCTCGTATAAATTCATACCTAGGAAACACCAGTGATCTTAGTTCATTGGAGCAGAAGCCATGAAAGTAGAAGAGGCACAGGGAAGCCATGTCATGCCAGTGAGATAGCGACTGCAACCAAGCTGCCAAGTCGGTATCTATCACATTACAAATTCTACGTTGGATTCTGTCAAGGACCCTGAGGTGAACAGCAGGGGCATCTGACCAGATGTGGCAGCAGTATTCAATACATGGGCGGATGGTAGATTTATATATGTGCAAGATGGATTCAGACGGGAAACACTTCCTGGTCCTGCACAGTAAACATTGATCGCTTTTTAATACAACTGAGTACTGTTCTAATTTAATTATAACCAAAAACTAATTTTATATATATAATATACTGAAGAGTTTCTGCTTGGGCATCTCGATTCAAAGTTAACGTCACTCTTGTGTATCAGTATTAAAAATCACCCATTATTATAAATGAATTGTGGTGCAGGATGTGCCTTGTGGTGCAGTAGATATCAGCATGGAATGAGAAATTGAAGAGCTGAGTTCAAATTCCGGTTGAATTCGTTGCATTCACTTATGCACAAATACACTTGGGAAAGGTGTTAATCCATCTCTTCCCTCCAGCTATGGGTCAAATAACAGGACAGCTTGGGTTCTACAGCATTGGTTGGCAACCTGTCTACCGCAGAAAGTAATGGCAACCTACTGCAGGAAAATCTTTTGACTGAATACTCAATGCTTTGTCTTATTTAAATCTTTTTGACGTAATACTCAAAAATAATCTTTTATTAAAAAAAAATGGCACTTCTGAAGACTGAAAATTGTTTCTAAACAAGACTTATATTCTTCTCTTGCCTAGCTTAAAAAAAAGCAGACTTATATATTGGTCACGTCAAAGTAGAATATTGTTCACTAATTAATTTTTCAGTGTCTTATTTTTCATTATGATGCTTTATAGATTGTTTTAATATTTATAAAAATACATTTTCAATAATTTAAAACTTTATTTAAAAGAAAACCCAACTCTTCTGTAATAATAAAGCACAGTGTATGTGTGTGCACCCATCTATCTGTCTGTCCACTTTTGATCTCAGCAAATCATAAACAACCTGAAGTAACAGGTAGTAACTACTGTAGTTACACAGCACACACTATTAAAATTATATAAGTTACTCATTTAGAATTAAATTTAGATATCAAACAGAAAAAAATGTTAAAAAAAACAATTCTTTGTTAAAGGTTTAACTTTACTTTTGCTTTTCATTGCAGTTGCAATTGATATCGCCTAATTAAACCATGATTGAAACTCAAGTGGGGCATGGTACATTGCTCATATGGTTTTTTTTTTCTTTTTCTAGGATGTGCACTGTAAATGTATTTGAAATATTACATAATTTGAGTTCCCTAATCTCTTTTAAGAATGACTTTATGTGAAGGGTTCATAACGAATAATGATTTTTAAAAGAAAAAAAAAATTGCACACAAAATAAATGTAAACAAACTTTGGAGATCGGTTGCATATACAAAAAAAAGATTATATTGAATTAAGGTGTTGAGTAAAGATAAAATAATTTTATTATTTCTAAATTCTTATAACTCTTATGTACATAGGATGCTGAAGGTAAAACGCCAAGGACCCAAAAGTCTGTTCAAAGAGCAGCTTCTAGGATCAGGATGAACACTATTGAGTAGGGAAAAGAATTGGTTGACTTCTGATTCATTTTAAAAACACAAAATGTGTCATCCACATAACAAAAGTAAACCGTGGACTGGGAAGAACTTAAAAGTAGGATTTCCTTATAAAATCCCACAAAAATATTTGCCAAGACAGAGCCCAAAGGAGAATTTGTTACACCATCAATCTGATGATATATAACATTATCAAAACTAAAATTGATAGACATGGTGGCAAATTTCATGAGTTTAATAAAAACATTTTCAGGTATAGTCGGGGGAGTCAAATTACTATGATATAGCAAATCACTGCAAATATCAATAGTCTTCAACAAAAGAACACAAGTGAAGAGGCTGGAGATATCAAACAAACACATAGACCCATCAGTGACATTGCAGTTTCAAATAAATTAGAAAAAGGAATATTTAATAAAGAAAGAACTATAAAAACTGGTTGCAACATTATAGCCAGCCACTTTGTGACTTTATATTGAGAAGACCCGATCATAGAGAGTATGGATCTCAAAGGGAGACCTTTCTTATGAATCTGATATAATCCATAAAGATGGAGACAAATGGAGCCAGACGGTCTTAATTCCGCAGCCATTTCAAAGGAAAGAACACCACTTTTTACCCATTTGACAAATCATTCAATTTGGCTTGAAAGTTGCTAGATTTATTGATGGACATAAGTTGAAATTTAAAGAGCTGAGTGTAAAATACCTCAAACTCTGAAAAAATCTGTTCCCTATCAATAAAGGTAAAAAAAAAAGGCTAAAGTCTAGACCATGGGCCAAAATAGCAAGCTCAATCTCTGAAGGACAATAAGAAGATAAATTAACTATATTTTTGTAGCATTTGGTTCAGTTATACAGCCAAATCTCTTGGAGATGAGAACTTATTCTGAAAACTGCACATCATCTTAGAAATACAACGCACATGTCTCAGACCTACATAATGGGCAAAACAGACCCTATCAAAATATGATAATTACATGCCACAACACATATCTCCTTTGTAGGCCAAAATACTGGCTAGAAAATTGCAAGAGAAAATCCTTATATAGCTGAAAAAACATTAAAAGTTAGAAAAGAAATAGTGAGTTAAAACAAAATTTATATTTAAAATGCTAATAAGTCTGCAAGATAGACTAATTATTTTTGTATGCTTTATTGATTCTGAAAAACCTTTTGATAGAATAAAACTGCTGAAATGTTAGAATGTTGAAGAACTTTTGATATTTAAAAGTTACCTTCACATTAATGCAAGAAGTAGCAATAAGTATAAAAAGAAATTGTACAAGTTAGACAGAGAGTAATATATTCAAAAGTCAAATCATGTCAATACTTTTTAATAGGTTTAAAAATGGTAAGAGAAATAACAAGTTATTGTAAAAGATAATGTTATACAAACAAATAATGCTTATTTGATCAAATGGCAGCACAAAGAGTTAATTAGGAAAATTAAACTCTTTCTCTCTATGATGCCATAGAATAACAAGGAACAACAATTAATAAAAGCTTATGTATATGGGAAAAAACATTCGAGTAAAGTGTTCTGACACAACAAATTATCTCAGGATAGAGTGTGAACATCAATATTAATAAGCAAAAATTGAATATTGACACAAGGATTGCAATTATGGCTTTAGACCATTGCATAAGTGACAGTTAAGCTTCACTTTTTATGAATGATAAAAGCTTAGAATTTGATCGAATATAAAAAAACATATCATTGGGAATAGTATTTTGTTTTATTAAGATGACCAATAATATCAGAAGTAACAAGATAATGTATTTAGTAAAAAACAAAAACTTATTTTATAATTATTAGGTGATAAGTATTTATGTTCTTCTAGCTGACTCTTGAAGAAAAGAGTCTTTGAGGTTCATTAACCTCTGACAGGATATTAAGTGGATTTGCTTTTTCATTGATATACACATGTTTTAAGCATGAAATATATGAATAGAGAAAGCTGCAGACAGATATTAAGGATGCTACTTTTCTGGTATCCATTCACAAGAAGTAATTGGGTTCTGAGCCAATGAAATAACTTGTTCTTAGCTCAGTGTAAGGAATCATTTTTTTCATAGAGACAACCATGTTCATTTTATTCATATTAAGAGCTTCACAGAAAGTGAATGAATGATAGGTTGAGTCATCAGCAAATAAATGGATAAGATTATCTCTTGGGAAGTGATTGTTGATAAAAAGTAGAAAACGTAGAGGGTATTTTGCAGATCATTAAGATGCTTCAGAGTTGGTAAAGCTTAGCTTGATGATTGGCATTATAAACATTAATACAGAGATATTGATTTCCATATTTGGTATAGTTTCCACTTTTAGGTAGAAGGCATTTATGCTCCACACTATGGAATATTTTACTAATGTGATGGGTCATAAATTAAGGTCCATTTAATGTTGTTTTTTTTTTCATGCTATTTCTTTGTGACAGAAGAATAGTCTAGATTGTCAGTCATTGTAAATAAATTTATTGATGATCAAAGTCAATCATATCAGAAGATTGATTCACTTGGGGTTAATGAAGATGTTAACTCATTAGAATTATTGAAAAATCAAATGCATGCCCACCAATAAGGCAATATGCACCAAAGACTAAAGGAAATTTTTAGAGTCCATCAAAACTAATGTCAGATTCTATTTGGTTCAATGAATAAAAGTTGTTATAGAACTGAGAAATTTATTTAATGCATGGTATAATTTGTCAGATGGTGCTTGACTGGCCATTTTCTATTGGAATCAATGAGCATCATATGATATTTTTGAGAAGGTTGAATACTATTTTTGCCACTGGAGATTTTCTTGGTGACAAATATTTCTCTAATTTGATTCCAATTTATTTACCTTGGGTAAATAAATTATACTATATTCAATATTTACAGAAAAGAAATCATTTTTTGCATTGCATCTGTATCTTCAGTAAGGGTTTTCTTCACTTATCTAAAAGTCCCATTTTTAATATAGCTGCATTGAATGCTATCACAGGGAGTGCTTTCTTTTCTTTTAATTTAATCTGAAATTCTTCCAAGCTAGAACAAATATTTAATATTTGCATGCTGTCCCTGACATATATTGCTGCAAAATTATATAACAGGAAATAATAATAGTAGAAGTCATAATAACATAAAGACAGATGCAAGGATGTTTGTCAGCATTTAGATATAGGTGAGAATCATTTCTAAAATAAAAAAAAAACACTTTTTATATTGTACAATTTAGAATCTATATTTGAGACAGTTAATAATGTGATATAATTGCATTTGCTTAATATATTGAAAAAAAAACAGTATTTGTTTTCAATTCATATGGATTAAATTTTACAAGATAGAATTTGTAACTGAATACTTCTATGGTGTTTCTACAAAGTCTATTCAGTTAAATCTGTCTTTTGCTCAAGACAGATATTGTATAGCAAAAGGAGTAGGAGAATGGAGAGAGATTTTGAAATATACAGGGTGTCCCTAAAGTATGGACACATCGGCAAAAATTCATATTTCCAAGAAATTAAATTTTCAACAATGTTTTATTGAGTTGGAATAATAACAAATAACATCTTTACTATTATTTCTATCATTTGTGATATGAAGGTTGATGCATTTTGCAAGATTCATGTGAATTTGATGCAATAACTCAACATTGCTGTCAATTTTAGCACATTTACTTTTTAAGCATTCAATCAAGTATATTGCATCTGTGATTTTCATTGAGTACATTTTTTCTATTAGCATAACCCAGAAAAAGAAGTCAATTCTTTCTTCTTTTGACAAAACCATGTTTATTCTGTGGAGGCAAAAAAAAAAATATAGGTAATGAGATCTCCTATATGTCTAGTCATTCAGGACACGTTGTGGAAAGCATTTTAGTTTATTGTAACCCTTGTTAATTTGTAGTAAATTTAGAATTGATCAAGGTTGACTGTATAGAAATGAGTAATGACATTAAATAGTCATCAGATATTTTGAAATTTTGGACATTTTATAAATTTTCAAAAAAAAATGAATGTAAACTTGGAAGCTAAATATACAACCTACATCAGAAGTCTCCTCTTTTTGCCTCAGTTTTATAATATTTATATATTTTTATATACTTTGAAAAAAAAAATTACTGTATTAATACAAAAATTAGACAAAGATTCAAGACTTTTTGTATTTTCCCATTAATGTTAAAATGTCTATTTCAAAAGTAACGAGTTAGTTGCATAATCTATAAATATTAAAAATACCAGCTCAGACAGTTTTTTGAAGTAATAAAAGATCTTAGAGCTAACCTAATTTAACTCTACAAGAAAATGAAAGTATATTGATTATATTAGTTGAGTATTGAATATTGATCATGGGATTATCTCTGCATAAGAGAGAGTCAAATAGAAGTTTCATAAACAAGTTTTATTATATGAGAGAAATGCTTGTTAAAAGAATGGTAAATTAATTCATAGCAAATTGCTTGATAGGATTTTCACTTAAAAATGAACAAAAGTTTTCTGGGTTACAGGGTACCTATTGATGGTACTAAAGTTAAGATTAAGGTGTTTTTATTATAAAAGAACTGCATTCATATTTGTTTTTCAGTAAAACTTTTTAATTTATTTTTGCAAATTATTTTACTATTGTGTTCTTGGCTTTCTAGTTTAAAACATTTTTAATTTGTTTTTTTATCTAAGAACTCACTTTGTGATATTGTGCAAGAATTCTTTTCCCAACATTCTATGATGATTGACAGGAATATCTGATTGATTATACAAACTAGAAAATGATGAGAAATAGATTTAAGAAAACCATCCCTAGAGTTAGCTTTCAAATTGGAAAAAAAAACGGGATATCATAAAGTATAAGATTCAGAAAGATTGGATAGATGTTGATAAGAATAATAAAGAGAATGTCAATGCCATCATTCAATAAATGAAGCATTATTAAAGATCTGTCATTGTGAGAATTTAGTTTTTATAATGAAAAGTATAGGTTACTTAATCAGAAATCTATTCAAATTCAAGAAAGAAATGAATGTTAAGCAATACTTGCAAATATGTCAATTTATTTATCACAATTAAAACTGATTTCAGTGGAAAGGTTTTTAATGTTTAAGTAATTTGGTGATGTTCTAAATCTTAATAAATTTTTAGAACATTTTCAGAATATATAATTCTAGCTCAGTTGAATGAAAGTTTGAAGTAGATATTAAATTAATTTTACTAATTTAAAAATAATGTTTTTTGCATCCTCCAAAAATGAAGCCATCACCTTCCCTATAGATGAAATGATCTTGGCTTTCTTCGGAGCATGTGAAGATGAAGTTTCCACTGCATGGATTGTCTCTTTGTCTCTGGCTGAAAGTGATAAACCAGTACTCATTATACTTAGGCAACATTCAAGGAAACCAGCTGGATCTGCCTAAAAAAATGTCAGATTTTGTTGTGATGTGATAAGCCTGGTGCACTTTTGATAAATTATCACACATAATACCCACTGAGCAGAAACCATCATTGTATAGAATATTCTCAACTCTCTCACAGTATATGCTAATATCATTGGCTATCTGATTTATAATCAATTGCCTGTCATCTAACACCATGTGGTTACTGCAGTTACAGGATGTCCAGACCTTGAATCATCTTCAAGACTCTCCATTCCTCTCCTAAATTAAATTTTCTACTTTTGCACTGTAGATAAAGCTGGAGTATCACTCACTAATGTAGCAAACATGTTAGCATAAATTTCCTTGGGAGCTAAATCCTTTTTCTGCAGATACTTGATTGTACCACAATGCCAAATTTTGTCCATTTTCAAGAGAAGTTGCTGTTAGATTTTATTTTAATCATTTCACCTCAAGCAAGACAGGAATGCCACTAGTACACAGGTTACAGAGAGTGAAAATATTTAAAAAAACTGATTATTTCAAGGATTGAAGAAAAGACAGAAGATGACTGGGCTCTAAGAAGGTAGAAGATACCAATTGACATTGCATTTAAATTTTTGATGATTGTATTCATCCAAGAAAGGAATTTCACAGGTGGAAAAAACAAGAAAAGAAGAAGTTAGAGTAGAAATTGCATTTAACTATTTTAACAGCAAATGGGTGGGAGCTAGATGCCAATCTAATAGCATACTTAGATTCATGTAGCACCAAAGAAAAAAGCTCATCAGATCAATTGCCACAAAAATATTTGTAGAAAAGACAGAGAGAAGCCACACCATGTTAGTGAAAAAGTGACTAAATTCAAGATGCCAAGTCATGATTGATTACACTATAGATCCTTCTTTGGATTTTGTCAAGACCCTCTAGATGTATAGCAGGAGCACCAGACCAGATATGGCAGCAGTATTCAATGTATAGGCAAATGGTAGATTTGTAATTGTGCACAACGAACTCTGACGAGAAAAACTCAGTGAACCAACTTTCCTTGCAGTAGATTCAGCAATTGATTTGATGTAGTCACTTCACTTCAAGTCAGTTGAAAACTTGAGGCCAAGAAGGTGTGGTATTTTGCTCTCCAGGGGTCTAACATCAGCCATGCTGATGGCTGGCAGAAAAGTTTCTCTGTAGTGGTTAAATGAGAGCAGTTTTGTTTTGAAGGTGTTCAAATTTACAAACCATTTTCTGCCTCAGTTAACCACTGATTAGAGGTCCTTTACAAGAGCAGAAGCCAGATATACTTTGTCAGCACTGATGGATTTTCTACTGAGACAAGATTAAATGGTAGGGTCATCTGTACAAATACCTACTTGGGAACTGATGACATTGGGAAGATTATTGATGTTGATCTGTAACAGCTTAGGACCCAGGATAGAGCCTTGAGGAATACCTGTGTTTGTGTGAAAGGATCTGGAAGTGAGCCTGTTCAAAATGATCTTCATTTCATGATTTGATATGAATGATTGGATTAAATCAAACAATTGTCCTGTAATACTTTAGCCCTGGAACTTACATAGAAGACCAATGTGTCAAACTCTGTCAAGTGCCTAGGAGATATCTAGATCTTCCCTAGTATTATCAAGTTCTTAATATACATATTCAGTGATGGCCATTAACACATTAGCAATAGACTTGGTGAAACAAAAGCCATATTGTTTGTCTGAGAGTAGGTCATGAGAAGTAAGATACTTAACCACTTCAGCATTGATTAGAAGATTGGATACTTTGTCGAAAAGAAGTAAGAGACTAATAGGGCAATAATTTGAAGAATCAGTGGTTTCTCCAGAATTCTTAAAAACAGGATCTACAGATAAGAACTTCCAATAAGCTGGAAAGCAGGAAGCTATCAGGCATTTATTGTAGAGTTTGGAAAGAAGTGGTGCCAGTTCATGAGTACATTTCTTTAAGACAACAGCTGGGATTCCATCAACCCTGCTTGCCTTGTATGAGTCTAGTTTGGAAATGATGTCTGAAACCAGTGAAGGGGTTATGCGCATATCACTCAGTAGAGCCTCTGTTCTAGGTGTGTGCTGTGGGGTAAGGATCAGGTATGAGTATATCAGATGAGTCAAGTGTAGTGTTAGAAAAGAATTTCTAAATTTCTAAACAGAGCATTCAACCTTATATGCTGTAGATGTCGCGACTTCAAATTGATTAAATAATGGAGAGAGTGAGAATGTGCTGTTGTTCAGCACACTCTTGTCTAATCTCCATTAATCTCTAGAACTGAACTTGCAAAATGTTATGCATTGTTTCATTCTATCAGCAAACAGTAACTTTGCTTCTTTGCTTGTACTCATTACAAGCAGAAACAAAGAGATGTCTGTTGCAGTAAGCCAGAAAAAGTGATTCCTGTAGACTATAGCAACCAAGCATGCAGGTGAGAACCAAGGAGATGAGCATGATTTCACTTGATATATCCATGATGGGATGAAAGCTTCAATGCCAACTTTCACTCAGGTGGAGACCTCAGAGACATTTTTGAACAGAATGATTAAGACTTAAGGTCATTATAGATGATTAAGAGATGTCATGAAGGAAGTTATGGAATGAGTCCCAATCAGCTTGTTGATAACAGAAAGATGTTCTGTTGGTTGGAGGTTCTTGGATGGTAGGTGAGCAGAAAGAGATGTTTACAGAGAGTACTGCATGATCAGAGTTGCCAAGAGAGCAGAGCTGAAGAGTATGACATGAATCAGGGATAGAGATAAAGAGTAGATTGAGAAGAAAAAGAATGTCCATCAGAGTTACTGAGGAAATGCATGAGAAGTCCACCATTTGTGAGTGGGATTGAGAAGTTCAGGGTTTGGATGCCAGTGAGTTCAGTGACAGTGATTATGCTACCTGGCATAGTGGGCATTAAATTCACCAAACACAAATATATTTGCAAAAGTGTGTAAATAAATGACTTTGTCTGTACTATCAGAAATCATATATAGTATGCTACAGTCATTAGAGGAAGGATAATGATAAAGAAAAAAAAGATAGCTGAGTTTAGTAGAGAGAGATGGAGACATATGTAAAAGTGATGAGAAGATTCAAGATAGATCATTAGCTAGCAAGAGATGGCATAAACTCCCAGGTTATGCATGTGAACATTACAGTCTTCCTAAAGAGGGAAAGATAGCCTGAAATCAAGAATTCAGAGGAGGAATAGCAGAGTTAAGATTAGTTTTGCAGAGAGCGCTAGGATATCCAGAGAATGTTAGAAGAAAAATGATTCCACACCTAAGCAGTTAGTATGAATACCACAAATATTGGAGGTTGTGAGAGGTTTAGGTGTTTTTTGTTGAGCTGGTTTAGTTTCATTTCATTGGTTGTTTATCATCATAGTCTGTTATTTTGATAAGGAAAAAGTCAAGAGTAGTAGTAGCAGTCAATCATCTAATGTAACATGTGCAGGCTTGAAACTGGCACATATTGCTACATAGAGTGGCCTTGGTGTTGTTCACTGGAAATGCTTGCAGGGACACCCTTTGATGCATGATATGATACTGCAAGAACCTCAATATTATGCAACTGTTGATCAGAGCAGCCTCTCTAAATGCTATGCAAGATCTTTGGCTCCTACCAACTAGGAAACAACAACTAGAAAGTGCCAATCACATACACTCAGTATGAAGAGACTTTGCCACCATCCACACATTCATGGCAACACCACTATTAAGGCTTTAAAAAAGGAAAAGAACTGGGAACCCTTTCTTAAACAGGAAACAATGGATGAACCTCTACTCCTGTTCAGGAAGAGGAAGAGGAGGAGTATGGACCAGGTGATAGGAAAGCCTATCTACTCCTATTAAAAGAGAAAGAGAAAGTTACTAAGTTTTAATTTCATTAAAGATGAGATATCCATTAAAAATTAAAAATGGCAGATGCCTACTGCTGAAAGATAATTCAGAACAGTCCTGGATTAGACTTTCCAGTTAAGTTATATCTCAGAATGTAAATTCATTTAAAGAGTCAATTGTCGCCCACAGAAACTCTTTTTATTACCCATGAGACATTCTAGTTTATATTGGATTTTTGGGTTATGGGAGAGGGTAGTAATTTATCTTTAGTTATGAAAGAATACCTTAGCTCTGTAGCAGCAGGGTGAAAAAGCTAAAAAAAAACACAATGGTTGTTGAATATTGAGATTAAATTGTAATAAAAATTATGATTGATTCAAACTTGAAATTTAAACAAATTTGGAACTCTTAGATTTCATGGAGGCAGAGATAATAAAAACATCAATTAAAAAAAAAAACAAGATTCAAATGTAAGATTAACAAAGTTTGACATTTGTGTGAAAAGAGATAAAGAAAAATAACTCAAATGACCAATTCAAGCAAGAATTAAAAATGGCAGAGAATTACTTCTAAAAGACCATTCCTAGTTATTTTTTAAATCTTCTTTGAACAGTCAAATGTTAGTTTTACTGGAAAGAAACAATGCAGTTATTAATAAGAAGAGTTGAAATTGATGCATGCAAGATTTCACAGCTCTAGCATCACTTCTTCATAGCTTAAGAACTTTTCAGCCCACCCTTCTAATTAAGAAAAAAATAAATTATACTGATTTATTACAAAAGAGTAATATTTTCAAAATATATACTTGAAAAAAAAAATGCACCTATTCTATTTGTGAATGTTTTTATTCTGTTTGTGTAGCTTTCTTAGTTTATAAATCTGTGAATGCTATAAGGCCTTTTCATTTTCACAGCTGACACTATTGATTGTAATTATTTGTAGGAAAAGTGTGAACCGATAAGACCAAATGCTTCTATCAATACTGAAAAAATAAAAGCTATCTAGGGAATTCACCAAATGTAAAGTTGACTGAAAATCTTTCTACTCAAGCAATATATCTTTGGTAGTTTGAATAAATCCCTGCTTATGGTAATGTCTTT
Organism: Ascarosepion bandense; assembly: GCA_037127315.1. Classification (NCBI taxonomy): domain Eukaryota; kingdom Metazoa; phylum Mollusca; class Cephalopoda; order Sepiida; family Sepiidae; genus Ascarosepion; species Ascarosepion bandense. The sequence goes on along the minus strand of JBBBDQ010000536.1, from coordinate 936,935 downwards.
TTGTATCTTAAGGCAATCTAGAAATATGAGACTATCAAGAGTAGTGAAGAAATATACGTAATAATATAATTATTTCATATTCTGTTTATGAATAATACCTTTGATTGTTTAAAGATCATGTATTTGTCATGTTTTACAAACGGTCAGTTTTTATTGTTCTGAAAATTATATGAAAATATTAGTCTATTTATAAAATTTTATTTATATAATAGACCTAAAAATTTATTTTTTTCTTTTGACAAATTGACAGACTTTCTTGTTGCTGAAAACATTTTTAATAATTTTTGTTGAGGTTTCGTACATTGTTTATTTGTTATATCATTGAAGAAAGCGTCTGGAGTAACCATTAAAAATTGTTAACAGATTCTGTGTCTTTGTTATCAGTAAAGTAAAAAAAGCAAAACCTCCATATAATGAATAAGTGAAAACTTTATAATCAGCAAGAAATTACATTTTTGTGAAGAAATTCAATTGGTAGAAGATTTTTTTATAATATTCTCTTTTTACTTTTCTATTTTGAAAACTCTTATAACATTAGTTTTTTGTAGCATTATTCTGAAGGGAACCTTTTAGTAACTTTCTATTATACTTTGGTATTGTCACGTAAAGTCAACTTGCTAAACAAATCCTTCAATTAATATGCAATAATTCTTTCGAGTAATTCACACAGAAACAATCTCTTCAATGATGCTCAACACTGGAATGATGCACAACACAAAACACACTCAGATTTCTGTCTGAGAGCTTTAAATACTAAATATTTATGATCACATGATCCTAGTAGCACAATTCATTCAACGGCTATGTTTGTTGCCTGGAGACTCGTGTTCGACCACACATGTCAGTATTTACTTTCTTCTTTCATAACAAAAACAAACAAAATTTGGAATGAATAATTAACTTGTATAATAGGTGAAAATATGTGGCCTTTAAGATTGGTGTTAAGAAACACAACACATCTGTAGTGAAATTGTTTTAAAATGGTTTATTTTTGTTTGTTGCCCAAATTGGTCAAATATTCAGGTAGATTTCCTTAGACCTCTTTCAGCATAAAATTACTAGTTATCAGATATTATATCTGGGAAGTATTTTAACAGAATGGAAAGTGGGACATTGAAATCCAAGAGTGCATTGGGATAATGGAAGATAATTTCCAAAAGGTAAGCAAAGTATTAAGAAACAAAAAACTTGTTAAAACAAAGAAAAAGTACTAAACTTTTATGTAATATCAATCTACTTATATAGGAATAAATGCTGGAAAATCTCCTCACAGATGAAGAAGAGACTTGAAGCAACAGAAATGTGATTCTACAGAAAGAATACCATGGACTAAAAATGACAAAGTTTTAGAGAAAATGGAAACAAAAAGATCACTTACACTTAACATCAGGAAGAGATAGTTGAAATTTCCAAGGCACACCATAAGGAAAAGACTTGAAAAATTTGATACCAACAGTACAGATTAAAGGCAAGAGGGGTGGAGGAAAACAGTATATAATCTACTTAGCAAGCTTAATTACATGAATAGCAGAACAAGGTTTAGGAGAGATAACAAAAAGTCAAAATTTGTTAGGACAGGAAACTGTGGAGAGCTGTGATCACCAACATCTTGGAAGGAAACAGGACATAGAAGAATTTTTTTATTCATTAACTGCAACTCATAAAAAAACTGCCTTGATAACATAATATCAGCTATAGCTGCAAGTCAAGCCAATGTTTTGTTGTATTTAGTAACTATTTGTAATGTTTTTGTATGGAGTTATTAGAAATATAAAAAAAATGCTATCATATCTCACAAAACTGAGAGATACTTGTTTAGGATGCTAGTAATATGCCATTTTAAAATTACTTTATTGAATATAGATTATAAATTTTGAGTTGTGAAATGGAAATAATGAAAGTTTTTCTTTGCAGATGCAATATGTGTAATAATAAAATAAATTATTATTACTGATAACATTGAGTTGAAATTACATAAAAATATGTCGTTTCTTTTGTTAAAATAGGAACACCTTGATTTTTTGGTCTTTGACAGTTCATACCACCATAAGTACCAAAGTTAGTGATTATATCTACAAACCCATGCTAAAAATACACTAGTCAATTCTCATCAATCAATAATCAAAGTAAAGCTACTGCCAATCACACGCATTACAACTTAGAGATTTCTGTGATGGTATTTCTTGTGACAGTCATTTATCATTTTGCTACATAAGTCTTGTGTTTTATAACTGGACTATTTATATATATATATATATATATATAATATGTTATATTGAATAATATAGATTTATTTTTATACTAATCCTTTCCAGTTCTCTAATATGTTTCTTGATGTTAAGATGAAATTCATCAAAGACAGCACCATAGTTTTTTCCTATCCAAGTACTTTCTGTCTCCTCCAAGATCATCCTTGGGGTGGGGAGATTACAAAGACAAACTTATTGTAACTGTGATAAAACTGGCATTTTATTGTAATGGTGATTTTTTAAAAAACATGCATGAACATGCTCTGATATAATTATTTTTACATTTCAAATTTATCTGTTGTAGCCATGGAATTTTTTGTAAAATAACCATTTAAATATAAGGGATTTGACCAGAAAATGCTAGAATGCAAAATGACATTAAATGTTTGTTATATGAACTTCTGATTAGAGAACTGGAAATGATTTAGATAAAAATAAATAGATATAATATGTCTAGATTAATTATTCGATGAAACATGTTTAAGTGAAAATATGCTGTCTAAATATATATATATATATATATATATATATATATATATATACACACACACACACACTGGTGCGATGGATAAATTCTCGTCTACATTGCACAAAAATGAAAATAATACTGACATCTCATTTTGACATATATATTTGCCAAAATTATACAAAAATATCTTAATATACTAAAAAGTAAATTTATTAAACAAAATCACCATTGGCTTCAAACATGGCCTCCATACAAATTTGGAATCTTCTGCAACTCTTCCAGACAGCTTCTTTGTTTAAGTTGGTGAATACTGCCATAATAACTCTTGATATTACAAGGAGTTTTGTTGGTCTCTCACTCAGTGGTGCCTCACATAATAATCAAGGTAATTGCAATCTGCAAAGTTAGGTGGCCAGATGTAAGAGGTGATGTGGTCACAGAAATTGTCTGACAGCCATGACTGGGTTATCTTACTTGTGTGTCTCCTATACATGAATTTACTTGAGCCACTAGATTAGCAACTAGATCCCACCCTTTTACTTTGAAATCAATAAAATGTAAATACAAATTCTACTCTAGCAACTTCTTTTCCTGCACTTCATGCCTGGGGAATTCTGTTTTGTTTACTTGCTTCCCCGACAGCCACAATCTCCAAGAATTTAAATGTAAAGTCAATAATCATCTCTTATCTCACTAACTCATGCTCCTTTCTCCGTCCACTCCACTCTCATCAGTATTCTCATCTGTCTCTTACCCACTTCCTGACACCCCCTATAACCTGCCACTCTTTCTTTTCTTTTATGTAACTCCCTGCACATCAGTGGTAGTAAGCTGCCTTGCTTGGGATGAAATGATTAAATATATATATATATTTCTTTATTTAGTGTATCGAGGCAGTAGATAATTTTCTAAACATATACTGTTAAATATAAAAGACAATGAATGTCTATTATGTTTAATCATGGGCCGTTCTAAACATCATATTTTGGCTTTAATTTCAGGGAAAAATAAAGACAAAAATTCTCCAACATTTGGATAATTTTTTATTAAGTTGGTTCTAAGCTTTCGGCTCACATGAACCATCTTCAGAGAGGTTACCAAGATGTTAACATAAAAACATCCACCATCAGCGACGATTTTATCTTGTGTTGACATAAAACTTATATATCAATGTATCTCAACAAACTTAACAATAGCTCTAACAATATTGATAATATTAATGATAATGGTGTACATCAAAATAAACATAACACTATTAACTTATACTATTGCAACCAAATACATAATAATTACAAACAAGATGAAAAACTCTCAAAAACACAAGATGTAGAAATGTTAAACCAATAAATAATAATAATCAAATTAAGCTCATCATATAAAAAATTCAAGACAATTGACCTCATAGTCTCTAATAACCATACAAGCACTCACCTAAATCCTCTACAGAAAACCAATGTAGTGTATCAGTTTACATACCCGTTCAGAGATTGTATCTCTGGTACTAATAATAAACTCACTACATATATTGGTTTGACTACAACCACACTCTCCCATAGACTTACCTGTCACCTTTCTGATCAGAGTGCAATTAAACAAAATTTCTGAGAAAAACAGCCATGTAGGTAATATCAGACAGATTTTAGTCAACAATACAATAATCCTTACTCATACACACAGTGAAAAGAACCTTCAGATATTAGAGGCCATCTACATTAAATCCAAACAACCCACACTTAATAAAATCACATTTAAATCTGGTCATAACACATTACATTGCATTTAGATATATGGTTCTGTTATCATTTTTAGCTCTCACGTGGTGTGACATCATAGAACCGCATTACAAATTTACGAACAGCGTTTGCTATTTTTAGTAACTGTTATCGTTGCTTAGCAAAGTTTTATGTCAACACAAGATAAAATCATTGCTGATGGTGGATGTTTTTATGTTAACGTCCTGGTAACCTCTCTGAAGATGGCTCATGTGAACTGAAAGCTTAGTCAAGGAAAGGTAGTTATTTTACTTCAAATTTGTGTGTGAATGGTGGGTTCAATCTTATTGACTTTTATTATGTTTAATAAGTTTGTATCCTGGGGTTATAATAAGAGGATGTCATCTATATATCCTAAATAAGCAGAGCTGCATAGTATATGTTTAAATAAGCCAGATTTTAAGTGTTCAAGCAAGAACACTGATAGCTGACCCGATAGGCAAGCCAAATTTTTGTTTGTAGAAAATATTATTGAAAGAGAAAAAACACTGGTTAGTAAGTAGTTTGCATATTTTTATCATTTTGTAGATGAGTAGAGGAAGCTTTTCTTTGGATGTTTTGAAGTAGTTTCTTTGTATATTGAGATATTTTGTGATGGATATATTGGTATATAATGATTTGATTGTCTTTCTTCTCTTTGATTTATACTTTAAAGAGTGTCAAAACCCCACAAACATACATCAACTTTTATTCCTACCACAACCAAAAAATAAGATCTGTACTAATCAAAGGATTTTACCTCAAAGCCCTTAGGATATGTAGCCCAGAATACCTAAATAGAGACAAGAAATATATTGAGAAAACATTCAAGCTTCTCCACTGCCCACACAATTTCATCTTCAATCAGCTAGTTAAGTGCCATACGTGATACATTCTTGGACAATCATATTTCGAAAGAGACATGACTGACTGGACAGAAGATTTTCCCGCAGTAAGTTACCATTAAATTCTGCAGTAGATAGGTTGCCAATCAAGGCTATTGAACCCAATCTGTCCTGTTATTTGACTCATAACTGGAGGAAAGAGATGAATTAAACCTTTTCCAAAGGTATTTGCACATAGGTGAATTGAACAAATTTAACTGTAATTGGAACTCAGCTCTTTAATTTCTCATTCTGAGCCGTTATCCACTGTACCACAATGCACACTACAATCCTCAATGCTAAAAAATGAGCTTACAAAATCCATACAGCCAAAAAAACAGACACTACTAACCAAAATTATACAAAATTCATGATCCTGCCCTCTATCAATCTTTTAACTAAACCCACAAACAAATTAGTCATCCCTAACACTAGGATCATTACCACCACCTCCAAGATAATCAGAGATAATAATTAGGAAGAAAAATAAACCAAACAAAATTTCAAATGCCAGGATTTATCAGATAAAATGTGTATAGTGCAAAAACGTTTATAAGCAGGAGACATTACATGATCTGATAACCTGCATCTACGAACACAAGAGAGACTTGCATCTGTGCAAATGATCTCTCTTGTTTTACATTCAAATGATGCAGGACATAACTTTGATTTCACTAATGCCACCTTAATTGAAAAAAAAATTCTTTAAGAAGAAAATACTTTGAAAACATAACATTGCTACCAACTATAAACACATGCTTAAAACATTACATCACCATATTTCTCTAAATCTCTTCTTAAAAAATCTTTTATCTAATAGAAATAATAGATGAAAAATGCTTAAAAAGAAAATCCAACCAAAATTAGAATGTTGCAATACCTTCTCACACAGAGATGAAGACAACAGATCCACTACTGGATGCACACACATACACAATACACAATTATGAATTCACACTACCGTCTGACACACACACATTACCGTCTAATGTCAACCTAGACAGATAAACATGCACATAGAAAATTACCGCCCAACATTACCATTTGACAACCATCTAGACAGACAAACATTCTTCACTAACATATACATACACAATTGAAAACACACATTACTGACAGTACATATAGAATTATCTATTATTTTAATACACGTCACACATCTGATCAAATAGAACCCAAACAAAAATAAAAAAATATCAGTATCTCTTTGTTCCATTTTTCTCTCAATCTCTGATGAAGTGTGAATATGTTAGATTAATATTTGTTCTTTATTTTATAAACTTGACAGGTTCCAATCCATATTTGATCTACATTTGATTTTTAACTCTATATATATACACAATCACATCACTTGTATTGTTCATTCATAAATTTGTTTTATATATTCAATTAAGTGAAATACCTGCTTATTGTACTAACCAAAATTTAACTTTCTAATTTTACTATTTAAATGAATACAATAAATTGCATAAGTGTATAATATAATTTTAAGACCAAAAGCAGCTTAATAAATAATGAAAACTACAAGTTATGTATATAAGTACATCTATAATTTAATTTAAAATGTTAAATTTATATATTCTCTAGATTCATTGCATATGAATTAAATATTTGAAGCCCATATTTTTGTTTTGATTCTGGTGATTATAACTTAGAGTTCATGGAAAATAAAAATCCATGATATTAAAATATTTATTAGAATATTTCTTAAAATCAATCAATCAAAAAAAATATGGGGAAGGAATATAATACAGAAAAATTTCTAAAAAGTATATCCTTTTGTGCACTCAGTACTTGGTTGAAACTTCTTTCTCTTGAATTACTACATCAGTGCAACATTGTATGGAAGCAAATCAGCCTGTGACACTACTGAGATATAATAGAAGCCCAGGTTGCTTTCATAGTGACCTTCAGTTTGTCTGCATTGTTAATTCTGCTTCCTCTCATCTTCCTCTTGACAATACCCAATAGATTCTCTATGGGGTTCCGGTCAGGCAAGTTAGCTGGTCAGTCAAGCACAGTAATATGATCAGCAAACCTGTTACTCGTACTTCAGGCACTGTGGGCAGGTGCCAATTCTGTTGGAAAAGGAAATCAACATCTTCATGAAGTTTATCAGCAGATGGAAGCAGGAATTACTTTAAAATCTCCTGGGAGATGGCTGCATTGACTTTGGAGCAACACCAGTAGATGACATGATACCCTGAACTTGAAGCAACTTGAATTCTGTGCTTTTCTACACTTCCTCCAGACCCTGAAACCTTGATTTTCAAATGTAATACAAAATTTACTTTCATCTGAAAAGAGGACTTTGAATCACTGAGTAATGGTTTAGTTCCTTTTCTCATTCACCCTGTAAAACACATCTGATGTTGTCTCTAGTTCAAGAATGGCTTGACATTACAAACATGTCCTATTTCTTGGATACTGTGCATGGTGGTTCTTAATACTCTGAAACTAACTGCAGTTCTCTCAGTTCATTGAATCAACTTTGTTTGTTAATGCTCTTGAGGCTGAGATCAGTTCTCTTGCTTCTTTTTTCATGTATGTTTTTGCTACACATTTATCTTCTAATCAACAGTCTATGAAATATACTTTGAGACATCACACTGCAAAGAGCCATCCATTTCAGCAATGACCTTTCATGGCTTACTCTATGCCTAACAAGGAGGGCGTCTGTTAGTGACTTCTGGACAACTGTCAAATCAATAATTTTGCCCTTGATTGTGGTTGCGTACTCAATCAAAATGAGAGAATCATATATTATAAATAATGATTTACTTAAACTTAAAATGAAATATTGCTTTTTTTATAAATATATTTTTAAATGTAGGCCCTAATTATCAAAATGAAAATAAATGATTGAAACATTTTAGTTTGGACACAAATATTGAAATCTCCAAAAGTGTTATAATTTTTTTTAGATGCACCTCTGTGTGTGGGAAAGGGGAAGTTATAAAAAAAAATTGCATATTTTAACAATTGTCAAACTTTAAACTTTCTCAATTTCAGAATTTTTATAGATTTATATTTATCATTATCTTAAAATATTAATAATATATTAATAAATGTTTTAATATTTATAAAGCTATCAGCTTTTTTCCTTAGTACTTTTCTAATGTCAGTCTTTTTTATTTTACTTGCAGGAATTGAAATTATGTTTGTGTACAAATTTGGTTCAAAGGCAAGTTTTTATGCTTGTATGAGTGATTTTACTTTTGAGTTCAAAGTTTACTGTCCACAAGTTTTTCTAAGTGCTCTCAGTCAATATATATAAAGACAAACTGAATATAAGTCTCTGAAATGACTGATTAAGATAATGATTTGAATTTATAAGCATTATTCACTTTCTGTTTGAAATTTTACATGAATAAAATATTGTATAATGCTACTTTTAGATTTACACCCTCAACTTGATTATTGTTATCTTATTTTATCCACTGTACTGATAGGCCTTCTTCAGGTTTGTAATAAAGATGACCAAGATGTGAATGCAAGTTCAAAGTAATCATTGTGTAACCAGCCTCACATTTTCACTTTAGTGACCCGTTATCTTGGCTTTAGTCACTTTCCCACCATGGTACCATAGTTTTTCTGTATCTTTTCTATAAATATTTTAATGGTAAATTAATTTTGTTGCGATAAGTAATCTTTAATAATATTCTTTTTACTTACTATTTGTGTTTTTATAGTACCATGTACCTATAACAGATTTTTTTCAAAAAATTTTAACATTAAATTTTGTCATATAAATATTGAATACTTTGATAAAAGTAAATTTTTCTACCAGCATTTAAAAATCTGCATTAATTCACAAAAAATACATTTTGAAAATTAATTTTTGATATATATTTGAGATAATTTAGGATGTATCAATAAGAAAATATATAAAAAAACCTTAATTCTTTTTGTACATGGTAAGATAAGTACAACCATAGTACTTCACATATACTAAAGAAAAGGAAATTGTAGAGAACCTTGATTATATATGTTTTGAAAGGAGATTGCATTTTTTAAAAATGGATAATGCTGAAAGTGATATTTTTTTCATAATATAAAGAAATATTTGAAATGTAATTTATATTTTCTCTTAGACTATTCTTAGCATTGATTGTTTTTATTACATGATGAATAACCAAGAAACCTAAACTTAATGACAATTAATTCATAGAAAAAATCTCCTATTTTTAGAATGTTTTGATCTTATTATTGACCAAATCTAATATTTATGCTAAATTTGTCATTGATTTCTACCGACTTCTGTTCAGTCTAAAATTAGGTCTTGATTTTTATTCAACATTGTATTCTATAATAATGGATTGTTTTTAGCCCATTTCTCTAAGAGTTATAATACTTTTTGGTTTTTAAGAGTTTTAGATATTATAATTAAAAACAAGAATAGATCAAATGTTACAATGAAAAAATCCACTTGTATGAGTAATTTGACTTATGAGAAGTACCATTAAAAAATTTAATCTCAAATATAAATGTTATTAAATTTTTATTTTGGTAAATTTCATTATATCTCTATCATTACTAAAAAGTCAATGTAAAATGTGATATAATTTACATAATTTTTTAATGCTTTTGAAGTTTTATAGCGTATGTATATAATTACCAATCATTTATTGCCCAAGCTTTGAATAATTTATTCATATAATATTTTAAGCTTGTATTATTTGTTAATAGCTCTAACATTATAAATCAATGTTGAGTTACATATCAGTCATATATTATAACAAAGTAAATAGTTTTATGTAGATATTTTTAAATAGGAAATATCCAGAAATTCCATGTAAAGATATTGCACATCACTGGTGACTGTAATAAAGCTTCAATTCATGTTCTGCAGTCAGTAGAGGTTAGTGTCAAGCAAGATATAAACTGTCAAGATCTTTGGAACAAGTTGTCATCTTACTCTGATCTTTCTCTCACATCTTTTGATGCTAGCTTTATCCACAAGAACTTTTTCAAGCAGGTTATCATCCATCAATCATTTTGATTGATCCTGAGATATTTTTGTCTCCTCAAGTGACAGAATAATTTATTCAAGTTATCTACTTGTTATTGCTTTGACAATATTAGATATTTCTTTATATATTGGGTGTTATAAGAGGGGGTGCTGAAAAGTTAACAGTCTGGCCCACTTCTTAAAATCTGACCAAATAGCAAAAATTAGAGATAAAGTATAAAGATTACAGAGTGAATTTGAGCAAAATTTATTTCAACAGTTTCAGCTGATTGATCAATCTATTTAAAATATATTTTTAGTTTTTTTGTTTTTAATCATTCTGCCCCAAGCAAAGCAACAAAACCATTGAGATGCAGGGGTTTGCTGAGCATGAAAGAATATAAGAAAAAAAAACTATTAAAGAGAGAGAACAATAAAAAGTAATGAAATTTAAAGGACACAAGATAACAATTGACATTGCATTAAAATTTTTGCAAATCAAAGTTGACTTTAAAGTAAGAACCCAGAGAAAAAAGAAACTGTTAGCATAGAACTTATAATTTATGGAGGATATTTTATTTTGAAAACTAAGTATAGCATTTAACATATATAAGTATATTTACTTAAATGCAAATCCAAGAATTTCTAACAAATATTACAGTGTAACAAAATAATTTCTATTTGTTTTTTGAATAGGTCATGGAAATATTAAAAAACACTTCATGAGTTTCCTGACTTAATTCATTTTGCATATTTAAATATAGCCATTAAACCAAATAGATTTATTCTATTCTATCTTTGCTAGCTTCATGCTGTTCAGTTTAATATTCCTTACTTTATCTGACATTAACATTGAGGATTTCCACTCATACCTTTCTTTTATTGAGTTTATTTATTTACTACTTTCATTATGAAGGTGCTGAAATGTTCTTGGCTTTACCTACTTCCTAAAATCAATATTCTGATATTTGGTCATTCAAATACTGATTTTGGCAAGTGAGTTGGGCCATTAACTTTTCAGAATCCTTGTTTGTTTGTGTGTGTGTGTGTGTGTGTGTGTGTGTGTGTGGAGGGGTATTTATTAGATAAATAACTTCAATTTTTAACTATTAATTTTATTTGTTTACTATACCTTGAGTGGCTCTTGAGTTTTGTATTGGGTAAACATATATTTAGGTAGCATATCTTCGTTTAAACATGTTTCATTGAATAATATAACCATATTACATCTATTCAGTTTTATAATGAGCCTTTCTAGTTCTCAAATCTGTTTCTTGATGTTGAGATGATATTTAACGGGGAAAGCAGTGTTATAAACAAGTGTTATTTGCCAGAAGAATTATGACAGGCAGATGTAAATTTATCTTCTTTATTGGATAAATACAGATGAGTGGTTTATGAATTTGGTTGTTCTTAATCCTTAGCCGGTTGGCTTCAGATTTGGTATGAGTTTGTTTTAGGCTGGTCATCTGTAATTGTATGTAATGTTCATGAGAATATGTGTGGCTTCCCAAAGTGGTTGTCCTCAGAGAGAAGGTGATGGAAGGTTGAAAGAAGAGAAAAGGGAACAAATATGTGTCACTCAGAGAGTGAGTTGGGCAGTGATGTTCTGTGATGTTCTCTCTTTTCTTCTGTAGTAGTAATTGTGACATTGACAGGTTGTTACTTCTTTCTTCCTTGCCGACAATGTGTGAGGGAGAAGGGTAAGGACTTGTGAAGATGAGTGAGAAGGTAAGGCAGAGGTGTTGCTGATTGACCAGCTACATAGCAGCCTGTAAACCCTTCTACCAAATTCAACTTTCTCAGTGACTTATATAGCAAAATCAAATTTTGCGTAGGTGTTTAGATTTCTCGGGTTTTGTTTCCGGCTATGTTTTTCAGGGTTCTCATTTGTTGATTAATATTTTCACATATATGTGCAAGGAAAGAAGAAATTTGTCATGTTAGCAATCTGGCTGTGTGGATGTAGGCAAGAGCATCACACTTCCATTTACAGACCAATCAAACAACAGTATTTTGAAAGTGAAACTTAGAGCCTGTTTTAATGGGTTTCTGAAACAGAATGTAGAAATCCAATTCAAAGCCAAAATTGTATGTGTGCTATTCAGATTTTGAGTGTTTCCAGTAAGTGAGTAAATCGGAGGAGATATGACATTCAGTTTTATAACAGCAGCATAGTTTTTCCTTTCCAAGTACTATGGTGCCCTCTTTGATAAATTTCATCTTAACATCAAGAAACTGATTAGAGAAGTAGAAAGGATTATTATAAAAATTAATAGACATGTGTCTATATTATTCAATGAAACACACACACACACAATGGTAGCTTACTAGAACAGATCCAAATCCCAGACATTCTTACTCTTTGGAGGAACTCCTCCATGACTGACCATGTTTTCAGGGGTGTAACTCTACACACTGCATTTGATTGATTGCAAGTTAGTGAGGATATTTAACCCATAATTGGAGTTACCAACCCAAGGCTATAGAACCCAGTCTTTACTGCTATTTATCTATGTAAGTAAATATAATGAATTCAATTGAAATTTGAACTCAACTCTTATATAATGTATGAGAAAAAAAGAATATGATAACAGAACATTTGTAACATCAATAGATTTATTACTTTTTTAACAAAATGATGCAGCTTACAACTCCATTTGGAATACTTTATTTCGTTTTATGAAATACAAGACTTTGTTAAAATTATGATCTCAAAGACGTCATCATTTTCAGTGAAGAAATTTACTTGTAATATGTTTATATGCATTTTTATAACAGCCTTTATTTTTATAAAGAGTTGACTTTTCCTTCTACTTGAATACAAAAGATCACAAGAATGAGAAATTTTATAATATAAATGAAATTAATATGCAATGTCATGGGTTAATCACCTTCATTGTATTAAAAGATTCCCTTATTTGTAATAATACACCAGTAAAAATTCGTCACAAACAAAACCTTTAACAAAAATCACACAGAAAGTTTTAGAGAAAATATTTATTTATATTGATTTAAAAGTTTATTAAAATTTTAATGAATTAAATAAACAACTAAAATATGTTCTTTATGAAATACAGTACAGCTGTGCAGAGAATCTTTTAGTGCTGAACAAATAAAATGACATCAGTCAATAAGTAATAACATTATTCTGATGAAAAGGATACACTAATATTTCAGATAAAAGAAGCGAATTATGGACTATTATTCTGTGCATATATAGAAAAAATATCAAAAGTACTGTCTATTGATGAAAAGGATTAAAACAAATGATGAAGGCCAAAAATGTAATGTTTTACTTATAAATAAATTTCCATCATTTTTCATTTTTGAGAGTATATAATCTACATTTTTTTTCTTTTCAGAAAATGACTTTTAAATTATTACTAGTTTTATTATTTTATGATAACTATCATCATTTAATTGATTGAAGTAGTGTGTTACATATTTTAGCAAAATCATTTAAAAACTCATCCTGTTTTTCTGTTTATTATGAAGAAAAATAAAAATTCTAATTCAGATATATCATTTGTAAATCATGCAAAGATTAGTCAGGTCCTCAGAAATTTTATCAATATCTGTAAAAGTACTTTTAAAACATTAGTAGCTTGAACTCAAACTTCAGAACCTAATGTATGTAATTTCTTAAATAATGTCTACTAAAAGATGTCTGGCCAAATGAAAATCATTCCTCTCATAAGATATAGTAAAACACTTTCTTTGTCATAACATTTTAACAAAATTGTTTGGTTATTAAATATTTAACAATTCATTAGATATGAAACACTGAACTTTATGAAATATTTAGAATCAATTTGTTTTTTATTCTCTTATTTACAATATTTATATTTAGATTACTCTTCTCATCTTTGTTGTTGTTTTTATCACAGTGTTTCAGCCATTGTGTCTACCAGTCTTCTTCAAGTGTATATTGATCTGGGTAACCTATAGAAAATTCTGAACTGAACCTTTATTTAATCTAAAGGGGTAGACTGTTCTCGTTCCACAGCCCGTGTCTTGAGATATTGTTTAGTTCTTATTTTTAAGTACTGCTTTTACTCTCGTGTTGAATTAAGTTTTAATTAACTGTATATTATTTTGGACAAAATGATTATAAACTCTTCACTTGCTCAAGAAATGGCATTATAGCATTTTCTTTTTTTGGAAAAGACATCTAACAAAATTATATATATTATTAAAAAGGTAAAATTTTATTTCATTGAATCATTTACAAATCTACTATTTATCCGTGTACTGAATACTATTGCCATATCTGGTCTGGTGCTCCTGCTATATATCTCAAGATTCTTGACAAAATTCAAAGAATGGTCTGTGATGTATTGGTCCTGAACAGGCATCTTGACTTTACTCACTTTCTCACAAACATGTCATGGCTTCACTCAGTCTTTTTTACAAATATTTTCATGGCATCTGCTCAGATGAGCTTTTTTCCCTGGTGCCCTGACTACATGAACTTGTGTGCAACTAGACTGACAAATAGGTTCCTCCGTTTTACTGTTGAAATAGCTAGATGTAACCACCAGTTCTACTCTAACAACTACTTTTTTCACACTTTCTACCTGGGGAAATCACTTTCAATTTCTTGCTTCCCTGATAACTACAATCTTCAAAAATTTAAATGCAACATCAATCATCATCATCTGTCTTCTTGAACCCTGTTTCATTTTCTGTTCCTTCTCAATCCTTCTCATTCTCAGTCTTCTCATTCGCCTTCACTCATTGTAATCCCCTACATTCTCGTGACATTACCACCTTTCTTTAGAGGTGAAATGATATATATAGTATAGAGTTATAATGGTGCTTAGTGCCAAAATAGCTGATAAGGAAAAAATTTTGGTGAGCAGGTCTTTTTTCATCATAAAGTGCTCATTATCAACGTGTTAATAGAATTAATGTGAAGAGGTTTTCTACTTAACTGACTTAACTGTTTCAGTCATGTCAACTTTGAAGTTTTGTGAAGGCATTTTTATGATGTCTTCACTCTTCAGTGGTCCTGCTTATTCTGCTGCTACTTCCCAATATTTTTCCTATTTATATAAATTTTGGTGTAGTTTGATATTTTTATGTGTGAGTGATTCTTTTTGCTTGCTGAATTTGTATTTTTTAAAATGGTATAAGAAGTTACTGTTTTTTAATTGTTTTTATTTTTCTGACTTCCTAGTATGCTTGGTTGGTGTAAGATTTATTTCTGTAATGGTGCAGGTGGTTAATTGCTGTTTTATTGCTTTTTAAGTGGTATAAGGCTTGTAAATGATTAACTGCTTTGTATTGCTTCTCATTTTAGCTTGTTTGTCTGTTTAATTGCATTTTATTAAGTTGACCAAAGTCAGCATGACTGAAACAACACTACCCAGTTAAGTAAAAAAAAATTTCCATGTTATATATATATTACAATCAGGTTCACATGACTATATCAGACATTATTCTACATTATTACTATTTAAAACATCTCCTGTTTTCATTGATATTCTATCCATCTTTATGTCAATTATTATTATAATTAATTGTGGAAGGTTAAGACTTGAGATTTTTTTTTATATCAGCAGCCACCGTTTTTGTTTTTTTAATATTAAACTATCATAGGTAATAAAGGGACTTTCTTCCTGATAAATTAAATTTCAATCTAATGTTCTGAGCACATGATTTTCCTTATGTAGCTGTCAGGTATTTCTGTTGTTGCATTTCTCTGATACCACTGTGAATGCTGGAAAATTAGGCTGAAGTTAATGCTTTAAATTATAGAATAATGCTTTCAGTATCTAATTTTTTTAGAATATATTTTACTAGCAGTATAGCCCAGTGTTGCTCGGGTGTAATGAAAACTTTAAAACTAATCCATGGTCCTGGAGCTCAGACTCTTTGGACGTTGGCACGAAAGACTAAAAAGCAATAGTTGTTTCCAGTTAAAGCAAAACCGTAGACTGAAAGAAAAATGAATGGATGTAAGTCAAATTTTGATTTCCTGGTATCAATATCAAATAAGTTTTTTTCGTCGTAAACTGAATTTTGAAGGCTAAATAAGTCCTCTGAGTAAATGGTACCATGGCTGAGACTAAGAACTACTTAGAGCCAAACCCGAAGCAAAAACTAAAATAAAAGGGCTGAAAAAATACATACAGGCAGATAAACAGACACACACACAAACATCTTGCCTTTTATATATATATATATATATATATATATATATATATATTATTGATTTTCTGCACTATTGTGAGAACTGCAACCTTGAAACTTCTGAATATCGTTGCTTATGTCTTTGTCTATGAGTGTATTAAATTTGATTAAAATCGAACCACTTCTTCTATTCTTCTGTTTTCGATTATCGATTTTCGATTTGACACAAAACCTAGCTAAGAACACTTGCAGACGCTTATAGTAAAACTGTAAATTTTCAAGAAAATCAGTTCAGTCATTTCAGAGTCTATAGGTAACGGACACACATACACACACAGCCACACAAAGTTCCATTTATAAATAAGTTTGGATAGATTTAGATAGATTATTATTAAATGTAAATTTGATAATTTTATATGTAGCTAAGAACACTTGCAGACGCTTACAGTAAAACTGTGTAAATTTTCAAGAAAATCAGTTCAGTCATTTCAGAGTCTATAGGTAACGGACACACACACACACAGCCACATAAAGTTCCATTTATAAATAAGTTTGGATAGATTTAGATAGATTATTATTAAATGTAAATTTGATAATTTTATATGTAGTCCTTTTTTTCATATGTTCTTTTTGCTACCAACTATCTGCTTACTTTGATATGTGAAATCATTGTATAGATTTAATACAGTTACTAAAAATTGTGAAAAATATTTAAACAGTCAATCTACAGTCAAGATTATGTTTGTTTTATCCATGAAATATTTTTTTTTTATTTAATGTAAAAGTAAAAATTTGGTAACCAAAAATGTAATATTTGAAATAACTCATTTTTATTATTTCAGGGTCATTTTGTTGAATTTTCTTTCGTGTATTTAATTTTTTTTTCTTACTTCATCTAAGAGGACTCAATCAGCTTTAACCATCGACTTCATATTTGTTTAATATGCTAACATAATGACTTAATATTTGTTTTTATACTAACATTTCTTATTAATAAGTTAATAACAGTATGTATTTTGCTATTGAAAGAAAACTTTAGTTATTTTCTTTTGAGCTATGATGAAATTATAAGAACCAATTGATTTTACAAGGTTTTTTTCTGTCAAAAGATTTCCAACTTTGGTGTTTGTAATAAATAACAACAACATAAACAATAATTTAAAATATATTAATAGAGCAGCGCATTTTAAATGTATTTTGTTTTTCACTTAACAAAATGTAAGGACAAATAAAATTGCTAACTTTATTAAAATTGTTATTTTAAAATTGTAACACTTATATCTTTACTCATATATACTAAGCATTACCACCAAGTTATACTCATTTATAATGAATATCACTTGATGGTATTTTTGTCACCATAATTTCTATTTAAATGGTGCTACTTTAATTAAAATAGAAAGCTATTTACAAAGTGAAAAGTGTATAGAAAGTGTTTTAATTACTAGATCATTCACAATAAATATACATCCCAGTTCTTACAACATTTCACCTTTCTTGGCAGATCTTTTATTATCACAATCTAAGATACTTAATAGCAAAAGTGTTAAAAACATTAATAAAAGGAAACCAAACAAAGACTAAACTACCCAAACACATCTAAAAAATAAAATAAAATTTCAAAGTTTTTTAAATTTCTGCATTTTCTCTCCTTTAGTTACATCAACAAAAACATCACTTTAGTCCAGTGAAATCTAAAAAGATTAAACATGTCATACAAAATATTTTTTCCACTTTGTCATTAATTTTCATAACATTGTTCTGGTACATAAAATTTGTATATCATCGTATTCCATACTTGTATATTCAATTTTTCTAATGCATTGCAAATATTTAAAGAGAAATCAAGTTAACCATATAAAATTATTAAAACATCAATTTTGCTTAGAAAATGAAGATTCTGTTTATGGTAACACTTTGAAAAAGGAAATGATGTTTATTCAAATAAATTAAAAATCTTAATCAATAAATATACCCAATCTTTGTGCAATATTTGTTTTGGAAAGATTTTTATAATGACACTAACAGCATAGCACGGCGTTGCTCTGGTGTAATGAAAGCTTTAAAACTAATTCATGGCACGAAAGACTAAAATGTTTCCAGTTAAAGCGAAACTGTAGACTGAAAGAAAAATGAATGGATGTAAGTCAAATATTGATTTCCTGGTATTGATTTATACATATATATATATATTATCAATTTTCTGCACTATTGTAAAAACTGCAACCTTGAAACTTCTGAATATTGTTTCTTATGTCTTTGTCTATGAGTGTATCAAATTTGATTAAAATCAGACCACTCCTTCTATAAACCGATTTTTTCGATTATCGATTTTTGATATTTATCGGGGTACCCCGACACAAAACCTAGCTAAGAATACTCACAGATGATTATAGTACAACTGTCTAAATTTTCAAGAAAATCGGTTCAGCCGTTTCATTTCGGAGTCTATAGGTAATGGACACACACACACAGACAATGTTCCATTTATAAATCACTTTAGATTTTTTGTTAGGAAATAAACCTTTTTTTTTTTTTTTGTTATAAAATATTCTGTGTACTTTTTTTTTTAATTTACAGCTGCTATCACACCTAAGTTCATCCATTTTTAAAAGTGCTCACAAAAAATTGTATCTATATTTCCAGTAATAAAGATTAAGCATTCAGACACAATCACATTTCATTTTCATTTTCTATGGTTGGCAGAAATAGGATTAGAAGAGATAGCAAAAATACAAACATTATTAAGATCTACAATGGACAGGAAATTGTAGAGAGCCATGACCACCCATGTCACACACAGGAAGATATGCACAAATAAAACACAAAAAAATCACTTAACTGAGAAATGTTTTCTTTTTGTAAAAACTTTAAGGTTGTTTCTTTATATAACTCAAGTACTATTTCAATGAAATAATTTCAGGCAAAACTCCAAATTAATTTTATAAAAATAAAATACTCTTATAAGATTATATTTGAAAGTTGATATAAAAAAAATACTAAACCATTTTTATGTGTTTCATTCTCATTTCTTTATTGATAAATAAGCATTTTATTTATATATTTGTGGTTGTATGACACTTAGGTGTCAGCTATTCTTGATAATAAATATCTGTCAAAAATAAGTTTATATGAAGAAATTGTAAAATGATATAACATGCTCTAATTCCTTTTACAGATGATATAAATAACAAGGAAGAAAAAAAATCTACTAAAACATTCTTTCATCCTTATTTTTTGGATGGTCTCCAGAAATATTTTGAGTTATCTCAGAAAGTTTTTATGCTTTAGATAAGCTTAAGAGTTAGTTTGGGGAAAAAATGCTTGGTGAAGTACCCTCCCTTTGATTGTGTGAGTTGATATTATTGTTATTATTATTATTGCTGATATTTTTGTTGTTGTTGTTTATGAAAGTAATGTTTTAATAAACAAATGTCCTTCAATAAAAGTAGCATTTTGAAACTAATTGTTTTCAAATTCGGTTGGATTATACTTGTTAAGAGTTAGAAACTCATAATTTGGTTATATATCTTATAGTTTCTGAACCATATTCTTATATAGAGAAACCTAAACTATTGTAGAATAGTGTCGTTAAATTTTAGTAATGAAGAAAATGTTGGTTTTTTTAAAAAATTCATGAGATTGTTAAGTTTCAAAGTTCAAAATAAATGTTCTGGATGATAAGCTAATCACCTTTATTTTTAATCCATATTTAAAATGTCAGCATATCTTGGATTTTGATTGATTTTTCTTTCATGACTCAAATGCTTTTTCACTGTCACATATACATATTCCTATTTTAATTGTTCGTTCAAATCATTTTAGGTAAAATTTAATAACTTTAAATCTTAACAAATTATATTATGGAATTATTTCATAGCTTTATTTTTTTTCTTCAGTTGTTTAATTCCTATTTTTCCATTCTTATTTTAAATTATACATTTTACATAATCAAAAAATACCTTTTTGTTATACATCATTAATATATGTAGCCTTTTAGCTACAACTGTTCTCTGATAGAAATATATTTCAGTCTTTATTTCCTGATCTCAGTCTTATAGAATCTTAATGCTTTTCTGCTTAAATTAACTCTTATCATGTTTTAAACTGAACATTCCTGCTATTTCAGTGGTAATAATCTTACATTATTGTTTTTCAATGTTCTGTGGAATTTGAAAAAAAAAAAAAAAGACAAAACTGATTTTATATTAAAATTTCCTATCATTGTTTTTATCTCTTAAATATTATTTTTTTTTTGTATATTTTTCTGTTTTTTTATCTGTTTTGTTTATTCAAGCACAAGGCTACATGCTGATAATGATATTTGATTTCTTAAGTCACATTATGATTTATTTGCAAATAAAATTAAATAAAGGAAAACTACACATTAATTCAATCATTTTTTTACAGAGCACACCAGGTAACTGAGAATACAGAAAAATAGATATTCAATAAAATTGATTATTATATTTTTAAAAAAATGTACACACATTCAACTTAGAAAAACAGAAAAAAAGTTATTAAAAAAACAATATTCGGCTTTCAGGAAAGCTTCAATGTAACTAGTTGGTCTTCTTCTCAGTAACACTCCAGAAAATTCCAATAAGGAAAATGAGGAGACCCCATATTGGGAGTAACATAATCATGGAAATTCTAGACCAGTTATTTCTAGGTTACATGGACTATTTAGTAGGAAACAGTCCTGTGAGAACACATGCAGCTACCACGTCACTCCAGATCTTAACCACCATGTTCAGTAATTCAATGTTGGCAGTAGCATTGACCATGAGGCTCTTCAGGAAGAAGCAGAGCAACATGACATGAACCTCATTTCTCAGGATCCTCAGGACCATTATAGATGACATGAACTCATTGTGCATCACCATGCATAATTCTGTGGGGTTCACACACAGCCACTTGTCATCTTTAATATTTATCTGGCTACTCTCAAGAAGCTAAGTCTCGGTGATTAATAGCTAGTACTTTGATAATAGCATTTTTTTTTCAACTTGGAAGCTGCTTTGTTAATAAATGTAAAACATAAATGAGAATATTAAAATTTGGTGCATGCCATATAACATTGTATTAAGTTGCATTCCATTTATATCCTACTAAAGATGTATTCACAAATATCTGGTTCACTCTGTATGTCAAAATATGTTAAATGTACTTTGTTTATTCTTAAACAAAATAATGGTATCATTATTTTATAAGCAGTTATTAGTAATCTTGCAGTTTTATTTCCTCTTTATTTTCATCTTTTGTAATGCACAAACACAAACAATTTGGATCATTACTGAAGTTGAGTTGGAAATTAGACCTGAAATTGCTTTATTCTTCAAATCAGAACATTTTAACAGTTTTGCACTAATGGAAATCTCACAATGATATGTTATAATAACAAACACACCCATAAACAATAATTAGATTGTTATAATATTCTGTTCTTTATTTTCTCATTCTATATTCACTTAATTCTCTTTTACTTACTGCTATATATATATATATGTGTGTTTATTTGGACTTATATGATCCTGTAGTATCAATAACTAGAAAATAAGTCTATTCATGCTTTATGCCAGAAGTAATTTTTATATGAAGATGAGCATCATAGTGATTATGAAATTGACTTTTGCAAAACATTATTCTTCTATACTATGCTGTCTTGTCTTATAATGGGAAAATTGTATTACTTACTGACAGAACATGAAATACATTCTGTCTTTATCTATAAAAGGAATGCAGTTTTTGTTATATATAATCATTAAACTTGGTTCTAACCAAAGATTCAGTTTACATTTATTCAAACAATTTTAGCTAAATAATAGAAAATTAAAAAAAATAATTGCCTTCTCTCACTAAAGGAAAGCATTCTTGTTTTAGGCTACTGCTGTGCATCATTTGAAAAATATCCATATCTTGCCTGTTTTCTTATTTTATTCAGTTTTTGTGTACACTTGGTATAGCTGTGGTGATACTGAACAAAGTGAGTGACCGGATGTTTGCACTCTCACGACCAGAAAGCAAATGACCAAAACTCATTGGTGCGCACCCCGGCTCCACGCAGATGTTCTGGTAGAAAACTAAAAATTAATTAAATATTAAATTCCAGTTTGCGAGCATACGTGAACTTTATTTATCGGCCAATGGGAAGCCCAGAATCAAATACAGATGTGAATTCCCAAATGATCTGCTGCGATCCAAAAAGTCAAAATAAAAAGCTGATACGGAAAGCATTGCCAGACAGATACACCAAAATCACAGACAGATTCACAAGAGACGAGTGTAATTAGTATTTCCCTTGACTGAAGTCAAGCGACTTACTATGCTTGCCGCCCTTTCTTCTCCTTTTCCTCTTCACTGTCTCAAACTACTTACTGACCAAAGGAGCGGATACATCAATGACATTCCTTACTTACAACAGTCCCACATACCTAAGCATTAATTCTCTTTTCAGCATTTATTGCCATCAACATTTTAACGTCCGTTGGACCCATACTTAAAGAATTACCTTAATTGTAAAATCTCAATTGATATGTGTATATATAAAATATTATTCCTAAGCTCAACTTGCTTTTCTTGATTTATAACCTTTTTATGACTTATAGTGGGCTATCTACAATGAGGCCAAATTTCGTTAATCTGCAACAACATACAACAACTCTTCACTAGAACGGATAACCTGCTATATAGAGACTAAAACTTTAGTATTTTTAAGTTTCACTAAAACACATTTTATAGAGAAATTTACATAATTTACATTTGAGCTATTAAATTTTTAAAAAGATGGCTAAAAACAAAATTCTCTTGAGATTACTTTGTTTATCAATCTTAACTTCTTTATCAATTTAAAAAAAAATTATAAAGATTTCATAGTTACACATTACTAACTTGTGGTGGATATTATCTTGTTTCTGTGAAACCAGAATATTGAATTTGTATATATTTTGATTAGCCTTTCATTTGAGAGATCCTGCCTTTTGAAGAATATTGTACAGATTAGGTTTTAAATTTCTCATGAAAACTATTCTGTCAGTTGCTAATGTCATTCACTGAATATTTCATAAGTTCACCTATTGCATAGTTCACTCTCCTTTTATTTGAACAGGAGCAGAGTTTTATCTTTTGCTTCCTGTTTAGGATTGGGTTTTTAGTGCCTTTTAAAGTGTTCTCATTTTTTTTACCCCTAATGGCCCCCTGTATTTTAGTGGCATTATCCCCTTACTTGGGATGAAACAATTAAAAAAAAAATAAAACAACATTCCTTGCTGATGTTATAACAGTTGTAAATAATCATATATTAATTATCATTAGCATCATTTCTTGTTCCTCATAAAATGAGGACTTAGAAAATATTACAGGAAAATGAGGGCAACCTCAGAATATAAACTCTATTTAGTGTTGGTTATTTAAATCATTATTTACTGTTTGATAAGTCAATTAGAGGTAGAAAGACAAAGTATTCACAAGTGTTTACACATGCAATGGCATGTAATTTTAAATCAAATAAAAGAATGCTTGACACTCAGCCAGTTATGAAAAAGTCAAGATTTTCTTTGATGTGTAACATATTGTCAGTATTCATTTGATATCTGCAATAATTTTCCCAGTATTTTTAACTAATGAAATTATCCAAGTCTTTCAGTTGTCCTGTGATATAAGGAAAGTATAAGCATTCATTTGCTGTTAGAGAACTAACTTCCACTTTCTTTTATTATTTAGATATAATTATAGTCTTTCTCTAAAAAATCTAAATAGTATATTCAGTCAATGTAAAATTGTTTTGATTTTTTGACAGCCAACAGATCATTTATTGTAGATTTGTTTTGATTTTTCTCAGAGGCTTAGCTCAATGATAATCTAAAAGATAAAGATCATTTTTAAATATTTTGCTTCTTTATTATAATAGTATTACTACACATTTTGCTCATACTATCTAGTTATTTATATTTTCAAAAATCCTATGATCAGTTATTTTTGGTCTTTCCCTAATCTTTGAACTTTTATCATGACATTCCAACAGCAAAATTTCCCTTTTAACAAACTTTAAAATGCTTTAAATTAAGAATAGTTGTTTTATTGGAAACATTTTCTTTTGCTAAAATTCGGATTTTTATAGAATTCAAAATTTAGGTCAATAACAATTTGAAAATTTATAAATTACATTTTATTGTATAATTAATACAATATGGAAATATACTTCATGTTTATTTTCAAGAAATTATATAACTTATTGACAGAGACTGAAAAATCGTGCTAAATATTGACGGGATATCATGTAAGTCTTAAACATTTTTGATCTGATATCATCCCTTTTTAACACCTGTCAACAAAAAACACATTAGAAATATTGTGAATTTTGTTTCATTATCACTTAGTCTTTTAGTGCCTAAGAAATTCAGGAATGCATTTTTACACTGTAAAACATACCTATGTACTGATTGTGAGAGCGACCACCTTCCGGTATTATGTAACCTTAGCGTGAAACTATGCAAGTTAAAGAGGGCCAAGGCAGCACCCAAATAGCAATGTGACAGATTCCTGAATAACCTGAATTGCAAAGGGATTTATACTGACAGCATTAAAAACAGAGACAATGAACTAAATGAGAATGGAATTTCAAAGTGGGATACATTAAGAGAAGCTTCAGTAATATCAGCAAATGAAATCATCTCAAAGAAAACTAGACAAGAAAAAAGAATTAAGATTAAATTCTCAACTTGATAAATTTGAGACAGCAAACAATACTAAGGTATGGTACAGAATATAGGATATTCAACAAAGAAGTTACAATCACAGACAAACAAAAGAGAACTCAATGAAATGTGTGCATCATAGATAAGGCAGCAATGCATAAAAGAATAAGATAAATAACAAGACAAAAATATGCTCCTTGACAGGATGTATAAAATCTCAAGAGTAAATGCTTATAACAAAGAAATAAAAAATACTTCAAAAATGGAATGAATACATTGGAAAACTCTTTTACATCAAAAGAGGAACATCCACAGTACACAAAAATATGGAAGGATGAGAAATATTAAAATGTGGAATGAAACCAACACTGACGAAATTGGACAGAAATAAAGCATAAGGGCCAGATGGAATTGCAATAGACAAACTGGCAGCCTTAGAAGATTTCAGCATTGTCAAAATTGCAGAAACAGTAAATGATGTATATGGTAGTAATAATATACAGAAAGACCTAAGTAGATCCATTTTCATAGCACTGTCCTAGGATCTAGGTGCAAACAAATGCCAGTGGGCAGTCTAATGAGTCACCTAGCAAAATTTATTATCTGAATTCTGAGGAATAGAGTATAGAGCAAAATTAGACCAAAAATAGGACAATAATAGTACAGTTTTGTTAAATACATTGGAACCAAGAATGCAATATTTATGCCCAGAATGGTTTCAGAAAGAGCAATGAAAAACACAGAAGTATATATTCCTATGTTTTATAGATTATGCAAAAGCATTTTGATATATATTTTTATGTCAGAAAGAAATGTTTGAGCAGCTTGGTAAGTTTGATTTATTTGAGAAAAATATTAGGATAATCTAGAACTTATACTGGGAGAAAACTGGCTGCTTATGGATAGAAAATGAGTTCAGTAAATATAAAAGGTCATAGGATAAGGATATGACTTCTCACTAGAGTGAAGTAATCTAAAGAGAATTAAAAGTCTTACCAGGATTAATTATTAGCAGCTACACTCTTAAACAACATAACACATCACTCAATAAATCTCAGGGCTAACAACAATTTTCAGGCAAAATTCAACTTTATTCATCGACATAGTCTCCTTCTAGGATGATACACTGATTTTGATGCATTTTTGTGGAACAATTTCTCTTTGGCCTCAAATACACCTCAGTTTCTGATATCACTTCTTCATTGGAGCCAAATCTCTTTCCCTGGAGCATTCTTTTGGGGTCTGCAAACAGCTAGTAGTCACTGGGGGCCAGATCTGGAGAAGAGGGTGGATACAAAATCAATTCTTGTGACATGGTGCATTGTCTTGGTGAAAGACCACTTTTTCTTCTTCATTTGTGGTCATTTTTTAGCAATTTTTTTCCCTCAAAAGCACCAATAATGCTATATATAATGCTATATGCTATTCACTATTGATGGTTTTTTCTTTCTGAAGGTAATCGATGAACAAAATACCTTGCGCATCCCAAACATCTGCTGATGTTTGCATATTTATTTGCTTTTGACAGCTTTCACCTGCTGCTGTCTACTCAGCTGACTGCCAATTTGACTCTGGATGAAGTGGGAGATCCATGTTTCATCCATTGTCACATATTTATGCAAAACTCCTTTTTGTTGCATTGAAACAGTTGCAAACAATGCTCTGAATTGGCGATGCACTTTTGTTTTTGATCAACTATGAGCAAACATGGTACCTACTTTGAACACAGCTTTCTCATGGACAAATGTTCATGCAAAATGGTGAATACACTGTCTTTTGATATGTTCACCTCCTCTGCTATTATGTACAACTTCAATTTGCAATCAACCAAAACAAGCTTGTGGATTTTTTTTGTGTTTTTCAGGAGAACTGTCAATTTTGGGTGACCTGAGTGTTCAGCATCATTTGTGTATATGACCACTTTTAAAGTTGGCATGCCACCTTTTAACCATTGTTCCTGATGGAGTAGAGTCCAAATAACAGTTATCAAGCCATTGCTTTGCTTGAACATTATTTTTTCAAATCAAAAAGCAATGCTTTATCAACACATGAAATTCAGATTTTTCTATTGTTTTGAAAATTTACAATAGTAGATTGACTTAAATAACTAATTTGTAAACTAATAATCTGATTTGCTCCAAATTTCGTCACATGCCATTTGAAGGTTGGTACTTCATAAAAATTATAAGGATTTTTTATCAGTGGTGTCATCTATATGTCAGGCCTGGGACTTATTGAGTGATGTGTTAAGATATATGAATAACACAGCATTGATAGCAAATAGAGAAAGGAAACTACAGAAACTCCAACAGAAAGTAGTAAAGAAAAGCAAAAAGAAAGCATTAAACATTAATTGAAAGAAGAGAGAATGTAAGGTTATCAGTAAAAGTAAAAATTCAAGACTTTCAGTTTTTCAGTTGCTCAATCTCTCAATCAAATAGCAGATTTTTCTAGTCGTTACCCTAATAATTCTGAACAAAACACTTCCTTACGCGATTTGTTCTTTATTTCCTTTCCAAACTCTTGTTGTGCATTGCAACTCTGTTCTCTTTGCAGTTCAGATCATGCTGTAATGTCACTTGATATATCTTTTGAATCATCTATCTGGCATGAACATTCTATTTACAGTGTACTGATTGGGATTCATTTTGTGATTTTCTTAAATCTTCTCAATTGAAAATTGTCACTGAGGTTTCTTCTTGGGTGAAAGCTAGCATCAATGCTTTCATGTCATCTCAGAAATACCAAGTGAAACTGCAGCCTGTTCAGCCACTAGAGTTCAGAGAAATTACTTCTTCCAGCTATCTCAATACTGATCACAACAGATTCTTTTTTTGGCCCCTCATAATAATTGCAAGCATGTCCTCACTCAAGTCACTGTTGGCTGATAGATTAAAACAACATAGAGCCTCTCATAAGTTTGTTTCTTGTGACTATAGTTGGCTTTGTAAGAGTGCATTATTTAAAAGTAAATGGTCAATCTTTAGTATCAGTTTGAACTATTGTTATTTAATGCTGCTGATAAACCAAAATGTTTTACTCATAAATTCTCTTCCAATTCTACTCTCAGCTCATCAGTAATATCTTTGCCTAGTTTTCTACCTAGAACCAAGTCACTTCTGTATGATACTTTTTAAATTATATCCATAGTTTCTGCTATTATCTTCAAACTAGATCCCCACAAAGTATGCAAACTCAATGGTATCCCTGGAACTGACCTAAAGAAATGTGTTCCTAACTAGATCCTGTTCTCTCTAAACTATGCAACACATACTATATTGCTTTTTGCTTTACAGCTTATTGGAAATACTCTTCTGCAATTCCTGTTTTTAAGAATTCAAGTGAACCATCTGATCTTTTGAACTATTGACCTGTTAGTTTTTTACCACTTTTTGTCAAAGTACTAGAGGTTCAAATCAACTCCAAACTGATTGGACATCTCACCTTATAGGGTCTTCTTTCAGACAAACAATATGACTTTGACATCTGTAAGTCAACTGCTGATATGTTAGCAGTTGTTATTGAAAGATTTTGTCAAGCTTTAGATAAAAATGGCAAAGCATGAGTTGTGGCTTTAGATATCATGAAAGCATTTGACAGGGATTGGCACTCTGAAGGACTAGGGTTTATTCAGCTGAATTATTGATTTGATCCAATATTTCTTATCATGTAATGAAAATCATCTTGAACAGTCACTCTTCTAAGTCTTTTTTATTAATGCAGGTGGTCTCCAGGATGTTTATTCTTGGATCTACTTTGTTTCTTATCTTCATTAATGACCTTCCTGATGTTGCCAATTCCCTACTTGATACTGATGATATATCTATTTACTTCTGTCATAATACTAATGTTTTCTATTGACATGAACTGGAATGATTATATTGAATCAATTGCTAGGTCTGCTGCTAGAAAAGTTGATTAACTATGTCATGCCAGACAATATTTCTCATCAGAATCCATCTTATAAATCTACTATTCATTCCTGCATTAAATATTACTGCCACATCTGGTCAAGTGCTCCTGCTATATGCCTCAAGATTTTTGATAAATTCAAACATGAATCTGCAATGTTATTGGTCCTAACCTAGCATCTCAGTTTCAGTCACTTTCCCATCACCATGATATAGCTTCCCTGTACCTTTTCTATAAATATTTTCATTGCAATTATTTTGATGAGTTTTCCTTTTTGGTACCTTGACTTCCTGAACTGTAGTAGTAATAGATTGGCTGGTAGGTCACATCATTTACTGTTGAAATAGCTAAATGTAACCTTAAGTTCTATTCTAATAGTTTTATCTCTCACTTCTCGACTGTAGAACTCTCTTCCTGCTTTCTTGTCAACTACGGTTTTCAAAAATTTAAATGCAGCATCAATCACCCTCTACTGTCATTGTATCTTAGTGGCTTTATTGCTTTGCTTGAGTGATTAAAAATAAGATGTGAACTACAAATTGGAGACACCAAAATCACTACAAAAATGTAAATATCTTGGAACAAGAGATGTCAAGAAACAGGAAATGTGGTTCAAAACAAAGAAAAAAATCATTGAACTGCTATGTAATAGCAATCCTTCTATATCACAGTGAATGACAATCTCTTCATAGATGAAGAAATGGTAATGGAAATATGGTTCAACAGAAGGACACTAAGAATATTATGGACTGAACATGTGAGTAACAAGGAAGTCTTAGGAATAATGGAAAAAAGAACACTTGCACTTAAAGCCAGAAAAAAGCTATTGAAATAATGAAGAGACAGGGCTTGGAGAATTTAATACTCACAAGATATAATGAAGGCAAGAGAGACTGAGGAAAACAACAAATAACCTACCTAACAAGCTTCTGTAATTGGTTAGAACAGAGATTAAAAAAGGTAGCAAATAGACAAATCTTATTAAGAACCACAAAAGAAATTGTGGAGAACCATGATTGCCCATGTCCTGAAAGGGCATAATACATAAAAGAAGCAGGCCTGCTCAGCACAAGTAATTCAGAAAAAAGCGTATAAACTTATTCCTGATGTTGATAATAGTTTTAAGCTGTTAGTGTGTTTTTTCTCCCAATTTAGTTTCACATTCTTCTAATTCACATTTCTATACCCACGTACACTTTTATTGTTTTTGTTCTCTTTTTTGTCTGCAGTTATGAAACAACTTTTTTTACTATAGTCTACACCTGATGTTTCTCATTGTCGTCTTTCTTTTGTTGTTTTAAAAAAATAGTCATGAAATATTTCTTGCAAGTTAAATGTCTTTCGGGTTTTTCTAATTCAATTATAGAAACTTACAGACTGGAAGCCATTCTTGTATTTCTGGTTGGTCTATGCCCAACTGTTGAACCTTGATAATTGCCAACAGAAATGTATTTTTGCTAGCTAGCAGTATGTTTTTATGTAACTACTTTCAAATTCTTTGGTTATGACACTTACTTTATCATGTTCCACAGCTAACTTCAGTTATTTATTATGTCCACAGGATTTCTTCCCTAACTGAATATTTAATTTCTTATTTCCATTATTGATTACTTCATAACATATTTGTCAAGATATATATACATATGTAAATATTTTAAATTGTCATGATCGACGTGGGTTTTAATTTATAAAGAAAGAATTTACAATCAAGAATTTTAAGATTGAGTCCAGTTTTATTTTGCACATAAAAAATAAATTATTGATAAGTGTAATTTTTTTTACATTGTGAATTTATTAATCCACAAGAAAGTAGGAAGATACTAACAACACCTTTATTTTGTTTTTTTCTAAAAATATTTTCTTTTTAAAAAATTATCCTGTACATGGGTTTGATGCACTTGTCGCAATCTACTACTCTTATCCTGATTTTTTTTTTTTAAACAAAAGGGCAACCTTGACCTTGCATGCAAAAATCAGCAGCCATGTGATGTTGTTGGCTACTGAATCCTTATTATCAGTGTCACTTTCACTGAAACTGCCCTTCTTAGTGCTGGGATTAGGAGCATAATGTAGTATCTCTTCCCAGATACTTGTTTTCCACTCTCAGGCCACCTCCAGTTAGGTGTACACTTTGTTTGCAATCCCACTACCCATGGCTGATTGTTGGAGCACATTACATTTTAGTTAGCAGCCAGTCCTGCCTTAGGTTTGACTCTGCTTTGGAGGTGGAATGATCTAATCTACTGGAGAACCTGTTACCCACGGGCAATCCAGCAAAGGAGATGACAACTGTTTAAGTCCAATTGCCATGGCTTTTGCACGTGGTAGTTTGCAGTGATCCTTTTTAACTGTGGTTGAATCCTGCAAAGGAAGCAAAGCATGAGCCTGCCCATGGCCACAGTGTATACATGCTAGCTCGGCCACCTGCTTCGGTGTGTACATGTGCTAGGCCACAATGGAACGTCTTTGTCAGACTACCTTCAATTGCACTTGAGACTTGACCTCAACTTTCCTGCTTTTGCTGCTCCTGTTGACCAACAATGACTTCCTAGCCTGTGCTGTACATACAACATTTTTGCTGGCCGACGATGTTCCAGCCTGTGTTGATCCTGACAGACGCTGATGACTTTCCAGCTTGTGCCGCTCATGTCACATGCTAACAACGTTCCTGCTGACAGACAACAACGTTCCAGCCTGTGTCGATCTGACAACTTTCCAGCTTGTGCCTTTCATACCAGATGCTGATGATTTTTCTGCCAACCAACAACAATGTTCCAACCTGTGCCATTCATGCTACACACCAACAACATTCCAGTCTAAGCCATTTGTGCCAGATGGTGACGACATTCCTGCTAACAAATGACGACATTCCAGCCTGTGTCGAATCCTGCCAGATACTGATGGCTTTTCAACCTGTTGCCTTTCATACCAGATGCTGATGACAATGTTCCAGTCTGAGCTGATTGTGCCAACTGCTACCAACATTCCAGCCTTTTCTAATTTCCTACTCTTTGCTCATCAATTTTATGATAAAATTGACATTGAAACTCAATCTTTGCCTCCATCTCCTCATTGTCTTTGCTGCTTTCACTCATACAAAATTTGACGGATGTCAACACCCATTTCTTACCTCAGTCCCACAACACACTTATAATAAAATAATCCAGCTGTGAGAAACTCCTATCAGTGATTAGCAATTACATTTACTTTAAATGTAACAAGCACCGATGGAATGGCACTGCAATGCCTATAACTTACTTGTTTGGTCAAACCAGTTTGTATATATTTTTTGCTTCTGAAAAATTGTCTCTTTTGGTGTATGGATGGTAAAAACTGCAAACTATATTTATTCTCGGTATCCTTACCCGCCTATCACCCACCCTCTGACATTTCCTATATTTAATCATCCTTTCTCCACTCTACGTAGCCCCCTGCGCAGTAGTGGCAGTGACATGCCTTGCTCGGGGTGAAACGCTTATAAAAAATAAAAAAAAACCCAAGTCAGAACTCATATATTCAATATAGCATATAATTCATTCATTTCATTAATAAAATAATATTAAGATTTTGTTAATTAGATATTTTTGTATTAGGTCTATAAACCGCATCCTAAACAGGAAACAAAGGATGAGCCTCTTCACCTGTTCAGTAGACGTGGGTGGAGTGTGAACCGGGCAATAGTTTAGTCTATCTACTCCAATTGAAAAAAAAATAAAACAAAGAATAGAGAAAATACAAATGAAGTAAATTGTATACTTATTTATATAACAGGACATGTTCAAACCTTTAAACAGTTTTTTGTATAAATTAATTCACTTAGATAATATCTCTGCATAAAATACAGAATCATAATTTAATTCTTGATAATTACGATGCCGCTAGTTTGTTTTCATAAAGATAAATACACTATGTAAGATTTTATTATGCAATTCATTGTTTTCAATCTAAAAGCAGTATTAACAAACTGATATTGCTAAAGTTTTCAATAAACCATATGAATTTTTCAGCTTATAATATCTATCCTTATTAAACATATGGATGATAACTTGTTTAAGAGATATCAGATTTTATAATGCAAAATTAAACTTTAATCTATATATATATATATATATATCCAAAAGTTATAAACCAAAGAAATATATCTTTGTTTCACATACATTTGATGCAATTCCATCTGCCTGAATAAATTATTTTATTATTTTATATGTAAAACTGGTTTTATGACATTCAATAGTTTTCATCTGTCTTTTAATCATTGTTTTTTTTTTTGTAATTTTTTTACTGTTTTCATCTTAAAACCATCTACAGCAGTTTTTATTGCTTTTCAGAGATCTTTGCTTGAATGTTTTCTATTCTTATATAGATCTCTTATAATTATGGGCTACAAGTTTGCAATTAGATATCTGGAGAGTTGACAGCCATTCTATTAATTTTGTGGTTTTAATACTTTTTAAAGTGTGAGCAATAGTCAGCTTTTTAGAATGTGAAGAATCAT
This sequence comes from Ascarosepion bandense, assembly GCA_037127315.1. Taxonomy (NCBI): domain Eukaryota; kingdom Metazoa; phylum Mollusca; class Cephalopoda; order Sepiida; family Sepiidae; genus Ascarosepion; species Ascarosepion bandense. The sequence continues at coordinate 903,390 of JBBBDQ010000536.1, read as the reverse complement.
TGCCTTGCATTAATATAACATTTAATTTGCTTAATTGGCAAGCTAAGTTCAAATTCCACCTAATGCTTTTGGGAAACATATGAATCCATTTTTTTCTCCACAGCAATGAGTCAAAGCCTGGTTGGTTAGCAACAGGAAACCACTCCACTATTCTTTCCAAGAAGGCATCGCAATTCAGAGATAAAAAAAAAAAAGATGTCTGTGGAAACTCATGATTACCTAAAAAACATTTTTAAAAAGATTATTTATTTCACAATATATATCTGAAGTACACAATACAATAGCTATTAATCAACTAATGGTAAGTGAAGTAATGTTTTGGTTGAATACTCCAGGTAGTAAAATTATAGGTCCCTTCAAAGTGAAAGATAATTTTAAGATAAACACAGTTATTTGTAAATTGTTAGGCAAGACCTTGGCAAGAATAGTGGAGTGGTTTCCTGTTGCTAACCAACTAGTCTTTGACCCATTGCTGTGGAGAAAAAAGATGAATTCATATGTTTCCCAAAGGCATTAGTTTGAAACTGAGTGCAACAGACTAAGGTGGAATTTGAACTTAGCTTGCCAATTCCGCTCACATGCTAATAATTATTATGTTACAAGCACATCCTAAGTAATAAATCATATTAATCTTAGTTTTCAAATCTGACAAATTTAAAACAGGATGTTAAAATTATAACAAGCAGGAAAAGATATCACAATTAACAGCTCTGCAAAATTCATTTAGAATATTTTCATCAAATTAGATTTTAACAAAAAACTAAAAAAAAAATTTAACAAAATAAATAAATTTCAAGGAAACTATATAACATTGAACTAATTTTTTTTATTTTTTATTTTTAAAATATACATAAAACAAACAACTTAATATATTCTATCACTTATACATAAGTTCCTGAATCTATCTAACTTATCAAATACTTTGTTCCAAATCTTTTTTCACAGCTAATCATTTGTAAGATTTTTCTAATGCATCATCTGCAATCATAATGATATCACAATTTCCCTCTTATCCGTCTTTTTCTGTCCTTGATATCATGATGACGTTTTCCACCATGTTCTTTACACAAAATTTTGAAGGAATAATAAAAAAATGAACCTTGCTATTGATGCTGTAACCATGACAATCTTTATTTAAAGCATTTCCTAGTGCAGCTCTCACCCAGAACTATCTCAAATTTTGTCATTCCTCTGAGACTAAAGATTTTTAGTTTGGGTTTGCAGTAGTTTGCTGCTGTAGAAATACAACACAAAATAAACATAAAGTAACTGTTTTATTGTATTGTTTAGAATTAAAGTAACTATTTTTTTGCTAACTTATTTTGCCATAAATAGTATTTTTATGATAAGGTAGAAAAAAATTGATTCTTAAAAATGTGTGGTTAGGACTAATGTTTTGTACATTTCATTTACAGTACCTAAAAATATTGGATCAAATTTATTGAATGACATTAACTTTACGTAACTTTACGTTCTTAATAAATCATTTCTCATTAATTTTTCAGTATAAAATATTATGTTTGCTCCTATTTTATGTTTTTAACAGTAAAATAAACTAAAAATCAACTTGTTTTTGTAAATACATTATAAGAAGAAAAACAAAAATTACTCATAAGTAATTAAATTTTATCAATATATTTGCTTTTATGAATAAAAGTATCAGAGAAAACTTTAATTTAAGTAACAATAGCATTTTTAAATAAATTTTACAGTGTGTAATACTAAATTAAAGAAAACTATCTTCAGAAGAAAAGTCTGTTAAAAATTAGACATAACGCATTCAAATTAACTTTCTTGGGAGAGACTTTGTAACATTTAAATAAGAAAGACTAGTTAATAGAATTGATAAATTATTTCTTTAAATCAAGTAAAATTAAAATTTTACATTCCAGTATAAGAAACATGTTAAAAATTCAACATTTTTTATTTGTTAGAAACAGAAATACAGATTATACAAAAATAAAGTGGTGTGTATTTGCTTCTATGAATAAAAATTTCATACATTAACTTTAAGGGAAAAATGTTAAGTTAACTTCCAAGTAACAATACCAAGTTTCTTAAATTACATTCTCTAGTGAATTTCAAGCACCAGCATGTTTTTTTTTTTTTAAAAAAACATAAAATAATATAGCAAGTCTGAAGGAAAAAAATAAATCTTATACATACCTCAATTTAATAAGTTAAAGTTATTCTAAATGTAAAAAGCAAAAATTTCTTAAGCCAACTACATCTTCAAACTACCACAAACCCAAAACAAAGTAAAAAAACCTTCACTTCCAGTAAAATGATGAAATTTGAGATAAGCCTTCATTTTTGGGGAAAAAGATGTACTATTACATGGCCTTAAATTAAGATTGTTACACCATAATCTTTCTGGTTCCAAGAACACCCACAACGTTTATGGACATGGAGAAGCCCAGGAGGTGACACAAAGAACCAAATAGACCATATAACTATGAACAAGAGATTCAGGAATGCAGTTGTCCAATGCAAAACATACCCAGGTGCCAACTGTGGAAGTGACCATGTCCCAGTCATCGGCAAACGAAGGGTGAAACTCCGAAGACTGAAGAAGCTCAGCACATCACCAAGGCTACAATACGACACGCTAGAGAATGACCTCACCCTACAGAAAGAATACAATAACAGTATGAGAAAGAAATATGAAGAACATATTGGAAAAGGGCACTCAAAATGGGAGTCACTAAAAGAAGCGATGGTGACCTCAGCGAATAACATAGCCCCAAACGAAATTAGACGCAGAAGAAAAACGAGTGGATGACCGAAGAGATCCTCCACATGAAGCAAAGGAGACAAAAAAATAATGCCAAAACATGGAGCAGATTACAAGAAACTCCACAGGGAGATAAGGAACAAATGCAGACAAGCCAAAGAGGAATGGTTCAACAACAAATGCGCAGAAGTAGAGAGACTGAACAGTAACAACAAAGCAGAGATGCATAAAGAGATAAGAGAACTAACAGGACAAAAAACCTGCTCCTCAACAGGATGCATTAAATCCAAGGATGGAACAATCATATTAGAGAAAGAGGAAATACTCCAGCGATGGGAAGAATATATAAAGGATCTTTTTTGCAACAAGCGAGAACAACCGAGAATACACAAGGAGATGGATGGACCGGAAATACTAAAATCCGAAGTGGAAGCTGCAATGGCCAAAGTGAACAGAAACAAAGCAGCTGGTCCAGACGGCATAGTGATAGAGCTGCTGACAGCCTTAGAAGAATATGGCATAGAAAAAATTACCAACATAATAAACAAAATTTATAGCAGCGGAATAATACCAGGTGGCCTATGCAAGTCGATATTTATAGCACTGCCGAAGAAACCAGGTGCAAACAAGTGTGAACTACACAGAACTATCAGCTTAATGAGCCACATTACCAAACTGTAATATATTTCCCTTTATGTTACAACCTTGAGGTGTTCTTACAACCTTACCTTAAGATGCAGCCTGTTTCTCCTTCATATTTTTCACCACAGTTACATGGGATGGCATACACTCAATTCCTAATCATGTTCTCCTCTATTACAGTTCTTAGTCAGAAGGGGTATCTTCAAAGTGTTGAACTATTTTTGAAGATCCTTCTGATGCTATATGGACAACAGATGCATAGTTTGTATTTTTTCTGATGATCTCTTCACATAAGTTAGGCAGACCAAAGCTGTTTTCTGAGTGTTGTTATCTTCTTGCACCCTTCTATCCCAGTTTGTTAGAGCTGCTATCATGTATCCGGGGTAGTTATTACGTTTTAGGGTACTGCTTATACTGACCATTTCTTGTTCATATATCTCTGGGTCACCACTTATGACTTTTGCTCAATGTTATAAGCAGCAGATAATCTCTTTTCTTTATACTGTATGGGTATTACAAGTTGAAGTATTGTCTAGTGAATGTTAGCTTGGGATATACAGATGTCTTGAAACTATGCTCTGTTCAAGATATTAGTACATCCAGGAATGGTAGTTGATAGTTTTTTTCTCTTTTCATTGTGAACTGTATCAAAATTCTTATTGAGTTCACATAGTCTAGTAGTAGCTGGACCTCTTCCTGGAGTGGCCAGAGTATGATGGTGTCATAGAGTTGACTTTAGTGATGAATTCCAATGCCATCTCTTCAAAGTATTCCATGTATATGTTAGATATTGCTGGTGATCAGCCTTCATTCTGCCAATATATATCTGATCCCATTCTAAAGTATGTTGTTTGTGTACAGAAAGTCAGCATTTCCATCAGGTTATCTATCGGTATACTGGTATGTTCTCTTAAAGATGATTCCGAGGCCAGTCTGTCCCTGACTACCAATAGTACCTTCACTGTGGGTATCTTTAGTGAACAAACACAGAACCTTGGCAGCTAACAATGGGCTTGAGTGGAATACCATTTTGTGAGTTTTGGAGAGAACATATATGTGAGGTAGCTTTCACTAACATTGAGAAAACTGCCTGTATATCTTAAGTAGGAAGTAGCCTCGTTCTTGATTAGAATCTGTGACAGTTGTCATTCTGTTTTCAACATCAGATATTTCTTTGCTGTACTATAGCTGCTAATTCTAATGAGGTCTTCCAGTTTTTCTGTATATTCTGTTTTATCCATCACTACAAATTGCAATGCCTTTGTCAGCTGATAGTATGATAATGTTGTCATTTCTCTAGGTTTTTGATTGCCAGTCTTTCCAGTTTTGTGATGTTTGGATTTCAAAATTCCAATCACCTGAAAATGATCAGAACATATAATGGCCAAAATATCATGAATATGGAAACAAAGATGAGGACAGACTTAAATAATGTAAATAGAAAAATTTTTCATTAAAAAAAAAACACTAGTGTTGGAAAAAATTTGACTTTCATTTGTTAATTTAGCATGCATAGATATATACAAATTATGCAAAATATAACAGTTTTTCAATACCTACCTGTAAATATGAGGCTATATTTTTAATAACTATTACAATAATGTGTATTAAATTAAAATATGGCTGTATGATAATTTCAATGTTCATATAATACTTCTACTTATTGAAGGATATTTAAGAGTTAGAAAAGAGATCTTTGTATCTTGCAAGCTGTCATTTTCAGCAGAGATATTGCAGATTTTGCCTATTAAAATCAGCCATTTCAATGGTTGATCCTGATGAATGCAATTATATTTATGCTATTATTTTTCTCTATTCAACTTGCAAATTAATAGCTTTTTTAATGATACTTTTGATATGAAATCTGGCTGATTCTGCCACAGCATACAAATTATAAAAGAATTAACTAGATTATAATATTACATTCTTTTATATCATACCAGTGAAGTTTAAATCAGAATTTCAATATGAGATTATTTCACAACTGAATGTAAAACCTCTATTCAAATTTCTTTACTCATATATTTTATCCTCTTTTCCTCAGATACACAAGCCTCACCTGACTTATACTTATTTTACAAGAAATTCCATTGATATACAATACTGAAATCGACTATAAAGTATGAACAAGATAGGCTATAAACTTTCATTTTTAATATGTTTAAGATTATTAAATGTTTTAAAGAATTAGGAATAAAAATTACTGGATGCCAGTATAGTATATGGCCTGTCTCTTTGATTCTGTTATGGTATGTAGTTATGGTATGTAGTTTGAATACTCCCTACCCTAGTAAGAGTATATTTATAGATATATAAATCTAGCATCCGCCCATGTACTGAATACTGCTGTCACATCTGGTCAGGTGCCCCTGCTATTCATCTTGGGATTCTTGACAAAATCAAACAGAGAATCTGCAAAGTAAATGATCCTGACCTGGTAGCTCCATTTTAGTCACTTTCTCACCAACATAATGTGGCTTCCCTCTGTCTCTTCTACAAATACTTTCACGGCTTCTGCTCTGATGAGCTTAGCTCCCTGGTGCCCCCTCTGCATGAATTTAGATGAGCTCCAAGACTATCAGCTAGGTCCCATCCTTTTACAGTGAAACCAATCAAATAAGATCTCAACTTCTACTCTATCAGCTTCTTTGCTTGCACTTCCTGCCTGTGGAATTCCCTTCCATATACTTACTTCCCTGACAGCTACAATCTCCAAGAATTTAAATGCAAAGTCATTTACCATCTCTTATCTTCTCAGCTCACGCCCTTTCCCTGACAACTCTTGTATCATGTTCTTTCCACTCTACTTTCATACAGCCCTCTTTACACCAGTGTACTCATCCTTCTCTTACCCATTCTCTGACACCCCCATAACTTGTTCCTCTTTCTTATTATTCACCTCTTATATAACTCCCTGCACACCAGTGGCAGTTCTGCCTTACTTGGGGTGAAATGATTAAAAAGTATATATATATATATATATATATTTTTTGTTACTAACTGAAGTATTTTGCTACTTACTCTTGCAGTGCACTTGGACAAGATTGTGTAAATTATTTTGGCTTTTAAGTTTCGTTTCAATATAAATGGTTTGAGGTTTTATTTATTTTATTTTCTTAGCAATGCCATTCTCTGAAAGAATTTAAAGGTAGCTCCTCTTTGACTATCGGCCATTTTACCCTCCCCCCTGAACCTGGCCATTGGAAGCATGCTCTGTAGTCTCTCTTTCCCTCTCTCTAGCCTAGTTAACAGGCAGATGACTCGCCTACAATATCTGAAAAAAAGAGTTGAATTGTATTTTGGCATTATTGTCTTCCAAAATTTTCACTCAACTTTCAGCTTATGTTCTCTGCATGGTAAGTCGGTTGGATCAGTATTTATTTTAAGTTAAAACTTAGTAAATTTTATAATTTACTTTTTTTTAATTGGAGTAGATAGTACCTACTATTGTCTGGTTTCACACTCCACCTGCTTCTTTTGAACAGGAATAGAGGTGATCGCCTTGTTTCTTGTTTAGGAAGGGGTTCCCGGTTCATTCCCTTCTCCTTCAGTCTTAGTGTTAGTTTAGCTGAAATCTTTTTGCAGTTATTGAGTATGGTGACAATGTCTCTTCATTCTGAGGGCACCAAGTTGGCAGTTTCCTGGTTGCTGCCTCCAACTCGTAGTTAGGAGCCCAAATTCTTGCATAACGTCTTGAGAGGCTGCTCTGATCAACAGTTGAATAATATCAAGGTTCCTATAGTGCCATATCGCACATGGACGGGCGCCCCTGCATGAACCTCCTGTGGGCAACCCCGAGGCCACATTATGTTGCAGGCTGCACCAGTCTCCATCCTTCACATACTTCAAACAGTGATTGACTGATTCTACTCTAGATCTCTCTAACTAAATCACTATGAAAACAAGCAAACAAAATAGCAAAACTAAACAGCTAGTCAGAAAACGCCCAAACCTATGTGTCACTTTCACAAACATACAAGGTATCCACACTAATTTTACAGCATAGAATCATTCCTTCAAACGAACACATTTGATATCTTAGCTCTATGTGAAACTAACCTTGACCCTTCTATCCCCTCTTCTGAGTTTTACGTTTCTGGTGACCTTCCCCTCTTCAGGAAGGACTCCAGTGTCCATATGCATGGACTTAGTGTTTATGTCAGTGAACACCTCCTTCTAGCTAGGGTGACATCTCTTGAATCCCTGGATCATTCTTTCATGTGCTTCTGTCTCTCACTTCTAAGCTCGGTTAGCTATCTCTTCTTTCTCTACCGCTCCCCCTCCTCCTCTGACTGTTTGGTACTTGATAGCATCTCTAACAATATTGACAAGGCCATTTCTTCTCATCCATCTGCCTATATATTTGTTTTTAGTGACTTTAATGCCCACCACACCAAGTGAATGGAATACTCTGTCACCAACCTTGCTGGTGTCCACACCATGAATTTTTCAATCACCCTATCTTTTATGCAAGTGGTGGACTTCCCCACATGTTTCTCCAATAACCCTAACGGAAGAGACTCACTACTAGATCTCTGCTTCACTTCCATCCCAGATTCTTGCACTACCAGGCAGCTCTACCCTCTCGGAAATTCTGACCACACCATAGTTTCTGTCAACATCTCATTTCACTCCCACCCTACCCAAGAAACCTAGACTAGCAGAATATCCTACTGCTGCCAAAGAGCAGACTGGGATTCATTCCGTGACTTCCTCTGTGACGTCCCTTGGAACAACGTTTTTAGTCTTCCCGTCGAAGACTGTGCATCCGAGGTCTCCTCTTGGGTTAAGGCTGGCATCGATGCTTTCATCCCTGCCAGGAAATTTCAGCTTAAATCTATTCATCTCCCTGGTTCTCACCCGCTTGCTCAGCCGCCATTGTCCACCAGAATCATTTCTTCTGGCTCTATTGAAACCATCAGACCAAAACAGGTGCCTTTTCACCTCAGCTCGTAATAAGTGTAAAAAGATACTTAACGAAGCTAAGATGTTGTTTGCTGCCAGAATGAAGCAACACGTAGCATCCTGTAAGTTCGGCATCAAAGACTACTGGTGACTCTGTAAAAGTGTGCTTAACAAGAGTAAGACCTCAATACCCACCACAATCAATGAATTTTAGGTCCTCACCTCCTCAACAGACAAGGCTAAATGCTTTGCTCGCAGATTCTCGACCAATTTGAGACTGGATTCATCTAGAGTATCTACACCTGACTTCCCACCTAGAACTGAGGCTCAACTGAATGACGTCCACATTACACCCTCGCTGGTCTCCAACATAATCTCAAAACTTGACCCTCACAAAGCGAGCGGAGGGGACGGAATCCCAATCATAGTCTTGAAGAAATGTGCCCCTGAACTCTCCTCTGTCCTCTCTAAGCTCTACAACTTCTGCCTATCTGTTTCCTGCTTTCCTGCCTGTTAGAAGTCTTCCTCTGTAGTTCCTATATTTAAGAATACTAACGAACCCTTAGACCCTGCAAATTACCACCCTATCAGCCTTCTTCCAATCTTTGGCAAAGTGTTTGAAGCCATTATCAATGCCAAGGTGCTTCAGCATCTCACAGCCCACAGGCTCCTCTCAAACAAACAGTATGGTTTCCGCTTCACCAGGTCTACTGCTGATATGCTAATGACCATCACCGAGGCTCTTGACAAGAATGTTGAAGCTCAAACCGTTGCCTTGAATATTTCCAAAGCGTTTGACAGAGTCTGGCATGCTGGCCTTTTACGCAAACTGCAGAGCTATGGTATAACTGGACATTTGTTTGACCTAATCCAATCATTCTTCTCTAACCGCACATTGAAGGTGGTATTAAACAGACATGTTTCCCAAAACTACCATACGAACGCGGGTGTCCCTCAAGGCTCTATCCTAGGTCCTACACTCTTTCTGATCTACGTTAATGATCTCCCCGATGCCATAAGATCCCAAGTAGGCATGTACGCTGATGACACCACAGTTTACGCTCACCTCGATCAAAAATCTGGTGTGAGTGACAAAGCGAACCTCACTGTCGAGCCTGAAAAGGACCTCCAATCCATAGTGGACTGGGGTAGGAATGGTTCATAAATTTTAATGCTTCCAAAACAAAGCTGCTATCATTTAACCATCATAGACAATCGCACCTACCCCCCCCCATTAGCATGGAACAGGCTTGCCTCCCAGAGAGTAAAACACTGAGCCTCCTTGGCCTCACACTCTCAGCGGACCTCAAGTGGAATGACTATATCGAATCCGTTGCTAAATCCACTGCTATGAAAGTCGGTTCTCTGTGCAGGGCCTGGAAGTTTTTCCCCTCTGAATCTATCCTGCACATATATAAATCTACCATCTGCCCGTGTATTGAATACTGCTGCCACATCTGGTCGAGTGCCCCTGCTATTCTCCTCGGGGTTCTTGATAAAATACAATGGAGAATCTGTAATGTGATTGATACCGACTTGGCAGACCGGCTGCAGTCACTCTCTCACCGGCGTGACATGGCTTCCCTGTGCCTCTTCTATAAATACTTTCATGGCTTCTGCTCCAATGAACTTAGATCACTGGTGCCCTCTAGGTACAAATTTGCACGAGATACTAGATTAGCAACTAGATCCCACCCTTTTACAGTGAAACAGATAAGATATAACTGCAGTTTCTATTCCAACAGCTTCTTTTCTCGCACTTCTCGCCTGTGAAATTCCCTTCTAAATACTTGCTTCCCTGACAGCTACAATCTTCAGTAGTTTAAATGTAAGGTCAATAGACACCTCCTAACACACTAACTCTATTCTCTCAAACACTCTTCCCACCTACCCAACCCTCATCCTCATTATCCTTACCCATCTATCACTCTCCTTCTGACATTTCCTATATCTAACCACTCTTTCTCATCACTTTCCTCTGTGTAACCCCCTGCGCAATAGTGGCAGTGGAATGCCTGGCTTGGGGTGAAATGATTAAAAAAAAAAAATTTATTGAAACTAATTATTTACTGTAACCCTTACTAGACAGTTATAGTACATTTTTTATAATATTCCTTTTAAGGTAGGCCACATGCTATACCGACACCAATTACTGTTACATATTAGTATCTTGTTAGTATTTTTATTTGCGAAACTTTTTTTATATAATGAACTGCATCCATGAATATGGAACTTTAGGTTGATAATGTCATCTCTAAAACATATGGATGCTTATATACTACTTTACATACCTTTTTTTTATGTAACTTGAAAGCAATACTGGTTTACAATTAATACTTAGGTGTTTTTCCATAAAACTTATAACTTTTTTTTTTTTTTAATCATTTCACCCCGAGCAAGGCGGAAACGCCACTGATGTGCAGGGGGTTACATAAATGTAAAAAGATTAATTAGAAAAGAGTGAGGAGTACAAACTAGTTAGAAAGGAACAACAGAAAGCTGAGAAAGCAGGTGCAATGACAGATACATAGGTGGAGAGAAAGGGAAGGTTATACAGGGGAGGGGAGAGAGCTAGAGTTCAGTGGTTAGTAGATGAGTATTGACTTTGCATTTAAATTTCTGGAGGTTGTAGCCGTCAGGAAAGCAAGAATACGGAAGTGAGTTCCACAGGCGGGAAGTGCGAGAGAGGAAGCTGCAGGAGTAGAATTGTCGTCTGCATTTGGCTAATCTGACTGTGAATGGGTGGGACCCAGTTGCCAGTCTGGTTGCACGAGTAAACACCTGTTGAAGAGGCATCAGTGACTTAAGCTCATCCGAGCAGAAGCCATGAAAGTATTTATAGAAGAGACAAAGGGAGGCCACATTTCGACGATGGGGAAGTGGCTGCAGTCGAGTCGCCAGATCAGTACCTATCACATTACAGACTCTCCTTTGGAGCTTGTCAAGAACACTGAGGAGAACGGCAGGGGCACCTGACCATAAATGGCAGCAGTACTCCATTCACGGACGGATGGTTGACTTGTATATATGCAGGATGGATTCAGGTGGAAAAAACATCCTGGGTCGACATAGTGACCCAATCTTCTTAGCAGTAGATTTTGTTATGGATTCAATATAGTGGCTCCATTTGAGGTCTGAGGACAGGGTAAGTCCGAGGAGGCGTAGTGTATTACTCTTGGGGAGAATCACTTGGTCCATGCTTATGGGAGGCAGAAGAGGTTGCCTGTAATGGTTGACAGACAACAGCTTGGTCTTAGATGAATTGAAGTTGACAAGCCACTTCTTGCCCCAGTTCACCACAGAGTGTAGATCCCGCTCAAGGTCAGCAGCGAGATTATGTCTGTCCGCCACGACAGGTTTCTTACTGGAGTGGGAGTATATTGTAGTGTCATCTGCGTAGATACCTACTTGGGACTTGATCTCATCTGGGAGGTCGTTGATGAAAATAAGGAAGAGCATCGGGCCCAGGATAGAGCCCTGTGGGACACCAGCATTGGTGCTGTAGGATGAAGAGGCACGCCCATTAAGAACGACCTTCATTTTGCGGTTATTTAAGAAAGATTGGATTAGGTCAAGCAGGCAACCGGTAATACCATAACCGCGTAGTTTGCATAGGAGGCCAGAGTGCCAAACCCTGTCGAAAGCCTTGGAGATGTCCAGAGCAACCGCGCGAGCCTCATCAGACTCATCAAGGGCCTGTAGCATGTACTCCATTACAGTTGTTAGCAGGTCGGCCGTGGACCTGTCAAAGTGGAATCCATATTGCCTGTTGGAGAACAGTTTGTGGGCGGTGAGATGATGAACTATTTCAGCATTGATTATAGTCTCGAATACTTTCCCAAATATCGGTAGAAGACTGATAGGGCGATAGTTGGATGGGTCCCAGGGTTCACCACAATTCTTAAATACAGGAATGACTGAAGAGAATTTCCAGCATGCAGGAAAGCAGGAAGCAGAAAGGCAGTAGTTAAATAGTTTAGAGAGGACAGGGGAAAGTTCAGGAGCACACCTCTTAAGGACTATCACCTGGATTCCATCGTCTCCACACGCCTTATGGGGGTCGAGTTTTGAAATTACTCTGGATACTACTGTTGGGGTAATATATACGTTGTGCAGTTTGGCCTCAGTTCTAATAGGGAAGTCAGGTGGGTGTACTCCGGACGAGTCGAATGTGGAGTTGGATGAGAATCTGTGGGCAAAGTACTCAGCTTTGTCCGCAGATGACGTGAGAACCTCAAATCCATGGATTAAAGGAGGTATTGAGGATTTCCTATTGTTGAGCACTCGTTTACAAATCCTCCAATAATCCTTGGAGCCGAACTTGTGGTCAGCTATGTGCTGTCGCATTCTCTCAGCAAACAACTGTTTGGCGTCATTTAGGGTTCTCTTGCACTCATTGTGAGCAGATGTGAACAGGCACCTATTGTGATCAGTTGGCTGTCTCCGGAATAGATGGAAGTAATGGTTCCTGTGGGCAATGGCAGCTGAGCAGGCCGGAGAGAGCCATGGAGAGGAATGAGGTTCTAAGCAATACTTCCTGGTGGGTATGAAGGCATCAATGCCAGCTTTCACCCATGACGCGACCTCAGAGGCACAGTCATCATCTGATAGGTCAAACACTTTTCCCCAAGGGACGTCGCAGAGGAAATCGCGAAAGGCATCCCAGTCAGCTTTTTGGTAGAGGTAGGAGGTTCTGTAAGTAGGGGGCTCCTGGGGGGAATGAGATTGGAAAGAAATACTGAGAGAGACTACAGTGTGGTTGGAGTTGCCGAGAGGGCAAAGCTGTGAGACTTGACAGGCGTCAGGCGCAGAGGTGAAACATATATCTAGTAGTGAGGAATGACCCGATGGAGTGCTTGCGAAGTGAGTGGGGAAGTCCACCACTTGCGTAAGGGATTGGGAAATAGCAAAGTTCATGGCGTGAATGCCCGCCGGATCGGTAACAGCGTTTTCAAGCCACTCAGAGTGATGGGCATTGAGATCTCCAAATACAAATATGTGGGCGAATGGGTGATAGGAAATAGCCTTATCTATGTCGTCAGCAATTCTATCTAGTAGGGAGCAGTCAGGAGAGGAGGGAGAACGGTAAAGAAAGAATAGGTAGCTAACCGAACTGAGGAGAGACAGGCGGAGACATATGTATTAGTGGTCAGTAGATTCGAGTGAAGTCACCCTAGCTATGGAGAGGTGTTCGCTAACATAAACACCCAGCCCATGCATGTGGACAGTGGAATCCTTCCTTAAAAGGGGAAGATAACCAGGGATGAAGAGGTCAGAGGAGGGAATAGCTGAGTTGAGGTTAGTTTCGCAGAGCGCAAGGATGTCAGGGGACTTTTCATGCAGGAACGCTTCTACACTAGGAAAGTTAGTACGAATGCCTCGGATATTAGTGAAGGAGAGGTTAATGGGTTTAGGTGGTTTGGATTTAACTGGTTTAGGGTCATTTCTGATTTGTTTAGTCATGATTCTGTTTGTAGAAATGGACCTAGGGTAGAGGATACAGGCAGCCATTACCCACGATCTGTGCTGGGAGGGAAACTGGCCAGGGCTGCAACAAGGTGTGACCTCGGGGTTGCCCACCGAAAGTGCTTGCAGGGACATCTCTCCATGCGCGACATGGCACTACAAGAACCCTGATATTATACAACTGTTGATCAGAGCAGCCGCTCTTGATGCTACGCAAGATTTAGGGCTCCTAACTACCAGTTGGAAGCAGCAACCAGGAAACTACCAACCTGGTACCCTGACAGTGAGGAGCCGTTGCCACCAACCGGCCAGTTCGCAGGAAACTCACAGAAGCACCAATACCAAGGTCTGAAGAGAGAGAAGAGAAAACCGGAAACCACATCCTAAACAGGAAACAAGGGGCGAGCCTCTACTCCAGTTCAATAGACGTGGGAGGAGTATTGACTGGGCGATAGTGTGACCTATCTACTCCTATTAAAAAAAAAAAAAAAAATCATGCACAAAACACAAACTTCCAAAAGTGGAGAGTTAACTAAGTTTTAACTTAGTTAAAGTTCAAATGAAGCATGAACGCAAAAAAAAAAAAAATACAGATATAAAAAATCAATCGTAATATACCTCACAGTTTAACACAGGAAATTTGAATTAAGAAAGTTTTTTAACGCTCTTAAATGTTTTTGACACTGTATGGATTCTGTAATATGGCACAAAATGATATTTAGAATAAATAAATATTGACAGTATTAGTATTCAATGTTTTCTGCATTCTATATCTGCTAATTTTCTTTGCTGCATTTTACATGATTTTTATATATTTGTGCATGCTAAATTAACAAATGAAAGTCAATTTTCTCCAACAGTAGTGTTTTTTCTCCCCTTGAAACAATCGTAATTAATATTAAAAGTTTTATTTTTAATTCATGAGAGCATATCAATCTCTGGCTGAAAGGGAATATGTTAAAAAACAAATGGTAAACAAAAGATTTTTCATACTAGAAATATATATATATATATATATATATCCACAGCCTCAACTTTTCATTCTGATTGTCATAAAAATGGTTATCCAAGCCATATTAACATAATCTTTTTCAGACACATTGATGCCAGTTGCTGCTGCCTTTTTGTATTTCTTTATCTTAATATAAAGTTAAATCTTTTCATAACAATACATCACTGAATTTTTGTACTCTGAGTTGTTTTCCAAAAATTCTCTCTTGCAAAAAATATGAAAGTAAAGGGATCACATCACTGAAAGATGATAGTTTTGAACAGATTTTAGGATTCAAACTCCACTCTTGAGAGATTTAATTATAGGAACTGATGCAAACAGTTATTTGGACGCAGTGGAAAAGGTATAAAACTGTTATAAAAATACAAAAAATAGTTGTTAATCACATTGTTCACTTCTGTTGATATCAGTCACTCTCTTATGATAGCAACAATAGCTTGATCAAGATTTTATAACCCTGTTTAGTATGTTAAAAATATTAACTTGAAATATATTATCCATCTTAGCAAGCTGAAATTCTTAAAGATTTTGCTTTCCAAGACAAACAAAATGAAAATCACTCTTTTAAATATTATTTTTTAGGGTTTGGGATATTTCAAAAGAAAAAGGTAATTATTAATAAGTCAACCTTCTTAGCAAGAAATTTAGCCTTCTGATTAATTAATAGAAAAAAATGATTTTACATTCCCCAGATATGCCATTAAAGTATTAAAAAAATCATTTGATTTTTAACTAAGTTTGAATGAATATTGTGATACTAGTTATAACAAAAGAAAAATATAGTTTTGAATTTGCAAGATTACGATGTTTTATATGTTTGGCACTCATATAAATCACTTTTAAAAGACAATTATATCTCTTTATCAGTGTCATTTTTTATTTTTTAGCATTAACCAGAGCCCCAATATATTTCTTGAACTGTGAATTGCTAAATCTAAAATGTTTGCTGCACATTTGACTTTGTAAAGAGAATTCTTACTTTTATCTGTAAACTTTACAAAAACCCTCAAGAAAACTTTCATGGCATACAAAATGCATCACTCAAACAACTAATAAACTTCCAAATAAACAACACTCATTGGATGCAGGCAAAAAAATATAAAAAACAAAAATAAATTTAAACGTTCCCAGAATCACTTCAAAGGAAACTACGAAACAGTTTTACCACAAAACTAGAGTAAAAGCAAATACTAAATAAAAAAAAAATAAACATGTCTCCCAGCTACCAGTTATTGAATCCAAAAATTCAGTGGCCACTTCATGTTTTTAGTGTTCATTTTTCATTTGTTCAGTGCCTAACCTTTTAATAGTTGTTGGTTCATCTTTATTTTATATTTCTTCTCAAGTGGCTTGGGATGCTTATAGTTTATACAAAAGAATGAGTATTTCCAATAATTTGGTCATAGAAAACATTTTGATAATGTAAATTTTGCAATAAGATAATGGAACACAATACAGAAATTGATAAAGTATCAGGTAACTGTTGAAGAAGGATTATTATTTACTACTCTTCAAATGCATCATGTGTTGTTTCAATACAAAATTCACATGAGATTCCAGTCCCATTTGATCGTAAAATTGTTGTGAAATACTTCAGATATGAATACATTTCAGATTTTGTGTGTGTGCATGTGTCACTCTCTGAATGTTCAAACTCTGTACATTGTATTCAAAAAGAAAAAAAATTCTGTAAAAAAGAAAATGAAAACCATAAGTGACTGTCATAAAAGATGCTTTTTAGATTAAAAAAGGTTGAGAAATGTTGTTTCATTTTAAAAAGGTGTTCAATGAAACCTTTTCTTTAATGATGAAAACAAATAGAAAAAATGCAAAAAAAAAAAAGATGAATGAAGTGGTTAAAATTCAAAGAAAGATGTTTTTCCTTTTCATAGATTAAAACAGAGACAAAGGAACTTACTGAGTGAAAGATTACATATAATTGTTTGATTCAAAGGTATTTTCTTTATCTTTCATATTAGTGTTGGACTTTATCTTTTGTAGACAATAACACCAAAAATATGGAATCACTTTTTGGTTTGTTATACCAGAAAGCAATTGAAATGTGTGATTTGATTTAGAAAATGATATAAACTATGATACAAGAGTACGAAAGGTTTCATTCTTTTTCTTGAAAAAAGTGCGTCAAATTTATAAATTGTTAATGACATCGAAACATAATTAAGCAATTGAAGATCTAGAGAGCTTTTTAGATTAATATAAATCTTCTCCCTCTGATTAGTTTGGCTCTTTTATGAATTCAGCATGTGAACATAAAATTCTTTTTGAAAAAGTATTCTTTTATATACCTATGAATTAATATTTCAAAGAAACAGAAGTACCTGGCAATTAACCTCTGTTGATGTATTTCTTATTTAAATGTTTTGAGTTTCATATTATTAGTATAATGGAATCTACTTAAATATTTTGTTCTTTTTTACAAAATTTATACAAAATAATTACGTACAGTTGTTGTATTCTGGTACACTTGCATATCTTTTAGTCTACCAAGTGGTGCATCTACCTACATTTATATCTTGGTGAGCCTATGAACTTTTCAGCTGACCCTTGTACTTTTCTGTTTAATCAAAAGTTAAGTCAGTCTAGAAAATTTGTTAGTGATTTTATTCTTAATTTGGTGATGAATCATTGAACATTTATTACTCATTATAATAATGTTGCAAAACAATAATAAGCTTGAAGAAAAAACTAGTAATAATAGTAATCATGAAATTGCTTTGTTTAAAAAATTAATAAGATAGCTGAAGATTATTATGACTGAGTTTTAAAATAAAAATGGTATAAAAGAATCAGAACATAACAAGAGGTAAATGATTCCAGACTAGTGCTTTATTTAAACAACAGGCTTCCGTGGATAAAGTGTTAAATGTGACACTCATGAAAGGTATGGTAAATGATTTCATGACTCATTAGAAAACTTTTTTCTTTATTTTCAATTTTGAACTCTTTACTTGAGCAATCAGAGTATATTGACCCAGAGTGCTTTGAGAAAAAGCCACATGATGGAGGAAAACTAGTCACAAGATAATAATAAAATATATTATTCTAAAGTTTTTTCTATTTTCTCATTGATATTTATAATTAATTATGTTTTTTTTATTTTCTGATTACTTATTCTAAGTAAAATATACAAAATATAGAGGTGATGAAAATTTCACTAAGAGTTGGCAAAAACAATATGCCAACTCTTTCATTCACAATTTTTTCATTCACTACAACCAATATCATTTTCCTTCTTTTTTTCTCATGACGCTTAAAAAATTACTTGTACTTTTTAAATTTCTCTGTCAGAATATAGTCATTATATTTCCAAACAATTTCAAACTACACAGTTTTAACTGTTTTATCTTATAGGTATGAAAATCATAATGGCTTGTTAGATTTCTATAAAATGATAAATGAAAAGACAATATGCAACAATATAACAGTAATAACACCAGCTTTACGCATTGGTTAATTGCAGTAATTAGGACATTGTTCATGTAAATGACTTGATCTATCATCTTACATAACTTATTTTATATGTATATGAAATTAAGTTGTCTCTGTATTGTCCTTCCAGTAAGCAGACTTTATCAGTTCTGAAAGTATTTTGTCAGCAAACAAAGAATTGACAGGATATAAATAATGTTAAATACAAAGAAGGAAATTAGTTTGGCAAATGAATAGTGATTTTCATTGAAGTGCTAAGATATTTCCTTAGAATTCACTAACATTCATACAAAAAAAAGTGATATTAAATTTTAAACCTGCCAAATATTGTGATGACAGCTAACTGTTCATTTATGTATTGAGCCATTTACAAAAGTGATGAATGATTTCAGTTAAAAGATAAAAGCAATTTTGTATAATTACATGTATATTTATCTTTATTATACGGCAGTCAGATATCATAAAGAAAATCTATAAAGCTAAACAATAATGATTGCTCTGTTAGAAAAAAGTAGTAGATATTTTATTGCCACCTTTTCTGACAAAAGAGATTGATTTTATTTTTAAGTAATATTTGCTTTTTAAGTGATTAGTAATAAATCATTGGATATCTTTTTAAAACTGTTTGAGAATATTAAGCCCCAAATCATTTAATATGGCCATTTATACACACTGTCAGATTTCAATATGCAAGTTTGTTTTTACAATAAAATCGTTATTAACCAATTGATTTTAGGTAAAATTTTCAGAGTGTATTTATGTAATAAATGTACCATATTAAACTTATAATATCTATTGTTATAAGAAATATAACTTATTTAGTGGTGTGCAATTTTCTAAGCAACTTGAAGGTTGTTCATCATATGGTAAATAAATTTGTATAGTTGTATAGTTATTAATATTTATTCTATTAATTTGAGATATAAATATTGTTGTGATTTATAAGAAAGATATAACTTCTAAGGAGAGGCAAGATATTGTTAAGTTATTGAATGAGAGAAACACAGAATTGACGATGACAAAAATGTTCAATATAAATTAGTAAGCAATTAAAAAAACTGTACAATATCTTCAATATCTACCATTTATACAGTATAAAAATGAATTGTTCAATGCCTACAACATATGCCAAGCTATATATATATATATATATATATATATATATACCAACAGGAGATGATTAGCATCAAACATATATTTCAGAACAACTACCCTGGAAAAATAAAAGCAGGCAGAGGCAGATTGGTCAAGGAGGCAAACCATACTTTACTGTGGTCTGTTTTCTTTGCATCAAGGGCATGTCATGAAGGATTAAGAAGATCTGCAGTTCATACAACAACAGGACAATATTCAAAAGCCACTCAATCTTACATAGAAATCTCTGCTGAGTCAAGTTTAACAGATATGAACATTACCAAGAACTATGTGTATTTCATCCCTTGCAATTGTACCAATGAATACAAAAATAAATTTAGCTTCCTCCTTAAAGTAAGACTGGACTGGTCAAATATTAAAAAGCCATAATTAGAGATGAAACAATGAAATCAGGAATAGTTGATCATGTATAGAGAGAAAAGGATGGTTACTTAACCCTGTGAAATAAAGTAAAAAACGATTAGACAAAAACAAACATTGAATAGTTAGATGTCTGAAAGAATTGGCACATATGCTATAGGCTCATCAGTAGACCTAGCATAGAAATAAATAACATATGAGGGCTATTAATAAATAAAAATGTGACAGCAAAGCTTCAGAAGCAACTGCAGTAAGAAAAGAGAAGTGGTGGTGATTGCAGCTAAGTGTAACAGCAGCAGGAAAAAAGAATATTAGATTTTAAAACCTCAAATTTTAAATTCAGGGTTGTGGTTCATTGGGCAATAGCCTAAAGGATTAAACCATTGTTCAATTCCTTGGCTAGGCAGTGTGTACTTGGACTCAGGGTGAGCAATACAAGAGATTCCTAAACATGGACAGTGGAATGATATCAATACCCCCCACAAGATTAAATAATGGATTTAGTTTAAGATTTCTTGATTTCTTTGATCAACAAATATTTGAAGAAAGCCAGGTGATACAACAGCCAAAATGTTGTGATAACAATAACAAAGATAAGGACATTAGTCTGAATGTAAGTAATGATAACTCTTCATCCCAGAAATTCAGACAAAAATCAAAAAAGAAATTGAAAAAAAATATTGATAGATAAAAAGAAAAAGATTGACTTTAGGAATGTCATAAAAAGAGATTTGAAATTTTTTTAAAAATAATAAACTGGAAAAGTGCACCAAACAGTAAGAAGATATTTGAAGAGTCAGATGTTGCAAATGTAAAAGTGAAAAGATACAGAATATTATTAACATTAAATAATGATATGAAAGCAGCTGAACTACAGCCTTTAACTATCACAAAGAGAAACATAGGAGTTGGACAAAGAAATACATGAAAACCAATTTTTCAACAGTCATTATTGGTGATGAATGTAGATCTACATTCGATGGACGTAAAAGCTGGCTAGAGGTTGTGTCCTTCATAGAAATAGTCAATCAATATGATTTAAAAGATGACAATGGGGAGTTGGAGTAATTTTCTGGGTATCATTATCATTCCCTTGAAAGTTGACGACAGTTCAAAATTAATGCAGAGAATTACTTTTTAAAATGTTACAAGTCACTAGCAAGAAGCTTTAAGCTAAAGAGTTTATTAATGTGTGAACCAATCAAGTTTTCTGTGTAGAATATCCTCCACAAACTTGCAGTTGTTATCAACATGGCACCTGATCCTAGAAGAAAGGTCTTGTGGAGATAATATCTGATTATGTAAGAAATGTTTTGTTGGCAAGTACATGACAAATACCTTATTAAGGGGGTTAATATGTGTGAGTGGAATAATGCAGTGAAGATCAGAATGAGAAATCAGAGAGCTGAGTTCAATTTTCCAGTTGACTTTGTTACATTCACTTATGAGCAAATATTCCTGGGAAAGATATGAATCCTCCTCCCCATTCCAGCTATACACTAAATAGTAGAACTTCTAGCTGGAAAAAACATTACTATTCTCGAAAAAAATTATTCATGCACTATTCAATGACAAAAAAGTGAATTATTTATGCAACCTAAAATATGTTATAGATTTAAATAACCCACAAATGGCTAATAAGCTAAAAAAAAGAAAGAAGCATTATTAAAGCAATCATAATATTCTACCTAATCAGTTTATTTCTGTAATTATATAACTAAGTCTTTAAAGGACCTATTGTTATCAGCTTAGCCTCAGATCCCAGAAGAGAGTGTTGGAAATCTTGTGGGGTTAATGTCTGCCTGGGTAAAAGATGTTTTACTGGCACATGCCTTATAAAGGTGGTTATAATATTTTAGCTTGTCTGTTTATCTATATAACAATAAAACTTGCAGTAGTTAAAGGACCTTGACACCAGGTCCCAGAAGAAAGCTTTAGAGGTCTTGTAGCATCAATGTCTGATTGGGTAAGAGATGCTTTGCTTCCAAATGCAGGATAAATAACTTATAGTTGTTTTATATTTCAGCTTTCCAGTTTGTCTATATTAAAATTGACAAAAACTAAAAAATGATAAAACTGATCTTATTAAAATGTATTTATTAGATAATGTTTTAATTTTTATATTGTAGTATACATAAAAGAAAATACTAATATATTTCAGGCAAAGTTTAATTTCTTTTCAATAAATGGCTAAAGCATATTTTGCTAATTAAGTTCATATTAATAATTGTAAAAACAATTTTGTTCATGAGTACAATCATTTTTAAATTATGTTAGCTGTCTGTTGTACTTTGTGGTCTTGTACGATACAATTAAAACTTGAAAATTGCAATAATAGGAAATATTGTCCTTGTTACTTCTAGACATTTTAATTCTTCTTAATGAATATCGGTACAAATATGCTCATACAGGATTAATATGTCCTTAAAAATTGTCATTACTTAATTGGAATAAAAAAACACCTGCATGCAGATAGAAATTGAAATCAGTAAATGTACAAAAATAGAAAGAAGCATTCACCAGAAAATTTTGATAGAAACAAAGAAGAGAGTACTGGGTTGCTATGTGATGTCTGTTCTTCAGTATGGCATTGAAAGCTGGACAATATCATCAAAGATGAAGGAAAAACTTGAAGCAACTGAATGTGGTTCTACAGAAGGATGCTGCAGATATCATGGATCAAGCATGTGAGCAATAATGAGGTTTTGAAAAGGATGAAATCAAAAAGGAAATTAATACTGAGCATCAGGAAAAGACAGCTAAAGTTCCTGGGACATGTAATGAGGAAGGAGGGCTTGGAGAATCTGATACTCACAGGTCAGATAGAAAGTGAGACAGGGGAAAGCAGCAGGTAATATGCTTGATGGGCATGAGCAAGTGAATGACAGAGCAGAGTTTGGGTGGGGTAACAGGAGAAAGCTTGCTAAGTACCACCAGTGTTAGGGAAACGTGGAAAGCCATGATCACCTACGTCCTGAATGGACATGGCACATAGAAGAACAACAACAATCATAAGAATTTCTATCAGTATTCATTATTGATGGCCACAATCTTAACAATATATGCACAGGACACTGTTGATGGCAGACACAGAAAATAAACTGCAGGCACTCCTCTAAAAGATAGTAAAGGAAAATGAGAAGAAAGGACTAAGCTTCAATTATAAAAACATAGAATACATGGTTGTCAGTAGAAGGAACACAGAGATGCAAGCTATAAATTAGAGATACAAAAATCAAAGCAAATACAAAATTTTAAATATATAAGAAATGTTTTAGCAGAGGACCAAAAATGTGACATGAAAATCTGAAAGTGCATTGGAATAGCAAAAGATGCCTTCCAAAAGTTAAGGAACATATTAAGAAATAAGAAAAAGTTGTGAGACAAAAAGAAAAATGTACCTGACCATTATATAATATAGGTCCTCCTATATGGTAGTGAATGCTAGACAATCTACTCACAAGTGAAAAAGAGACTTGAAGCAACAGAAAAGTAATTCTAGAGAAGGATGCTGAGAATATTATGAACTGAACATGAACAATGACAAAGTTAAAAAAAGAAATGGAAACAAAAACGATTCTTATGCTTAACATTAGAAACAGACAATTGATATTTCTCAGGCACATAGTATGGAAAAGGGGCTTGAAAAATTTGAGACTCACAAGACATACAGAAGGCAAGAGGAACAGCCTATAACCTACCTAACAATCTTGTGTAAATGGTTAGTAGAACAGAGATGAGGAGAGATAGCAAAAGACCAAACTTTACTAAGAGCTACAAAGGACAGGAAATTGTGGAGAATCATAATCACCCATGTTTTGAAGAGACACTGTACACAAAAAACATCTATACATTATCAAATATTTTATTATGTAAATCATTGTTTTGATAATAAAATTGGTACCAACCAACCAACCAACCAACCAATATTTGTAAACTTTAGAATATATCTGTATAAACAATATATCATCCAAGTTTCAGTTTATAACACTTCTCTTTCCATTCAGGACTCAACATTTCACCATCTATCAGGATTATCGAAAGTATCTCTCAATTCATAACGAAAAATTACTGTTAAAAAATCTGTTTTGATATGCTTCTTCACCCAACTTGCACATTTTTCATGGTGATGTTTATTTTTAGGTGGTAGTTTTCATACTTTCATGTGTTTCAGCAATGTTCTTACTGTTCTGCATGCTAAAATATCTTTTTGAGATATTTTTAAAGTCAGTGTATTTTCTTTCTTATCTTGTCAATGTTTTCAATTTCTTTTTTGATTGTTTTGTGTTTTTCTAATGTTGTGTTCCTATCACTCAGTAATTTTAAATATTCACTTCCACTTTTGAAATGTTATCTTTTTTATGATTCAGGGCAGACTTTATCTAAAATAAACAAATAAATATCACTAAATACATCACTACATATATTTACTTAGAATAAGATGAAGAACTATTGCTTTGCATGATAAAATCTCATACAACCAAATACTGTAAACATTTCTGCTAAGAACAGACATTGTAAACTAAAAATCAAATGGTATGTTTATGATATAAATATGTCCTGAAAATCATACCAAGATCAAATGTTTAATACCGATTTTATTGCAAAGATATTGATTTGCATAATAAAATCTTATAAAACTATCATCAACAAAGAACGTATCTTAAAATTAAATTTTGTTGCAAGTTTATCATGAATATTAAAATGAAGATGTTAATGCTTGTAGAAATATTTGATTTTAAATATAATTTCCATTGCTTCCTAGAACCTCATTCCATGTCAACAACTTTATAGATGCTATGTTTGTAAACTTCTTCAGATTTCGATGTACAATACAAGGGCAATTCATGTTTAACTTCTTCTCTTGATGTCTACTGTAGACCATCCAAAGGGTTTTGCAAACTCCTAGATGAGTGATGACAAGAAGGGGTGAGGTCAGGAGAACATGAGGGATGAAAAAATTTTCCCATGTAAATTTCTATAAGAGATATTTAGTTAATCAGGCAATGTGAAAACAGGCATTATTGTGATGGTGGATTACTCCTTTTCAGTGTTTTCTGTCCAAAGCTGCTTTCAAATGATAAAGTTACTGGCAGTAAGTAGAGATCAGAATTGATTGTTTGATTATTGTCTAACAGGATGATTCCTTGAATATCACACTACATTCAACATGATCTTCTTTGGATAAAGTTTTTCTATCATTTGCTGAGCTGATCTGTTGCTTTGACTGATCCACTGCTTAACATTATAGTAATGTATCTATCTATTTCTCCCCACCAATAATAAGCCTGTCCAGCAATTGAAGTTTATGTGTAAGCAATGATTCACAACAACTGACATGTTGTGTGGGACCCATTTTCCAACTACTGAAACCTTTCCAAATCTTTTCAATTCCTACAGGACTGTCATATGACTAATATTACATTTTTCACTGAGTTTATTAGATATAGTGGCAAAATTTACTGTAATAGCAACTTCCAAATCCTCTGAATTTAATTTTTTTTAATGACCCTCCCTTAGCTCATCCTCTAGACTAAAATTTCCAATTTTGAAATGTGAGGAAAACCACTTCCGACAAATTCTTTCACTCAATGAATTGATGCCATAAGTGTTTTGGTTGCATTTTGCTGTTGCACTTGCTTTGACACCTTTACAAAACTCATAGAGTAAAACATTTCCAATGTGTTCTTTAGTTGGGACGAATATAGAAGCAAGTTTCAAACTATATTATGAATAATATTCTTATAATCTGAAAGAAAAAGATATAGATTATTCATAGTTGCATTTACTAAATGACATGGAGAAGCAATACTTTAAGAAATTTTGTTCAACATTTTCAACTCAGTAATTGGACAGTATTTAATATATATGTCAAAATATTTATTTAAAATATATGTTTACTGATAGAATAAATTTAACGATCAAATGAAGTCACATTTTATAAAATTAATTTATCTTTTCAGTAATATTTTCAAATATTCATTTTTCCTATCCTTTTATTTGTAATTTTATTTTCAGTATTGATCATTGTTGAGCAGTTTTAATTCTCAGTGAATCTTAGAAAATATTGCAAATGCTCTTGTTACTTCAAAGTTTTGTATTACATTACAGACAGTCTTTTCATTTTTTATTTCTAGAAATAACTATTTCATGCAAGCATCAGCATATGACCTACTTCTTTACCTTAGAATTACCAGCTTATTAACATTTTATTGATATCAAATTTATCCACATTGAAAAGGAATTGAAAGTAAATTTTTCAATGTAAAATCAGTTTTCTTTCGTAAATTTGAATTATTTTTAATATCATATACTTTGCTATTTTGACCAGTATTTTCATTTTAGTTGTTATATTCATAATGTTTTAGCTTTTTTACCCTCCAGGTGTATGTTTTCATACTCAGTAATATTCTTGGTATTTTGAACTGGACTCTTTTTTTAATCTTTTGAGATAGTACTCATTCTGCTTTCCATGATTAGAGGATATTTTGCATCAGTTAATACTCACCAGTATTAGTCACATTTGTGTCACTTGTCAATTTTTTTTTTTAACTGATCCAAATAATGTGACTTTTTAACACTACCAGAACTAGAGAGTGAACTCTCAACTTTCAAGGAACCAGATATGCTTTAACCAATGCTTTCATCATGTCACATTCTAGTGATAAAATTCTGGAATCTTAGATCCAATTTCTATATTCAGGTGGAATTGCATGAGTATCCTAATTCTGGTAGTGGAATTGTTTTTAGCATCCTTTCTTTCATAATCATAGTAACAAATAAATCTCTGTCCCATGTAAGGAACCTGTTTTGTAGAGACCATTAAAGATAATCCCATTTAT
This sequence comes from Ascarosepion bandense, assembly GCA_037127315.1. NCBI lineage: Eukaryota > Metazoa > Mollusca > Cephalopoda > Sepiida > Sepiidae > Ascarosepion > Ascarosepion bandense. The sequence continues at coordinate 876,824 of JBBBDQ010000536.1, read as the reverse complement.
ACCAACTGGATGGTGAAATTGAATGTTGAGAACTTATTCATCAAGATTCCCATTGACAATGCTCCATCAATGGTTCGAGACAAATTAGAATTACACCCATCCCACTCAGAGAGCATGCAAATGTTCCCCAAAATAACTAGATGGTGATGTTGACATTTTGTATGCAAACAACATACATCCAACTGGGTTTGAACATATATCAGTTGGAAGAAGATCAACATTATCTCCAGTATTGACAAACATTTATACAGAATACTCAGAGAAAATGGCTATAGAAATGACACTATTGAAGCAAACTATATATGTTAGATACATAACTGACACCTTTATACTCTGGCCACACCAAGAAAATATGCAAATACTGCTCAACCATGTGAGCTCAATATGATATGCTAGTTCACAATGGAAAAAGAATAATATTGACTGGCCTTTCTGTATGTATGAATAACTCACACAAAATATGCGTTCAAGACATTCATATATCAAAAGTCAACATTCACTGAACAATATATGAATTTCAATTCCCACCATCCATACAGCATCAAGAAAAGGATCATCCATTACTTATAGCATCAGGTGAAATCTACTATATTCAGATGATTCAAAATCTATAAAACACCAGGATGGCATTTAAAAGAAGCTAATTCTTCAAACCATGATCTAGAACTGTGTCTATTCTATACCATGCAATTTTAGCAAGGAATACTGTTATGTCTGGTATATCTTGCAGTTTTAGTACTTAACACATGGTACACCATTATGCATGATGTAATGTTATCAGCTTAGCACTTAATTACAACTCAGCTAATTTGCATAGGATACCACATCTTCCCTGAATTGAAGTGGTCGTATCTCCTTGTTTTTCCTTTCACTACATCTAACTATACTTGATTTTATAGTTCTTGCTTTTGCTCTTCTCTTCTACTTCTTATTGCCAACCTTGGTTTTTCTTCATCCTCTTCTTTATCAGTTTTTTCTTCTTCACTTATTTCCATTTCTTGGTCATCCTCATCCCTGTAGCTTTCTCTCTCTCTCTTCTTCTGTGTTTCTCTTCTCTGCTCTGCTTCCTCATTGTAGTCAACTTTTTCCTCCTGACTTTAGGCTTCCATATAGCTGATGAGCATTTTAGCTAGAAATACCTCAATGTTTTCAGTGACAGGTAAGAATTCCTTGCTTGATCATGCATTTTAATTTGACTACTACTAAAGGTAGTATATGTACTGGTACTTTCATGGCTTGCACATATTTGGGATGGTAATTTTAATTGAATAATCACCTTGTATCCTTTTAGAAGTCCTGACTTACTCTTTTGTGCTTCCATGGAGTTTCTTAATTTGGTTGTATCTACTTTTACCATCTCATTGCCTAATAATTCATGGTCCTCCTCGCACGCTACTACCACAGTTTGAATAACCTTGAACTGAGTATCCATTTCAAACATACCATGGAAGGTACCCAACATCTTTATTGTTGTTACATCATATTGTTTTAACTTTAAACCAGTTTCTTTTAACTTGGATCAGCCTAGCTTGATCTAAAAATTTCTTGGAATTAGGGTTATCTTGCTACCTGTGTCAACTTGCATGCTAAATGTACAGCAATTTATTTTCATGTTATCTTTACTAATTTTTTTGCATAATTACTGCAAATATACTGGTTTCCTGCTGTTCTTCAATGGTGGGGGGGTGTTATTACTCTCATTTTTTCTACATGTTTTTACTCCTGCAAATGATCTTAAAATGATTCATTTTTCTGCATTTAAAACACCATTTCCCCAGCACTAGACACTTGAATTTATTCTTTTCATGTGCCGCCCTGCAATAACTGCACTTCACTTTGGCTTTGGTCACATTCAGCCTGTATGACTAGAACCACTCTTGGCTGGTTGAAATCTCTGGTTTGCCCTAGCTGCTGTAAATAGTCCAGATTTAATTCTAAGTTCATATGGCTGCCTTGCATGTATCCTATTACTTTTTGTTTATGCTGCGATTCATTAATTCTTCAGTTGTTCATAATAGAATCAGCTTGTCTTCAATTGAGTCCCTAGATTTTTAATGCTTTAGCTTGTCCTTTGTGTCTGTGTACATACTGCATAATAGATTCCTCCAGCCACTGCCTGGCTTCTAAAAATTTTGTTCTTTCACCAATGACCAGCTTTCTTTTCGGCTTAATGTTTCTTATTATTATACTGACAACTTCCTCAAAAGACAACTGTTTTAATTCCTGTGGATACACCATTGTGGATATTTTCTTTAACACCTTGCACCATACAGAAGCCATAAACAAGTCCATTATTTGGTTCTGTTTGCCTTCCATTCTTGAATTTTTGAGATCATACATTTTTTGTGTAGCTGCAAAGGCTTTTTTCCAAATCTTGATGTATTTAGGATTGCCCATGGGACCCAAGCATCTTATCAGTGATGCCATTTGTTACATTTGGTATATCTCACAGTTTCAGTACTTGATACGTGGTACACTATTACACATGAGGTAAGGGAGTGCTGACAGCTATTGGCTTAGCATTTAAATACAACTCAGCTAATTTGCATAGGATACCACAAATACAAAGGAGAAACTAGCTGTCTTCCGACAGTAACAGTTGAAGAACATCAACAAATATTACCAACAAGACATTTTTGAAGAGAAAAAAAAAAGTTTTTGCCATAATAAATTTTTGATAGGGGAAAAAAAATTTGAATACAGAACTAGAAGACATCTTCAGTTTTCTAAAATAAAATAAAAATCTTTTTATTAAAATCTGACTAAATCAACCTTCCCACTATAACTGAACATAAAAAAATACCTTAAAACCCCACTTTTTTGGCATCAAATAACCTACAAAGATTCATATGCTGTTAAACAAAACTCAAACTCAGGCTTACAATATTACTGCCACATGGTCCAGTGTCCTTTCTATTTACCCTGAGCCCCTTGATAAGATCCAAAGAAGAATCAACAGTATTATTGTCTAGTGGCTCAACTTCGGGCACTTACCTAACGTAAGGTTGTCTCTCTATTTCTTTTTCATAAATACTTTCATAGTAATTGCTTGGGTGAAGTCTTTGCTATGGTACCTAGATTTTATGAATGTAAGGACAATATCAGCCTGGTCTCAAGATCTCATCAATTTACAGTTGAGCTCCGCTAAAAGTAGCCATAAATTTCATGCTAACAGTTTGTTTTCTCACACTTTTCACCTGCAGAATTTCCTTCTAGCTCCATGCATTCCAGCCAACTTTAATCTGGAAAAATTTATATGCAATGTTAATTGCTATCTACTGTCCTCCTGATCACTCTTTTCTTTTTCTACTTACTATCAATGTTTCTGTTCCTAACTCTTCCACACCCTGTAATCCCTTGCATTTTAGTGGCTTTATTGCCTTGCTTGGAGTGGTACAGATTAAAAACAAATACATAACAGATTAAACTAAGCAAAACTGACTGTTAAAGAATGAAAAATTTTCACAAATTTTGATATCATTCTGTGTTCTTTTTCTTTTTTTGTCCAAATCTGTGAATTTGTTTTACTTATATTAACAGAGCATGCAGCAAAATTGGTCCACAGATAGGACAAGAACAGTGTGTCTTCAATAAAGATGCCAGAAAAAGGAATGTGATATTCATGCTCATAATGCCATCTGAAAGAGCAATACAAATGAAGAATCTTTATCTGTGTGTTATAGACTATGCAAAGGCATTTGACAAAGTACATCACAAAGACTTGATTGAGATCCCCGGCAACTTCAATACTTTTGAAAGACATTAGGATAATCAAGAATCTATATTGGTAGCAAACTTCTTGTGTATGGATTGGAAATTAATTCAGCATGTATACAAAAATAGAAAGGGACATAAGACAAGGATGTGTTTTCTCACCAGATCTATTCAACTTATACAGCGAAACAATTCTGAGAGAAGTAAAATCCTTGTCAGGATTCATCATTGGCAACCACAATCTCAACAATGTAAGATGCGCTGATGACACGATGCCTATAGCAGACATGGGAAAGAAAATGCAGAACCTCCTACAAAATGTAGTAAGAGAAAGTGAGAAGAAAGAACTGAGCATACAATTCAAGAAAACTGGATGTATGTTCATCAACAAAAAGAATACCCCAAAATGCCAACTACAAGTCAGAGAAACTAAAATAAAACAAGTAAAGAAATTGAAATACCTGGGAAGTGTTCTAATAGAAGATGGAAAGTGCAACATTGAGATCCAAAGATGCATTGGTATGGCCAAGGACACATTTCAGAAGCTAACCTGAGTATTGAAAACAGGAAAATTTCATTGGAAACAAAAAAAAAAGAGTGCTGAGCTGCTATGTGAATACTGAGGATATCATGGACCAAACATGTGAGCAATGAGGAAGTGTTAGAGAGGATGCAAATGCAAAGAAAACTCATACTTAACATCAGGAAGAGACAGCTGAGGTTCCTGGATCACCTAATGAGGAAGGAGAGCCTGGAGAATTTAATACATAAAAGACGGATAGAGGGAAAGAGAGACAGGGGAAAGTTATGCGGAACATATTTGATAGGCTTAAGCAAATGGATGGTGAAGCAAGGTTTGGAAAAGATACCAAGAGGAAAAATACTGAGAGCAACAAGAGACAGTGCCAAGTGGAAGTCCATGATCATCTACGTCATCCTGAAAGAACACAGCACATGGAGAAGAAGAAATTTCAAAAAAACATTGTATGAAATTCACTACTTTTTGTCCATAATGAATGTATTAAAATTATTCAACATTTTAACAAGAAAAATCTCAAGTTGATGTTAAATATTACCACAAAACATTATCAATTTATTTAAGATAGAACAATCTATTATGACTCATTTCAAATTTGTATTTAGTTACATTGTATTTATTTTCAATTTTTCTAGTTGAATTAACCTTTATTGCACATGATCTATTATTGTACACAATTAGGTTACAATAAAATTTGTATTTTATATGAACACTACATTTTGAAAACTGAGATATAGTTGAGTCGGGTAGCTCCATATCATAGTCTGGAGTGGGATGAGACCCTTGCACTGGCTCTGTTGCTATGGATTTAAAAAGTTTACAAAGTACTAAAACAAACAGATGAATAAGTTTGTAGTATATAAATACTAAAATATTGTGAATATAACAACCAAGATTAGCTTGCTTGTTCTAATAGCAAAACTAATAGTGATAATTACTCATTTAAAAATCGGAAGTATAATTCTCTTATCCTTTTTCAATAGAATACCAATGTGAAACTGCTATCAGCTTCTTCTTCTTTGTGCCCTGTCTCTTCAGGTATATAGGTGATCATGGCTTTCCACGTCTCCCTATCCCTGGTGGCTTTTAGCACACCTTCTCCTGTTACACCATGCAACTCTTGTTCCATCATTCACCTAATTAGGTCCTTCAAATATGTTATCCATTGCTTTACCCTGTCTCTTTTTCCCTCTATCTGGCCTGTTAGTATCAGGTTCTCCAAGCCATCTATCCTCATTGCATGTCCCAGGAACTTCAGCTATCTCTTCCTGATGCTCAGTATTAATTTCCTTTTTGTTTCAATTATTTCTAAGACCTCATCATTGCTCACATGCTCGATCCATGATATTCGCAGCATCCTTCTGTAGAACCACATTTCAGTTGCTTCAAGTTTTTCCTTCCTCTTTGATGATATTGTCCAGCATTCACTGCTATATTGAAGAACTGATAACACATAGCAATCCAGTACTTTCTTCCTTGTTTCTAGCAAAATTGTCCTGTTTCTTAATACTTTACTCAACTTCTGGAATGCTTCTTTCGCTATGCCAATTCACCTTCTGATCTCTGTGTTGCATTTTCCGTTTTCTGTTATAACACTTCCCAGGTATTTAAATTTTTGTACCTGCTTGAGTCTAGTATCCCTGACCTGTATTTGGCATATTGAGGTGACCTTTTACTGATGACCATGCATTCAGTTTTCTTGCAGTTTATTTGTAGTCCATTCTCATCACTCTCTTCAGCTACCTTCTGTAGGAGGTCTTATAGTTTCCTTTCCATGTCTGCTATCAGCACTGTATCATCTGTGCAACTAAGGTTGTTCAAATTGTGGCCTCTGATGACAAATCCAGGTATAACTTCTAGGGTCCTCAAAATAGTCTTGCTGTACAAATTGAACAGATTTGGTGATATGGCATATCCTTGTATTACACCCCTTTCTATTTTTGTGTATCTGCTCAATTCATTACCTGTCCATATACAAGCAATTTGCTGCCATTAAAGATTCCTTATTACTCTTAAGTCTTTGCCAAATATGTCAAGGCTGCCAAGCATCTCCATCAGTTCTTTGTGGCGTATTTTGTCAAATGCCTTCGCATAATCAATAAAGCACAGGTATAAGTCCTTCTTCATTTGTATTGCCCTTTCAGAGAGCATCCTAGCCATAAATTTGGCATTACTTATTCCAGTGTCTTTGACAAAACTGTACTGTTCTTGTCCTATATTTGGCCTGCTTCTGCTTCTCACGCTATTCATCAGGATTCAGATGATCAGTTTTGTTATATGGCTCATTAAACTGATGGTTCTGTGTAGTTTGCACTCGTTTGCTCCTGGCTTCTTAGGTAGTGCTATGAAGATCAACTTGCTGAGGTCATCTGGTATAGCACCACTATTATAAATTTCATTTATTATTTCTGTAATTTTCTCTCTACCAAATTTTTCCAGGGCTAACAGCAGCTCTATTACTATGCTGTCTGGTCCAGCTGCTTTGTTTCTATTCAGTTTGGCTATTGCAGATTCCACTTCACACTTTAATATTTCCGGTTCGTCCTCATCTTTGCGTATTATTGGTTGCTCTCTCTTGTCGTGGGAAAGATCTTTTATATATTCTTCCTATTGTTGTAGTATTTTCTCTTTCTTTGATATGATTGTTCCATCCTTGGATTTTATACACACTGTTGAAGAGCAGGTTTTTTGTCCTGTCAGTTCTTTTATTTCTTTATGCATGTCTGCTTTATTATTCCTGCTCAATCTCTCTACTTCTGCACAGTTGTCATTGAGCCATTCCTCTTTAGCCTGTCTGCATTTTCTCCTTATTTCTTTATGTATTTCCCTGTACTCTGTTCCATGTCTTGATATCATTTTCTGCCTCCCTTGCATCATGTCCAGAATCTCTTCAGTTATCCACTCATTTTTTTTTCTGCACACAATTTCCTTTGGGGCAATGTTGTTTGCTGATGTCACTATTACTTTCTTTAGCGAGTCTCATTTAGAGTGTTCTTTTCCAATTTGTTCATCGTATTGGATTTTCACGCTGTTAGTGTATTCTTTTTGTAGATTGAGGTCATTCACGAGTGTGTTGTATATCAGTTTTGGTGCTGCATTAGGCTTCTTCAATCTCCGGAGTTTCACCTTTAGTTTGCAGATGACTGGGATGTGGTCACTTCCACAGTCAGCGCTTGGATAGGATTTGCTTTGAACCACTGCATTTCTGAATCTGCTGTTTATGGTTATGTAGTCTATCTGTTTTTTTGTGTCACTTCCTGGGCTTCTCCATGTCCATAGACATCGTGGGTGTTCTTGAAACCAGGTGTTAGTTATTATCTGGTCATTTGCTATATACCATTGGACCCATTTTTCTCCTTGTTCATTGCGCATTCCTAAACCAAAGTTGCCAGTTGTCATACCTTCCCTCTCCTTTCCTACTTTGACATTCAAATCTCCCATGATGATCCTGATTTCATGGCTTTCACATTGAGCCTTGGCATTGTCTAGAGTGGAGTAAAAAGATTCTATTTCTTCCTCGGTGCTTTGTGTTGTTGGTGCATAGATGACTACAATTGCTATGTTGAATGGTCTCTCTTTTAGTTTGACCAGGAGAACTGGCAGTATCCCAAAATACATTTCTTCATTTCTTTGTCCAGTATTAAGCCAATTCCTTTTTCATTATTTTTGCTTCCTGCATATATTATCCTATGGTTGTTGCTGCTGAAGTCTCCATTATTTGGCCATCTGGTTTCACATATTCCCAGAATATTGATTTTCAGTCTGTTCATTTCCTGCTTTACATTCTCTAGTTGTCTGCAGTTGTTTAATGTCCTGATGTTCCATGTCCCCAAGGTAATCCTTTCTTTGTTGCACACAGTCGCAGGGTAACAGTTCAGAGACACCTGATGCTCATGTCATTCCTTCCCGGGTGAGGGACAGATTTTGGGAAAAACTGTCCCCTTTATGCTGTTGTTGCTAACAGTCACTGAATGACGGTCAGGTGACACCTGCTGCCCATGTCAGTCCTTACCAGGCTAGGAATTGCTCTCTTTGGAAGCAACCCCCTTCACACCATTAGGTTTAATGTATTTTCATTGTATAGCCATGATTATATGCAGGATAGATAGTGGAATTGTATCCTGTTGCTTTCTCCACGGTGATTTATTGAGACACCACCTCTAGTTAGCTGGCCGTTGACTCATCAAGAGTTCCTCTACCCTTTGTGGATTTAATTCTTTATCCTACTGAGTTGCTAACATCCCCTTAAAAAAAAGTGGGGGTTGAAGAAAGAACATAAATATTAAGTATATACTTAGTATAAATTCAAACAAATAGTCATGTAAAAAAAAAAATCAATTCCCCTAGTTACTCCTAACTAGCAAAAGAGAATGCATCACATATCCAGTAAACAAAAGATATTTTCTTTGAAATTTTGTCCTTTCTCAAAGAGACCTTCTGTTTCTTTTGGCTAATTCCAGCCAATGTATATTTTGCAATAGCACATGGTCTAAAGTAGTGGGGGACAGAGAGATGAATTATAATGCTATTAAATATTTCACATCACAAAAATCAATTTTAAATTAAACATTCATATATCTATAAACTTGAGAACAACAAAAAGAAAATAAAAACAAAATTAAATTATTCTGAAAAGAAAATATTAAGAACCAAGCATGAAAAACAGTGAAACAAAGAATTTTTTTTTCTTACCTACTACTCTAATCTACCAAAATGACACCACAGATGTTTGCAAAAACTTAGCATCACATATCCAGTAAACAGAAGATATTTTCTTTGAAATTTTGTCCTTTCTCAAAGAGACCTTCTGTTTCTTTTGGATAATTCTGGCCAATGCATATTTTGCAATAGCACATGGTCTAAAGTGGGGTGGGCGGGGGCAGAGAGACGAATTATGCTATTAAATATTTCACATTACAAAAATCAATTTTTAATTAAACATTCATATATCTATAAACTTGAGAACAACAAAAAGAAATTAAAAAATTTTAAATTATTCTGAAAAGAGAATATTAAAAACAAAGCGTGAAAAACAGTGAAACAAAGAATTTTTTTCTTAACTACTACTCTAAGCTATCAAAACGACACCACAAATGTTTGTATCAGCTACTCTACTTAAAAAATAGAATATTCATAACAGTAACACATGCACTTACTAATATCTGGCTGAATTAGTTTTCATTTTTAAATACTATTTTGCCAAAGTTTTACTTAAATTTACATTCTAATTACAAGCTGTTGCATGTTGAAATGTTTGCATTTAATAAAGGTTGAGATTTGATTATGAGACAGTTGATATCTGATTCTATCTAGATCACAGATGTTTTGAGATTCCCTTTTTTTATTTCTATTTTAACAATGCAAACATTCTTCTATTTCATTGTCAGTTTTAATATTTTCTGTCTTTAATCAGTAAAGGGAGAAAATTTGAAATGTATGATTTAGCTTTAAGAATATACTATTACCAGTATTTTTCTGTTGTTCCTGAGCAAATGCAGTTCCTGAATAGAATAATAATTCATTTTACATGCATCCAATATTTCACTTGTACTTAATAATGTACAAAGATTCAGCTTTTATTAGCCACACTCTACCAAGTAAAAATAAATTCTGTACTGGGTAATAATAAATTAATCACACAAACAAAAGTATTTACTCCAGTGATTATGATTACCTTAATATTATTTAAGCTAAAAAAAACTATTAATATTAGCTCATACATGATATCATTTAAAATAATTTCTAAACTATTATTCATTATAATTGATCAGATACTATTGATATTCTGTTTTTATTATTTCCATTGTAACTGATGTGAAGTGAGGTTTAGCATTCATCAGTCACTAAGGTTCTCTATACTTATTCTCAGTGATGAGTTATATAGGCTCTCTCTTGCACTTATGCAAATTAGGTATATTAATTTGCCAGTGTCACTACAGTAACATTATCATTTCACTATTTACATGAACTGTTGTCCTCATCAATTATTTTTGTTGGGAAAAGTAGCCAAAGTGATAAAAAGTGGAAAATACAAATTCAAAGATACAATGAGTGCAAAATTGCTTTTGTCAGGAGAAGTCAATGAATTTATCAAAGCTAGTTAGTCAAAATATTGTCATTGTGTTTTGATGATTTGAAATTGAACAAACCATCATCCCAAGGAGATAACTGATCACAAATAGTAGTGTGCTACTGAAATACCAGCCAACTGATTTTTTTTTTTGTATCACTTAGCTTTGACTTGCTTATGACTTTGTATCTATTCAATATATATATAAATCTACACAGTGGTGTGGCAGTCTTAAATCTAGTTTTTCATTATATACTGTTCCTACACGTGTCTGGGCTAACCTAGTTGGGTGAAAACAAGTGATCCTGCTTTGGACAATCTGAGATTAACAACACAATGTGGGAGGAATCAACCAAAGGTCAGGAAGGCTAACTGGACTTAGCCAGGGGTCGTGTTATATATATAAGATATTATAAGAGATATACAAATGATTAAGTGACAAAAATGAAAGTAAGGGCACATTGCAAAAAGAAAGAGTAAGAGATGGAGAAAAAGGTTGATCAATTTGTGGTCACTGAATATCAAATATATACATCCTTGTGCAAATTAATTGAAACAAAACAAATAATGTCTTCCTAGGATCTTTCACACTTTTCCTGTTCATGTATACATTGTCTCTTGGCATTGTTTTTCTCTTCCAACCACATTTTCCTTTACATTTTGGACTGATGGATCCAGTTTGTTTCACTTTTGATGATGTGACTGACAGTTGAAAGGCTCACACTAATAATGTGATCTCTCTATAAAACTGACCAGTGTCTTTGTGCAGCGTTACAATTTTGTACGCTTCCTTGAAGTAACGTCCATCACAGACAATGGCTGTAAGACAACTAATTGACAGTCAAGACAATAGTGTCTGGGCATGATAAAAATCTGATTCATTCACAGATGATGCAATAATTTTCAAGGCCAAACAAATTTCATTATACACCCTGAAAATAAATTCATATTACTGCAAACCTGATGAAAAATAGAAATCAATTACACCCTGTCACTCCAGTAGGTCTAAAACTGACTGTATAGTGAAAGAAAGGAAACTAAAGCCATTGTTTCAATTAATTTGCACAATAATGTATGTATGTGTGTGTGGGTGTGTGTATATATATATATATATATATATATATATATATATATATATATATAACATATGGAGATATATAATAGACATATTTATGTGTCAGTCATGGTCATCATGGAAAGAGTTTAAATAGGCTTCCTACTCTGCGTCAGACTTTCCAATTTACATTTGTTGTTTTAAGACATTGAATAGTATCATTTATTGAAGGTGACTCTGTTTTGAAAAAGCCAATAAATTACTGAATGATGTCAAAGAGGATTTGCATCACATGAGGAAGTTCTTGTTTTATTTTACTCGCTTCTACAAACATTCTATCAGTATTATACATTAAAGTTTTAAAATCAATGCATCTATTCAACAAAATAATGTGACTCAACTACAAGTCTTTGAAAATAGTGTGAAAAGAATTATAAAGTAAATCAGGTCAACTTTTAATAAAACTCTAACAACAGACAAATGATTCTAGATTAAGCAGTATTGACAAGACTACAAATAACATTCAGGAGTCATTTGCTTTATTAAGTAAGAATTTTATCTATGATTCATGGCTCACCAAATTCTGAAAGGTTGTGCAAGTATAGACAATCTAGTTCTCATTTGATTCTTTTAAAGATGAAAATCTTAGATGTTATTTAGGGATACTATTATATAAAATTGAGTCACGTTTTACTCATCTTTTAAAAAACCATCTAATAATATTGAATGTAAATAATTTTTAGTTGTGAGTGTTATAAAAATGTCCAGAAAATATATTCTCAACCCTTTGTAAATATACTTCTTTGACATGTTGTGTTATAGCAAAAGAATATATAGACAGGCTTCTGATAATTAGATAAGATTTATCAAATTTTTATTTGTTTTGATATTAAATTTCAACAGACTTTCAGTCTTTCAGCTATACATTTAACCCTCCAGCTATCAATCAGATGTAGGCTTTCATATTATGATCTGGAACAATCAATAGCATTTTTATTCTTTATCAATATTTTATTAAATTTAATTGTCGGTTTTATAAAATTTTTATTTAAAAATGATACTTTTATCTGAAACCTGAATCTAAGCAAAGTTAATTTAAAGAAGAAGAACTGAAAAAGGTAAAATGAAAAAATGCCTCAAATATTGTGACACAGGTAAATGTGGATATCATTGCGGTAAAGATCTGTCTAATCTAAACTTATTTATGAATGAAACTTTGTGTATGTGTGTCCGTTACCTATAGACTCCAAAATGGCTGAACCAATTTTCTTGAAAATTTACACAGTTATACTATAAGCATCTGCAAGTGTTCTTAGCTAGGTTTTGTGTTGAGGTACTCCCGATAAATATTGAAAATCGATAATCGAAAAAATCGGGTTATAGAAGGAGTGGTCCAATTTTAATCAAATTTGATACACTCATAGACAAAGACATAAGAAACAATATTCAGAAGTTTCAAGGTTGCAGTTCTTACGACAGAGCAGAAAATCGATAATATATATATATATATATATATATATATATATAAAAGGCAAGATGTTTGTGTGTGTGTGTCTGTTTATCTGCTTGTATGTCTGTATTTTTTTCAGCCCTTTTATTTTAGTTCTTGCTTCAGGTTTGGCTCTAAATAGGTATAATTGTAGTTCTTAGTCTCATTCATGATACCATTTATTCAGTGGACTTATTTAGCCTTCAAAATTCAGTTTACAACAAAAAAAACCTATTTGATATTGATACCAGGAAATCAAAATTTGACTTACATCCATTCATCTTTCTTTCAGTCTACAGTTTCACTTTAACTGGAAACAACTATTGCTTTTTAGTCTTTTGTGCCAACATCCAAAGAGTCTAAGCTCCAGGACCATGGATTAGTTTTAAAGCTTTCATTACATCTGAGCAATGCTGGGCTATACTGCTAGTAAGTGTATAAATATATCAATGTTTGTGTTTTGGTATATTATGGTGTCAGTTTTGTCACTTAAGTATTAGTAGAATGAAGAAAAATAATAATTTTCTTAGTGTTATATTTTTATTACTATCTTGCACTTTTGTTCTGAAGAAATGTTTCATGTGAACATTCTTCCATAAGAAAAAATCTACTTTGAGAAATTCACTTCAGTTTAATACAAGTAAATTAGCATTTTGCTCATCTGGTTGAAATAATTCTGGAATTTTTTTTCTGACATATCTTTCTAAAACATTTGGTGCAAGGATTTAAATAAATTTCAGTTATATTAATGAACAACATGCTAGTTCGCATTTAAAACTTGGTAAGATGAAGTATTTGTCTAAGTATTTTTTAATTTTTTTATTGGAATTCATATTTCTAATACCTTCATATTTACTTAAAAACAAATTTTTCTTCTGCCTGCAACAAATATTCATGGGCTAGAAAACATCACATAATTATTGATGTTAAATTTGTTAACTCACATCCTGTAGAGAACATCAAAGGATAAAGATATACACTGCAAGGCTTTCCAGTTACTGCAGTTTGAAATACAAGTGCAGTCATTGCTGTTTCAAGAATGAAGCCATGCCATTTCAATAAGCTTCTTTCTATGAATGCTGCTACTGTAGTCACCCACAAAGCTGATTTCTCTTTGCTACCAGACAGTCAATAACAAAACACAGAAACACGCACACACATATATTCAAGTTAGGAAGATCAACCAATTACACTACTATGGTTTCAACCTTTCACTATCATCAGGCGTTATATTATTAACTGATTATCCAATGCATTTTTGAATGCCTAACAAGAAGATTATTTTAAGTGTTTTAAAATCCCCATGATGCATTCAATAAAGTGTTGGATAATCTTAATATATAACATCGGACAATACCAAAAGGTAGCATAATCAGGTGATCTTCCTAATTTGAATATTTAAAAGCTCTACATATTAAATTTTTTTTTTAATATGTACTGAGCACTTTTTAATATAACTGTTTACTGTTCTAATTTGACTCTGACCAATAACTCTTTTATTATAATTAAATATATATATATATATATATATATATATATGTGTGTGTGCATGTGTGTGTGTGTGCATATATATATATATATATATATATACACACACACACATACACGTATGAAATAATGTAAATTTTGGTATGTTTCCCCAATGTAATTTTCGATAAATGTCTTAGCTCATTTTTTTCTTGAGAACTGTTAATTATAATTATCTATTATTTCATTAAAATATTTATGCCAGAGATTATCTCTATCACTTTTGTCTTGTTAACCACTTTGTTTTATACACACACACATGTATACACACACACACACACACACACACACATATATAGCATTGCTCAGGTGCTAAAATTTGTTTGATAAATTGCTAATTTTAATAGAAAATTTTGACCAATGCCTTCTTTAGCAAAAGTCAGTTGCAATCCATGAGAAAAAGGAAACTTTTTAACTTCAGGACGAACTGGCAATAAAAATTCATTAATGTAGCTACAACACTGGGTCTATTTTTACAGCATCTCGTGCACCAAATGCCCAGGTGATTTCAAATGACATCAAGGAGAGTTCCCCAACACCAATACTGTTAAGCAAAGAAGCATCATATAGTGTTGAAATCTGCACATGCCCAATTCACACACCTAATCAACAGGTCAATGTACACTGTCTTCTTCAGCTTCCTCACTTCCCATTGATGCTCTGACTCTCAATTATCTGGACATTTATTCCAGAGAGAGTTGTGTGTATTTTTCTCTCTAGATATTTTCTACCATACCAGGTTTTTCTGCTTTTGTTATAGATTGCTTTTATTCTTCAAGTTTGATCTAGTATAGCCAGAATGAGAACTTTGAGCAACTTTTTCTCTGTGTGTAGTTTCATGGAACTTTGAGGGTTGGCAGACCTTAGAAAGGCTCTGGTAAAATACATATTCAGTGAAATAGCATTTCAAGGACACATAGATTATTATTCTGTAGTTTTCTAGGCTGTAGGGATAAGAATGCGCTTGATACCAAAATTAACAATGAAGAGTATTTTTAATAGATTTTACGATTTCTTCTACTTCAATCTGACCAATCTTCTACTTGATTAAGTGAGAGTAAACTTAAAAATAATTGTCATTATAAAAGATAAACATTTTTCCATTCATAATTGATATAATGTTTAAAATTGCTTCTAATCTTAATGAACTGTCATTAAAGCTTCAAATTATTTACTTACATCAGATTTGAAAATATGCCTTATACTTTTAAAGTATTAATGTGATTTCTTTGCCTCCTAATTATTTTTTACAATATACAAAATAATATATTCAAATTTTACATGTATTTTAAAATATGAATAAATGTCTGAATAAAGTCATCTAAACTTAATTTGTAATTAGTTATTTCACTAACTTTACATCAGATAACGTTTGATACAAGGCTATAATAATTAACTTGAAGAAAACTTACTTTTAATATACCAAGAAATTATATTTACTGTTCTATGGAAGATGTTCAGGCTATTATTTTTAAATTTACAATTTCAAATCAAATTTGCTTTTCTTTTCTTTTTTCTTTATCTGATTAAAGATATTTAAACAGCAAAATATTGATGGTTTTCTCATGTGTTTTACTACAAAAGACTATACAACTAAGTGGAGTAGACTTGAAGTTGGAATTGTGATGGGATGTACAGTGTCACCAATACTTTTCATCCTAGCAATGCAGCTGATTCTCAAAGCAATAAACAAGGCTGATTCTGTTGAGCTTGGTGGAGGTTGTCAAATGCCACTAGTGAAGGTGTTCATGGATGACACTACAATCCTCTCATCCAAAGTAAGTTCAACTCACAAGCTTGGTGGACGACCTGATAAGTTGGTGTAGAATGAAATTGAAACCAAACAAGTCCAGAAGTTTTTTTCTTAGGAAAGGAAAATTGAATCAAATAATACATTTTGTAGTAGATAGTCAAAGGATTCCTACCGTATCAGAAAAATCATTGAAAAGTTTAGGTCAGTGGTATGATCTATCCTTAAAAGATACCAATCAAATGAATGAAACATCCAGATCATTACAAGAAGCTCTCCATAAGATAGATCTCTACAAAGGAAATACAAGGTATGGTGCTTAGAGCATGTACTCATTCAAATGCTACTATGGCCCCTACTTGTATAGAAATTTGCAATGAGTACAATTGAGTCAATGGAAAGGAAGATAAACAAATCTGTATATCTGAAAATGGTCGGGTTTGCTTTCAGGTCTGTCTGAGATTGTATTTTGCAAAGCTAAAGTTATTATCTAAATCAATTGTGGATGAGTATAAATCTGGAAAAATCAGACTTCAAATGATATTGGATGACCCCAAGAATAAAGCAATAAAAGCATTAAATCCTACATTAAAAACAGGGAAAATTTGGAAGGTCAGAGAGATGATAACAAGTCCTAAAGACAATCTAGCTTTCAATGAAGTCATCGAATACACTCAAGGAGGGAAGCAAGGATTAGGACTAATTCATTTAGGCAGTGGTGGTCAAAAACTTCTGGTAAAGATCGCCACGACATGGTCATCCAAAATGTAAAGAACAAAGCAGATAACAAAAAACTTGTAAAAGAAGTATAACAATCCCAACAAGGCCAAAGGACAAACCAGGAGGAAGCTCTGCAGAAATCTATTACTTGGAAAGACATTTGGCATATGGCTCCACTCAGGTTGAGTTTTTTAATACATTCCACATATGACCTGCGATCATCATTTAATCTTGTTAAATGGAAGAAAGAGAATGAGCCTACTTGTCCTCTGTGTAAGGAAAATCCACAAACATTAGAACATGTTCCTAGTTCCTGTAAAACAGCTCTTGTTAATGGAAGATTGGATGAGCTGGTCAAAATTCTAAAGAAATATATGAAGTCTGAGTCATCTAATTCAACCCAAAAATTTGTTGCAGAGGGAAAAATATACATTGACTCAAAGCCAACAAGCAAATTTCAAGCTATACCCAGACAAAATCTCCTTAGTTCTGGTGGCATTTGCGAGATATCTGCAAACCTTCCTGGTTGGCATAATGATTACTCCAAAATAATATCAAGTTAGTGTCTGTGACCAGATATTGTTCTTCTATCAAGGGTGAACTATAAAATCATTCTGGTTGAATTAACAGTACCATATGAAAGCCATAAATATAGAACTAATAAATATGAAAATCTAAAATCAGAGCTGGTAAAGGAAGGGTATAATGTAATTATTAGAGCAGTGGAAATTAGAGCAAGGGGTTTTGTTGCAGGCACTCTGTACCAATTTCTGGGCCAAATTGGAATCAAAGGGCATAATGGGGCCAAAAGTATAAAACACCTAATAGAAGTAACTGAAAGTAGTTCTATGTGGATATGGAAAAAAAGAAATATTCCCTGGAGAGTTTCAGTGAACATGACGGCATGACATGACTGATCGTAAATGCGTAACGAGGTTTACGTTATATTCTCAGAATGCGAGGTTTGCCCGTTTTTTTTTTCATAAATCTAATTTTGCCATTGGACATTTGAACTATCTATAACACACTAGTATATCGTTATAATAAGGCCTCACATCAGTGAGGGGGTGGCGGTGCGCAAGTGAAACCGTTGAGAGGAAGGCCCCAAAACAGTGCACATTCTCTCCTGACGACCCCAAATTAATTTAAATGTAAATTTGAGAAGAAGACATTAAAAGAAATTCAATGAAATAATTTGCCATAGAGAGGCTCGGTGGAAATATCATTTGCATGAGGAGTATTACACATTCAGCTCACTTCAGGTGAGTTTCAATTACTTTCCAGTAATTTCCTTCTTCTTTTGATGTATATAAGCATATTTCTGTTTGTGAAAGTTTAATCTTTGTCAAAATTGTAAAATATTTTTCTTTTGTCTTTCTTCACAAAACATTGTCATAGTAAAACAGCTGAAATTGAATTATAAGGACTCAGCTGTTATTATGTTTCTGAAAGTCAACATTTTGACTATTGATAGTATTTTTTCACTACATTGTGTGGATTAAGCAGATTTAAGCACTAATCTATTTTCCGTTCAATGAATATACAGCAAACAGGTTTATACTGCTGTTGTTTTTGTAAATCTTCAAATAAAACAGAAAAATATATTTTCACTTATCAACATTGATAGAGTTAATTTTAAATCAATTTGTTATCCATATGCATATATTTATATTTTACTTCAAGATGGTTATTAATATTTGGCTGTTATTTTGTAAGGTTACTTGTTAATAAAATATTTTTTGAACTTCATAATTGTAATTTCATTTATGCAAATTATCGTTGCTGTGATAACAGGAAAAATTTTAAATATGTAGCATATAAAACAAGCAATATTTTTACTCATTTTCCAAGATACTTGCTCTCCTATCTCTTGCAGAAAGTACAGATAATTACTGTGTATGTTGCACATTAATTTGAAATGGGTAATGTGCAAAACTGTTATTTAAGAAAACGTTTACATACATCAAGTAATGGACTGCATGAAATTGGGTAAATAACTGATATTTCTCTGAATGATATTGCTTTTGCACAGCTTCACCCTTAAAATTCTGGCTTACATATTTATTGAACTCTACTCAGTTTATGGACAAGCACATAACTATGCTCACCTTCAAAGGCACTTCTCATAGTTTTATTGCATGCAGGCAGAGAATAAAACTCAATGTATTCTATCATACATCTAATTGCTTTTTTCCAAACATACACATACATTATTTTGCATAGCTGTTCTCAAAACATATACATGATCAATTTGCCCATGTTGAAAGTAGGTGCACAAAATTAGAAAACAAAAAATACAGTTGACATTTCAAAAATAATAAAATACAGATTAACAAAATGAGTTTAAAGATCTACATTTTAAAGTTTTCTTAAAAGCTCAAGTTTTTAAAAGTAAAAGGTTACTCAGGTCATTTTAAAGAAAGATTGAGAATTATTGATGTATTTCTTGCTTCAGTTCATCTTTTATTCGAGTGGTTCATTGTAAAATTTTGATTTACTTTCAGGTTTTCATATCATTGATCATATTTGTTTCATTTCCTGATCTTTTTGAAGGCTACATTATTCTTTTCTATTGCAATATAATTGTTCACCTATGAAAAATAAATTGCTTTTATAAAAGCTTTAACCAATGAATACAGAAATAGTTTGGTTTGGCAACTCTATTTTAAATGGGCCAGTGATTTTTTTTTCTGGCTTTTTATTAGCAAAAAACTTTTTAAGTACCACTATAGTTAATATGAGGGAATTGTCAACACAACTTGTGCATATATACTGTTGCATACTAATGCAAATTGAATTTTAGTTCACAGCCTCTAACCTTTTAAATAGATATACCTAAAATATTTGTAATTGCTGTATTATGCAATGAATAGCAGTATTCTGAAATTGATCTTTTGTTAATATTAATCTATGTTTATTTACATGCAGACTATTGTCTTCATCTTTGTTATTATTTTAGCCATTCTGCTGTTCGACCTTCATCAGTTATGTATCATACATCAACATTTTAATCCACTAGGCTACTCTAGTAAATTACTGTTTTGGTTTGTGAATTTGGTGACATAGTAATTGTGAGTTCAATCTCTAATACAGCAGTGTGTACTTGCACTCTGTGGAAACAGACAAACAATAACTGAGCCATACTAAAAGAAGAACTATCTTTAAACATGGGCAGTGGAATGAGAATAATTTACCCCAATAGGTTAAATAATGGGATGAGTTTGAAATACTCTCTAGATTACCTGAATTGACATACATCAGTGGACAAAGTATTGTGATAGCAACAACAAAAATAAAGGCAATAGTCTGCATGTAAATAATATAAATAATGGTAGCTCCTCATTCCATGAAATCCAGATGGAAATAATCTATATTTCATTAAAATAACTTCAACTGAATTTTCATTGTCAGATTAAATCATTTATTTATTTAAGACCTACAAAAATACTATGTAAAGTAAATCTTCATTTTATTCCATTAAAAAGTGCTTTTATTTCGTCTCTTCTGGTGCCAATCATTTCAGCTATTTAGTAAGAAAATATTTTTTTTAAAAATTGCCTGTGGCCATTTCATTTTAAATGTATACAATTTTATTACTTTACATTAGCACTAATGTTAAAATCTACTATGAAAAAAAAAAATTTTTATTTACTAAACTTGCATTTTCATATATTTCTTTTACATTGTTAGTATACACTGAATTAATCTCTTTCATAATTATTTCTTGAAAATTAAAAGAAATATTAGTATTAATAATTTTTTCATCAAATTTTGAAAGCAGAAAAAAAATAACATATTCACTCAGTTTCTTTATCTTCTTTGTGATGTTGTAAATGTAATTCTTCCTGTTTATTTCCATGAAAACTACAACCAATACCATGTGTGCAATGAAATCATTTAATGGAGTAAGTTTCCAGGTACAAAATACTATTTTTCTGCAGTTACCACCTTGAGTTATACATTTTCACCAACAAGGAACAAAAGCTCACATGTTGTACTCACACTTATGCTGTTGTTGCCCATACTGAAACACTGCCTGTGTTCCCATCCACTGTTTTATTACCATAAACATTCATAAATGTCAGAAAATGTCAATAGTTGTAATTTTTATGCATGGAAGAATTCAGTGATCTTTTGTATGCCCTTTTCTATCAAATGATATTTATGGATTATTGTCAAGATGATTCAGCCTCTGATACTATATGACTAACATCTGTCTGTATCATTTTAAGACAGTAAAAAAAAAAGATCACTTTCTGAATTGTTTGATTTCTGAGCTAAATAAAAATCTCCAAGTTTACTTCTGAGTTAAATAAAATCTTCAATATCATTTCATTAATAAAGGAATTAGATTAAATTTCATTTGACTTTTAACTAACAGAAATGATAATTACAGTATAATTTGACTTTATTAATATTTTTCACAGCTTTGAAAATATTGCCAAGTATATCAGATACTTTCAGTTCCTTTTCATACTGATGGCATATTGTTAACATTTTTAAATTTCAATTATCTACAGTTGAGTGCATTTCAGACATCATCAGACTGACTTAGAGTAAGAGTGAATAAATGAATCATCAGAATGTAGCTATGTATGATACTGAACAGAGTTTTCATGGTTGAATTCATGCCAAGATTCATTTGTGTGTATACAGCTGTTTCAAATATTGGTTTGAAATGCAAACTCTTGTTTCCCAAATGATAAATGGTATGGAACAATACTTTGGTGAAATTGTTCATGTGAAACTGATGATATCCAAACTTAGAACTAATGGACTTGATAACAGAATGCATGAATTTGTCTACTTGATTGGTGTACATAATGTAACATTCAGAATATGATTTACTTGAGACATTGAAAGAAGCATTAAGCTCTTGTTAATAATGTGGAAATATACAGAAATTGCCAACTCCTGCTACAGTGAAGGTCAGCAAGAACATACTGATTTTCTTTCAATGATTAATATGTATATGAGACTATAGAGAAAAATAGATGACATGTAAAATAAAAAAGTGCATTACTGTGCAATTGTTTGTAAAAGTAAGAAAGTAATAGAATGACAATATTATAGAACATATCTAAATGGACAACAACTGAAGGCATTGATTTTTAGCTTTGCAACAATTGTGTAACTATTTATACTAATTACTAATTGTTTGAACTGTTGTTTTCATCTTTTAGTTATGATTCAGCCTTCTTCAGGTGATATAATTTGAATTTTTTAACTGAAAACATTGTGAATATGTCAATAAAGATGAAAACAACAGGCTGAGCAATGTAAATGATGTAAATAGTTACAACACATCACCTCAGAAAAATAGAAACTGTAAACTGAAAAAAATGTTAAAATAATTTATCTGTTATTTTTTTCTTTTAGTCAGTAACTCTTCTAGAGCTAAAGAAATAAAATTTAACCATTTGAAACTTAATTGATTATTTTTAAGCTATAACTTTTTATTTTACTTTTCTGTAAAATTCCTTGTACAATTTAGTAAATTCTTTTTTCTTACTGTTAAATTCCATTTTGTTTTTTAGTTTAAACAGTTTTAATATTAAATCTTTATGTGAATATAAATTGAGGATTGACTAATACATTTTCTTGCTAGATGAAGGTAACTGATTGTTTAAAGCTGAATAAATGAAAAGAGAAATTAAAATACATTAGTACATTAATTTTAAAAGAAAATCATTTAACTAGAAATAGTTGTATGAAGATGCAGAAAAGTAATATTGTTATTGTAACTCAATACATTTCATATAATTTAACTGAATATGAATAATTTCTGGGATGAGAAGTTATCATTATTTATGCTAAGAGGAGAAAAGTTTGGTTATTAGTTCACCATTATTACTGGTGATGGTGAGCATATACATGGAATACCTAAAAAAAATGGCTTTAGGAATGGCACTACTAAAGTCGACCATTTGGCTGAAATACATAGAAGACACCTTCATACTTTGACAGCATGAGAAAACTGTATATATACTGCTGGACTATTTGAATCAGTAAGACCTTTGATCCAGCTAATGAAAAAGAAACCAAAAATCAGCTGGCTTTCGAAGATGTATGAGTAACTCACATAAAAGATGGATCTGAAACATCCATAACCAACCTTAATAACTAATATTCTTTTATTAACAACACTGCATAAAATTATCATATATATTTCCTTCAATAGATTATATACATGAGTTCCTCTATGTTGAGAGCCTCATTGAAAGTACATCTGTGCAAAATGACAATTCAGAACAACAACTCTCCTGCAAATATAGCATCAACTTCTGCAAGCACAGATAGAAGGGTTGAGGAGAAAGGGGTCTTGAAAACTACCACAACCTGCCCCCATTATGTCAATAGTATGTCAAAAACGATTCAGAAGATAGGTAATCTATACATTATTGGGACAATATTCAAAAGCAGTTCAACCTTACAGAAAATCTTTGCTTAGCCCTGCCTAATACAGAGAAAAACATGATCTACAACTGTGTGCATTGCATTCCTTACAAATTGTATCAAACAATATAAATAAGCTGCTTAGGCTACATGAACATCAGAAAGTCATAACTGAGAATGAGACAAATCAAGCACAGACGATCCTGTATAGTGGGAAAAGGATTGAGAATTTGGTGGCATCATTATTGTGAGTTGAATCTCTGATCCAAATAGTATAGACTCAGATGAATAGAAACAGGCTAGCAATAGGTGATTTGAAAAAAACAAAAAACAAAATGAGATATCTCTAGACATGGACAGCAGAAAAATATAATTTTAAAATTAGATTAAGTAAACTGCTCAATTTAAAACTGAAGGTTATCTGGATCAGCACACACCAAAAGAAGGCCGAAGAACACAGCTGCTTAATGTGGTAATAGTAACAACAAAAATGAGAACATTAGTACAAATGTAAATAGCAAAAATGAAATTTTATAAAAAGAGGAGTGTATTAGCTTTTAAATGAAGTGAGCCAATTTCAGTAATTTAAAAGATACTGTTTCCTAAAACAAAAAAGAAGCTCTTCAATTTTTCATGCTATTGCATTTTCCTCCAGTGTTTTCATGGCTATCAAGTGTGTATGAGTTTATATTATATAAGTACATTAGTCTTTACTTCATAAAAAAATTAATATGAGCTAGCTCTTGAAAACATGAAGACCAGTAAAAAAGAAAGAGTGAAAAAAATGTTTAAAAACATATAACAAAAAGAATTTGAATATAATTTTCATTAACCACTTATAAAACTGTCAACTAATGAAAAAATGATGATATTTTGTTTTTCTTTTACCCCTTCACAAGTACTAAAAGCAATTACTTGAATTGAAAACTTCAAATAATAATTTTAATAATCATTGTTTGATAACTTTAAAGATTTTCAAAGTAAATTAGCTTTTTGTCAGACAAAAGTAATTAAAGAATGAATTCATATTTAATAACTAATTCAAACAATCATTTATTATTTCACAAATATTATTTTAGTATTAATATTTATCATCAGACTTTTGTTGAAGTAAAACAAACCACATAAATTTACCATGAGCATTCAAATATCTTTTCTCATTTTATATCCAGAATTAATAATTTAATCAAGGAATCAAAGGGAAGAAAGCTTACTATACTATTAGCTAACAAAGTTAATGCTATAGGGGTGACGGACATGATAGAATACTCTAGAAATTGATGGTGGTATCTATAACAAGATGAAAAAAGATCCAACTCTAAAAACTGAAAAGAAGCTGTTACAAATCCTAAATAGAAACAAAGACAACTTTGCACTGAATATAGACAGTTTATTCAGTGTTATGCCAACCTGTCAAATATGTATGGTTTCCTTAACATTCACAAAGTATTTCATTGAGGTCTACAGTCAGTTGCAGGTGCTTAGCATGCCACATGCTGAGCAGATTCCAAGTGAATATAGTCAACCTCCTAGCAGGGAAACTCTTGTCATATATTAGGGGTTCAGATCATTTTGAGGAGTTCCACTGAGGGGCCCCATCCATAGCAATTGAATGGTAAGTTTGGATATGGTGTGCCTATTCAACAGAGTTCTTCTGTATGAGGCTCTGACAATGGTTCAAAACCAATTGGAATCAGATTTCTTCCTTGGAGGATGTATTAACATTCTAATAGATAACATGATAGAAATGTTGATGTTCTTTGTAAGGATAACATTCTTCTAACTAAAGTCTAACATATACCAATAGGAAGAACACTAGGTTATGGGTTCACCATTGTTACCAGTGTTAAAGAAATGGCTTTGTGGATGGCACCACTGAATCCAACATTATGGCTGAAATGCATAGATGATGCCTTCATACTCTGACCTCACCAGGAAGGTGTACAAATGCTGCTGGACCATGTGAACTCAGTAAAACATTTGATCTAGTTCACAAAGAAAGTAGAAAATAATAATCAGCTTGCTTTTCCTGGGTGTACTCAAACAAAGAATGAGTTCAAGACATTCATATATCACAGCTTCTGTTCCCATCATCCATAGTATGTAGAAAGGGACTGTTCAATGCCTACAACACCATGCAAAAATTATAAGTCACAACTTAAACATATACCAACAGGAAAGCATACCCTTCAGAATAAAAACTATCCACAAATATAATGTCATCATTTGCAGGTGGAAATAGAAGTGCCACCATCTATTTTCTGTACATCAAGGGCTTATTAGAAAAGATTCAGATCTGCAGTCCATAAAATATGAAGTCAATATTCAGTAGCAGTTCTATTCTAGAGAGAAATTTTTAGCAAGTCAAGCCTAGCAAAAGGGAGAACATGACCAAGAACTGTATATACTTCATTCCTTGCAGTTGTAGCAGGAAACATGAAAGTGAAGCTAATCAACTCCATAATGAGGGTATAGACAGTGAAATCAGGTATAGCTGACCATGTATGAAGTGAAAGCGTAGTTATTAACCCCCTATGGAATGAAATTAAAATACTGAACAGAAAAGGACACTGGAGAGTTAGACATCTGAAAGAATCAGCATATACTCTAGTACCTTCACAGAAACAGGGGACATGGAACAATAGTGGAGTAAAGTGCTGGTTCATGAATTTGGTGGCATAGTAATTGTGAGTTCAATCCCTGTGCTTGTGTTTGAGATATCCCTTGATATGAGCAGTGGAATGAAAACAATGAATCCTTGTAGATAAAATAAAGATTTCAGTTCAAAATTCTCTTTATGTTATCCAGATTTATATATATCTGGTGAAGGCTGGAGAGCACACTGACTGAAATGTTATGATAATGACAACAAAGATGGGGACAATAGTCACATACAAATAAATATTCAAATTTGGCCCTACTGGGTGTATCATAGGTTTCTATTACCACAGAATAATTCCAGCAAACATGAAATCATCATGTTAATTCTTCATGAGATTTTGTCATTCAATATTTGTTTAACAGATTTATTAAAAATCCCACAAATGTTTTATTAATGAACTCTAGCTCTACTTTTATAACAGTTTTATTTTTTCTTATATTTAATTTTTATTCTTCAAGAAAAGTATTTCCAATGTCTATGAGAGGCCATTTTAATTTTTTGATATTTGGTTTGTGTTTTTCTTGGAAAGGTCACAGTAATGACTAAATTTATTATTGTTTTTTTTCTTTGACATTAAAACTTTTAAAATGGCCTTTTACTAAAAACCTACTTTTAATGGGTTATCTTGTAACCTTTGTAATCTTATAGATCTCTTATATATTATAAAGTGTTGACAAATATTTGAATATAGATGTCTATAAACTTTGATCTGATATTTCTCCTGATGATATTTTTTCTTATATTTTTCCTCTACATTTTAATAATGATAGTTAAAAATATGTCTCTTTGTTTAAATGATATTTAAAAGAATATTACTAAATATAACTTAATCCTAGAAACTTTTCATTAGAAAATATTTCACTTCTTTATTCTTTTGATTCACCTTATCAAAGAATAAGTAAACTTATTCTAAAAACCATTTCAATTTTGAAGAAACTTATTTTTCAGTTATTTCATCTCTCAGAGAGCCCTAATTATTTTTTGGTGATAATGTTCTGAATGGGTAAGTCTAATAAGTATTAATTTTTAAGAAAATTTTCAAGGATATAATAAAATTAGAATTGAGTGAATAGTTCTTTTGGATGAATTTTTACAATGAACCTGCCAAACTTCTTAAATAATTAAAATTGTAACATAAATATTAACATTGTTAAACATAAGTAGAGAAATGATATCAAGAATGATAAGTTATATTTGAGATCATGATAATAAAGAGTAATTACTTTCACTTTTACTTTCATTGTAAGAAGAAAGTTATAACAATGATTATTGTATTCTTAGTATGATACCAATAATTACTGAACACTACATAGTTTAGAATTGTGACTTTTACCTTAACAGAAATAGTTAACTAAGCAGTTTCTATTAATATTGCCATTACAATTGTTATTCTCATAATACAGTTTCCCTGAAGGTAGTTATAAATGGCTTGTCCTCTGGAGCCCTGGCAGTCTATGCAGGCATACCCCAAGGGTCACTCCTCAGACCAACCCTCTTTTTGATTTACATAAGAATATTCTCAGATCATTTGTAAACATCTCTGCTAATAATGATATGACTCTATACCAGTGCACCTCTAAAATTCTGGATGATCAGAGATTAGTAGCTGATCTTTCTTCCAATCTAACACAAACTACCCAGTGGGGAAAAAAACTGGCTGTTTACATTCAATACCTCAAAAAACAAACTAGTTGCATTCCATCATTGATTGGATCCCAAACTACCACTGGTTACAATGAATGGATGTCCACTCAGAGAGGTACCATGTCTTGAGAGACTATTATGCCTTAAACTCACACCTACACAATTGTAATTTCTACATACAATGTGGATGTGCATTGTGGATATTGGCTTGAAACAAGAAATCAGAGAGCTGAGTTCAAATTCCAACTAAATTCATTGCATTCACCCTTGCAAATACCCTTGGGAAAGGTATTAACTCATCTCTTTCCCTCCATATATAGGTTAAATAGCAGGGCAGATTGAGTTCTATAGCTTTAGTTGGCAACCAATCTACTGCAGAAAGTAATGGCAATCTACTGCAGGAAAATATTCTGTGCAGTCAGTCATGTCTCTTTCAAGAGATGATCACATAAGTGTATGGCTTTTAACTGACTGACAAACAATACATTGCTAAAGATGCAGGTAAAATGGTCAGCTTCTTATACTGCTTCAGCATGAACCTGACTCCACATACCATTCTCTACCTTTTCAAGAGCCAAATCAGGCCAAGAATGGATTACTGTTGTCATACTTGGGCGGGATCTACACAGACCACACTTTCCAACCTCAATAAATTCCGAAGACATCTCAGAGTTCTTGTAGGTGACAAATTATTTTCCACTCGCAGATGGGATGTGGCAAGCTTCTTGCTGCTCTATCACTACTTTCATGAAAAATGCTCAAACAAACTATATTCCTCAATTCTGCCAAGCTTAACCAGCAAAGCAAGGATTTGCCATGTTACTTACATTGTAACAAACTATTCACATTCTTTCTGTATTTTATTGGTCAGAAGTAAGTTCTACTCAAAACAGCCTCTTCTCGTGAGCCACCACTCTGTGGAACCAACTCCAAAGAGGATGTTTCTCAGATCATTACAACCTTAACCTGTTCAAGTCTATGGTTAAACATTACTTTCCTCTCCTATCTGTATAAACTGCCTACTAACAGAGTGATCCCCAGGCCATATACAGGGTGAACCTTACTGTAAAAATAAAAATATCTTAAAGGAAAATATCAAAATATTAGGGAATAAGAAATTGCTGGAATAAGTTAGGTTTAATGAGAAAAAAGTAAGAATGGAAAATTGCATTTCTGTAGTCCTGTTATTAACAATTTAAATATCTGGAAAGTGTTCAAACAGTGGATGAAAAGTGTGACACTAAAATCCAAAGATGCATTGAATTGCAAAAGATCAAAAGTTGCCTTCCAAAAATTAAATAAAGTATAAAGAACTGTTTCATCAAAAACAAAGAAAACAGTACTGAACTGTTATATAATGTCATTCCTTCTATATAGCAATGAATTCTGGACAATCTACTCACAGATGTACAAGAGACTTGAAGCAACAGAAATGTGGTTCTACAGATGAATGCTGAGAATACCATAGATTGAATATGTGAGCAACAATGGAGTTTGGAAAATTTGATACTCACAGTACAGATTGGAGGTGAGAAGGACATAAGAATGCATAATTTACCTCACAAGCTTAAGTAAATGAATAGTAGAACAAGGTTTAGGAGAGATAAAACAGACAAAAATTTGTAAGGTGCTATAAAGAACAGGAAATTGTGGAAATCCATGATTGCCAACATCCTGAAGGGAGACAGTATATTGAAGAAGTCCTGTTATTACCAATTTATTATTGTTCCAATCCAGCAATTGCTGTACAACATACTCCAGTGTAACAATAGCAATCAGTTTTTCTTTTAACAGCAGACTAATGCTATACAAGAATTTTGGCAATGAACCAATGTTTTTATTTTATTTTATAGGGATGTTATATAAACATAGCATTATAATAATAGAGTTATATAATGTTATAGGAATGTGCATTGTGGTGCAGTGGATATCGCCTCGGAATGAGAAATCAGGGATCCAAGCTCGAATTCGGGTTGAATTCCTTGCATTCACTTACGTGCAAATACCCTAATCCATCTCTTCCCTCCAGTTATGGGTTAAATAACAGTTTAGGTTCTATAGCCTTGGCTGGCAACCAGTTTATCGCAGAAAGTAATGGCAGCCTACTGCAGGATAATCCTCTGCCCAGTCAGTCATGTCTCTTACAAGACATATGGCACTTAACTGACTGACTGACTTATATTAACAACTCATTTCATATAAGTTCTCCAATTGAGAACAGTGTAAAATCTTATCCATTCTACATTATTCTCTAATGCAAATATCATTTCAATGATCAAAATGTCATGGAGATTCTTTTTATTTATATATACACTTGCGGTGTTTAGTCATTGTCATAAATATCTTGATAGAATATTTGGTAATTTAATATTTAGTCTCAATTCAGTCTCTGTGCACCTAGAATTTATATTCCATAATTCCTCAGGGAATAGCATTTCCTAATTGCAAACATTTACTTCTATCTCCATTTATATTTGTTTGTTTCTATCTAGTATGAATATCATTTGGATATTCTAGTATACCATACAATTTGCAGGAATTAGTTTTAATAAATTTGTACAGTTCTCTAGTATGGTTAACAGGTTGTGAGTTGTATGTGCTAGTATTTAGATCCAGAACAATTCTGCTAAATGTATCTCATATTTGATAACTAATTACAAACTTGTTCATTCCAGTTTCCTTGGGGGTCACCACATTATATGTTTGTCACTCTGTTCTGCTTATTAATTTGGTTATTATTTTGTATCCTTGCAAACCAGATGTTGGCATCACCAGCTGTTGTTTCAACATTTTGTTGGTATAGAGATTGATCTTCCAACGCATACCATGTGCATATTGTCCTTCATCTGTTCTACTGTCCTTATCACTTTTTGTTTTTTTTGTGGTGCATTTTAAATAAATCTAAGATGTTCAACATAAAATTCTCATATAGTTTTGTTGCTCAGTATTACTTCTTCAAACATACAGCAACAGTAAGTCAAGAATAAAGTTATGTTTATAAATGATTTTAGAACTTTACATCCAAACTTTAACATGCCATAGGATTTCTCACAATCACCTTAATTCTATGTGTAGAAGCCATTTACGCTTAAAGTGTCCACTCTAATTAATACAATTGACTAAAATGAAAAATCTACAACTTGAATTTTCCAACTAAGCCACAACCATTTCTAGAAAGTCAGAAATTAAGTTGTTTGCTTATTTCACATGACTCCTTAAGTGTTCCACTTACGGTTTTTATTTTATTTTTTTTTATTTCTAGTTTTATTTATTCTTATTATATCTTATTTTATAAATCTTAGTGTTTTTCAAAAAAACAGTTGTTTTTTTCTTGGTTCTCATGGTTAGTTTTCTTTTCTGCTTGTTGATGGAATATCTTCTGCTTTCTATTGCTATTTACAACTCCTCTTTCTCATGCTGTAGGAAGCTCCTCAGGGTGTTCTATTCAACTCTGAGCTAACATTTATCCACCTACTTTTGCCTAATAATTTTTGGATTGTTAAGTTGGTTTTAATGGCCAAATACTTCACTACAGAATTTGTAGGCAAACTTGCTCAGTGTTACTCTTAGAGCTTTTGCTGTAGTTATCTGTGGAATGTCTTCTTGCTAGCAGTTCTATTATTTGTTTTTCTTTACTTTTGATAATTATGATGTCATTTAGATTTTGCTGTTAATAAAATATGAAAGCATATTTACTTTTTTCTTAGCTTAGGCCCTTCACTTAATTCACTGGCTGGAAACTCATCCATTTAGTTCCTAATTGAAGTAACAATAACACATACTTTAATCTCATACAAAATATTAAAAAGATTATTTATAGATGCATATTTTTAGTCGTATTAATAGGTACCTCATGGTTTTTAATGGAGAAGATTTCCATCATGTTCACTTTGTTTTTATTATTAACATTTCTAATTTTGTTTATTTTTTTAAACATTCTGATTCATCAAAATAGTAGAAATTGATTCTATATAACCAAATGATTCTTTCACACATTTTCCTTTTTATTTAATAGAATATTTTAGATATGTCTGGACATAAAAAGAAGGATGAGATTGATTTCCTGTACCATTTATTTAGTATGTATAAGAATCTAGATATGAGAAAACAGATTTTCATGATTTTTTGCTGTCTGATTTGAAATAATTAAATAAATGCTAATTATAAAAAAAGTACACTTTTCTCAATTTTTGTATAATCTTATTACTGTTCTAGTTTGCTTGGTTTGAGAAATTACAGTCAAAGATTTGGGAAACAGAAGAATTTTGAAGATTATATAAAATAATACATCTTTTTCCTTAATTTAATACATTAGCAATAATTACAGATGCACAGTAATATGTATTTTTGTTAATGCATTATGAGAAATATTCAGCAATGCCTGTAATTAGCATTGATATCTTTGATATTACATATTTCATATAGGAAGCATTTTATTTATTTATTTTTTTTTTTGAATCAGGAATCTTGATTGATTATTTTATTTCCCTTAAGTGAGCAAATAGATTTGGTGTAAAAATGTCTTTATAAAAGTGCTCAAATTAGAACTTTTATTTTAAAAAGTAATAATGGATTATGTTAGTTATTTTTTGCATCTTAATTTTGAAATTCTTCTCTACACAATAGAACATTATGAGAACTTAGTAACTGGCAACAGCTTCTGATTTAATTTTTATACTTTGTTCAATGAAATATTCTCTCACATTCTTGAATAACAATTCAAATATACTAAAGTTAAAACAAATTTAAAATCACTTGATTTTTTTTTAAATTTGATCAATTACATACTGATTCAATCCATTTTTTCTCTTGCAGAAAAGAAGTTCATGTTTTTATTCTTTGAGTGACAAATTGAATAACTTGCTGTTTCGTGTTCCATATTATTTCTCTGTTTTTTCATATTATTTTTCTTCTCTATACTGTTACTGAATCTGTATTTTTTCACACAAGCTTCCCCTTATATTTTGCTTTCATTCCTTCTTTCAATTTTCCAGTTCAATCAATTACCTATTGTTACTTCTCTCATTATTTTGGTACAAGTGATTTCTTTATGAAAGTTGATAAAAGCGTTCATGTTTTCCTTTAGAGTAGTCATTTAGAAACCTTCAAAAAGAACATTTGCATTATTTTCTGGCTGTATTTAATGCAACAATCATTCTTGTGGATTCCCCTCAAAAGAATTATCTTTTGGCTCATCATGCAGTGTAGAGAGATAAATAATATTCAGGATACATTAGTCAAACATAATTCTTCAACAAAATCTGATAATGAAGTGATAAAAATATTACAAGGAATTAAATTAAACAGTTGGAGAACTGCTATGAAAATTATAACTGTATGTTCAATTATACATCAGTGTGTACCTATATCTTAATTTTTTCTAAGAAGAAAATCCCCCAATTATATCTTTATTTTGTTTGTTAACAAGCATAAAATTTAGTTCTGTATTGACTATCTTCAGTATTTAATTATTTTCATAATTTACTCTATTAAGAGAAGAAACCATTAGAAGTGAGCTGCATTTGGTATAAAAATAACACTTCACTTATTAAGTGTCATCCGTTTGTATCATTGGCTTTAAAATAGGATGAAGAGAGAAATAGGAAAACATCTTTTGCCTGTAACTTTTTTTTATTACCATACTTATCAAACATAATTTTTAAGCATGTAGAAAACAGTTCTTTAAACAATTCTCAAACTAATGATATAATTATTTTAGGATTGTATTACTGTCAAAAATTATGATTCATTGATGTATTTAGTTATTTTTTTATTTTAGAATTACCTTGTTTCTATGTTAATCTTTGGGATACTCTGGAAAATATCATTTTGAATAAATATATTACAGGGTTTTATTTTTTGCTTATTTTTTATTTATATAATTAAAATTCTCATTTCTAATTCAAAGTTTGTTTCAATTTCAACATCAATCTGCATTTAAATCCTTTTTATTAATTGTTTTCAATTTTCATATTTTAATAATTCATTTAACACTATGTTCTGTTAAAATTATATGCTAAAAATGCATTTTCCAGCATTTTTTTAAATAGCAGATGATGTTTACTGAGTAAAATAAAGTCAGTATATAATACTTTATAAGTGTTTATTCAAATGAAAAATTAAATGCAAAGATCTTTATCTTCAGATATAGCATGCACAAATAATTCTCTATGAAAGTAGAAAGTAATGCTTTATGAACATAATGTTTTAATGAAAATATATAATTACAGCATAAAATATGAGGTATTAATCTTGAAACTTTCTTATTCAACTGTTTACTCATAATGGAATTTTCAATTATTTAAACTATTATACATATAAGTTTTTATTTTGATTAATTTTTTATCCCCTTTTCATTCTATGATATCAATCTTAAAATATAATTTCCATCAAGGATTGAAAACAAACATTATTATTAAAAATATATATCAAATTATTGATTTATTTTAAAACTGTTTTTTTATTAATGTTAGATTGCATGCATGCTTAAAATAGAAAAAAAAGCTTGATTTATTGCTTCTGTGTGTTTTTGGCTACACTTCAGTAAAATGAATGTATAAATGAAATTCCATCTGATATTAACTGAAAAATTCTTGGGTGGGTGGGTGGGGTTAATCATTTGAATTTGGACAGAATAAATATGTAAAGAAATATGCCAATGTAAAATAACAAAAACTCCAAAGATAGAATACCAGCAACAGAGATTATAAAACTTAAGTAACTGATTGGTCATTTAAATTGGTTATCTACAAAAACAATTTAAATTATGATCTCCACGAGTAGAAATCTATTCTGAATCAGAAATACTTGACTGTATAAAACAAGTCAGAAAATAAATAAATAAAACTGTTATATACATTTACTTTCAGACGAGTATATTAATCTTGATTATTATATTCACAACATTTTTGTCATTGTATTCTCCAGCCTTCTTCAGGTGTCTATCATACTTGGTAACCGTTTTACAAAAAGAAAAGACTCAAATAGTTATTCTTGATTTGAGGAATCTTGATAGTTTATAAATAGTTGCATATAATAATGCCTATCTGAATTTCTGGAATGAAGAGTTACCATTATTTATACTATGTACATTTGGACTATTGTCCTCATCTTTGTTGCTGCTCACAATGTTTTGACCCTTTTGTCCTCTGAACTTCATCAAGTGTATATCTATGGGGATAGACTGTTCTCATTTCACTACTCATGGCTAGAGATATCTTGTCTAGTTCTTATTTTTAGTACTGCTCAATTATTGCTTTTTCATTTCCCCTGAAGCCCAGGGATTGAACTCACAATTACTACATTAC
Organism: Ascarosepion bandense; assembly: GCA_037127315.1. Taxonomy (NCBI): domain Eukaryota; kingdom Metazoa; phylum Mollusca; class Cephalopoda; order Sepiida; family Sepiidae; genus Ascarosepion; species Ascarosepion bandense. The sequence continues at coordinate 841,953 of JBBBDQ010000536.1, read as the reverse complement.
CAAATTCACACACCAAAGCATTTATTAAGATCTAGTCCTGTAGGGCACAGTAGCTAAAATATTATGATAACAATAAAGATAAGTACAATAGTCGTAATATATATAGTGTAAATAGATCCTGTTCATCTTTTATCCTTTTCTGAATACCCCTTGTACCCAGTGTTTTCTCTCACTGTAATCCCCTGCACACTAATAGTTGTCCCACATTGTTTTGAATGAAATGATTAAAAAAAAGTTCAACTAATTAACTAATCCAGGGGAGATGAAATGGATTCATAGCTTTTCTAAGCATATTTGCATGAAAGTAAATATAACAAAACTGACTGGAATTATAACTCAACTCTCCAAATTCTAATTCCAAGCCTATTACACTAGATTGTGTTGGAGATGGGGGGCACTGTAGTTTCAAATATGGTAACTGACAAGAGTTTTGACTTCTGGGAGACTAGCATGATCCATACTGATGGAACATAAGTTTCTCTATGGTGGTTAAAGAGAGCAGCTTTATTTTGGAAGCATTAAAATTTACTACACATTTCATACCCCAATCCATGACATTGGAGGTCCTTTTCTAGAGAAGCTGCAAGGTTTACTTTGTCAGCCATGTAAGATTTTTTATTAAGACAAGAGTAAATGATGGTGTCATCAGCACACATGCCTACTTTTGAACTGATTACATCAGGAAGATCATTGATGAAGATCAGGAAAAGCCTAGGACCTAGGATGGAGCCTTGAGAGATACCCATGTTTGTATGATAGGATCTGGAAGCATGCCTGTTCAATCTGACCTTCATTAGATAGGAGCAATTAGATTAAATTGAACAGACTTCTTGTAGCTTGTGCAGAAGGCCAGTATGCCAAACCCTGTCAAACACTTTTGTGATATCTAGAGCAACAGCTCAAGCTTCATTGTTTGTATAAAGAGCCTGGTATGTTTATTCAGTGATAGTTGTTAGCATATCTGTGGTAGACTTGGTGAGGTGAAAGCTATACTGCTTGTCAGAGAATAGGTTGCGGGATGTGAGATGATGAATCACTTCAGCATTGATAATAAGCTTGAACACTTTGCCAAAAATTGGTATGAGGCTATGATAGGGTGATAGTTAGAGGGGTTAGAGGGCTCTTTAGAGTTTTTAATGACTGGAACTACAGAGGAGAACTTTCAACAAGCAAGAAAGCAAGAAACAACAAGGCAATAGAATTTTGAGAGGGCAGGAGAGAATTCAGGGGCAAAATTTTTTAGGATGTTGTCTGCAATTCCATCACCTCCATTTGCCTTATGGAAGTCAAGTTTAGAAATTATGTTAGAGACCAGAGACTGGGTTATATATATGTCACTCAGCTGAACCTTAGTTCTAGGTGGGAAGTCAGTTGGGAGTACTCTAGACAAAAAACAAGTGTGGAGTTGGAGAAGAATTTGTGAGTAAAGCATTCAACCTTGTATGCTGTGGCTGTGAGGACCTCAAATTTACTGAATAGAAGAGGGATTGATGGATTGTTGTTGTTTAATACACTTTTGCAGTGTGTGCCTTTGGATTTCATATTACATGTTACACTTTTCATCATCTTTTACTACACTACTCAGGTAGTTAAATTTCTTTACATGGTTGATTCTTATATCACCAATATTGTCTTTTTTGTCAGTGACTATGGATTATGTCTTCTTAGAGAAACATGGTATTTTTAAAGTAATTTTTATCTTTAAAAATGTTCACAGTTTTACTAATATTTTACTAATATTGATTAATAAATTTCCATTTGCCAAATTGTTGCTGATAAGCTAAAATATATTTCTTTTCATCATAAAGGAAGTAAGTCATTTTATACTTATTTGGGGTTTTAGTGTTTCAATTAAAGATGCAAAATGTATGAAAAACTTTATGCTTAAATTTTAATGAAAATGTGATAAAATATAAATGCAGATGTTTAAGATTTTAATTATATTAAGAGAATATTCTAAAAATTTCAAAACCAAAATTTATTTTAAACATTGAAAGTTTTTTTATTGAAAGTTTTTTTAAAATATTCTAAATAATCAATAATTCTTTGTAATGATTAAATTTTCAATAATTTCCTTGTAACTATTTTAGTCACTCTCAAGTAAAATATTTTCTTTGTCTTGTGATCATTTTTATTGTAAAATCTCTACTGAACAATATGATTAATCTTAAGGTAATTATCTCAATTTTTCTTGACACTTGTGTATGGAATGTGTATTATAATCCTAAATAATCAAAGAGAGGAAAAGACTATAGCCTAACAAATGTTGTTGTTCATTAAAGTATAAGAATGATTAAAATAAATGAGATAATTTTATAATATTTTATGAAATTAATTTTTGTATATTAAATCTGGCAGCTTGTAATTTCCAGAGACAAAGAAACTAAATATTCATTTTCATTGCACTATGCCCAGCAATAAGTTTGTGTGGCATAAGTATGTTTGTTGATATTGCTGAATGTTTTATAAATGCACAGAAATACATTGTTATAAAGTGATTTAATAAAATCTATTAACCTTGTATATTGATGACATTTATTGAGCAGATATTGTACATCTGATGTTTTAATTATAATTAATACAGCTGATATTTGAGATTTAACATTAATTAAAAATTGTAGATTCATTAAAATTTTTATCATAAATTTTTCTATTGAATAAAATTGAGACTAAATAAAATTCTTTTCTCAGAATATTCTTGGTATAATATTTGATTTTTGAAAAAAACTTTAGAAAAGAATTTAAAAAGAACTTGTGAGGGATCACCAAAAATATTGATAAAAAATACTTTTATGTAATATTATGAATTTAAATATAGCATAAATTGAAATGCTAAAAAATAAACATTTTACATTTGTAATTTACAACAAGGTAAGAATATATAATCTGAATTGGCCAACTGAAAAGAAATGGACTAAATATTTTAATAATTGAAATTTAAGAAGTTAGAATGCTATCTTTGAATTCCAGTCAGGTTTGTTACAATCACTTATGCACAGATATCCTTGAGAAAGGTATGAATCCATCTCTCCTCTCCTACTATAGGTTGAATAGCAAGGCAGAATGAGTCCTGTAGCCTTGCATGACAACTAGTCTCCCACAGAAAGAAATACAATCTACTGCAGGAAAATCTTCTGCTTAGTCACTGAATTGAAAGAGACATAATCACCAGTGCATATATCATGTATGACACATAACTGACTGATTTTAATAACATCATGTGTGAGCTTTTGCTCATTTTATCTATGCAAATAAAATTGTTTCATATATGAAATAAAAGTTAATTATAATTTTAAGGTTTCATTTTTTTACAAAGCTGTCCAATATTCTGAGATGAAGCATTATCATTATTTAATGAATTCAAAGTAGTTTCTTTAACCTTTTTTTATGTTTTTAGTTACCACGTCATTTGAGCTAAAGTTGTTTTCTTTAATATAAATTATATTCTTGAGTGTTACACAGTATGCAAATACTTGATTTTACATCTCATCTGTGAATGAAATCATGTTACAATGAAGCTTAATATTCCATCAACTTAAAAGCTCAAATTTTACACACACACACACACATTCTCACTACTTGCCCATCCCCTAGAATTTTCTGATTAAATTTAAACCTCCTTAAGAAACCTCCTCATTGCTTTATTGGCAAGAAAGCAATCAGTCACACTTGGTTTATATTTGAATTTGGGTGTGTTTACTTGTGCTACGCTGTACACTTGTGTAACAATTTAATTTATAAAATACAGAAGTTTTTGTACTATGTTATGCCATCATGTCATGCAAATTAATATTAGATTTTTTTTAACACTGATTTTAAAAGCTTGCGGTTTACTGTGACTTTCCAATCCACATTTTGAACCAAACATGAAAGTTAAGATCTGTAATGGTATTGATTAATTATTTTGGAGGTTCTTATGAAGGTAAAACTCTCAGCTTATTTTCATGAAAAGTTAAAATATAACCAAGACAATATTTCTGTTCTGTACTTTAAGTTTTTATCTTCTTTTTTGGCTCAAATCTTGCTCTTGCTCACTAAAGCATTAATATTTTAACTTCTTAGAATAATTTGATGACAGGGGAAAAAAGACTATGTTTCTTTATAGAATCATAACATTAACAAGATGTATTCTGAAAATAAAAATCAATAGCAGTTCATACATTTTTTCCTTATTTAAGAATAGTTATGTAATAATGACATTGATGAATGAGATGCCCATTATGCATAACCAATTGAAACAGCTCTTTAGAAAAGGAATAGTTCATACCTGATCAATAATAATGCTGCTATTATTATAAGTAAACAAAACTTAGTCTTTAAGTGAAATTTTGATTTGAGAAAAATGATCATTTTGCTTTTTTATGGTTGAAGATCTAAACTTATTTATAAATGGAACTTTGTCTCTGTGTGTGTATGTGTGTGTGTCTTTTACCTATAGACTCCGAAACGGCTGAATGATTTTCTTGAAAATTTACACAGTTGTACTATAAGTGTCTGCAAGTGTTCTTAGCTAGGTTTTGTGTCAATAAATATCGAAAATTGATAATCAAAACATTGGGTTATAGAAGGAGTGGTCCAATTTTAATCAAATTTGATACACTCATAGACAAAGATATAAGAAACAATATTCAGAAGTTTCAAGGTTGCAGTTCTTAGAATAGTGCAGAAAATTGATAATATATATATATATATATATATATATATATATAAAAGGCAAGATGTTTGTGTGTGTGTGTCTGTTTATCTGCTTGTATGTCTGTATTTTTTTCAGCCCTTTTATTTTAGTTTTTGCTTCAGGTTTGGCTCTAAGTAGGTATAATTGTAGTTCTTAATCTCAGCCATGATACCATTTACTCAGAGGACTTATTTAGCCTTCAAAATTCAGTTTACGATGAAAAAACTTATTTGATATCGATACCAGGAAATCAAAATTTGACTTACATCTATTCATTTTTCTTTCAGTCTATGGCTTCGCTTTAACTGGAAACAACTATTGCGTTTTAGTCTTTTGTGCCAATGTCCAAAGAATCTGAGCTCCAGGACCATGGATTAATTTTAAAGCTTTCATTAAACCCGAGCAACGCTGGGCTATACTGCTAGTATATTCATAATTATTTATGATTACATAATCCTCACATCTTGAAACGTTGGATTACCAGCTTTTACCCAGGAGACCTGTGTTCAATATTCAACATAGAAACACAACTATTTTCTCAGTTAAGCCTGGGATTTTTCTTTATTATTGTTAAAATTGGTGCTATTCTTATATGATATTTAGTAAGGAAGTGGACGCAACCATGTAATTCCCTCTACTGTTTGAGAAAACTGTGGCATGGTGCTCTAATGTTCTCTATAGAACAAGTATAATTAATTTATCCTCAGCCAATAATGTTAATCAAACATCATCAAAATTTTTATTTGTTAACTATACTGATGCAAAGTTGAAATATTGAAACATGTTTATAAATAAGCTTTTTAATTATTTCAACAAGGTTATTATTTTTTGCTTGTAGTCAGCATAAAATGCATACATTTCTTTGCTATTGTTCTTATCTTACATGTTGATAATCATATGTATTTACTTTTGCCTAATGAGCTTTATAAATCTTGGATATCTCCAAAGCGTTCGACAGGGTCTGGCATGCTGGCCTCTTATGTGGAGCTACGGGATAACTGGACATCTGTTTGACCTCATCCAGTAATTCCTCTCTAACCGTACATTGAAGGTAGTATTAAATGAGCATGCCTCCCAAAACTACCATATGAATGCAGGCGTCCCTCAAGGTTCTATCCTCGGCCCCACGCTCTTTCTGATGTACATTAATGATCTCCCCGACGCCATTAGATCCCAAGTAGGCATGTACGCCGATGACACCACAATCTACTCTTTCCTCGATCAAAAACCAGGTGTGGGCAACAAAGCGAACTTCGCTGCCGAGCTTGAAAAGGACCTCCAATCCGTAGTGATCTGGGGTAGGAAATGGCTAGTAAATTTCAAGGCTTCTAAAACGAAGCTGTTATCAACTAACCACCATAGACAATCGTATCTACCTCCCATTAGCATGGGACAGGCTTGCCTCCCAGAGAGTAAAACACTACGCCTCCTTGGCCTTACACTTTCGGTGGACCTCAAATGGAATGACTATATCGAATCCATTGTCAAATCTGCCGCTATGAAAGTCGGCTGGGCCTGGAAGTTTTTCCCACCTGAATCTATCCTGCACATATACAAATCTACCATCCGCCCGTGTATTGAATACTGCTGCCATATCTGGTCGGGTGCCCCTGCTGCTCTCCTTGGGCTTCATGACAAAATACAAAGAAGAATCTGTAACGTGGTTGATACTGACTTGGCAGACCGGCTGCAACCACTCTCTCACCAGCATGATGTGGCTTCCCTGTGCCTCTCCTACAAGTACTTACATGGCTTCTGCTCCAATGAACTTAGATCACTGGTGCCACCTAAGCACGAATTTACATGAGATACTAGATTAGCAACTAGGTCCCACCCTTTAACAGTTAAACAGATAAGATATAACCGTAAATTCTACTCCAACAGCTTCTTTTCTCGCACTTTCCGCCAGTGGAATTCCCTTCTACAAGTCTGCTTTCCCGACAGCTACAAGCTCCAGGTGTTTAAATGTAGGGTCAATAGACACCTTCTGTCACCCTAACTCCCAATTATTCTCAGAACACTCTCATGTACCCAATCCTCATTCTTGGTATCCTTACCTGGCTATCACCCACCCTCTGACATTTCCTATATTTAACCATCCTTTCTCCACTCTATGTAGCCCCCTGCGCAGTAGTGGCAGTGAAATGCCTTGCTCAGGGTGAAACACTTATAAAAAAAGAAAAAAATAGGTGTGAATAGTATGAGTGGGTGCGACAAAGTCCCACTTCCCAAAATCTTGCCAAAATATTAGAATTTCTTTTAACCTCATTTTGGTTATATTATTTGAGATAATTGATAATATCAAACTAATTTATACAACTTGAATGTAATGAAATTTATTACTATACTAATGACATGAGTTTTCATCTTAAATAACTTTTCTTTTTTCTTTGGTTGTCTTAGCATAGATAAAATTTAAAAGCATTCACTCATCTATACTTTACCAAAAAACTCATTCAGTATGTGTGCTAGCATTTTATTTGTTGAATATTTTCATGTTATTATATAGAAACACTGATATCATTGTTTAATATTTCCTTTATTTTTCTTTTAGACAGAAAATAGAATTTACTAGCAGAACTGAAAATAAAGGTGTTTTATTATTATTTAGAAATATTCTCTTTCATACTTTGTATGAAAGAAAAAGAAAATTTCTAAATATAAGAGATAGAATGAATAATCTTCATGAGGCAAACATTTATAATATACTGAAGATAACAGATGTTTCACAAAATAATTAAAATCTTACAATAAAACAGAATTTTTCTTTTTTTTTTTTAATTGGTATCGTCCTAGGCAATGAAGTAAAGTCACTGAAACACAAAGAGTTACAGGTTGTGGAAGAATTAGGAACAGGAACATTATTAATGAGCAGAATGAGAAAAGAATAATCAGGAGGACAGTAGATTGTGATTAGCATTACATTTTAATTTTTGCAGATTAATTTTAGCTAGAAAGCATAGAGCCAGGAGTGAGTTACACAAGTGAGAAGTGTGAAACAAAGAATCTGTTGGTATAGAACTTACAGCTATATCTCGCCAGATCAGCTGTAAATTGATGAGATCTCAATGCCAGTCTAATACTGAATTTAAATTCATAACGAGCTCATCTGAACAATTACCATGTATTTAACAAAGTATTTATAAAAAAGCACAAAGAGGCAACCTTAGAGCAATGGGTAAGTGACTAAAGCCAAGCCAAAAGAAAAGTACCAATAATATTGCTGATTCTTCTTTGGATCTTATCAAATAGCTCAGGGTAAATAGGAGGAACATTAGACCATATGTGGCAATAATATTCTAGGCATGGATGACTTATAGGTACGTAACACTGATCCTGGAAAGAAATTGTCTCAAATGAAACAGTAACTTTCTTAGCAGCTGACCTAGCAATGGATTCAATGTTCTCAACTGCCATGAAGTCTTTCCACTTCATGACAGTTGAAAACATTAGCCCGAGAAGGTGTTTCTTTCCTGGAGGTTAGCATCAGCCAGGCTGATGGAAAGCAGTGAGTGGTTTCTCAGATAATTAATAGAGAGAAGTTTAGCTTTGGAGGTGTTAAAATTGACAAGCCATCTTTTGCTCCAGTTAACAATGGTTTTGATGTCATTTTGGATATCAGCTGCCATTTTGATCTTGTTGACCTGATCAGCCCCTTACTGGAGTAAATGGTTGTGTCATCAGCGTATATGTCAAGTTGAGAGCTGATATCATTGGAAAGATTGTTAATGAAAATGAAAAATAATGTAGGACCAAGGATAGAGCCCTGGGGGACACCTATGTTAGTACAAATGAACTGAGATGAGTGGCTGTTCAGGGTCATTTTCATTTCATGACTTGATAGGAAAGTCTATATCAGCTCAAAAATGTGTCCAGAGAAACTAACTTTTCAGCTTGTAGAGAAAATCCTGTATGCCAGACCCTGTCAAATGCATTTGAGATGTCGAATATTACAGCCTGGACTTCATCATTTTTATCTAAAGCATGATAAACTCTTTCCACAATGATTGTCAGTATATCAGCAATTTACCTGGAGAAATGAAAACTGTATTGCTTGTATGAGAAAAAGCCCTGTGATAAGAGATGATGAACCAATTCAGCATTGATTAGGGATTCTAGGAGTTTCCTCAAAATAAATAGAAGGCTGATAATTGGAAGGCTTGGACAGCTCACAAGAGTTTTTAAAAACTTGAATAGCAGATGATGACTTCTAGAAGACAGGAAAGCAAGATGAAGAAAAGCATTTATTATCCTGTTTAGAGAGAACTGGAGCCAGTTTGGGAGGACATTTCTTAATGACTATTACGGGGATCAGGTCCATATGCTTTGTGGGGATCTAGGTTAGAGATGATAGCAGAAACCATGAAAGAGGTTATATATCTAAAATTCAATAGAGACTCAGTTCTAGGATGGATGTTAGGCAGGGATATTCCAGAAGAGTCAATAGTAGAGTTTGACAAGAATTCATAGGCAAAGCATTCAGCTTTATTGGCAGAGGATAATACCTTAATAACACATTGAAGTGGTAGAATAGAAACCCTGCAATTGTTTTAATATCTTATTACATAGCCACCAGTAATCATGATAGCCAAAGTTGTTAGAGACTAGGCAGTGCCTCATTCTTTCAACAAACAGGGACTTTCACGGACTTGCTTACATTTATTGCAAGCAGCAATGAATAAGTGCCTGTAATGATAAGATCCATCATAGTGGTTCCTGTGTGCTATAGTGGCTGAGCATGCTGGTGTGAATCATAGAAAGGATTGAGGTTTTACCTGGTATTTCTCAGAATTGATGAAAGCATCCATGCCAGCTTTAACCCAAGAAAACTCAGGGGAGTAATTTTCAATTGGGAGGTTGAATATGTCACTTTATGAGATGTCATGAAGAATATCACCGAGTCCGAGTCAGCATGCTGGTGACAGAAAGATGTCTTATGGAAAGGGGTTTTATGTTTAATACATGACTGGAACAAAATATCAATAGCTGGTGGTCAGATTTACCAAGTGGATAGTATTGCAAAGCTTGACAAGAGTGCAGAAGTTTGAACAGATACCATAAATATTAGTGAAAGAAAGGTTGAGGTAGATTAATAGTTTTTTTGTTTGCTGGTTTAGTTGTGTTTTTTTTATGTGACTTTTTCTAAGAGAAAGAGAAAAAAAACATTGTAATTGTCACTGTCATCATTGGTAATACAAATCAGCAAGAGCATGTCTGAGAATAGAGCATAGTGTAGCCTCAGAGTTGTCCACCAGAAATATATGCATGGACACCTATCCACATGCAACAAGGCAATACAAATACCCTGATATTATGTAACTATTGATCAGAGCAGCCTCTCTAAGTGCTACTAAAGAATTTGGCTCCCTATGACCAGTCAGAGGCAATAGGCAGCAAACTGCCAACCCAGTACATTCACAATGGAAAGTCACAGCCACTGGTTAGTCTGATCACAAAAAGGTTAAGAAAGTTAAATCATTGTGGCCCTGGTAGAAGAAAGAAAGAAAGCTGGCAAATCATATCCTGAACAGGGAACAAAGGATAAACTTCTACTCCTGTTCAATAGACATGGAAGAAGTACAGGCTGGATGATAGGTGAGCCTATCTACTCCTATTAATCTGTAATAAAAAAAAGTACATAAAATACAAAGGAATTAATATTAAGTTATTATTTAGTATAAGTTCTGATGTCTACTAGCAACTTTAAAAAATCAGAATGGAAAAACTTAGTATCATCTTCTCACTTCAGATTCTCAGCATTGATAAACAACGGTAGGTTAGCGTATCCAAAACTAAGCAAGTTGTATTCCAAGAAATCATGAACTAAAATAGAGTTATTTGAAATCCAAAAAATCATGAAATAATATAGTCAGAAATAGAATTATATTAGTAAAATTATGTCTGATTCAGTTTGTCACATGAAATGACACATTTTTTGGTTGGTTGTTGATTTGGTTGGCTAATGAAGTAACATCTTTATTATATAAAAGTCCTGACTCTTTTGCTTTCCTGATAATTTTTCTTTTGATTTTGATATTGTTACTCGTAAGAAGCGCAATGAAAATGATAACAATAAAACAATGTTGAATAATCTTACTGTATGCTTTCCCATCTGGAAAAATCCATTGCTAGATCAGCCTCATTACATGCAATGAGAAACAAATGCTCTTTGACAACAGTAAGAGAGTAGGCCAGTGGTTAGATGTAAGTGAATCCCTAAAATCATACTCAAGAGCCCCACTGCACTCTAAAAATTAATGGTTACTGTATAGTGTTCTTTCAAGGGGGTTAGTCATTATTCATTCTTACCTCATTATATGCTTAACATATCAAAGGATGAAAATTTTTTAAAGATGTCATCAAGAATTTAAAAGCACGTTGGAAAACAGTCATTCATCAACATGATGCCTATTTCAACTAAATAAATTAGTTATTTAACATTTCAGAAACATTTTATTCATTTCCCATATAAAGTGTGTCATTTTATGTGTGACAACTAAATATTTAATTTTTTAAAATATTAAGCTGTACAGATATAAAAAGAATGAAATCCGTGTGCTTAGTTATCCTGTTAATTTAAAAACATTACATTTTAATGTCCCTGATACCATGTCACCTAATTATCATAAAGTAAATCAAACATTGAGGCAGTGATAAAATACAAAACATCACTTGGCAGTATTAATTTTTCAAAAGGTTACAAAGAAGTAAACTTTGAATAATTTTTTTGTCTCCAATTGCAAAAAATAAATAAATATAAGGCAAATGTGTACTTTGTCTAAGAGAAGATTGCATACAATTAAAGTTGCTCATTGCATAATTGTGTATTATTGTTTATCACATTTAATTATTTTTTTAACTTATTATATTAATAATTATGTCAGTTATGACTACCGTTTATTATATTCATGTATTTAATAAATCTCTGAAGTCAAACTATATTCTTATTTAGACTTGTAACTTTTAAAGGTTTACATCAATTGTACATTATAATTTAAAAAATTTTGAAAGTTGATTCTTTTTTTTTCCGGTTCCCTGTTTTCTTATTACTTTTTATCATAACTCGTCAACTAACTCCATCTTTGATGCAATTTTTCATTTTTGAGCATGAATAATACTATTTTTGGGTAACACACTATTACAAAATAGCCAGTATCCATGAGAACCAAACTTGTTAGTGGCTATAAAGCACCTTATCTTATAAAGAAAACTACTGAAGATATGTTTGCACTTATAATATGAGGTGATGGTTGTGATCTGTCAGGTTAGTATCACAAGCAAAAATGATTTCTGTGGGCTGAACAGACAGGTGTGAACCAAGGAGATATCACTTAGAAATAGCACTAAGTGCTATTTAGTTTATCCTGTGGGCTGAACAGTCAGGTATGAACCAAGAGATATCATGAGGAAATACATCACTAAATGCTAGTTAATTTATAACACAAGTAGTATGGTTCAGCATTTCATGGTATTTTAGAAATCTATATATGCATCAAGCGCAGGAATGTAAATTTTATAAAGACATATACCATATATGCTTGCATATTAGATGCACACATGCATTAGATGCATCCAAATTTTGGCATGGCATATTTAAGTAAAAATTGCAACATCACAACCAAAAATATAAAAATAATAACTGTAACCATTCTTAGTAACCCTGAAGAAACATTTGCAGTACTAGACCAAATTATACTACTGGTACTTTTTTTTAATAAAAGTGAGGTAAGGTTTAATTAGCAGGACATTTTTTGGGAAAATAATTTTAGTATATTTCATCATGCATTTATTGAAAATTAGCTTAGTTATTTTTTAGGGAGCAACATTTGCATACATTATATTCATAATTGCTACAAAGAAATAAACTTAAAGTATGATTGATACAATGGTCTAAACTAATTAGAATAAAACAAAAATATGTGTTAGATTTAATTTTTATGTAGAATAGTGTTCAACTTTGCTAAAGAGGTTTCTATTATTCATTCAAGAAAATATCTCATTTTATTTTGACTTCTTATAAGTAAAAGATAGTCTATATTTTATATTTTTAATATTAAAGAATATATTTCAAATGGTTTGTTAACTGTTTAATATTCACTTTATATATAAGGTTGAGTCATAATAATATTTATTTCTATCAGTGATCTACTTTGTTCTTTTTGACTAACTTAACACACAGGTTACTGATTTTCTATCTCTTTTCTTAGTGTAAGCACATGATAGATTGTGATGTGTTTAAAACCTTTGGTAATTCCTGCTTACTTTGCACATGAATTACGTTCCATTAATAATTTTAGAATGTTATCATCAAAGTCTGATTGATGAATGCCCTTGTATGAGTTCATCTCACATTTCTCTAACAGGGAACTTTCAAAACTAATTTTATACTTGCCAGTCATTTATGACTCTTTAATGCTAAATAATTTTCTCATAGTTTCTATTGCATTTTTCTCTTTCTTGAACCCTCATAGCATGTAATCGTACATCCTCTATTAGAGAGGTTAAGAAATTTATTCTTTAATTTATTGTCTTTATTCACTGCCATTGCTGTAAAAAAAAACAAAAAAAAACTAAGGTATGTTAATTTACTCCAAATTTATTTTTAACTACCACATATGATTAGTGGTTAGCATGATAAATTTATTACTACAGCTGATTCACAAAAGCTGAAGTACTGCTACTACTATTTCTTCTTCCTCCTCCTCCTCTCCCCTTCAACACATTGACAATCATGGCTCTTCACAATTTCCTGCCTTTTGTAACTCTTAATAAATTTTATCGTTTTACCATCTCTCGCAAACCCTTCTCCACCTTCCATTTAATCAAACTCACCAGGTAGGTTATGCATTTATTTTCTTTGTCTCTCTTACCTTTAATCTATCCTGTGAGTATTAAATTTTCAAAACCCTCTTTTCTCATTATGTGCCTTAGAAATTTCAGTTGTAGAACTTTTGTCATTGCCTACATGTTCAGTCTATATAATTTTTGGCATCCTTCTGTAAAACCACATTGCTGTTGCTTCAAATCTCTTCTTCATTCGTGAGGAGATTGTCCAGCATTCACAGCCATCTTGGATGACTACAACATAACAGTTCATAACGGTTATTTTTTGTTTCTGATGATATTGTTTCTTATTATTTTGTGTAGCCTTTGAAAGACATCTTTCCAGAAATGACTTAATATAAACTGATATATAAACCTAAACCAGCAAAGAATAAATGGTGTCCATAATTTTCTTAAAAGTTAGGAATGAAAAACTTATGTATAAAAACAAAGGATTCATTTATATTTTCAATATTTATAGTTTGTTACCTCATAATTCATGAAAATCTCTTTATTCTGAAAGTAAAAGATGATTTTGTTGCCTGCATTGTGTCGCAGCTAGATGTCAAATCATATCATTGTCTAACAGCAGACTATCACTTTCTAGCTGCTGTATTCATACAAATACAAGAGTCAAGACATAGTTGAAGTGAATGTGTAATACGACTATTATTACATTTCCGAGACAGTTTACAGATGATTGCTTAATGAATCATATTTCTATAGAGCTGCAGGAATCCATTGTAATAGAATGGAACGTCCTGGAATATTTATTTTCTCTTTCTGATAAACTCTTCCAATTCAGTAAACATAAGCAACGGTAAATAATTGTTGAATGATTTATATATGACCCTAGTTGTGAATACTCAATGTTATTTGCTAATAAAGTGGTTCATAAAAATGTTATTTGCTAATAAAGTGATTTCTAGAAATATATATATCATATACTTTTTTTGTTATATAATTTACTTGTTTTCAATTTTTTACTTTCTTGTTTATTGTTTTATTTCTTCTCAAAGAAAGTTCTATAATGAGAACACAATTGAGTCATGCTAAGTGAATTGCCTATAATAGATAAAGAACTAAAAGTTTTGTAAACTTTTTCTACTTTCTGTTATTAAAATACAACAAATATCTCAAAACACCTGACCTGTGCAACATGTTTTCATATTAACTAGAAAATAGTAAAACTCTCTGTTTGATATTTCTAATATTTTAATGTGAAGTCATTTTTATTAACTACTCTAATTTAACTGATACTTATGAATTGCATTTTAAAACAAGCCTTTAAAATCTTGTAAAGATAAGAGGAAAATGTTTTCAATATTTTAACGAGATAATCACTCTCTGGTGAAATAAAAAAAATATCCCTATTCTATAATTTGAGAGAGAGAAATTCTGAATTTCCTCTAGATTGATTCATCAACATGTTCCGGTCAGTAATCATATATCTGAACACATATTGCCTCCAAGGTTTTCGGTTTCAACTTATTGATTGTTATTTGAAAATAATAAAGAGCTTGCTTATTGTAAAACATTTTAGTAATTTGCAATTATTATCATAACTGGATATCAAAGTTAATGTTTTTAATTCCTTTTTTTTATTTATTTGTATAGAAATTCTGTCCTTTTTTTTTTTTTTTTCATTTTTAATGCAGAGCAAGTATTCTCTCAAATATTTGCATCTGTTCATCTTGGAACTAAATATGAACTACATGTCCCCTTTGTAAAAGGATGCTATAACTTTGATAAATTTCATGCCAGTTACATTCCCACTCCTGGAGAGCAAACTGCAAAAGTGTAGGATTCATAAGATGATAATATAGCTGCAAAATGGAATTATAAATACTAGTATTTTATATTATTTTACTAAAGAAAGCATAAATGTTTGAAAATATATCAGTTGCCTGCTTATTATCTAAAAATATTGGGATTATTAAGTTTCACCATTTCCTGTATGCTTTGTAATTTGCATTTGACATCATATTAACAGTATCTTATGCTGAGTAAAATTTTCAACTATGCCTTTTTAGTGAAAAAAAAGAGGCTTAAAAATTTGTATTTTTTTAATTTTTTTATTGCCAAATTTTTGTCTGTATTGATTATAAATTATATGAAATTCTACGTGCAATAAAATCATGATTAACGGCTTTAAAATATGTAAAGTTTTACTGTACAGTGAGTAAGTTTTAATTTTTAAAGATTATAAAACACTTGGCTTTAGACATTGGATCATAAATGACATTTTTTATCTTAGTGCCTCTATTACTTTTAGTATATGGTTTTAAAATATAAGTCAATATGCACATTGAAAAATAAATGGATTTAAAGCAATTAAATTCTTTTATTTTCCATGAACCTTTTTAGGATTATTTTATAATTTCCAACACTATTTTCTTATCATTTTCTTGATTCCCATTGTGTTCAAAAATACATTTTTCTGACTACTATTTATGACCTGATAACTTCATTGGCTCTTCCAGATTGGTATATTTTCCTTGGACATTTCTTAATAGGTAGGGTTGGGGCACTCTGTAGATAAGAAAGAGACACTAAATCTACTTCTCTCAGTCAAAATTTTTATTTGCGTTCATTCTCCCTGCTTTACACTGAAGGTTGAATAAATACCCCTGTCTCATGCTTTAAGAAAATTTTCAAAAACAACTGTTCAGAAATTAAAATAGTTTATTGTTGAATTTATTTTCATTTCTGTTTTATAAAGCACACAAGAAATTATGCATGTTTTTCTAAAGCACCAAAAGAAGTAATTATATCAAAGTTTAATATCATCTATACGTATAAACTGAAATGCCAAAAATATCAACAGCCACCTTATAATATGTAACACATTCCTGTGCTTTAATAACAATGGTTTACACAATATGGCTGTGAACTTACAAGGTATTGAAGTCATTGTATAGGTATAACTATTCAGGCATATTCCTAGGCTGTTAACTCAATTATATTTATTGCATTTAGCAACAAGAAATTTAGTGAGATCTGCGATGTGTTTTGTATATGCTCAATGAGGCTTAAATTTGGACATGGAGGACAGTAAAGTAACTGGAAATCAACCAAGTGTTCCTGGAACCAGCTTCTTGTCAATTTTACATGATAGAAGGGTTGCATTATCTTGCTGATAAAATCTTCTCACCACCAGCAGACATAGCAAGAGTATGGAGGTGCCAGTTGTCTGCTACAAGATTTATGAATGCTACACCTGGCCAAAGATATATCAGTTTTGTTAGCTGTACTTGGAAATTGCTAATAGAACACACAAAACACCAATACAAAGCCAGTATAAACTTGAACAGGATTCGGCAGGATGGATCCATAACCTCATGTCATCTCCTCCACAAGCTTAACTGTTTACCTGAAAGAGCTGGTAGTATGACTACTCTGATTAGATGACACTGCACTAAATTTTCTTCAGTCCAATGGAAATATTCTCCAGCCTAAGGGAGGTACAGTAACTGATATCATCATGTCAATAATAGTACCATTCTTGGACAACAACTATAAAACCCACTAGAATGAACACTATATTAACTGACGGGTTAAGCAGTACTAGTGTATTGGATCAGTTTGTAATGTTATGCATTGTTTTCTTTTGTTAAGTGGGTTATCATCCTCATTCTTATATTACCTATCTGTCACTGATGTTTATCCAGAATTCACATATTTCTGATGTTCTCTTTTTACTCTTGATTTAAAAGAGTCTTGAGTAGGAGAGGGTGGGGAGACTTGGCCACCCCTGTGTCTAAGCAAAACCAAAATATGAAACTAATTCTTAGCTTTGTTTCTGGAGAGCTCTTCTGTAGTGAGGAATAACTGGCCCACTGTTGATTACTTCCTTTGACACATGGCTTAGAGAGAGCATTGACTCATTTTGGAGGTTAAGTTTTTCAATTTTACCTTCAAACCCATAGTAGCTTTGATGACATCTATCTTTTTTTTTTTTTTTGGCATCTGTAAAGAGTGTCCATTTAGCCTAGCTTTCAGCATATTTCTTAAAAAGTGAGTCATTGTTAATTTTTACTGATTTTTTGTGTTCAGATTTTCCTTGTGGGGCAGAGTTGGCCACAGGCTGGCCAACTCTCCACACTGTTCATACTGGTTTTATATCTTCACATGACTGGGTTCTGAATGAATTTGTGGTTGTTTTTCATGCATTCCTTTGTATTAGGATGTCTAATTTACTAATTAGAACACATCTGTGGCACAGATTTGTAACATGTGTGTGTGTGTGTTTATATTTAATCATTCATGTGTAGTATTGATCATATGAAGACCATTATATTGCTGAGCCCAGCACATTTCAGAATATTATCAGGTGTTATGATGCAGAAATGACGTAAAGACTAATAAATATGCCCATTTTGTTGTATTTTGTTATTGAGAGCTGAAAAAGCTGACTTCTTTTAATGTAACCAACTTTCCCAATTTGTGGCCAAGTCTCCCCATACATGGCATGTCTGGAATTTTGTTCTCAACTTTTTTTTTTACATACTTACATGAATAAAACTTGTTCCATATCATGAAAAATGTGTGTTGTTTATGTGTGCAAATTTCCAGTTTGATAAGACCAATCACCTCAACACTAGTGAAAGAAATATAAAAAAGGAAGATTTTGTGGCCAACTCTCTCCCCCCTATTTGACACCTCAAGAACAGAGTACTCCACCTTTTTAGTCTCAACAATCAATTCTGTAAATTTTCTATACTTTCCACAGCTTCACTACTACTCTACTTATCACACATGCATCATCTGGCTGAATCAATTCTGACAAGTGAGGGAAAGCAAAAACCATCCAGTTTAATGCTATCTAATTTTTGAATGTTTCATATATATATATATATACACAAGCACATGTACAGACATCACAAACAGTTTCAAACCATAGAAAAAGATTTATTTAAAATTTTTTTATACAGCAATTACTCGAACTAACAACATTGAACTTTGTGACATGTATATACTGAATACATGAAGACTGATTATACCTTAATTTAGCGAAACTAATGTTGTTATATACAGAGACAATTTCCTTCTTTAGTAGAAATCTAAGCCAGTTCAAATAGATTGTTGGTTTTTGGGTAGCCTTAAAGAAACTATTTAAGTGGTATTAAGTCAGAAAACCTAAGAGGCTGTTCAATTAGATCTTTCATGAAATACAATTCCTGGACCAGGGGCACTTTATATGGGCTTAATTATAATTTCTAATTTGTTCAATTGAAATCCTACTTTGAGTCACTCGTTTCACTGGATAATCTTTTTTTCTGAATTGTTGACTTGAGGAATTATATATATTTTTTTTATTATTGTTCACCCAGTACAAAGCTCAAGAGACAATCAAGGTAGAAAATTAGTGAATGAGTTATAAGAGTGTGAAGAAAGAAAAAAGTAGGAAATGGTACATATTATGAATATATGAAAGATGTTATAATGAGTGTGTGGTTGTAAAGGAAAAAACAAACAAGGATTAACATTTCAACAGTGTGAATTTATCATTTTTAGAAATATATATATATAGTTGTTTCAAAGGGTGAAAAATTGTTGATATATAGTTCTTCAGATGCCATTGGTAAGGGAAAAATTAAAAGTAAAAGTATTGTTAGTAAGGCCAGATGCAAGTCAGGTGACTGAAGTTATGGTTAGTGTCAGGAGAGAGGCCTGGAATGAATTAATGCAGCCTTGTTGTAGCACATGGATGTCATTATTGAAATTGATTCATCTATTTTCATCATTGAAATTAACACCAGTGAGATGTATGAATGGGCCAGCAGTCCTGTAATGAGGTTGAGGTATTGGGCTCAACTGCCTGTTGTTGGCAAGGCATATGTTTTTATATCAGCGGTTTACTAGGTGCAACCTCCCAGGGTCAGCCATTTTTTTTTCTGCAGCAACAGCTTGTGATTGTGATTGTCTATTGAATTTTAGATTTTGCAGAGATTTGTTTTGTGATGCTTGGAGATCCGACTCTGAAGAGAACTTTTTTTATTTTGGGTTTTGCTTTCTTAGCACCCACATCCAGCTAACATATCTAATTAAATGTATTTGTGAATCTGAAAATGATTTTGAGTAAAGTAGTATAACATAGATATTGGTTGATATTAGACTTAAATAAGTTAAGATTGTAGTGGTTGGGGAAGCATCATCTTGGGAACTTTCTCCTTAACAAACAAATATGAAGGGAATGTGGATGATTGGATATTGTGAGCACAGCATGGCAGACCCTAGCTGTGATTGTCTGAACTAAAGAATGTAGCTTTCAACATTTGCCATATTGATAAAGTAATGAGAGACTAGCATTGTTTCATTTGTGGAAAAGGGGTTGCAAAGTGGAAAATAATTGCCTCCTAGTCTATGTAATCACTTTTGAACTACCAAAAAAGGGCAGCACCAGCCCAGATACAGCATTTATACTCTATTCTTGGTTTGACTGTTGTAAGATAGAGCACACCAGTAGAAGTTAGGTGCTTTCTGGAGTGATGCAGGTAATCAATCATTCTTCCAACATCTTTAGCAATGGTCTGAATATATAAGTTCCACTTGAACTCTGAAATTAAGTTTAGTCCCAGTAAATGTTCAAGGCAAGAAGCCCCACTTTTTTAAAAATCATTTCATCTCAAGCAAAGCAATAAACCGACTAAGATGCAAGGGGTTATTGAGTATGAAAGAATAAAAAAAAAGAAAAACATTAATAAAAAGAGATGACAATAAAAGAACAGCAATTAAGAAGATGTAAGATAACAATTAACATTGTATTTAAATTTTTAAAGATTTTTTTTTTTAATGTTTCACCCCAAACAAACCAATGATTTGCAGGGTCTACATAAGAGTAAAAGTTTAGGCAGGAGGAGAGTGAAGAGAAAGACGAACCAATTACAGGGGGTGTCAGAGAAAGGGCATGAGAAGGATGAAAACACAGGTGTGAAGACAGTTGCAAAGGTAAAGAGAAAGGAAAAGAACAAGATATACGGGGTGATGTAGAAAGGACTGGAGTCAAGTGGATAAGAGATAGGAATTGAAATTGCATTTAAATTTCTGGAGGTTGTAGCCATCAGGAAATCAAATATATGGAAAGGAATTCCACTGGTGGGAAGTGCGAGAAAAAAGGCTGCTAGAGTAGAATTGTCAGCTGCATTTGGTTGATCTAACTGTAAATGGTGGGACCTTGTTGCCAGTCTGGTTGCACAAGTAAATTCCAGTGACTTAAGTTTGTTGGAACAGAAGCCATGAAAATATTTGTAGAAGAGACAGAGAGAGGCCACATCCTACTGGTGACAAAGTGGCTGGAGTCAAGCTGCCAAGTTAGAACCTATCACATTACAGATTCTTCTTTGGAGCCTGTCGAGAACACTGAGATGAACAGCAAGGGTGCCTGACTGGATATGACAACAGTATTCTGTTTCGGTATGGATGGTTGATTTGTATATATGTAAGATGGATTCAGGTGGAAAAAACTTTCTGGCCCAACACAGTGACCCAACCTTCCTAGCAATGGATTTAGCTATTGACTCAATGTAATGATTCCACTTGTGGTCGGAAGATAGGGTAAGGCCAAGGAGGCGCAGTTTATTGGTTTCAGAGAGAATCACTTGGTCCATGCTTATGAGGGGGCAGGAGAGGTTGCCTGTGATGGTTGACAGATAGCAGTTTTGTTTTAGAAGCATTGAAATTTACAAGCCACTTCTGAGTGTAGATTCTTTTCAAGATCAGCAGCAAAGTTATGTTTGTCTGCCTCGCCATATTTCTTACTGATGCAGGAGTAAATGGTGGTGTCATCTGCATAGATACCTACTTGGCATTTGATAACATCTGGGTGACCATTTATGAAGATCAGAAAGAGTGTCAGGCCTACAATAGAGCCCTGGGGACACAAGCATTTGTGCAGTAGGATGTGGAGATATGCCCATTATGCGATTAGATAGAAAAGATTGCATAGATGCCTGCTTGGGATTTGATCACATCTGGGAGATCATTATGCAGTTAGATAGGAAAGACTGAATCAGATCAAGCAAGCATCCAGTGATACCATAAACCTGTAGCTTGCATAGGAGGCCAGCTTGTCAAACCCTATCAAAAGCTTTGGTGATATCCAGGGCAACAGCACGAGCCTCGCCGGATTTATCAAGGGCCTGGTATATGTACTCCATGATGGTTGTTAGCATATCAGCCATAGACCTGGCAAAGTGGAAGCCATACTGTCTGTCTGAGAATAGTTTATAGGCAGTAAGATGTTGAACTATTTCAGCATTGATAATAGCCTCAAACACTTTTCCGAAAATTGGGCGATAGTTGGATGGGTCTGAGGGTTCCCCTGAGTTCTTCAAATTTGACTAGAAAGTAAGAAGCTGGAAGAGAGTTCTACAAGTGAGATGGAGAAGAGAAGAGAAGAAACTGTTAGCATAAAACTCATGGTTGCATCTAGTTATTTCAGACTAGAACAAATTTATGGTCTGCTTAATGGTGATGAAATATTTACTAGTTTCATTTTGGAAATATTGAATGATTCAAGCCAGTCTTTCCCTCATTGAGCTGTGAGAATTTGCTCAGAGCAGAGATCAGCTTCCAGGCTCTGGTCATCAAGCTTTTTGGAGGTACTCTCATCAACCAAGGTATCATCTGCATATATATTTACTAAAGATCTGAGGATGTTCCTAGGCAGATCTTTAATATAAGAAAGAGGGAAGGACTGTGGAGAGAACCTTGATGAATATCAGAGTTGATCTTGTATCCTTCAGAGGACTAGTTTCCTCACCTTGGTTGTTATCATCATGCCAGATTGGATTTTCTTAATTTATGATTCCATCCTTCTGCAAAGCGAAAATAAATCTTTCAGTAGAAAATCCAACCATGTGAAGCAGTAATTTGCTTTGGTAACTAGGGGATCCAGCAAACTCTAGCATTTTTAGCATCACTGTTGTTTCTAAATTGAGAATGAAATTAATTCCATCATCAAATCAGTACAATGACCATACTGAATCATATAGTTTTATTTAATCTTATCAAACTTTCCCAGCTTTGCTAGACCTTCCAGCAGGAATACTTTTGCTAGTATATTTCTTTAGATTGCTGGGATATTCAAGCATCACCACTATATTAGTAGAGATTTCAGTCATTATACCCTACAGCCTTCTTCAGGTCAGTCCGTCAGTCAGTTGCCATATGTGATACACACTTGGGTGATAATGTCTCTTTTGATCCATGACTTGATTAAGCAGAAGGTTTTTATCTGCAATTGTTTGCCATTTCTTTTTGTTGTAAACTGGTTATAGAATCCAATCTCTTTTGTTATTCAACCCATAGATGGAGGGAAAAGAGATGAATTAATACTTCCCAAGAATATTTGTGCATAAGTAAATACAATTAATTTGACTGGAATTCAAATTCAGCTTCCTTATTTTTCATTTTTAGCAGATATCCATTACACCACCACACACAGCCCACATTGAGATCCAATTTTTTTCATGTATCACATAATTAGTAACCATTTAGGAATTTCAGATCAATCCTTTATTCAATCTATGGGTTGATTCTTCTCACTCTACTGTTTGTATCAGAGGGAATGATTACATAATTACTCCTATTTAATTCATCTTTGTAATGCCTCTTGTCCACTAGAATATACATGACTTTTTGTACTACACAATTCAATTTTACTTAAGCAATACTTTCATTCACTCAGACATATATCATGTAGTACAATTCACTTGGGAAAACTTGAAGCCTTACACCTTGCCTACCTCTACAACTGAATGTAAGGTTGAACTCAAAGGTCATTTAAGGTCCCCAAGCATCATTAAACACTGTATGCTATTTCTAGCTAAATAAAGCAATTTTATGCAAAATGAACTAAGATATTTAGTTTGCTATCAATTTTTAAAAAAGGTTTTATTAACCTTCCAAATGATAGGGTGAATAAGGTCAGATTCAACCTTCAATTTCACCAGAGGTCAATGAAAGTAGAATTAGATTGTGGCCTTTATGATCTGCAGCTGTGAAACAATTATTTTCTTGGAGGCAAATTGGTATATAAGGATAACTGAGGTAGAAAACTTATAATATGTGGTGCAGCCCTGAAGGTTGCTAGTGATCATTTTGGATTAAAATAGCTTTTTCAACAAAAAAACATGAAGGGATACAAAAAATTATTTTGTTAGTAAAAAATTTTAAACTTTCATTACTAAATTTGATTTATTTTAAAAACTGGCTCCAAATTATAGAAACTATCAGTGTGTCTGTAATTGAAGCATTCCTTTTTCCAATGCATGATGCAATCAAGGAAATAAACTCGAAGCAGTTGTAAAAGTTTCCTAAAAAGTTTCAGCTGTAGAAGTCAATTAACACAATTTCAAACACTTCAGAGGCTATTCTGGATACAAATGAAGTTCACAAATCTCTGGAGCTGCGTGGTGTTCTTTTCAGACAGTTAATAGTTCAGACAACCATCATGCTTCTCAGAAATCTCTGCCATTCGAAGTTGTGCAGTGGAACTCAGCTAGCTGTCAAAAAAGCTTCTCCCACCTTAGAGCAACTAATCTTAGAGGAACAGACAAAAAAAGAGGATGAGATCATTCTCAGGATTTTCATAATTACATCAGACTTGTCTTTTCAATTCAAGTAACTTCTATTCCAAGTGACATTCAGCTATTTCATGATTACCAACAAAGCTCAAGGACAATTTTTTAAGATCACTGGTTTCAACCTGACTTCTCTTTGCTTTTATAATGGACAACTTTATATTGGATCCCTAAAAATCTTTTTCACACTAACATGCAGTACAAAATATTGTGTACTTAGAAACATTGTCAACATAAGGGACCACATCATATATTTTAGCTTAGACATCAGAATATCATTTCAATAACTGCTACTTTTTCATGGGGAAAAAAGTGTAAATAATTGTTTTATTTGCTATATTTTTTCCCTCTGTTATATTTGAAGTTATTTTTTCTCTAGACAATTCCAGATATTCCTGCTAGTGTAAATTAAAGATATTTCAAATAATACATAGATTCATTCTATTATAATATATTTCTGAAAAATGTCATCGTAAAATATATTATTAATGGAAGATCATCTTCTATAATTAGATGATTTTATGTAACTTACAACTACACCATGCTTAGGACGATTTCATTTGTAATTTTAAATTATTTTCAGGTAAAAGAAATTTAATTGATTAATATCTTTATACACAAAATTTTGGAATGTCAACTAATGAATTAAATAGCCTAGATTTCCTTTCTCACTTGAAAACCATTTTTTTAATCTATATTTAGATGTATTTATTATATCTTTGTTGACTTGTCAGTACCGAGGTGGGTGACTACTTTGAAATACCAAGCACTGTAATCTTGTACAGAAGGTGTAATGGATAATGATTCAAAATTGTAAATCCAAGATTCGAGTTTCAATTCAAGTTGGGTTCATTGCACACATAACCTTGGGAAAGATATGAATCCAGATCTTATTCCCCCACCTAGCTATGGGTTAATTAGTAGGAGTTGTATCAATAAAGCATTATCTACAAAAACTTCTTACAATCTAAAAATATTTTCTGGCTTTAAATAACCTGCAAGAGGTTGATAAACCATAAAAAACAAATCAATCTACAATCTATATCTTTGTTAAAGCTGTCTTTCTGTTATGAAAATTCTCCTACAAATTCTCAAGTAATGTTATTCTTAATCTTTATTTGATTAAATATAAATCTTCATGCAAATAATTTTAATGAAATCCTATATAATTTATCATTATCAACAATTTTATCACAAAAGTCTAAAATTGAAATAAAGAATAAATTAAAAATTCAGTTTTTAAAAGGAAAACTTTTCAGATTAAATTGCTATTTTCACAATAATAGTTTCTATTTGTTTATATTTTTTCCTGCTAGAAAGTTGTCTTAGTTTCTTGCTTGTGCAGACATCCACATCTGTATTGATTATCTCCTGAAATTGCTTAAATATATTGTCAGTTTTTTTAAGCCATTTATAAATGGAATTGAGTAACTGCATCTTCTACTATGACTTGTAACATATTTTTCAGTGTTGATCTGTGTCTTTCAATGAATAGTTATAGTTTCCACTTAGAAACAATAGTACACTCTTCTGGCATAAATTGCACTAGTTAGATGACAAATTTGATGAATTTTAGACTACGCATGATAGTATAGATAAAATGTAAGATAATGCTTGTAATTGGTTGTTACTTGCTATACTGTCCATCTCATTTCAGGTTAATCAGGATTTGTGAATAACTTTTAAAAAAAATTTATTTTTACAAATACTTAAAATCCAAATTGGTTGAATATTTATATTATTGTTTATGCACTGATTTTCAGAGTTCATTCACATTAGCCAGTCATTTAAAAAAAAATCGATACATCTAACAAGTTAAACTTTGAAAATAAGTTTTAACTATCAGTCATGAATTTCACAACTGATTAAGGATTGGTCATGTAATTTGTGAATTTCTGAATCATCCTTGCTTCAAGCATAGCTGCTGTGAAACTAATGAACTAAGTTTAGAGCTGTTTTAGATATAATCAAAACTGTGTTCCTATATTCCCTGATATAGATCAAAGCAATTTTTAGGAAACAGATTTTTTTCATTCATGATTAAACATGTGACAATAGATAATTTTATTGCTTTTAAAAGAAGCTCCACTTTAGTACGCTTGTTATATTTAGAATATTTCTGTAGTACTTTCAGTTGAGGTAGTAAATATTTAAGTTTACTTGACTTGACATCTGCTAGATCAGATTATTCAAGTACTACTTATATAGACAAGATAACTTGTGTATCAATATAGCATTTATGAATATATGTTGAAAATCAGGTTTATTACCTTTCACAATACTATGAAATCAAATTAGTAATACACTATTTAATTATATCTACTTTTTGTGTTGTTTTTTTTGTTTGCTTATTATTCTTACTTTATTTTTATCCTATACAGATGAAGCTCTTTTTAGATGTTCTATATATTATTTACTGTCCTAGATTTAATAGTCATTGTAGAAAATTATCTTTGCAATATTAATATAAGTTATTATATTTCACATGACCATTACTAAATTATATAATTAATACATATTTGACCCAGTAGTTTACTTATTATATTTGTTGCTATGATAAAAGCTGACAAAAGGATTTTGACTTAAAATGAAATTACTCTTATACAAAGGTATTCTGAAAAGTTCTCATCTTAATAAAGGCAGATTTTTAAAAAACTATAAGATTTTGGAACATGTTAAGAACCTTTCAGTACTCCAACTCCATAATAGAAGTCATTTGAATTCATTGTTGGTGGTAATTTGATCTTGCTGTCTGATGACTGACGAAATATCTGACACTCAAATGATGTGAGAATCTCATATATTTCTACAGATAATATATTAATATTACATTAAATTTCTTGATAAATCATTAATTACAGTGTGTAGATCATATAATAATTGCCTAAGGGATGTTTTCAGATTTATACTGTATTAAATAGTAAGCTATGAGTAAATATTTACATAGAAAATGCCATTATAATTCAAACATAATATTTGGAGGAATTGTTGATGAATTAAAATATCCCATCATTTCAATAAATATAAGTATATTGTAATTTCAATTAAATTTGTATAATTTCATATTAAAAGGAGGGTAAGTTTGGAAACATATCAAAAGTTTTAGTTTATTTAATTCCATTTCTAGCATACTCGGCTTTTGATATATTTTATTAAGTCTCTATGAAGTTCTGTTGGTTCTCTTATATGATAACAATGCTAAACAATCTCAATATAGATGATAAAGTGACCTGAGACAACAAAAATGTAGTTTTACAGAATAATAATATAATGAACTGAATATGTGAGCAATGACTAAGTTATAGGGAAAATGAAAACAAAAAGGACTTTTATATGTAGTATCAAAAAAGACAGTTGTAATTTCTAAGGCATATAATGAGGAAAGAAGGTTTGAGGAATTTGACATTCACAGAACATATTAAAGATGAGATACAAAGGAAAGCAGAAAATAATCTACCTAATGAGTTTTTTTTATTTTTTCACCTTGTACAAGACCCAAGAGTCACTTGGGGTAGAGAGTTATTGAGTAAGATTCACAGTTTATGGGGATAGGGGAAGAAGATAATGGTTGACACTACATTTGAACAGGTTAAGATTGTAGTGATCATGGAAGCATCGTTTTGGAAATCAGTTCCACAATGAAGTGATTTGTGTGAACGATTGGCAGAACATGTGTTAGGATAGATAGCAAAAAGACAAAATATACTAAGAATTACAATAGACAGGAAGTTGTGCCCACATACTGAAAGGACTTAGCATATAGAAGTATTGGTCAGTCATGGATTGCAATAATATTTATTATTTTTTGTGTAAGAAAATATACTTATGAATATTTTGCATGGCATTTTGCTTTTTCAGCATGACTGAGAAAAACAGATAATTTTTTTTGTGATAAATAAAATAAAGCGACATTAGTATCTAATATTAAGACATAAGACATTATTATAAATGAGTGGGCCTGTGCCATTGAAAATAACAGCAAAATATTTATGTCGATATGCTGTCTAAAATGACAGCAACATATATGTTGATGTACCTACCACCAAGTATCTGGCATTAAGACATAAGAAAAAAAAATACTCCAAAGGACAGGATATATATATATATATATATATATATATATATATATATATATATTACGGAATGATATGGAAATTTACAAAACTAGTATTACTTGACATATTTTGAATTTTTATTTGTTTAACATTATTATTTTTTAATGGATATTCGTATTTGAGTGGAAAGTCAGTTTTATTTATATATATATATATATATATATATATATATATATATATATAGTTAAACAGTACATTATAATTTCCATTGACCATAATCATTTGAGAAATATCTATCTTCTGGCAGGAATCCAACCTGCATACTCCCAACACCAGGGAGATGCCATCTTCAGATCAGACATATCTTGACCAATCGACCCGTGAAAGATTTAATGGCAGATAAGATTCAATAATAAGTATTCATTGCTCAATTTTTATATTGAACACTGTTTTAAATTAATGTTTTGAATGTTGCAATTTTATTCTTCATTCTTCTTCATTTATATATATATATATATATATATATATATACACAACAGTTTTTATTATAATAGAGAAAATATATATAAATATTCTTTGCTACTCAACAACATAATTATTGCAAAAAATATAAAATAATAAAGCACTGTTAAAGAGAAAACACACGGCAAAAGCTTTCATAACTGGTAGTAAATAAAATGAGCCAACATTGCCTCGGTATTGTTTCTCTTTCTATGAGTGTGACAGGAGGGATATATATATATATATATATATATATATATATATATATATACACAATGGTTTATTTATAATGTAGTAGATGTATTATAAATATGAAGCTGCAGAGTGGCATAACATTTATTGGAAGAGGAAATAAAGTCAGTAAACGTGGTTCAAGTTTTGTTTATTTCTGTTCCCTTCATGCTAATACTTTGGAAAGAGCATCAACTCTCAACTATGGATAAATAGCAAAGCAATCAGATTACTTTGTCGATGTAAAGACAGTACCGAGAAAGTTTAGTCTGTTGCCAACAACCAGGAATCATAAATTTGGGAGAGATGTGCATGGAACTAGTAACTCCTACTACAAAAACAATAAATATGGTTATATGGTTTACTGTGATCCTACAGAAATCAATCAGATGATGATATTCTATTTTTTTTAGCCAAATGATGAGTTTAATGACCCTCTGATTTCTCTGGAATAAGTCTTGCAACAAAATCAAAACAGAATAGCAGTAAATTCCAAGAATACCAAATAACATTTTTAAATTTATAATTTTACAATTTGTTTCAAATAAGAGGTAATATTATTTTAAGCATAAATTGAAGCTATCATATGTGAACTAATATTGGCAATTAAGAGGTTACATTAAGATTGCAATGATCAGCTGCAATCTTTACTAAAATCAAAAATTATTTTATTCTCTTTTTCATAAAGAATTAAAGTACTTTCTGGAAAATTCTATACTCTGTAGTGTAGTTTGTTTTATAAAAATATTTATAAAATAGTCATTTTTTTAGATATATATTTGTCCATCTTTCTCTCTCTCTCTCTCTCTCTATATATATATATATATACATATAAATTTAAAGACTTATATAATTTATGTCCTGAAAAGAAAAACTCATAAGATCACATGAAAAATTATATAAAACAACTTAACCATCACACCTTATCTGTTTACTTTTAATGAAACCTGCATAAAAGAGAGATTACTGCACAAATATACAATGTATATATATATATATATATATATATATATATATATATATATATATATATTATTTATTTTAACATTAATTTTAATGAATACTCATATTTGAGTAAATATCCTGTTTTTTATAATTAAACGGTATATTTATTTATATCTACCGGCTTGAATAATTGAGAAATCTTGTTAGCAAAATATTTCATAAATATTTTGTAGATTAAGTTTGCTAAATTATATATATAATTTAGCACACTTGATCTACAGTAATTTTATAGTTTTATTATTAATCAATCTACACTCAAACTATAATAAAAATAGTTTCATGCAGTTGTACATGCAGGCTGAGAGTTGTAAATATAAAACAATTTTTTTTAAATAATAAAGAAAAACTTTGGAGCATGTTTTATCTTACTGTAACTCACAATGAAACATTATGTATTTTATTTGCAAAGTTTTAGAAGTATAATGTTAGTCATTACTTGTATTTAAGTGAAGTTTAATAAGATATAAGTTTTGGTGAATTTTATAGTATGCAGCATAAATCAGTGGAAATTCTATGATGATATATGATTCATTTCTGTATTTTTAATACAGTTCAAACATTCATGTAACAAGAAATTTTAATGATTGTTTATTGACAATGCTTAACTTAATATACTTAACTTAATATACTATTTTTCAAAGAAAAAGTCATAGCACTTAGATTATCTAAACTTATTTATAAATGGAACTTTGTCTCTGTGTGTGTGCGTGTGTGTGTATCCATTACCTATAGACTCCAAAACGGCTGAACCGATTTTCTTGAAAATTTACACAGTTGTACTATAAGTGTCTGCGAGTGTTCTTAGCTAGGTTTTGTGTCAAGGTACCCCAGATAAATATCGAAAATCGATAATTGAAAAAATCGGGTTATAGAAGGAGTGGTCCGATTTTAATCAAATTTGATACAAAATAGACAAAGACATTAGCAACGATATTCAGAAGTTTCAAGGTTGCAATTTTTACAATAGTGCAGAAAATTTGATATCAATACCAGGAAATCAAAATTTGACTTACATCCATTCATTTTTCTTTCAGTCTACTGTTTCGCTTTAACTGGAAACAACTATTGCTTTTTAGTCTTTCGTGCCAATGTCCAAAGAGTCTGAGCTCTAGGACCATGGATTAGTTTTAAAGCTTTCATTACACCCGAGCAACGCCAGGCTATACTGCTAGTATTATTTAGTCATGAAATTTTATTTACATGGACATTTTAATTTTATTCTCTTTAATTTATTTGCAGTCATTCTCATTGGAAAATGATTCACTTGCTGTCCCAGCACTTAAATGGCTTGGAATCTTTCCCAGTGACATCAAAAGGTAAATAAAAATATAGTCAGTCATTAATTCTCCCACATATTTCTTTTTCATTAAAAATTAGTAATACTGCAATTACCAATAGCTATTAAATGTATTAGTATTTAATAAATATTGATAATTTTTAAGTGATTACTATGGGTAAATTTTTTATTCTTCTAAATGTTTTTCTTCTTTTTATGTAATAATGTAAATTCAATTTAGATAAAAAATTTTCTCTTACATAATTGGCAATATTCTAATTTCATTATTTATTTTCTTTTGTTCTTACAAGTCTGATATTTTAAGGCTGAAACAAATTTAGATATTTCATTTTATTCTGTGCATTTTTTGGAAACAAAATTATATTCTTTGCAAAATCAGACAATTTACTATAGTTTATATATTCTTTACATTTTGGGAAATATTTTAGGAAATTTAAGTTGACAAGAATGATTTTGAATATCTGGTTGTTTCTATTATGACTTTATCTTAATTTTTATTTAATAAATTGTTGTTTTCTTTATGGGTCTAATATAATGAATTATTTGTTTGATTTCCTATGACACTGAAGAAACCATTAAAGGAATATGAATTTTACTATGGGCTGGAAAGCAAGTAAGTGTTGTCAAGTTAGGCATTTGTTTGTAGAAATCATCACACAGATGGTAAATATTTATTCATACAGTTGTATATAATTTGGCAAAAGTAGAACATTTTTAATATACAACTTAAAAGATGAGTACTATAAAATCTCTATGATAATCAAAACAGCATTTACTTATATTAGTCATACACTTTGAGAATATTAAAATCTGCCATTAGTTGATATTAGAGAAATCATATGCCCTAATATTTATCATATAAAACTTCAAATATTTTTAATAGAAACATTTTAGGCATGTCCCATGACATTCTTTGAATTTGTATTTTAATGTTTATATTATCAGAACATTTCAGCTAGTATACTACTTACCAGATGATTGCATTGCAAATGTCTGAAAATGGTTAAGTAGACTTGGAATAAACAAAATGAAAATCACCTTATTGTACAGCAAAGATGTTTTTGAAAATATTCAAAAGATCTATCAGCTGTACAAAATGAAAATTGAATTTAGAGATAAGACTAGTCTGCACAGGTGTTTTATACAAGATGTACTTTTAAATAAGCTATAATCAAGACCTGTATGTACAACACACTATGTAATTGTGGTAGAAAATATAAGGATAAAACTAAATATCCTACTAACAAACTGAGTGGAGAACTGATTATCATATTGAATGTTCAGGATTTCTAAAAAGTTGTGATAAAAATAATATTGAAAATGTTATTGAATCAAAGAAAGAAAGTTTCTATTGATCTATATCCTTTTTTTCTATTGATCTATATTTTTTACACATCAAGTTACATCTTTCCTTCATTTTTATGAATCTTTTATTTGAAATAGCTTAATTTTCACGGTTGTCTCTAGGTTCTTGTTTTGTTGACAGACTGAACAATTGGCGCAACTTGAATAAATTTCTTTCATTCTCTTGTTGATAACTCTCAGTGGTTCCTTCTCCTTGTTAGAATACCAATGATTTATCTTTGCTTATACTAAAATCTTTTCATTGAACTGTCAAATCCAGAATATTAGCACTAAACTGCTTCAGTCTTCTGAATTACATGAACATCATAATCTTATTTAACAAAAAACAGGGCCCTGTGTGGTAGTTAATGAGTTTCTCTCATCATAAGCAGAGTATACTGAGTTTTGTTTTTACTGAATGCAATTTAAAATACAGCTTTGTGACAAATTTACTTAAGCTTAAAAACTATCTAGTTTATTTGGAATAAAGATTAAGTCACTTCGGAATATAATAATATAAACTCAAGAAAATAATCTCTAATTAACAGATTAAATATAACTTGGAAATTTTCACACTTTATTTTTGCTCTTTTATCATATTTCTGAAGTAAATCATTTTGTTGTACTAGAACTTAAATAAGGTTTTTAAAATTTTTTAAACTTAAATTTGCCTATTAAAACTCTGAGTAATATATATAACTTTCTTTCAAGATAATGCTTATCAATTTTTACTTTTCATTCAATATATATATTATTTGATAAGTGGGTCAGTTAATATGCAAAACTGCGTTATGACAATATTAAAAATTATAAATGACTTTTTCTGTTGAAATTATTCTACACTTTTTATAAATAATATATGTATATATGCATACTTATAATATGCTGCTTATAATTATCAGATGAGGACATAGTGTTACTTTTATAAAAATCAAAAATTTAAAAATATCAGTTATTTATTTGGGTGTGAAATGATGATTGAAGAGTTTGCCATGAGCTTAGCTATTTTGATTAAGCATATCAGCACAGAATCATTAACAATTCAAAAAAAAATCTAAATGTTCAATTTATAAATTTGAGTAAATATCCGCTTCCTTTTATATCAATTGATATCTGTGTCACTAATGCAAAACCCATAGCATATATGAATTGTAGAATAACACAACCTGATGTTAAATAAACTATGGCAATCATTTGCTTCGAGAGAACATTTTTTTCATTCAAGGAAAAGCACATGAAGTGAAAGTTATCACTATCCAGTCAAATGAAGTTTTAAATGAAAGCAATATATCTTTTCAAAACCTGATTTTAGTATGACTTCTAGTGCATAGATAGCTTAAGCATAGCCCCAAATCACTACTTAGTGGCAGAATAGAGCAAATGTAAGATGTCATTACGACAGAAGTAAGGAAAGGGTATATAAGGAAAGTGCCATTAAGTGATACACGCTTGGGCGATCATGTCTCGAAAGAGACATGACTGACTGGGCAGAAGATTATCCCACAGTAGGTTGCCATTGCTTTCTGCGGTAGACTGGTTGCCGACCAAGGCTATAGAACCCAATCTGTCCTGTTATTTAACCCATAACTGGAAGGAAGAGACGGATTAATACCTTTCCCAAGTGTATTTGCGCATAAGTGAATGCAATGAATTCGGCTGGAATTCCAACTCGGCTTCTTGATTTCTCTTTCCGAGCCGATATCCAATGCACCACAATGCACATTATAAGGAAATAAGTGACAAAAAACCATAACAGAGAAAAACATATACTAGTGGAAAGAAAAGTGAAAAGTGCAAAGAATTATAATTATAATCCAAAGATGAAGACTGAATGTTAAAAATTGTAGCTACTGATTTCTCCAAGCATATTGGTAGCTTAATTTATGCTAGAGTTTTCCTTATTGAGCTTTTATCCTTTTCTATGATCAATTTTGACTACTACTTGGTAATATCTTGATAGCAAATTTATCTCTTCCACTTATATTATTTTCTTGGCTTGTTACACAGAACAAAAAGTTGCCAATACAAATGAATGGTATAAAAAGAGATAATGAAGACTATTCCAGGTTCTTGGTAGTGTTGGTAGTGGTAATGCATACACATATAAGTTAAATTAGTATCTTTTTGAAGAATTTAGTTCTAGGGATTTGTTAGTGACAGCTTCTCACTTTGTCTAGATTGCTTACTTTACCAAATCAGCAGTCATCTCTGTTCTTCTCATTTCCTTCACCATTGTTATTTTACTTCCTTTCATTAATAGAAATGGAGAACTGTAATGCTGTTAGCATTTTCTTCAATTACATCCAAGTTTTTCTATAGATATGACACTTTCAATAAAATGTCATCAAACTTACTATTTGCTTTTTCCTATCTGATTTTATATAACTGATGACAGTTAAATCAAGATAGAATTAATTAAAAAACTTAGATTTGGATTAGACTTAGGTTATTATCAATGAAATAAAGAAAATATTACTTAATTATTAACACAATGAATTTTATCTAATGTCACTCCAGTTATGCAGTACAAAATGCTTTTGAAATAGATTACCATTTTTTTCTTAACATTCACTCTATACAAGACTTTAGAGCAACTCAGCATAGAGGGTTATTGAAGGTGTGTATGAATAGTAAGAATAAGAGGTAAGAGGTGCAGTTTATAGGGATATATGGGGAACACTAGACTTGAACAGGTTAAGATTGTAATGATTAGAGAAACATTCTCTTGGAAATAGGTTCCACAAAGTAGTAGTTCATGCAAAGTTTTTCAAGTGGAACTAACTTTTCACTCCTGGAATACAAAGGAAATGAATGTAGCTTTTTTAGTTTTTTTAGAGTTAAGAGCCCCTAAATACTATTAGTCCAGGAGGCTCTTAAGACCTAAACCTGGCCCTTGTTACAGTAATATATCTTCAAGACATGAAAACAAAACTTTATGAAATCTTAATATTACTTTTAAAGATCAAACAAAATACAGATTTATTGATGTGAGAGTATGATAAAAATTTGTCTTCATACTTGTATAAAAGAATTTCATTTTCAGTAACATTTTTTAAATTTAGAAACAAATGACATTTTTTTATTTCCAATTCATTTGATTTTTCATTGTTTTCTATGTTTATTTTTTAGTTACAGCTAAAATTGTTTAACTGAGTTTTATTCTGTACATATTGAGTAGATGATATAAAAAAGATTTTTGTCTTTTTATATCATCTACTCAAATGCAAATGCAAATCTGCTATCTAGTTCAAAAGCTATTTCCTCATTGAAATTTAAAAGAGTGCCTTATTTTTGCACCAAACTAGAAAAAATTTGGTTGTCTAAAAATATATCTTTTTATATATTTGCTAAAATTTTTGTTAATTTAAAAATAAAAATGAACTCATATGCAAGATTTATCATATTTGGTAATATTTTTCTTCTAACAGATACTTGAATTGAGCGTATCAGTTTTGTGATAAGTAAAAAAAAAGCAAATTAAATATATTTTTAAAAAATTTAAACTTGTAATATTTCCTGTGAAAATATATTAAAAACTTAAACACAGTTATTCAGAGAAAACTTGACATATACACTACAGTTCAAAAATTTCTGATCATCCCTGTTAATTTTTTAAATTGGCCCCCAAAATAGTTGTTTTGTACTTTAAATAAGAGAAAATTATTATACATGGTCAAAAAGAAAAATGAGACATGATTTTTTTTTATTAGAAATTTTATTATAACAAAAAAAAATGCATTTTATGATTATATTTTGTTCTTGTCAAAATATCCTCCTTTAGCCTTTATTACTGCAGTACAAATATTTGGCATTTATTGCAAAAGTTTCTCAAAGTATGAGTTTGATAATTGATTCCATTCTTTTTTCAATGACTCTAAGAGCTCTTTTTCATTTTTTTTTTTCAAGTTCATCTCATGCTAATACTGAGGGCAGCTTAACTTTAGTTTATGTTTTATAGTAATTCTTAAAAATTTATCACATTCTTATCAAGAGTAAAACAGTAAATCTAACAATTCTATACACTCAGGCCACTCAAAGTTATTGATTTATTTCTGCACAATTATTAAATCTTAGTATTTGATTGTAAATGATTCAAGCATTTTGTGAAAATATCTTTTGAAAAGCTTCATTTCATTTGCTTTTCTACTGAGAAAGAAGATTTATTTTTGAATGACCCTTTTTTCAAATCTCCAAACATGCTGTTATTATCAGAGCATGTTGGGGAATTATCATATGCATTGTAAATTAACTGCATTGAAATGAAGACAATAGGATATAATGGATTGATCAGATTTTCATATTGCTGCCATGTAACACTACATAGCTGACCTGTAAAGGGCTTTCTCTTTAGATTTTTCTTCTTTCAATTATTTTGTAAATATTTCTAGGGTTTCATATAGAAACTTCAGAATCTTATGAAAAGAGTATCTTCTTAAGAAGATTTATTTTACAAAATTCTTTTTTTTTTAAATCATAAAGATTAAAAGCAGGCTTAGTGTTATACAGAAAGTTATTTCATATTTAATGATTTAAACTTAGTGTAGAGTTGCTTTCGTGGATATCTTCATAATTTTTGTCATTAGAAATTGTGTAGATTTATTCTTATTAGAAGGTTAAAACCTTTTCTTCTATTGTCCACATGATTTTAATAATATTTTGATTTTTTTCCTTAAATCTATCTTTAAAAATTCAGTTGGAATTCATCAAAATGTAATTAAATGTATTTAATAAATGTATCTTGAATCTAAACTTTAAATATGTCAAATCTATGATAATGGTCAATGTAATATCCATTTTTGTCTTCATAAACTTGATTTCTAGTTAGCAATGTTAGAGTTTTTTTTTTTTTTTAATCATATCACCCCGGGCAAGACAGTAAGGCCACTGGTACGCAGGGGCTACGTAAAATTTTAAAAATAAAAATTGGTTTGGTTATATTTTTCTATAGCTTATGCATAATATTTTTCTGAAATAAACTAATACCTTCTACACTTTATAATCTATCTAACTTGATAGCTTTAACTATCATCAAGGCCAGTGCCTATGATTCTCAATCTCTCTGTCCAAGTTGTGGGTGGGGAGTTCAAGCCTGATGGGGGGAGCAGTGTTTTGTGACCCTTGCTATCTTATCAACATTTGCTTTTTTCTGCTTACATTTATTTATGTTACAAATTAGACTAAACATAAATGACTATTAAAAGATGAAAAATTTTTGCAGATTTTGATGTCATTCTGGGGTTCTTTGTTTTTGGTCAAAATCTATGAATTTATTTTGCTCATGCTAAATCTCAAGAAAAGACTATATAAAATTCACTATTTTTCATCCATAATGTTGAATGTGTCAAAATTATTTTTAACAAGAAAAATCTCAAGTTGATGTAAAAAAATTTCCACAAAACATTGTTGATTTAAGATGGAATAATCCATTATGACATGTCTCTAATTTGTATTTAGATACAGTTTTTCTAGTTGAATTATACACCTATATTGAATATGACCTATTATTGTACATAATTAGGTTACAATAAAATTTGTACTTTTAAGAAAATTGAGTACTGGGCCCATATCATAGATGTGGCATGAGGGCATGAGACCCTTGCGCCAACTTTGATTATGATGTAATATCGGATGAAGCTTGCATTCTTATTATGATTATTAACAAACTAATATGTTTTTATTTTTTTTCAAAGATGTAAATTAAATATGAAATTATTTTTACAGGATTTGTTTTCAAGATTTATTTTTATATTTTAAAAATGTGTGCAATATATATTTTAATAGCTGAATAGAATAAAAAAACAAATTATTCTGTTATTTCAGAAAATAATCTTTCTGGTTAGCTAAAAAAACGATAATCTTATATTCTCTTATGCAAGTGATTGTAAAATACTTAAGAAGTATTTTTTTTTCATTGAGAAAGGATGAATGAAATTGAAAATATATTTTGTATACAATCATCCAATAAAATTAATGCTGTTGACATTTTTATGTGAAATTCTATATTTAATGCAGTACTTGAGTAGATTTTCCTCAGCAGAAATTAGTGTCACTTTTTTTCTATGATGACAGTACTTGAGTCAGCTGAATTTCAACATGGTTTAATTCTTGGTTACAATATATCTGATACATATAAATAATTATGTCTATTAAAAGTTACAAATATATTATGAAGTAATCAAAATTGATGCTAACAAGTTATATATAAAAAAGATACGACCAAGAAATTTTTAGGTATTGCTAGGATGATTTATTGAAGAAACTATTTCTGATCAAACATTAAGATAAATCCCTATATTTGCATCTTTCACAAATAAATTGAAACAAATTTAAGAATTTCCTGAGACCATAAGTTTTCTGTTAGTGTTTCATACTTTGTCAGTTGTAAACTTAAAGATGAAAGAGAATTATTTATTTAGACATATCCAAAATATAAATTACAAACTTTTACATTTTAGTATATGAATTTTGCCAACTTGAAAAGTGATTCTCATTTTTAATTTGATAAAAATTAAATAAGATCACTTATGAGTACTTATAATTACTAATGTATGCTGTTGTTTTGTTTTTTTTTTTCAAAATATTACATGAGGTTAAAAATGTTCAGAGATACTTTTCACTTAAGTTTTTTAATTTTCATAAAAGGAAAGATATTTGACTAAATATGCCCTCAGAAAAAAAGAAAAAAATGCCTTCAGTCAAATTTACTTCAGTTAGTCTATATTTTTCAAAATAAGATTATTTGATTTTAATATTTTAACTGTTTGGTTTCTGTTGAAAAGAAAATAATTCTTAATCTTCTTCACCTGAAAAAAAAATCCCAGTTAATATTAATAGCAAAGAAGATAAAAGTATAAGACTTTTGAAAAATTGAATTTTTATTCTGACTTCTTGTTACTCTCATCAGAAATTATTATGTTAAATTGATATAAGAATGATATTCTAAAATGAAACCAATCATTAGTAAATTTTCTCTTTACTCACCTTATCCTATTGAAAATAGCTTTTATAGATATGGCAGTGAATATATACCAAATATATGCTTTAAAATTTTCAATGGTTTTATAATATTTAAAATTAGTACTGTAATTAAGCAATGTTGAGCCTGGTCAGTACCTATATGGGTGACTGCTTGGAAATACGATGTACTGTAAGCTTAGATGTGTGACAGGAGTAATGCACTGTGTCTAGAAATGAGAAATCGATGAGCCAAGTTCAAATTCCAGTCGAGTTCATTGAACTTTGTTACATCCTTGAAAAAGGTATGAATCCATCTCTTCTCCTTGCTATGGATTAAACAGCAGGACAGACTGGGTCCTATAGCCTTGGTTGGCAACAAGTATACTGCAGAAAAAATAGCAGCCTACTGTGGGAAGTCTTCTGCTTAGTCAGTTATGAAATGAAAGAAACATGATCCTCGTAGCATGTATCATGTATGACACTTGACTTATATAAGCTATAAATAATGTTAGCATAAAACTCAGATTGCATTTGACATTTAAACACTATAACATTTTTATTTCTTGCATTATTTCACTTGAATATTTTTCTTTAGTCTACTCTCTCAAGTAATTCAATTTTTTTTAGTTTTTTAAAATCTAAAAATATGGTAAAATTTAACATGTTTGTAGACAGCTAATTAAGCTAATTTTTGATCATCAAAAAGTATCACTCTACATGACAAAGTCATCCATTTATATAAAATACAATGTGTTTCCATATGTAGAAGATGGGTAACAATTTTCTACATCACCAGAAAAAGAAATAGATCTGTATAGAAAAGGATGAATCTTCTGTTTATATTTACAATGATGTAGAAATCATTCTTTTGATAATGTAAAAATTGTAATTATTTGTTATTTGTTCCATTTCATTTTCAAGCTGTATTTAATATTAAAAAGAAAATTTTTGAAAGTTTTTGCTATTTTTATAAATACAACACAATTAGAGAATTATATATATAAATATATATATATATATATATATATATATATTTATTTATATTTACATTTGCACATATATATGTATATATATGTGTGTGTGTGTGTGTGCAAATGTAAATATACAGGTAAAATAATTTTGTACAATGTATATAAACAATAAAACATCTCTACATGTATAACTTTTTAATATGGCCACATATATTCATATAATTTGGAAATAGAAAATTCCAAGCAAGTTCTCCCCTTTAACATAAATTTCTCTGTGTGTGTGTATGTGTGTATAAATCATGAGAATTACTTACTGCCCTGCTCTGTTCTCTCCAACCATCTGTCTTGTGTAATGAGAAGTGAACATAAATGGTAGAGGAAGTGGGGCAGAGTGTCAGTGCAGTTTGGCAGTGATCCTTGAGGCCAAATTGATGTCATGCATTGTTCATATTATTCTCAGAGGCCACACCAAATCAAAGCATATATCATATAACCTTGTATGTTGAACCGTTTATGCATAACAAATGGGCAGACAGGATCAGGCCAATGATAGAATTATACTCCTGATATTACTTATAAATCTAGAGAAAATATTCTATTTTATAAATATTCTTTGCTATTCTTGCTAGATATCTTTTTACAAATGATATCCTGACCTAAGCATTCTAAAAGATTCAAAAGAAATTATCTGATCCAGGATATTCAGCAAAAGTAGAATGTACACAATTGGATTTTGACTTCTCTTCTTAAGATTGTCTTTGTTTTATCTATTTATGGTACCGAAAGATACTTGGATTCATATATTTTTCACTTTATTGTTGTAGTCTTTATACAGGAATGTATAAACCAAAGTACACTACCAGCCATAATTATCAGGAAATCCTATTTAAAAGAAATTATGTATTTCATACTATTTTAATATTAATTGCCAAGTGAATAATTCTAAATAAAAATAGAATGGTTCTTTTGTTAATACTACACAATATACTACACAATATGAACTGTTCTGGTGTCCAGTTTTTGTGCTCTCTTCCTCATGCTAGTCTCTTCTTCTTATTGGCTGGCCAAAGCAAAGGCTTCCTGGCTGCCTTGTAAAATTTTGCAAAGTAATAACAACAAAAGAACCATTCTATTGAAAGGGAATGAAAAAACTTTAAAAGGAACTGGAAACCTCATCTTAGGATGGAAACAATAATATATCTCTACTGTTGTTCAAAAGACCAGATGATATGTGGACATATCTACTACTATTGAGCAAAATAAAATATAAATATTAAATAAAATTCCAGAATTTAAGCAGAGACCTTACAAGTATAGTTTTGAAATAGATTTAGAAGGAACCTGAAATTCAATCCTGGACAATAAACAAATGATAAATCTCTACTCCTGTTCAAAAAACCTTTGTTTATTTTGATCCATTTTTAAAAAAGAGAGAATTTCTCAAATCAAAGTTTTCATCAAACATACAATACTAACTGGTTAGATTTTTCGATATTTTATAGCTAGCTGTAAGTTTTGCAATGGGAGGGAAGGCTGCATCAAACAGTTAAGTTATTAAGTAAGGTGTAATTATACACTAACATTATTTTATAAAAGTAAAGAAACTTTCAGTACAAATTCATAGATGTTCAGAGATTTTGGACAACAAATTGTTATTGTTGTTTCTTGGTTAGTGTTAAGAAAATGCCCCCAAATTTTTCATTTTTGCAATGTTACTCCTTAAGTTTTTTTTTGTTTTTTTTTATCAATTGACCCCAAGCAAGGTAATAATGGGAGTGAAAAGACTTCAAAAGGAATTGGAAACCGAAAAAAATATTTTTGTGTATGTGTGTCTTATCTGAGGTTGTATAATATGAAGATCATATTTGTACAGGTTTTACATCTCATGAAATATGAAAATTCATGAGTTACATGATGATGATGAGCAGACACACAAAGAACTTTTATACTTTTTGGAAGAATATCTAAAAGTCTCAAATTAAACATTAACCAGATAAAGTCATATCTTTTACCAAAGATATTTTTTCAAATATACAATTTTCTTTTTGAAAATAAATTGTAAGTTTTATAATCATGTAATCTATTTTAGTAATTGCTAATAGTATATACATGGGTTTGCTGGTCATTAGCTTAAAATTATCTTTATTTTATTTTAATTCCATTTCTTCATTGGTTTTAATAATTTCAGGGTCAGTTATTCTTCAGCTATGGG
This sequence comes from Ascarosepion bandense, assembly GCA_037127315.1. Lineage (NCBI taxonomy): Eukaryota > Metazoa > Mollusca > Cephalopoda > Sepiida > Sepiidae > Ascarosepion > Ascarosepion bandense. The sequence goes on along the minus strand of JBBBDQ010000536.1, from coordinate 799,296 downwards.
GTTGATGTAGAAGTTGGCAGCATTCTTTCAGATAAACCTTTTGTTATTTATGACATCATTATTCAGTCATCAAAGTATTTACTTTAAATTTCTGTTACTTTATGGCATCTTTTTTTTATCATTTCACCCCAAGCAACGCAACAATGCCTTTAGAATGCAAGGGGTCACAGGGAGTGAAAGAAAAAGAGAAGATTGAAAATGGGGAGGATTGAGGAAAGGATTAAAAAAGAACAAAGTTTAAGAAGACATAAGATGGTGATTGACATTGTATTTAAATTTTTGAAGATTGTCGTTATCAGGGAAGATAGAAATTGGAAAAAGGTGAAAAGTGCAAGAAAATAAACTGTTAGAGTAACTAGCCAAATTGTATCATAAAAGAATGATTTTGTCACTGGTTCAATTAATTTTTCAATAAATTATTTAATAACTTGTAACAACTGACTATAGAATATTTACTAAATGGAATAATAATTTAGGATGACTGATCTGGGGAATACAGCACATGTTTATCCTGGATCATTATCATTTGTTGCATCACATTTGTAATATACGGATAGGAATTGGCATGCAACAAAATAACTGTTTAATTTCTTACCCCAAAAAATGTTTTTTTTCTTCAACTGTGTCATTTAAATGAGCCAGTTGTTTAGCAGTTTGCCTAGGCTTTAACAACTTGTAATAAAGTATTGCCTTTTAATTCCATCAAACAGTTTGAGAATTGGAAGACTAACTTGAATCTAACTATGATTTCTTATATTATGAATTCTCATAATAAATCCAGTGATGACTGTCACCAAAAATGACTTTTCTGTCAAACAGGATGAGAAAGACTATTGTTTCAATGCTGACACATGTTCCTATCTGTAAGTTTATCTAGAACCCATTTTATTAACTTTATAACATTTCATAAGGTTTGTAAACATCATATTATTGTGGATTGGTTAATCTCTAATGTTACAATATTGTCTAGTTGACACTGCATTTCCCCAGATTAATCATGAAAAGGAAAGTGTTCAATGTGCATTTTACATTTCATCAAACTAATGTACAATTATCACTTTTGTGTAAACAATTTTTAATGAGTAGGAGATTTATAAGGAATGTATAGCAGAAATAAAGAGCTTCAAAAACATTTCTAAGATTTCCCTAACATTGTGCAAAAGTTGGACCTGAAATTTTTTTCATTTAGTCCATAATTCTATTATCATTGCTTTACCCACTTCTGATAATCCACTTACAAGTAATTTCATTTGCTTTCCTCACTCACATTGTATGTTTTTTCTTTTACAAATATTTTTTCTATAAATTATTTCTCAGATACATTTTAGTCTCATTAATTTTTCTCTTTTGTGTTTTGATTACAATTTTTCTCTATCATGCACTTTATTTTTTCTTTTTTTGTGTGTTTTACACTAATCTCAAAAATATTTCCATTATTTTTATTCATTTTATTGCATGAGTTTATTCTTTTTTTAATTTGTTTATTTACACAAAATTTTAATCCACTTGTTTTTTTATGCTTTTTGAATATATTTTCTTTATCAATAGAATAATCCATGGTAATCTTAGAACAAATCTAAATTATTGGTTATCCCTTTAGTGGAAAGATCACTGACATCCAGGTCAGAATTATTAGACTTTTGCAAGGTTTGATTCAATCTGCATTTGCCTCACTTGTTTTAGTGAGCTTATCTCCAACTGTGGCTTGTTATTTTCCATAGGATTAGTAGTATTCTACGCTTGAATGATTGCCTGTAGTTATCTTTCTACAAAGTCAACTCTATTGACTTTGAATTTTCTGAACACTATCTAAGACTTTGGCTGCTGTACTTTCTTAAAGTAAATACATTACAGAACTCATCTTCTGCAACAACAATACATGTCAACCTATATATTCTAATTCAAAAAAGTTCCTTCTGCTGCTTATTTTATTTGAATAGAATAGCACTATAAAATCAGCATATTAAACTTGAATATAAATCACATCCTTTTTTATGCTTCACTATTTTAGGTTTCGTTTTCACACTAACCACTTTCTGTTTTTAAGTAAAAAATTGAATGTGGATCAGAAAACAATTTTGTTCTATAACTTAAGTCAACACAATAGTATTTTTAAAAATTACTATTTCTAATGAGATTACTGATCATTATGAAAACCTGTTTGTATATATCTCACTCTGAGCCAAAAGATGAAGAAGCAAAGGTTTCATTTCTTTGGAATTTCTTATTGCAAGATTATTGCACTCAGTCTCCATGAAATATATTAAAAAAATTTTCAAAGACTGATAAAAGTTCTATTTATGGTTTCATTGAAAAATTAGATTTTCTCGTCAATAAGCATCATCTTGAAAGCAGACATCTGTATGAATTCTGAAGTTTTATTCTCATAAAATAGTTTATAAAAGTTATTTGAGGACAGCATTTGGAGAAATATCAATTTATTCATACAAATTCAAATCAAATCCTTTGAAGTTTTGGCTATCATATAAACATATTTTTCCCTTTATTTTTTATTGCTATAAACCCTTGTCATTTTTGGTTAAAAATGTTCTTTTTACTTTTCATTGAAAACAGAAACAAAAATATTGTTAAAATACTGAAGAATATATATTTGAAATGATGTTTTAAAAAAAACATTTCTTAAAAAATAATCATCCTTGTTCTTTTTTTAATATTGATTTGGTAAACATAATTACCATTTTCTTAAATAGGCCCTCAAATAATTTGATTTATATGCTAGACTATCTAAATATATACTAAAAAATAAAACCTGTCTGATTAGTACTTCAATAGGGAAACATTTAAAACCTAATCGGGAGCATGACAAAGATGAGAGCTCAATTTTTGTACTGATGATGAGAGAGACTATGTCAATGACATAAGTATTCATAGTTGGGATAAGAATGATCTTGAGCAGAAAATCAACATCCTCTACTAAGTATTCCAAGAAAAAGAACTCCAGATAAAATCTTTCCAAAACAAAAACAATGGTCTGGAATTTAAATTAAAGCAATGATGGAATCCATCATAAAAATTCAGGATTTGGACTTAGCAAATACTAAACACTTAACTTACCTTGGTATATGGATCAGTTTAGGAGCAAAGGAAATTGAACATGGAATCAGCTGCACAAGAAGTAGTTTTGCACAACACTACCAATTGCAACAAAACTAAATATTTTCTCAAATAGCCTCTTCAGATCAAGATTTTCTTATGGATGTCATGCATGACACCAAACCTGTTCAAAAATGTCTAAACTTTCAGCTGTATGATTTCAAAGATCAATAGTTAAAAAAATGGCTTTGAATAAGTGAAGCCTGTAGATCTTGGCAAAGATCATCCTTCTTTGAACATTGTAGACTAGCACTACAGACTGACAAAGAACTGTACCAAATAAAAGAAACCATATCACTTGAAGACTATCAACAGCAGCAACAACTAAAATGTATAACACACATAACTTAAAGCAACAATAATGGTACAATCAAGATGTTGACATTCTACACTACTTCAAATAAAAAGCTAGGAAAGAAACCCACATCAATATTTGGAAGAGAAACAACAACTACTGGATTTGAAAAAAATTTTTTCCCGTTTGAAGGGTAAGATTTTATAAATTGTAACTAAAAGTAGTATTTGCTGCTTGGTCAGTAAATGCTGAAATGCTGAATATTTGCTGAAAAAGAAATAGCTAATATAATATTTTTTATTCAAAACACCTACAAACTTTTATTTCATAGTCATTTTTTACATGCATTTTCACATTCTTCAATTTTTATTATCATCAATGAATTCTTAATTTTCTCTTTAATTATATTAATGATTATACACTTAGTAGATCTCACATATTCTACAAGTTATAGATATAGTTCTATTTTGAGATGAGAATCTTTCTTCTTTATGATAAAGAAATAATAGTCTAAAAGTTGTCGGCTGGAAATATTATACTATTGACTTACATTCAAAAGTACATAGTGCACTATTGTCATTGTTTGTCTAAAAATATTATTATCTAAAACTTCACAAAGTGAACACTTAACTTTGGATGGTATTGACTGGAATTCTCCAATATTTGCAGCAAATAAGAAAGTCTATAATCATCAAAAATAATTGATTACAGGACTACTTCTAGTTTGGAAGCAAGTCATATATATATATATTTTTATATTAAATGAGCAATCTTACAGAATTCAATTGAACTTCTCTCATTGATTTCTAAAGAATCAAAGTTGCAGAAACAGCTTGCCATATTCTGTCATACTTCTCCAGTTGCACTAGAAATAGAGATCAAATCTGATTTTGAAGAAAAACTATATACAGCTTAATCCATGACACAACATAACAGGTCAGGAAACACTTGGTGTCATTTGTCAAACTGAGCTACCAGAGATCAATACCTGAAGCCATTTATTAATTTTTTAGTCTTGAAATCATTCAACTTATAATTAACTTCATACAAATACACATTAATTTTAAAGTGTTTTTTTATAAATGCTAATTGCTTATTTATGGTGCATATTGTTAATTTTGATATTGCAGGATAATTATTATCAGTTATGCAACCTTTTCTATTTTTTTACTTTTGAAATTGAATATCAACAGAAAATATGTCATCAAAATCATCATTAAACTTAGAACATTTGAGTTTTGAGATAAATTTCCTTGAATATTCATTTTGGCACATTTAGATATCAAAAGGAGAAAAAATGAAATTCTACTATATGCTGACTAATAACACTTTTATTTTGTATATATGTTCTGTTATTCCAACACACTGGTTCAGCCTACCTTCTCCTTTTTGTGTTTTTCTACCTGGCTCTAACAGGGTACAACACTATAAAATACAGAAAATTTATGAGTTCAGCTACTTATATTTACGATCTTTCTAGCTTCTTATGAAAAAGTTTTAACCTAATTTATCAATAAGTTTTTGCATTAAGGCAAAAATCTTTTCATCTAGTCTATGACATGAATATTTATCATCTTTAAACTAGTAATACATGTATACAGAAATTAACAGTATGGAAAAATAGATAGAGATTTTTAACAAATAATGAATATTTCTATTTTTGCTGAATCATGAAAATATTATAAAATGATTATTTTAGTCCAGTATCCTTGGATTTTTCTAAACAGAAGTAAATTCAATTCCAGTTTAACATTTTGGTAATTGATTTCAAAGTTTGTAAAAACTAGACAAAAACAAAGCAAGTGAATGTAAATTAAGTAATCTTGATAATAAAATTATTTCTCCTTCCAAAAGTAAATGAATATCAGAAAATATCAAAGATTAATTTCCTCTTAATAATAATATTAACAATTTCATGGAAAAAGTTCATTTTTATTAAGTTTGAGGCCTTTTTTTTCATACTATGCTGAACCACATGAGGTAAAGGGTTGCAGTGTAAGATGTAACAGGTATAGATTATTGGGATATGTAAAGAAGATAATGGCTAACCCTAGACTTGAACAAATTAAGATTGTAGTAATTAGAGAAGCATCCTCCTAAGAGTCAGTTCTACAATGTAGCAGTTCGGGGAAAAAAATTATTTGAGTGGAACTTACATCTCATCAATGAAATACAATAGAAATGAAGGTGAGCAGTATAGAGAACTGACCATTTTTATTTCCATTTTCCACGTTTTGCATGTACATGTTCCACTTGATGTCTGGATTGAGTTTAAGTCCTCTCCGAAATGACACCAACAAACACAGACAAAAATTCCAGATTCACTCACTGATGATGAAATATAACTAGTTTGATTTAAGAGGTATTGAATATGGTCAGTCAGTTTTCTTCCACTGAGCTGTTAGTATTAGATCAGATGAGAGATCAGCTGCTAGGCTAGGGTCATCTAGAATTCATTTGAAAAAAATGTGTAAATCGCCTCATTTTATAAAAATGTAAATTTCTAAATAAAATGTTTGGAATGTAGCTTTTTGTTTCCATAACCTTTTAGATTGTAGTATTGGTAACCATAAGTGGGAGGAGTTTAAAATCTATCCATAAAAAAAAAATTTCTTTTTAAAGATTTTTAAGTGGTCTTAAATTTTTGATCAGGAGTGTATAATCAATAATTTAAATCATAACATCTTCATTATGTGTCATTGGTAAATTGACTTATGTACAAGCATTGATTTAATATTATTTATGCAAATGCAGATACACCACCATTTACTTCCATCTAAATAGAAAATCTGCCAAGGCTGACAAAGTAAACCAGGCTGCTGCTCTTGAAATGGACTTTTAATCAGTGGTTAACTGGAGCAAGAAATGACTTGTAAATTTTAATACCTCCAAAGTAAAACTGCTCTACTATAGCCACCATAGATAAATTTTCCTGCTAGCCATCAGGAGAGCAACACAATGCACCTCCTCAGCCTCACTTTTTCAACACTTGAAGTTCAGTGTCGGCATTGAATTTATAGCTGTATCTACTGCTAGGAAGGTTGAGTCACTATGTCAGACCAGAAAGTTTTTCTTGTCAGAAGACATCTTGCACATTTATAAATCTACCATACATCAGTGCATTGAATACTATTGATATATCTGGTTCGGTTCTTCTGCTATATATCTTGAGGTTCTTGATAAAATCCAAAGAAAGTTCCATATTGTAATTGGTCCTGTCTTGGCATCTTGACTTCAGTCACTTCCTCACTGATGTGACGTAGATTCTCACTGTTTTTTTTTATAAATATTTTTATGGAAACTGCTCTGTCGAGTTTTTTTTTTCCTGGTGCCCCATCCTTGTGAATTTAAGTGTGCTACTAGATAGGCATCTAAGTCCCATCCTTTTACTGTTGAATAAGTGAAATGTAACTGCTGCTTTTACTTTAACAGTTTCTTTTCTCACACTTCCCACCTGTGGAACTCCCTTCCATTTACTTGCTTCCCCGATAGCTAAAATCTCCAAAACTTTAAATGCAATGTCAGTTGCAATCAACTATCGTCTTAAATCCTGTTCATCTTTTATCCTTTTTTCAATACCCACCGGATCCAATCTTTTCTCTCACTGTAACACTCTAAACACGAGTGCCAGTCTTCCCTTGCTTGAGCTGAAATGATTAAAAAAAACATATAAAATTTAGTAAAATTCATTTTAACAAAAAGTTTCAAAGTATCTCATTTTTCTTCAATTTACAAAAATTATTTTCAGATATACTTGTTTTATTTTTTGGTTTCTTTACATATACGATTTTTTTATTTCACAGTAACAGAAATAGGTTTGCACTAAAAACGTTTTTATAGCATTTATCTCACTTTACTAGCACAAATGAATAGAAAGCCTTTTGGTTATAAATCTGTGTTTATATTGTTCAAAAACAAAGTTTTGTCTCTATTGAATTTATTCTTTGTAAAACATAAGAAATATCAGGAACGATTGTTTCCATTCACTTCTAAATGGTTCTTGATCCTGGCAACAATTTTATTCTCTTTTGTTGTCTTTTTCTTAAGCACATTAAGATATTTTGATTCCCTCTTGATGCTATGAATAAAATCCAACCATAAAATTGTAAACTGATCATTCATGTTTTACATATATAAGTCCACTTGTGTGTCAGTAAATGATATTTCTTGTTCATTCCTCATTTTTATCTCACATTCAAATACATTGTCTATATATGTGACATTTTTGAATTGTGCAGTGATGTAATAAGAAATCATAAACTGCTGAAATTTAAAAATAAATTAATTCTATGTTCTATTTCCTTTCTGTAATGTTTATTTTCCTTCTTTTCATCTTGGATCAGACCATCTTTATATTTCTGTGTCAAGGGTAAAACCAACATACAAAGAAAACTGTTTTTTCATACAGAAGCCTATAATAATTTAGTTCAGGGAACAGGTTTGGGTGATAGTCATTCAAAACCATTCCTTTTGATTTTCTCAAAGTATTTTATTGATATTATTTTCATAATTTCATTTACAAATTCAATCCACCCAAAATATTATTAATTGTTCAAGTGTTTGTTACTGACATCTGCTAGCTTTTTTCTGATATGAGTATATTCATTGCAAAGACTACTTAAATGAGTTAGTTATCTTTAAATTTTATACAATAATTTGTTTTAATCTTAAGAAAACTATCAGTGCACTCTCCATGTTTTGTTTATCTGCTTTACAAATATGAGAAACATGCTAATTAAGTTCAGATTAAGTAGAAAAGGGTTGTTTTGTTTTTTGTTTTTTTTTTCAGAGCATGCCTTGAGAAAAATGAATTATTCTTTTATAATAAATGACCCTTATGTTCCTGAATCTTAGTAATATAATTTTGAAATACATTGGTGTATTGTTCAACAGGAGTAAACAGACAATTTTACATGTAAATTCTTAGTTTTCAAACTTTTATTTTAGATATTTTTACTAAAATACAATGTGAAAGCAAGATTTAATATTCTAAGTGCTTACAACAATAGTGATATTAATCCTCTTTCTCATAAAATCAAATGCACCCATCACAATTAGTAACTATTCAAATATTTTTAATACTTGAAACATTGTTACATTTTACTTTAAAGCTTGCTCTTCAACACCAGGAAATGAAGACTCAGATCTACTTGTAAAATTGTATTTTTTTCATAGGCTTTGTCATGATTTAAAAATACTACCAATTTCTCTGAATTCTTATATATCAATTTCTTTTAGGCTTCAAATTCCCAAAGAGCTACAACTTCCAGTGACCAAAGCTGACATCAATAAAGCAAAAGAGCTGACAAAGAGGCCATACATTAAGACACAAAAGACTTTCTTACATGAGGTGAGACACTCATTCATTTATTACATTCTATTTTTTCGAAATAGAGCCTTAAAATTTACATATGTCATATTACTATACACTTAGCCTTTTTCTTATAACAAAATTAAATTTTGTTACTGGCTTTCATTTAACTTCATACTTTTCTTATGTTACATAACTTTTACTTTCATAAAATTTTAATTCTGGTTTCAAATGGAAATTTGTGTCTCTACTTTGACTTTTTTCTGTTCTTACTCAAAGCTATTTTGTTACTTATATAATTTTGTTTTGGGTATGACAATAAACTACACCCAGCAGCAAGGCCACCAATTGGGAGATTGGGGGTCTTGAGAGCATAGAACCACTTCTTATCTTTCTGCTGTTGTTCCCAGGTTCACCCTGACCTAGGTTGGTAGCACATGTTAGTCCCAGCTATGGTCAAATAGGGACCCCCCTACACCACTCATACAAATATCAACAGTACATTTTTATAACAAGATGACAATCAACACTAAAAAATATAAAAATAAGGAGTGAAGGTTGTTAAAATAATAACAATATCATAGGAAAAAAATAATCCTTTTGTCACTCTATTATTTTGCAGGTACAAAGGTCCAAGATTACCAAATTTTTTGAAAAAGAATTACCCTTTGAAATTACCATAAATTTTTATTTCATATATATATATATATACATAGAGAGAGAGAGAGAGAAATTATTAGTATTATGATGATAATATATGAGACTGCAAATTGAAAGCAACGTGAAGTTTGTCACTTTGTCATCAACACTCTATCTCAAAGTCAATATCGATCATTTTACAACAAAGAACTTGTTTACCAAAATACTTTCATCACTGAAAAAAAATCAACAATCGGCACTAAGCATCATCACAACTCAACACACACACACACACACACATATATATATATATATATATATATATATATGTATGTTTCAGGGAGAAAATGTTACTTATTCTATTTAAACAAATACTTAAAACAAAGTTCATCAACTGAATATTATTAACTTCTATAATAGGAACTTAGGATTATGTAAAAGTTTATAATTTTTCACTATGCACTCTAGGAGATTATAACAAAATCAGAATGTTATTTAAGGTGACATTAAATAATAAAATGACCACATTAAACTTATTCAGAAACATCTCCACTTCATACTTATTGAATGTCTGGTTTAATTTAAAATTTTAATTTTAAAAGACCATATTTAATTCATAAGATTTTTTTTTGGTGATACCTTGTAATTTCATGTTAATCTTTATAGTAAAGTGGGAAAATAGATAACTCAATAATTTATTATCCATTTTCAATTTAAGTATAAATAAAACCAATTTATTATTTTAAAAAAATAAGCACAAAATTAAATATTTATTCATATATTTGGTAGGAAAGCATAAGCTAATAATATATGGGTATTCTGAAAATATAAAATGGTAAACTAAAATGCTAAAAAAATAAAAGAAATAAAAGAATTCTGATATATTGTTTTACTTTTTGAAAAGGTTCAGTTCTAGTTGATATTACTTTTGAGTTGGCATCAAGTAGAATAGCGTTTCCATAGAGAGAAGTGAAAATCAATTCCTCCAAACTCTGACTTGAGGACAGAAGAAAAAATTACGACTAAATTCTTAACGTTGTTGTAGTGGAAGTAACAGCAAGTAGAAAGCTTTCTAAACTTCAAGTACTCAAGATGAATGATAGGTTTGTTCATATATGCTTGGTTGATTTCAGTATAATATGGCATTCTTACATAAACCATACATTCAATAAGTATGAAGTGGAGATGTTTCTGAATAAGTTTAATGTAGTCATGTGTTGTTTTTTTTTAATGTCACCTTAAATAACATTCTGATTTTGTTATAATTGACTAAATAACACAAAGTGGGCACATTGCAGCTTTTTCAAATATTGAATTGTAAAAGATCTTTTGTTTTTTCAAAATCCAATTTTTATTGAACTCTTAAAGGCTTTCTAATATCTTCAACAAAATTATCTAACTTGAATGATAAGTAACAGTTTGAATAAATATAGTAAACATGATTTCCTTCAAATACTTTAAAATACATTTAAGAAGTTCTTAATATAAATCCTATACTTTCAAGATTCTTTGAAAAGTTTGTTGTTCTTAAAAATTCTGTGTTATGAGATCATGAAGGATTTTCTTATAATCTTTACTTATATAGCCAATCTGATCTGAATACTTAACTTTACTGCTACAAAATGAACAAATACTGATTCATGCATATATGTGCATACAGTAGTTACAATAAAGAAAATAATCTCCTTCAAAGAGATTTGTAAAGATTTAGACATAACAAAATAACAACTTCAATTTTGATTAAAATATAAGTATCACTCAAACATTCATATTTCTAATAAAAGTGATGGCAATGTTTGTGCCAGCAGAAAAAAAAAAACACAGTGTCAAAAGGATGGGTATTTCCTTGACAATGCTATTACTGTATACCCTTTTGACTCCCTCAGCAATGATTATAAAAATTTGTGAACCAAGTACAATGTGTTCAGTTTGAAATTCCAAGCACCTGAAAAAGGCTGCAGCAGACAATGGCCAAAATATCATAAATATGGCAATAAAGATGAGGACAACAGTCCAAACAATGTAAATAATTCAATATTTATTGTTTACTTTTTATAAAGATTCATACCATTTTATAAAGAAATAAATTTAAAAAGAAATCTTTTTATTCAAAAATTTATAAAAATTTCAAAATTATCAAAATATGTAAACCAACTTCAATACAATATTTAATATTTACCAATTTATAAATAACTACAAAAACATTCATTCTAATTGGTTCACATATTTCTATAATCTTGCAAACATAAAATTATCCTTGTAAACAAGAAGTCTAATTAATAAATAGTGCTTAATATCTTTGTTATTGATTCTCAAGAATTAAGAAAACATATAAATCCACTTTCATAACTTGGAGTTTTATTAAAATTCTGATAAAATTTTTTTTAACAAGAAACATTGCCAGGGGCATCAAAAGTATATGCAATAACAGATATGTCAAGAGAATAACTTTTGTTTTGACATACAATTTTTTGCAGACACAAAGTTTAAACATAGCTAAAATGAACTTGTCATCAGTAGATATCTCCAAACAGCTATTTATTCTACCATTTAATCAGTCTTTTGGTTTTCCTAACAAATTGTCTTTAAATGAAATAATCATGTGTTTTTAGTTTTAATCCACTGTTTCTTTATAATTGTTCAATGTGATTAAAATATTTAGAAGTCCCTTCATGCTAAAAGAACATTGTATATAAATGATGAAACTCATTCCTTTTCATATTTTCTGTTATAATAATGGAATCTTCTTTCTCACTATATTGTTAAGTAGTATTGTTTTGGTTTCATTTTGATTCATCTGACATTTATGCAGAACTATAGGTCACTGATGTTCTTATAAGTAATTGTCAGAAATAGGATAAGCTACTTTTAAAACGGTGGGAGAATAAATTTTTCTTACTCATCATTATTATGAGAGGAAATACCATTTACAAAGACCAACTAAAGATGTTTTAATATTATTAAGTGAAGAATTAAGTCTTCATTATAAACAGTGTGCTTAACTCTTAAAAAACTCACTTTCTAATTTTATAACAGCAACAATATATTTGTAAAGATGTAATTAATAGGAGGGTTTTTATATATCTCTTGAAATTTGTCTGAAAATTTGTTTTTCATGCAAGGTTTCATTTCTCAAACAACCAAGCTAAATGTTTAAATTTTTTAGTGTATCTCATGCAATGCTATTAATAGTAAACTATTATTTTCATTCCCTTTTCTCTCAACTGAAAACAAATATTAAATTCTCCTTATTATTAATTGAAAACAAATTAGTAAATCAAGAAAGTAATTTTTTATTGACAGTATTTATAACTGCTCACTGCTACAGTATCTTTATACTAGATTTCTTTTCTACAATCAAAAACATATTTCTAGATAATTTCTTTCCGATGTGGTTTCCCTCTGTCTTTTCTACAAATATGTATTTTCATAGCAACTGTTTTAGTGAGCTTTTTCCCTTTGTACCCTCAAATATACGAGTTTAAGCATGCTAATAGATTGACATCTAGGTCCTACCTTTTTACTGTTAAAATAGCTAAATACAACTGCAACAGTTCCTTTTCTTGCACTTCCCACTTTTGGAACTCTCTTCTGTTTCCTTGCTTCCCTGATAACTGCAATCTTCAAAAATTTAAATGCAACATGAATTGCTATCTTCTGTTTTTTTAAACTATGTTTACCTTTTATCCTTTTCTCAATCGTCCCTATACTCAGTCTTCACTTTTTTCCCTAGTCTGTCAGTCAGTCTCTTTCTTTCTTTTTTCTTGTCGGCCAGCTGTAGTTACCTTGGTGTATAGGTCACACTGGCTATTTAATTGACTCTCCCATGCCCCAGCATTCTCTGGCCAAAAAGTTAAAAAATTATTTTTTTTCAACTCACTGGCAGAAACAATGTGTGTTTTGGGATGGAATCAAGTCTTGAACATTATTAAAAATAAGCCATTTTTTTTGTTCGTTTTTTGCCTAATTTTTGCTTAATTTTAAACTTTTTATGCATAATTGAAGGATTGGTTTTGTTTTTTAGCAGAAATTTCTTTGACTGGACTTTAACTAAGTTAATACTTAGCAAGTCACCAACCTTTTTTTTTTTTCCTCCAATTGGAGTAGATAGACTAAACTATCGCCCGGTTCACACTCTATTGAACAGGTGAAGAGGCTCATCCCTTGTTCCCTGTTTAGAATGTGGTTTTCGGCTTCCTCTTTTCCAATCTTTTTACTCTTTTCTTTTTTTTTCCAATTGGAGTAGATAGACTAAACTATCGCCCGGTTCACACTCCACCCACATCTATTGAACAGGTGTAGAGGTTCATCCCTTGTTCCCTGTTTAGGATGTGGTTTCCGGCTTTCTCTTTTCCAATTTTTCACTCTTACATAGCCCCCTGCGCATCAGTAGTGGCATTACTACCTTGCTTGGGGTGATATGATTAAAAAAAAAAAAAAAAAAAAAAAAACTCTCTGTAACCCCCTGTGTACTAGTGGCATTAATGCTTTTCTTGTAGTGAAAAGAATGATTAAAAATATATTTGGCTAAAAACAATTATTGAAAAATATTTAAATATACATAAATGAATAAATGCCCAACCTTTTGACACATTGTTTTTTGGTTTTTTTTTTGGTTTTTTTTTTTGCTGGCACAAAGGTTAAATACAAAGAAAATTATAGTGCAATTATTTTAAAAATATAAAATATCCACAGATAAATCTGTTTAATTTCCAAATGCAAATCAAGTGCCTTCTCACTCCCATTAGAGGAATCTCTTTTTGATTGATTACATCTTCAAGGATGTAGTATTTCTCATTGCAGATTGGTGTGGTTATTTAGCTCAAAGGTAGAGGTTTTGAATTCAGAGCTGACTTTCCTAGACCAGTAGCCACCCAAGGCTAAAGGACCCAGTCTGTCCTGCTATTTACTCATAGCTGTGGGAGGGGATACATGGAATCACACCTTTTTCAAGGGTATTTGCATGTAAGTGAATGTCACAAACTTGACTGGAATTTAAACTTGGCTCTCTGATTCCACAATCTGAATCATTATCTGTTACTCCACCATGCCTTCTGCTCAGTTTACCAAAATAATATTCAAAAGCATGATTTACTAACCTATTTTCTACCAAGCACATGTTTAGTCATGATTTTCTCTTAAAGAATAATAAAAATGGAAAGTATTCATTGAAAAATTAAAATGGTTCTATTTTATACAATTCAACTAATACATACACCAGAATATCTATAGGTACCTCCACTCATTTTCAATACCTAAGTTTTAAATTGAATTTTTAAAAATAAAAAAAAAGTTTTCTTAAAGCTTTACTTTTAGCTTAATTGAAAGCTAAATGATTAAATTTACTATTTTCAGTAAGCAAAATACTTTGGTGGAGTTTAAACAGAAATTATATTGATAGGAATCTAAAATTTTGAGATTTTAAAAAAATTTTTCAATTTTTCAGCCATTTTTGAGTGATGACACATTTGTAAACAAAAGTTAATTCTCAGTTTTAAAAATCTTGCAAAAAAAGATATACATCTGTGACAAGTTATTTTTGGAAAATTAGCAAATTTAAAGTTAGATTAATCTGATTTGAAACAAATATTATTTGTTTATGGGATGAAATTTAGAATAAATGTATTTCTTAATCATAGAGGTCTGATCTTGCTGACCTTTCCAGTAGGTGATGACAGCTTGTTGCTAATCATTTAATGACTCTGGCCAAGTATGGTTGACCAGAATTGACATAAATTTATGAAACCTAAGTGAATGTTTCATAAGGGAAATACTTGACTTTTAGAATGATATAGCATTTATGGCCTACTATAAAAAAAGACAGATCTCTGCGCACAAAAAAACTGTTTGAATTATTTTAAAATCTTGGTGCATGAGGATTTGTATTAACCTTTTCAATTTTTGATTGGTAAATATAGTATTCACTTATTAATTTAATAACCTAACTGGGATGATAACTGGAAGAAATTTGAAAAGATTTTCTTTTAATTTTTAAATTATTATAATTAAAAAATAAAACCGAAAACAATTCTTGTAAAAATACATTATTTATTGAAAAGTTTTTTCTATTCAGACTATGATATCCTTAATATATATTGTTTATAAAAGCAATTAAAAGTTTATCTAAATAAAATTGGCATAGTTTTATTGCATTTTTTGTTTTCACTATTAGGAGCAGATTTTCTGAAAAGGAGCAACTGTAAGAAATAAAAAAAAATAAGTGATTTACATTCCCTAAGAAATCCTGCATTTAATTAATAAAACAAAGTTTCATGGCAAGTCAATTTCTAGAAATTTTAGGAAATTAATTAGAGGGTGAGGGTAACATATATAAAAAAAACATTTTCAAGATTTTATAAGAATAATGATTTCAAAAATAATTTCAGCCATTTGTGAATAAGTTCTGAAAGTATCATCAAAATCTAACCCTTATTTGATTTTTTCAAGAATTTCCAGATCAATGTGTTTTTCACCCACAAAAAGTGAGTTGTATAATATGTTTACCTTAGTAAACTTGTAAAAATCTGGTCACTAACTGATAAAAAAAATAAAAAGAGTTTTAAACAAAATTTCAAATGTGTTGGAAATAATTAAAAAATAGTTGGATCTTTCCTCTTAATAATAACATAAATATTTTGATGATAAAACTTTGTTTTTATTAAGTTTAGGGCCTTTTAACATCATGCTATGATATTTTTTCAGTGAATGAGTGGAGGTAACTAAACAAATGTAATTTATGAATAAATGTTTGAAAATAAAGTCCTATGAAAGAATAATAAAATATCTGACAACACTAAATCAAAGATTTTCTAAGATGAATTATTTTATTTCTGGCAAAAAAAAAAAATGGTTAAATTTAATTAATCTCTACATTATTTTTTCTATTAAGATAAATAACATCAGGTAAGTCTGTTAATTAAAAGCTATGAATTGGTCATTTTATCTAGTTTCCAAGAACATATTCTCTTTGATCAAATAATTTATACATTTTTATCATTAATTATTAACACTACAAAATTCAAACTTTCCATTCTTTTTGCATCACTTTTAAATCTTTCTACTGATTATGATATAATATTTTATAATTTGTTAAGTTTTTTCTTAAAAAGTAACATTCGATGCATTCACTAAAATTATGCATTATCAAGTACTGACCACAAATCATTTTGAATTGAAATGTTACTCATTTAGTTTTTATCACTGAATACTTAAAATGGCTTTCCTGGTTTATGAATCTGAATATCATAATCAACCTTTATTTTTCTTTCATTCCCTTGTGTAGCATATTATATATGACATTCATTTTCTGACATTAATGTCTAAAATTTTAATATTTTCTACATATTTCAGATATCTTACCCAGGTAAACTATTCTTGCTTGAATGATAAATATATATGTCTTCATATAAATAACAATTTTAATCAATCTCAAAATAACCCAAGTTATGATTTATCATATATAAATATAATAGACTTTTTAAATCTTGGACATGAAGTATACTTAGCCACTTTCCTAACTTAATTGTCCTGTTGAAACTTGGAATTTTGATAGTTCTCTAGCATAAGTTTATGCTTTCTTCTACCTTACACTAGGTTTGGAATATGAGTTGGTCTGGTTAACCTGTCACCAAATGTTTCAATCATATATTTGTGCCATATAACTCAGTGTCCATAAATTGGCTAAATGCAAAATATAATTTCCATCATGATGAAAGCTTTCCTCATGATATATAAAATTGTGCAAAAGAACTCAACACAAGAAGTCAACACAATGCAACTATGCTTGAATCATCCAACTGATAGTTTTATGAGTTGTTTATATATTTCTTATTTTTACTTACTCTGTTTACTCTCTGTTCAACAAGATCTCTTAGACACATTTCAAACAATGCTACATAATTGTTGTTTTCAGTTTCATCTTGTAATTGTTTTCTAAAATTAACTTCATTGATTATTTGATTACAGTTTGTAATTGTTCTTGTATTCAAATTTCTCCATATATTTCTCTTTATATTAATATTCAAATACTTCCATTTTAAATTTTTACTTAAAAATATTTTATTATAACAAAGTAAATAAAGTTAATTTGCCCATTTTTCTAATTTGTTCAATAACCAAATTTTACACCCTGACTGAATTAGAAAAGGAAAATAAAGAAAGAACTTTCTTTTTAGTCACAAATGAATCATTTATAGTTTACAGGTTTGTCATGTATCCTATTAAGATTGATTTTGATCATCAGTGAATGACTTAAATACATTCAGATTTAGCTTAGTCCAAAATATACTCTAAGGCATATTGATAGCAAGTCAGTCATTGAGCCTTAGTAAATGGTGAACTAAAGTTAATGGCAATAATTTAGTTGGAAAAAAAAAGTTGGTCACATGATGAATATGACATTAAAATGTTTTAATACATTTTACATTAATTGAAAGCAAATAATCAAGACACTTGAAATTAATTTATCTTATGCTTCTTTCTCCTGTGTCTGCTGTATTTACTGTCTTGAAGCAAGTGCTAAGGGTTTCTTAGCTTCGTAACTATTTTCATGGCCCAAAATCACTGATTTTAAATTATGAATTATTTTATCAGGCATATGATTATTCCATTACTTGTCAGTGACTTGAACTTAAAAAAATAATCCAACATTATGTATATCTTAAATAGATTGATTTTGAAAATACCAGTCCTTCTAGCTTAGCCCTAAAATTAGGGCTAAGAATACTCTTAGAAATAAAGATGGCAAACACTTGGAAATGCTTTATGTAAATGTGCAAGAAGTTAACTTTATACAAAATAAAACAAGAAATTTGAAATGTATGACTATCACAGAATATATTTCAACAAATTGTCATGAGGTTGTAATAGATATTTATCCACAGACCCACTCAAATGAAATGTGGCACAAGGCTGAGATTAAAGGGGGAGTCTTATGTATACATGTGTCTAGAAACAAAAACTTTTTAAGCTCCCTTTGTATTTCTTCTTTGAAGATTCCTCAAGCATCAGGGAATAGCCCAATTCCTTCTTGTATCAGATGTATTGCCTGAAGGAATACCCCCTCCCCAGGGCTTAAGCACATTATACTTCATTTTAATCCTGAAAGGGTTCTGGCTAGGCCAGTGTGTGTTTCTAGTAATACCACTTTAAAACACACATAATTTTATAAAGACTGTATTCCAATTTCTAATATAAAGGTTTTCTGGATAGAATAAGTTGGCTAAAATGTGTTAATTAATATTTTTATTGTTTCATGCAATTTCAACATTTTTACCTTTATAATTATAAGGCAAAAACATTACAAGATTGACTGTATCTTAAAACAAAACAAACTTTAAAGAAACAATAGCATCTGTTTTTTATGTGTCCTTCAAGGCATTGGCAATCATTGCTCTTTACAATATCTTGACCTTTGTATCTGTTAATAAATGTTGCTTATTTTATCTCTTTTAAACTCTGTTCTGCCATTCATTTACTCAAGCTCACTAGGTAGGTTGTGCATTGTTTTCCTCTCTCTCTCTCTCGCCTTCAGTATATCCTGTCAGTGTCAAATTTTCCAAGCCTTATTTCCTGACTGTATGCCCTAGAAATTTCAACTATTTTGATACCATGTATCCTTGTCTCCATTTTCTCTAAAACTTTGTCATTGTCCACATGGTATTTACAGCTTCCTTCTATAGAACCACATTTCTGTTACTTCAAGTCTTTTCTTCATCTGTAAGGAGATTATTCAACATTCACTAGATCACACCTTGTCTTACACTCCTTCATTCACCTTGTCTTACATCCCTTTCTATTTTTTATCTGTAAACAGGAAATTTGCTGCTAGTATAGGTTCTGGATTATTCTGATATTCTTCTCAAATATATCAAGGTTACTTAGCAGTTCCAATAGTTATTTGTGACATAATTTATCAAACATAGGTATACATTGTTTTGCATTTGCATTATTATTATATTATCTTTCTGATATCATTCTGACTTTATTTTTATTATGAGAATTTAGTATCATTGCACTTTCAGGAAATGTCAGACAGAGTCTTTTTTTTAATCAGATTATTATTTCTATTTGACTCATTTTCTATTAAAATCTTCAGTTTTATCTCCAAAGGTTTTTGAAAAACAAAAATCTCTTTCACATGACAATAATTTTGTCTTTTGTTAAATATTAATATGTTAGATAATTCTGTATATTTCCTCTTTCTGTGTGAATTGTATTAACTTGCAATTTACTAAAATGATGTATAAATGTTGATGCATTTTTAATGAATTCTTTTTATTGTTTTTGTTTGAATTAATTCTCTTCATTGCTTCCTTGTTAACAAAGTTGGAAATTATTCAGATTGAAGAAACATACATATTCCTTTAGAATAAAGTTCAATTTTTGCAAAATAAAGCAGACATCCAAGAAATGTTGGTGTATATAGTATACAAGATGAGAGCAATGAAAAATGAGAGAATTTGTCCAAATAATGCAATACAAAAAGTAAGATTTAATTTTAAATTTTCACATTCATAAGTAAAATTTTTTCATTGAAAATATATACTATCCTTAGATTATTTGGAACAGTTTGAGTTTGCTTCAATAAATTATAAGACCAAATTTCTTGAAAAATTAAGTATGTTAAATAGTTAAAGATACTAAATCAGAATTTGTTTTATAAATTATTTCTGAGGACTTTAGTTAGATCAGTTTTGAAAAAATATATAAGAAAAATCATATTGGCATAAATTGATAGGCCAAGACCTTATGACAACCTGCTTAATAATTTGTTGGCATTCCATGTTCTCCCTAAATAGTTCCTAACCAATCAAGAATGAACTCTGTGTGACTTCCAGAATATGATGCCAGGATGTTAAAAGTAGTTCCTTTAAATGCTACAGATTGTCTTGAAGCTTCTATCAAGCAGACTTATTGGTTTTATATATCAAATAAATGCTCAATGGTACTGCGATCTGGAGAGTTTGATGGTCAGAAAAGAACAGTAAAATTTTCTTCAGATTTCTAAAACCGTTTTTATACAATATAGCACTATGCATAATTTGACTGAAAGATATCACTGTCATTATTCTTTCCATAAAAGCGTGGACCTGTTTTTTAATGATGTTTAGGTAAGTGGCACACAACAAAGGACCCTTCATATAAATAGTAGGATACAGTATTTCCCAGCAGGTTATTGTCTAGATATTACATTATCTCTTGTGATTTCTTGTTTTTCTATATTTTTTCTTTTTCTGCTATAACTTCCCTGGGATAATGATGTGCACATACCCTACTGTTCATATTATTTAGAAGAAAGCAAGATTCATCAGATCAAGCAACTTTCTTTCATTGATACAAGGTTCAGTTTTTATGTTGATTAGATTAACACAGATATACTCACTAACCTGGGATTATGCAGCCCCATATGCAACAAGCTGTACTGTAAGTTATGATATATTACTTCCTTTACCTTGATTAAAGCAATTCATGCTACACTAACCCTTTTGTTGGTTCATACTTGGCAGGAAAATTACTCTTCACCTCTTAACCTCTATACCCTCTGGCCACCCAATGCCATGTTAACAGTGATTTTCCTCTTCACACTACTACTAATTATTTCTATGAAAAGTGTTTAGAGAAACCACATTCCACAGTTCCACCACTTTTAAATTTTACAGCTAAGATGCACCATTTTGGTGAACCATCTTTAGTCTTCTCATATTCCATTGATGAGATGTAAGTTCCACTCTAGCAAATTTGCATCTGGACTGCTGTTTTACTTCCCCTGTCACTACAATTTTAAAATTCAATTCTGTGGTTAACTGCTATTTTCTCTACGCTTCAATAAATTGTACTTCTTTCTCTGTAAACTTTACTCGGGTGGCTCTTGTGCCTTGTACATGTAAACATTATTGTAAACAAAAAACACAGCTGAAGTCACCCCATTTCAGAAATGTTTTGACTATAACAATTTAACTTTTATCAAATTCATTTAAAATTTTCTGCATGCCAAAATCTGAACATTAACGTATCAAAATGAAGTACTTAAGGCTAATTTACTTATACACCTCTGACAAATTTGTTATGAGACAGTAACTGTCATTCTTTCTATATGTCAATAGTCATAATTTTTGGCTCATCAATGTATAGACATATTTGTAAAACAAAATGGACACATGTAATTCACTTTGTTGAAATTATTACATGTGAATATTATGAATCTCATAGGTTCCAAGCAAGCTCATACTAATTAAGTATATATGAACCCAACATTAGCTAAATGTAACCATCAACTATTAATGATAGACTCAGGTACTTAGGTGCACTATCAATGGCACAGGTAAGAAAAATATAATCTGTTTCAAAAAATACATTATGTTGTGAAAGTACTGTACTTGAACTACTCTAGAACAGTAGTATAAATATATGTATCAGATTTTATATGTATTAAAACATTGAATATAAAAGAATGTTGTAAGATCTGCATCCATTTATATTTATGTATTGTCTTGATATAGATTCTACATCATATGGTTAGTAAACTATTTACTTTCAAACTGCTGGAAATGATGGTTTATTTTATTAATCAGTAAATCATTTAAGGGAAAGAAAATTCATATAAAAGTCCTGTTTCTCTCTATATTTCTGAGATGAAGTATTGTAATCATTTACACCATTTAGATTGTTCAGGCTGTTGTCCTCATCTTTGTTGATTTGTTTAGTGACTTGACACAAAGAGTTGTGAATTCAATACCTGGCTATAACAGGAGTGAACAAAAACTTGGAGAGTTGCGTTAAAGAGAAAAAAACTGATACTGATATATCTGGAAGGAGCATGACATGTGGAAATAGAGCAATCAACACCAGTGGAAATAAAATATTTAGTTTACCTGAAGAAGGCTGGAGCATACAATGGCCAAAGCATTGTGAATATGGCAACAAAGATGAGGTCATCAACCCAAACAATATAAATAATGTAAATAAAAGTCTTGTTATTGACAACTTTTACTCATAAGATCTAACAAAGAATAAATAAAACTGTATTTATTGTTTGGTATTGTTAGAAAAGTTCTGTTTATAGAATTTTGAAATCTAATGCCTTAATATGTACAAAATTATAAGATACTTATGTACATCAATCATGGGAGACGATGGGAGGCCAAAGAATGCAAAAAGAGGGAAGGTGAAATATTTGGCAAGTTTAGACTAGGAAAACACAATGACTGCAAAGAAAAATGGATTCAATGGTGCACTGAAATGATTAGGTAATAACCAACACCTGGTTTCAAGAAAATCCAAGATGACAATGGACATGGAAAAGCCCAGGGAAGAAACTAAAAACCATATCAACAAAAGATTCAGGAATGCAGTTATTTACTGCAAAATCTATCCAAGTGCCAATTACAGAAGCAAACACCTCTCAGTCATATGTAAACTAAGAATGAAACTACGGAAACTGAAGAAATCTAAAGTAGTACTCAAATTGCAATACAATAGACCTTTGAATGACCAAAACCTGCAGGAAAAAAAAAAAATGAACAGTGTGAAAAAAATATGAGGGACGAATTAGAATAAGAAATTTGGAATGGGACACACTAAGAGAAGTTTTAGTCATATCAGCAAACAACATCATCCAAAAGGAAAATGGACATAGAAGCAAAAAACGAGCAGACTATGAATTGAGATTCTTGACATGATGCAAAAGAGATAGAAAACAATGCCTAGACATGGAATAAAATGCAGAAAACTATACAAGGAAATAAGGAACAAACACAGACAGGCTAAAGAAAAATGGCTCAATGACAAATGTGCAGAAATAGAGAGATTGATTATTGCAAATAAAGGAGATAGGCATAAAAAAATAAGAGAACTATCAGAACAAAAGACATTCTCATCAAAAGGATGTATAAAATCCAAGGACAGAACACATATTAGAGAAAGAAAAAATACTTCAGCAATGGGATGAATATATCAGAGATCTCTTCCAAAATGAAAAAGAACAACTGGCAATAAACAGAAATACTGATGGGCCTGAAATATTAAAAACCAAAGTTGAAGATGCACTGGCCAAATCAAAAAGAAACAAGGTAGCAGGACCAGATGTTATTGTAATAGAGATACTGACAGCCTTAGATGATTTCAGCATAGACAAGATTACAGAAATAATAAATCAAATTTGCAATAGTGGCAATTTACCAGAAGACCTAAGCAGATCAAGCCAAGCACAAAAAAATGTGAACTCCACCAAACAATCAGCTTAATGAGCTACATAACAAAACTCATCATCCAGATTCTGATGAATAGAGCATGCAGCAGAATTGGGCCAGAGATAGGACAAGAACAGTGCGGGTTCATCAAAGAGACCAGAACAAAGAAAACAGTATGCATACTGACAATGTTATCATAAAGAACGATACAAATGCAGAAGGATGTGTACCTGTGTTTTATAAACTATGCAAAGGCATTCAACAAGGTATTCCGCAATGACTTGTTAGAGCTGCTCGGCAACCTTGACATATTTGGTAAGACATTGTAATAATCAAGAACCTATACTGGTATCAAATTACCTTTGTACGAACAGGAAATGAGTTCAGCAGATATACAAAAATAGAAAGGGAGTATTAGACAAGGTTGTGTCTTCTCACTAGATTTATCCAACCAATATAACAAGGAAATTCTGAGATAACTAGAAGTACTGTCAGGATTCGTCATTGGCACCCACAATTTTAACTAGATAAGATATGCAGATGACACAGTACTGATAGCAGACACAGAAAGGAAACTACAAGACTTTCTACAGAAAGTAGCAGAGGAAAGCCAGAAGAAAGGACTAAACATAAACTACAAGAAAACTGAATCATCAGCAAAAAGAGGAGCCCAAAATGCCAACTGCAGGTTGCGGATACTAAAATCAAGCAGATACAAAAATTTAAATACCTGAGAAATGTTCTAACAGAGGACAGAAAGTGTGACACTGAGATCCGAAGGCATATTGACATGGCCAAGGACACAATTCAAAAGCTGACTAGTGTATTAAGAAACAGGAAAGTTTTGTTGGAAACAAAGAAGAGTACTGAACTGTTATATGATATATGTCTTCCTATATGGCAGTGATTAGGGACAATCACTTAAAAGGTGAAAGAAAAACTTGAAGCTACAGAAATGTGGTTCTACAGAAGGATGCTGAGGATATCATGGATCAAACGTGATCAACGACAACGTTTTGGAGAGAATGAAAACAAAAAGGAAACTTAACATTAAGAAGAAGCAGTTGAAGTTTCTGGAAGACATAATGAAGAAGGCGGGCTTGGAGAATCTGAAACTCACAGGGCAGATAGAAAGAGGATGGCAGAGCACAGTTTGGAAGAAATAAAAAGACAAAATGTATTAACAGATACAAGGCACAGGAAGATGTGGAGGTCCATGATCGCCTACTACTTGAGGGGAAATGGTATATAAAAGAAGAAGAATATACATCAATGAATGAGAATTGATTGATTTTTCTATGGCGATAAAGATATTTCTGGAAGTGAATATGGTTATAATATAGCTCTCTAATAAAGTAAATGTGATGGTTTGTTTTATAAAGAAGAAAAGAAAAAGGGATCAGGTAGTTAAGTTTTATACTCGTTCCATTAAATATATGATGATGATAAAGGGAAAAACACCACCAAACCTTCAAATAGTAATGAAATTTCACCAACTGCAATTGATGGCATCAGCTATCCTTTTATATCTATAATGGTTTCATTTGTGAGAAAAACTGAAATTTTGTATCTGAAAAATTTTTCTATAGAGTCAAATTTTATTTAGACAACAGAGTTACAGAGGAAAATAGCCATTAAGTTTCATACTTTTTTTCAAAATTTTCTAAATCTAATAATGTCACTATTTTGTATCTATGTTATAATAAGAGCCATGTCAATCTGTCACACGAGTCAACCAGTAATAAAATATGCTGCATTTCCTTTACTAATCAGATATACAAGATTTCTTTCAGTCATAATTTAATTTAAACTAAAACTTAAACATAAAATTGAAAAGTAAAATCTTAGAAGTTGAATTAATAAGTAAAACATTTTTAGGGCAGTGCGTATATGTTTTGTGCTTATGGGTCAAGGGGGATTACTTGTAAAGAATAATTTTAAATACGATTCTTCCTTTACAGACCTTCTTTGTTCCTGTTCTGCCATGTATTTACAGAAACTTGTTAAGTAGGTTTCATATGATTTCCTCCTGCTTCTCTTGCTTTCAGTATATCTTGTGAGTGTTAAATTTTCTTGGCTTTCTTTCCTTATTATATGTCTCGGAAATTTCAGTAGTCTATTTTTGATTGTAAGTATAAGCTTTCTTGCTGTTTCTGTCTTTTTTAAGACTTTCTCATTGCTCATATCATCTGTCTTTAATATTCCTAGAATTCACTGGTAAAACCATATGTCTATCACTTCAAGTCTCTTCTTTATTTGCAAGGAAATTGTTTTGCCACATAGGAAACTAAATGTTACATTGCAATTCTGCACTTTTTTCTTTTGTTTCTAATGTCTTCATACATTGCTTAGTTTCTAGAGAATATATTTTGTTACTCCTATGTACCTTCAGATTTTTGTGTCAGATTTTCTACCAACTTCACTAGCCAGATAACTGAATTTCTGTTTCTGTTTGATTTTGATATTTCTAGTACCTTGGGCCCTCTTTTCTGCTGACAACCATGCATTCCAATTTCTTACAGTTAATAGTTAGTTCTTCTTGCTTTCCAGTACTTCTTCTTCTATGTGCCCTGTCCCTTCAGGACGTAGGCGATCATGGATCTCCACGTCTCTCTATCCCTTGTGGCTCTTAGTATGTTTGCTCCTGTTGCTCCTGGCAACCCCCGTTCCGTCATCCACCTGATCAGACTCTGCAGATATGTTATCCGCTGCCTTCCTCTGTCTCTCCTTCCTTCTATCTGTCCAGTCAGTATCAGGTTCTCCAGGCTCTCCTTCCTCATTGCGTGTCCCAGGAACTTCAGTTGTCTCTTCCTGATGCTCAGCATCAATTTCCTTTTTGTTGCCATTCTTTCTAACACTTCGTCGTTGCTTGTATGCTCAGTCCACGATATCCGTAGTACCCTTCTGTAGAACCACATTTCGGCCGCTTCCAGTTTTGTCCTCATTTTCGATGATATTGTCCAGCATTCACAGCCGTACTGAAGAACTACCCTACCTAATTCTTTCAGTTAGGATGGAAACTGAACACATTGTCATCTGCATATCTTATATATAGATTATATTTGTTGATAATAAATCCTGCTGGGTTTTCTAGTTTTCTTAGGATTGTCTCACTGTATAGGTTGAGTAAATCTGGTGAGAAAACACATTTTCCTACTTATACTAGGTACTTATCCCATGTCTTTTGGTACATTAGTTATTATATTAATTATAGACTGATGGTAAAATGTTATGCATTATATCACCATTATATTGTAAGTGATTTGTATCAAAATATTTTCCTCTTATATATTTAGTGTTGCTTTCTAATATCCTTTCCCAACTCACTTCCAACAATTGACATCCACTTATTGACATCCACTCTTTCCAGTCAAAAGGATTTGCTTCCTTTTATCATTTATGCCCATGTCTCCATTGATTAGACTTTTCAGTCAATTTGAATTTGTGCAAGTTTCAGATGTTCATACATTGCCACTTCATTCTTATAAATCAGTTCACCATTATTTATAAATCATTCATTTGCTCAAAGGTATAGTAACGCTTTGTGTTTGTTACAGTTATCATAAATAGAATTCAAATGGACAGATATACTGAGTTACTGGAAATTTATTATATGAATAAAGGAATAAAACCCCAATATATTTATCAGGGTCTCTTCAAACAAATCTATTGCTTTATAATGTTTGGTTCTATACTTAAATAATGACATTATTCAAGCTTTACTCATATTTGTAAGTTTTTTTTTTTTTTCAGTTTATAAGCAGGTAACAACTGATTCATCAGTTTATACTCTTTGAACAGCAGCTTTTCATGAAAAATATCTTAACATAAAAACTATGTAGATTTGTAGGTTACAGGTCGCTTTTAGTTTTTGTGGGTCTCTAACTTTGAATGAGAATCTTCTGCAGAAACAGTAAAATAAATCCTACTTGGATATCAGTTGTAAAACCATCATTTAGATAGAACGAAAAAGAAAAAGATAGAAACAGAGATTGAAAAGAAAGATAAAAAACAGTATAGAATAGGAGCATGTTACTGTTGATTTTTTTAGAGAAAACACAAACAATTTTATTTGAACTGTAGTTATTAATGTTAAAAATCATATTGACTTCATGTAATTCATCCACCACAAAAGGCATGTTCCATTTAAGATAACTTCATAAAATCTTAAAGGTGTTTTAGATAGATAGAAACAGGAACAAAGAAAGTGTTAAGACATGCAAGTTCTAGAAACCTTAATTTAATGGTAATAGATAGGTGGATACAGTTCACCTGCCATATTCTGTAACTCCCTGAGAGTCGGTCATCCAAATTTGCACAAAACTGGATACCTCAAGATTGCATAAGACTAAAGTTTCATTTTAAAATGAGATGGTGAACTACAGTAAAAAAAGAACTGAGAAAAGCAAAACCAAACAATTCTAGGCTCTGTGACTTGCCCAACATAAATCTAAATGGAGGAAAATTGTGTCCCTTTGCTGTATGACAGCTGGAGGAATAAAACAAGGTAAATAATTTAAAATAACATGAATTTACTCCAATCATGATAAACTTTGATATTCTCAGTAAGGTTCTTTGCTTTGAATATCTATTGGTACATAATTTCATGCTAGACCTCAACTGCTCTATTTTAATCATCTGAGTGAATATTTTTTATTTTCTATTGGCATGGCTGATGCTAACCTCCAGGAGAGCAGCTCATTGCACCTTCTCAGACTAATATTTTCAGCTGACATGAAATGAAAATTATAAGTCTGCAGCCAAAAAATTGGTTCAATATCTTATAGATTTATAAGTTTACCATTTGCCCTGGCTTTGAATATTGCTGTCACTTCTGATCTGGTATCCATGATATCCTCAGCATCCTTCTGTTGAGACACATTTTGAGAGAGTTTCTTCAATGTTTGCTTTTAAAACCTCTGATCTTTCAGACTTGAAGTATAAAATGTTATGGTTAATAAATTTATAGCATATGTATATTTTTATATTAATAAAAATCTAATTAATTATTAAAATTATTTGAAATAATTATTTAATAGGATATTAGTCACTCTTTTTTTTAATTAACAATGCAACTAATATACTTATAACAGGAAAAATTTATTACCATGAAGGAAACAATCTTTGCCATTAGTAATCTAGCATATAATTGTAATTTTATATGATTCATTAGCAGCTATAAAATCTAAATGTTTTATTATAATCATTATACAAATGGCAAATTATCAAAAGTACAAAAAAGCTGAGATTAAAACAAGGCAGGTTTGTTGTAAGTCGGTTGACATGACTGTAACACATTTTCTAGCATTGAGTGGTGTGTTTAGTCATAGATATGGACTGTGCTATGAAAGTTTCTGATCATATGGTAATTATAAGGCAATGCTCAGACTGATAGCAATCTTTAGGAGAGAAAAGGTCAGTCATTATGATAGAACTGGGAGTTCTATCGGAAGGAAATGTGGCACTGGTGCAGGAGAAGAAACATTCTTTATACAGTGAATGATAATTTCAATGTAAAGATCATGGACTCAATGCAGCACTAAATACAACAGAAGTTGGATGCTTCTAATACACAGTACACTCCTTATAATTCTTTAAAGAAATTGGAGTGCTATGACTGAGAAAATCTGTCTCAAGACAAAAAAATAAAATAAAATAAAATTTTGAATACAGAATAAAATACAGCTATTTAAGAAAACATTATCTCCATGTCTGCTCCAGAGAGAATACATTCAATGCTATCCAAACATCCCAAGAGGTAAATTAACTGTAGTATTTGAATTTATTTTATGAAAATTTAATTGATATATTGATATAAGCATATCTTTAAGTTGATTCCTATTAAAGTTTTACTTAATTTCATAATAACATCTGCTTTGTCCATTAATATTTCAGTTATTTTTCATCCTGAATTTCTTGGATGAGGATTTATCATTATTTACACTATTTACATGTGGAGTATTGTCCACATCTTTGTTGTTATTATCACAACAGTTCAGCCATTGTGGCCTCTGACCTTCCCAGGTTCATGAATTTCATAATGCAGAAACTGTAATTTCAATCCAGACAACATGTATTTAAACTTAGTGTAAACAGTAATTGTAAAAATAAGAACTAAACGAGATATCCCTAGACATGGACAGTGGAAGAACAGTCTATCTCTGTAGATTAAATAAAGGGTTCAGATTAGAATTCCCTATAAGTTAGTTGTCTGATGATGGCAGGAGGGCACAGCAGCCAAAACATTGTGACAACAACTACAAAGATTAGGAAAATAGTTTGTAAATAATTATTTGCATTGTTCATATGAACAATGTAAATAATTATTTTTATCCCCTTCACTAATAAAATTACAAAATTTCTGGTTTTAAATAACCCACTAGAATTTGAACTATTTTCAGTGATAACCAAATTTATAAAGAAATAATGGCAAGGACTTTCACATTTTTTTATCTTAAGGCTTTGTATTATATTTCATTTTTAACTGTGTTTTATGAATGTTAATGAACAATTTGGTTTTTAATATTTTCTTTCCAGAAATATTCTATTCATGAAAAATAAATTGTTTGTTCACTTTTTTGCTA
The DNA here is from genome assembly GCA_037127315.1 of Ascarosepion bandense. Lineage (NCBI taxonomy): Eukaryota > Metazoa > Mollusca > Cephalopoda > Sepiida > Sepiidae > Ascarosepion > Ascarosepion bandense. The sequence continues at coordinate 769,164 of JBBBDQ010000536.1, read as the reverse complement.
AGGACCAAGTAATTCTCTGATCTACAATGTATCTTTGAGACCAAAAAGGGAAGCAAAGGATCTTTTGTAATTTTGGGTTGAAATCATCACTGTTCAAAATCATCAAGAAACATAGAAAGAAATTTACACAACTTTTTCTCAAAGTACAATATTATATTAGATAGGATCATATTAAATTTGATAAAATTTATAATAATTCCTCTATGACTTTTGCATAAATAATATATTGATGATGTATTTTGAAATTTGGCCTTTGTTAATATTTTGATAGCATAATGCAATATTATTATTATATCATTTTCATCATAATTTGATTTATGCTATGGTTACACTACCTACCAAGTCTGCGGAAAGACCTAAAGCAGGTAGTGGTGTGTTGTTATGGCTACATTTCATTTGTTTTTCTATCTTACTATCTCACTAGCATTACATAGATAGTTCTCAAGACAATCTTTTGTATATATCTTAAGCTAGGATTTCCATGGATTCTCTCAATGTGTTGTTTTGTTCCTTTTTTATGATTCCAAGTGCACTTACTATCACTGGTACTATTCTTGTTTTAAATTTCCACATTATTTCTATTTCAAATTCCAGGTCTTTATACTTTGATAGTTTTTTTTTCAAATTCCTTGGTTGTTGTGTTAGAATCTGCTGGACAATATCAATTAGTAAATAAGTTTTTTTCTTTTCATTTGACAATAATGTTCAACCTATTTGCTTCAATTTTCTGTCTGTGTAGAGGGTGTAATCTCATAGAACAGTGACATCTTCTATTTCTGTAACCACTGCTGGATGATGTTCATACCAGTGTTTGTTTACATATTTTCCAAAGTGTTTGCACATTATCCAATGTAAATATTACCTTAATCTATTTTGACAATTTTTATATTAATTTGGGGCTAGTACAGAACATCTTGAGATTAAATGATCTATTGTTTCCTGGTATTTGTCATTTGGGATTTACATGTATAATATTTGCCTGAAAGTTCCTAGTGAAAAGACTCTGGTCTTGTGCTGCAAGAATAAAGCCTTCAGTTTTAGATTTTAATTCAGATACTTGTAACCATTGATTAGTATTAAATTCATGAACATCGAGTTTATCAGCTCATTCAGGATATTGGCCATGCAGAGGTTTGTGTTGCCAATGTTGTTTCATCTTTTCAAGAGCTTTATCCTTGGCTTTCTTTTTCATATTTTTTGCCTCAGTAGTTGGTTCTTGGCTTCTATTTTAGTTTTCTACTAAATGTAAATCTTGTTTGTATTTACAACCTTCTTTCATTATTGAATATTTTTTATTTCTATTTTTATTTTATTTAACAAATTGTATCATTCAGTCCTTTGTTGTTTCTACGCATGTTAGTAAGCTAATAATTTGTATCTTGCATGACAATTCAAGTTGAATGAGACCTCTTCCACCTTATTTATGAGTATGTACAGATGGTCCACATCAGCCTTTAGGTGATGCTAAGATGTATCACCTAAAGGCTGATGTGGACCATCTGTACATACTCATAAATAAGGTGGAAGAGGTCTCATGCTTAGAAAGAAGCTATCTTAGAATATATTTGTTTGATGTTATTTAGAGTCCAGTTCAAAATGTTGAAACTATATTGAACCTCTGGGGCTAGCAAGATTATTAATGGCTATAATTATGTTCTTCTTTTCCAAATGATGATCTTCTTCACCTTATAGTAGTAGTAGTAATAATAATAATGGTCAGTTGAAAACCAAATATAAACTTAATATTGAATAAAACAACTTGAGAATTGAACAATAATAAGGTACTAAATTAAAAAATAATTAAAACTTACAAATCAGTCAAAAATCTTTTTATTATTTACACTATTTATATAAGGACAATAATCCAAATATAAATAGGTTAAATAGTGATAACTCCTCATCCCAGAAATTCAGCCAGAAAACGTTTGTTCATAACTTTAAAAATGAAATGGGCATATGGCTAAGGGATTAGAATATTAGCATTCCAACTATAAGGCTAAAGTTCAAATCCAACCACGGTTGGATTTATCAACAAGGTGACTACATGATAATATTTGTATGGGGCAGACAATTTTAGTTTGCAACACTTTTAGAAATGGCCTGAAATACATGCCACAGGTTGACCCAAGCCTTGTGAATTAAATTGTGTTGATGAAGCTGTTTTGAATCTGTTGATAGCACAAAATTACAAGTCATTGTGACTGAGGGTCTAAGCATACTACCTTTATTCACCTACTGATCATGCCACCCTCAACCAGAAAATGGAACTAAGCTCTATCCAGTATAGTTACAGTATAAATCACTGGTTGCCTCTGTGTGTGTTGAAGAAACACATATGTGCCTGAGCAATCTTCTGAAATTTGCCATCCTACCAGATGAGAATATTTAGAAATAAGCAGTCAATCATTATTATTTAAAAATCATGTACTGGTATATAAATCTTCTACTATGTGCCATGTCTCTTCAGAACATGAGTGCTCATGGTTCTCTACAACGTCCTGTCCTTTATTGCTCTTAGTAAAGTTGGTCTTTTTGTTATCTCGTCTAATCCCTATCCTGCTAACAATTCATGCAAGCACATTAGGTAGGTTATTTGCTGCCTTTCTCTGTCTCTCTTGCCTTCAATGTTCTGTGAGTGTCAAATGTCCTCAACCCTCTTTTCTCATGTTCCAGAAAAATTTCAACTCTTTCTGATTCTAAATGTCCTTTGTGTTTCCATTTCCTCAAAAATTTCATCTCAGCATCTTTCTATAGAACCATATTTCCATTACTTCAAGGATTTTCTTCCTATGTGCAGAGATTGTCCAGTACTTATTACCGTATAGGAGGACTAATATAGTATAACAATTCATTAATCTTTGTTTCTAATGAGATTTTCTTGTTTTTTAATACTTTGCTTAATTTTTAGAAGGTGTCTTTCACTATTCCAATGCATCTTTGGATTTTGATGTCACATTTTCTGTCCTCTGTTAAATCAATTCAGATCATAAGTTTGTTATGTGGCTCATTAGACTGATTGTCCAATGGTGCTTACATTTGTTTGCACTTGACTTCTTGGGCAGTGTTTTGAAAAGTGGGTCTACTTAGATCTTCTGGTCTATCAACACTGTCATATATGTCATTTAATATATCTAATTTTGTTAATTCAAGCACCTCAATTACAATTTCATTTGATTCTGCTACTTTGTTCCTGTTTATCTTGGTCAGAGTTGATTTCACTTCAAACTTCAATATTTCTGGTCTTTCCATATTTTTTATGATTGCAGGTACTCCTCTTTCATTGCAGAAGAGGTCTTTGATATATTAATTCCTTCTTTAAATTATTTTACCTTTTTCTATTAGCAGTGTTCGGTCTTTTTATTTTATACATCCTGTTAATGAATGTCTTTTGTCCTGCTATTTTCTCTTATTCTATTATGCATATCTGCTTTATTTCTGATGCTCATTCTTTCTATTTCTGCAAACTTTTTATCAAGCTATTGCTTCTTTGCCTGTTTGCATTTATTTCTAATTGCTTTGTACTATGTCCTCTATTCTGTGTCATGCCTTGCCATTATTAATTGCCTCCTTATCCATATGTCAAGAATTTCATCTATGATTCTTTCCTTGTGTAGTTTTCTTAGGGATTATCATTTTTTCTGATGTTATTAAAATTTCTTTTAATGTGTCTCACTTTGAATTTTGATTCTCATTTAGTTCATTGTATTTTTATAAAGCTCCTTCAAAGTGAAATCATTCAGGAGTTTGTCATATTGAAATTTGGGTGCTACCTTTGCCGTCTTCAGTTTCTGTATTTTCACTCTAAGATGGTCACTCCCACAGTCTGCTTTTGGGTATGTTTTACAATATAAAACTGCATTCCTGAAACTTTTATTGATAGTCATGAAGTTGATTTGGTGTTTAGGTTGACCTCCTGGGCTTCTCCATGTCTATCTACATTTTGGAAGATGTTCTGTTGGCTACTACCTGATTGTTTGCTATGCACCATTAGACCTATTTTTCTCTGCATTCATTAATTTGAATTTTCCAACAATTCCACTATCTCATTCAAAATGATTGTGATTTATATTGCATTGAGACTTGATAAAACAACTATGATGACACAGGTAAAAAATAAAATCCATATTATCTTTGTGTGCTAAAATGAATATGTAATTTAAAATTTTTTTTTTATTAATATTCACCTAATACAAGACCTAAGGGCCACTCAGAGTAGAGGATTATGGTTTGGAGTTGCATTAATGTAAGAAAATGCAAGATAACAGGAAAGATAGAAAGCTAATTCTAGTCTTGAAGAGGTTAAGATTTAATGATTGAATAAAAATTCAAAGTTCAAGCAGAGACGTTAAGCATATAGAAATGAAATAGATTTTAGAAGGAACTGAAAACCCAATCCTAAACAAGAAACAAGGGATAAGCATCTACTCCCCTGCGCAGTAGTGGCAGTGACATGCCTTACTCGGGGTGAAACGCTTATAAAAAAAAACAAAAAAAAACTCCTGTTCAAAAGACTGGGGAAGAGAATGAAGTGATGGATGGATTCATGTCTTATTAGTCTATTATAAACTGCTGATTTCCTTGTAATAAATGGGTCAGGCTTTAACATTTTTGAAAGTCTGTGTTGATTCTCTGAGCATTTATATATAAATATAATTATTGTTTATTGTTTTGCTTTCAAATAAGAAAAAATACCTTTTAATATCTATGGCTAGAAGAATTTTAGCTGAAAATGAAATTAGAATTGTGACATTTGTAATTATTCTTTTTTTCAGTAATTATTTTATTCTCAATAACTAAAATAAAAAGAAATTGCTATATTTTGCATTTCAAGTAGCATATTTTAAAATTTAACATTAAAATAAACTCATCATGTGTGGATAAAATTATGTTTTGGAATATATATTCAGACAGAAAATAGAAAAGGGATAAAAGAAAATCTATCCCTGTTATAATATTTTAAAAATAAATGTTAAGCAGAAGTGATAACTCATCTTTCTCAGTTGTTTCAACTCCAAAGGGATTCCTTTATGAAGTTTATGAGTATGAAAGAACATTATAACCAACAGCAAGTGCTGCCTATCATGCCACCATCAGCTGGGCATTCAAAATCTCTATATATAATAATGCTTTTTGTTGTTGCTGTTTCTCCTTTACAAAAAGAAAAAGGAAAAATGAAGAACATATTGACTTGGAATTCTCCAGCTGTAACATTCTCAGCCATATAAACCAATGAGACCCTGTTTGGAATGTCAAAACAAAATAAAAAAAAAAGACAATGACTGGCTTTAACAGAATCTCCAATTGATTAAAATCAAAGTCAGAGAAAGAAACATTCATTACAGTCAGCACTCACAAAAAAGACATTTTGATTCTTCTGTTACAGTCCTTCCTTTTTTCCTTCCTTCCTTCCTTCTGTTTGGCAAGAGATTGAACATTCCACTTGCCTTCCCAGTTCCACAGCCACAAAAATAGAAGCCTCTTTTTTTCAGTTTTAAGTTGTCATGTTATAAAAGAATATAAAATAATTTTATAACATTTTCATGAAATTGCTTAATCTGTTTGTTTTCATTTACTAAAAATGATTATTTTACCATGAAACTGTACAGCCCGTTACAGTTTTGGAATACTAATAAAAAGTAATATACCAAAAAGAAAAGTCTGCAAAACCATTGTTTGAGGCTAAAATAAAAAAAAAAGATATGAACAAAAGACCATTTTTCCTTCTAAATAACTTCTATTGATAGAAATGATTTTAGGGAAATGTCTGATGTCATGGGCAAATTGTGAATAGAAGAAAATAAAGGAAGAAACTTGTACAATTTCAGAGAGATTTTAGAAATGTAAAACTATCCAGCAAATCCTGAATTGCTTACCTGAAGATATGCTTTTATTTGTAGGAAGTTAAAAAAATATCCCTTTATATTTTCTTCATTTTTAAAAGATTGATGATATGTACATGAAATAGAAAATTGATGTTTGGGGACATCACTGAAAAAAGGTATATATTATCTGTGAACACAAAATATTTTTAAACATGATCTACAAGCCTCAAAGATTCAGTAACATAGCTTTCTTTTTTCTTGCTTTCAATTACTTGTTTAAAAACATTCCATCTGATGTCTAAAGTAGTAACAGTTGTTGTATAATAGCAATGAAGTAAAAAAAAAATCAACATTTCTATAAATAATGATATATGTTTAACATAGAAAAATGAATGCCTCATAGATAAGACTACAATAGAATAAGTCAGTGCTTTAGAGATTATATCTTTAAAAAAAACTTGTGCTTTGTTATTATCATGAAAGATAGGCTTCAAGTAACAACTGAGAAAAGAGAGTTCTATTTAAGAAATGGATTTAAAAAGCAGAGATAAAAATAATATTTAATATATTTATTTAAACAGATTTATCAGCACCCCAACTTTCTAATGTTTTCATATCTATTCATAATAAGTGGTTGATTGATCAGAGAAACTAATCAACCAAATCATGAATTTCTTTGTTTTGCATTTAAAACATTTGAAGTTTATATGCGTGTATGCCTTCTGAATACTCTCTAGAGTTATTCCAGAATTGCTAATGCCAGATAACTTCTATATTGTTTATATTTTTGCCTATAGGTATGGATGCCATGCAGTGAAAATCTCAAGAGGAATAATATTCAGATAGATTCATAATTGATAATTGAAACTTAAGAAGAATAAGTCAAAACCCTTTATTTACCATGTAAAAAGAAAACAGTCTAATTGAGCTTGAAAGTTTTAATAGGCTTCAAATTAGATTCTTTGATGAACAATGTATACACTAAACATTTTTTGGTTTCAAACACTAAGGATGCTTGTACAAGTCATATGGATTATTTTTTTATAATGGAAGAAAGCTCATTCATAATCTAAGTACACTTGTATTTTTGTTGTAAATAATTTCCTCGAACATATATTATTTTAACTAACTCAACTGTCTAAAAAATAAGAAAAGAAGCAAACAAGTACCTCCTAGAATAACCATTGTATTTGAATATACATTTAATTTACAAATCAAAAGTATTTTCTATTTTATGTATATAGTACTTTAAACTATTGATACTTTTTAAAGTTTTATTGAAAGATTACTTTATTACATGTTCAATTAGTTTTACATTTTTAACAAATCTTGATTAATAATTTGCAATTGCTTTATAACATTTTCAAGAATGCAATCAACATTAAAATAAATATCTTCTTATTTTATAATCTATAGTAATCTTAAACCATTATTTTTTGAACATTAACAAATAAAAAGTGTTTATACTTTTTCTTTTTATTGTTTTGGTTGCTTTTTTTATTTTTATCACAGATTATATTGCATTTCTATTTTTGGCATGAATTTCAATAAAATTGTTGTTTTTTTTAAATTTTACAATTATTTATAAAGGAGTTATATAATTATTCATTACTAGTTCTCTAAATTGTCATATATAAATAATTTTTTAAAATAATTATAAAAATATGCATATGACTTGAGCTATTTTAACATAACAAAATGAAAACAGTTTACAAACTGATTAAGAAATATCACTGATGAAAAATATTCTTCTTTAATTGCTTAAGTACCAAAAGCACATGTTTGACATTGGGTAGTTATTTAAATTTTTATTTTAAAATATTTAGCAGATACTGGGTAAAAACATTAATATTGTTAACTATGTTTTATCGTTGTTGTTGTTGGGCAATTGCTGAGTTTTAGTTTAAGATTTGCTTTATTATATACATAGCCTGCATTTTCTTAGAATATATAAAATATTTTGCAAACAAGAAGCAGCATTTAGTATTTTGCTTCAACATATGCATGTGCATCTTCCCCTCTCTGTTTATATGCATGCATGCTAGGAGTTGGATAGTTATGCTTCAGTTGATAAATTACATCATTACTATATAATTCTAATTTATATGTTCTCAAAGGAAATACCTCTAAAAATATCCCCCTATTTCTCTTTACAAGCCACTATTACTTTAAATTACTTTTTATCATTTGAAGAACAACAATTACATTGTGCAATTGCATATGTCATTAGATTTATATATGAAATTGAATGAGTTCTTTTTTTTGTTTTTGTTTTTTTAGCTAAGTGGGAAAATATTTACACTTACAAACATGATTCTGTTTGGGCATCAAGAATTTTTTTATTTGATGTTCAGTTCTTTTTTCTTTCTTTTTTTCAAATAGCTATACATTTATTTTCAATGTGCATAATAATAATTTTATAATATAAATCTAATATTAAGAGTACAGGGGCCCGACAATATTTTTCGGACACTTTGAAAAAAGTACTTCAAAGTGATTACTAGTGCCAAAAACTTTTGAGATTGTAAGTATGTAGTTGAGGAGTGAAAATCCACTACTAGTGTAATCATTTTTTTTAGTTTGGCATTGATAATTTTAGTTTTTTGTGATTTTTACGAAAACTTACGCAACACTATTTTTCGGACATGACAAAAAATCCTATTTTATTAAGAGCTAAGTTTATGTATATGTTGCTGTATGCAAATTTTCTGCTTGTACACTTAGCTGTCATCATTAGAATCAATTATCTGTTCTATTTTACTGGCAAAACAATTAAGTTTAATGAGGTAAAATGCATTCAAAAGAAGTCGTTTGTTTGGCATGGAAGAAGCGGGATGATGGCCTCAGCATCAGAAGGATTGCCATGGATTTGAAGCTGTCGAAATCAACGGTCGAATACATGCTGAAGACAAACTCCAAGCGGAAAAAGAAGAGAGGACGGAAAAGATCAATTGGCAAGAGGACTGAAAGGAGAATGAAGAGGACTGTGACATGGATTTTGATATCTGGAGAAAAAGTTACAGCAAGAAAAGTGAAGGAGAAATGTGAATTGGATGTAAACGTCCGAACAGTACAAAGAACGCTGCATAGGATTGGTTTGAAGTATGCAAAGGCTAAGAAAAAAATTACACTAACAAAGAAACACAAAGGAGCAAGACTGGAGTGTGCTAAAAGGTGGTTAACAAAGCATGTTGACTTTAAGAAGGTTATATTTACTGATGAGAAGCATTTCAAGTTTGATGGGCCCGATGGATGGTGTACTTGGTCGAGAAGGGGTGAGCCTGCTGTACTGAACAAATGACAGATGGGAGGAGGAGGAGTTATGGTTTGGGGTATGATCTTTGCTAATGGAAATATATGGTTGGAGTGGCTGAAAGGACGACAGAACAGCGAAAGCTACAAACAGTTGCTGGACGAGAAAGCCCTACCAAGGATAAGAAGAGAGATAGGGAATGATTTTGTTCTACAGCAAGATAATTGCAGCATCCATGTGTCAAAACTCATGAAAGAATGGATGGCTAAAGTGAATATGACTACTTTGGAATGGCCTGCAAAAAGCCCAGATCTAAATTTAATAGAAAATGTTTGGGAAATGCTTACGCAACTTGTCTATGATGGACCTGAAATAACGAAAGAGGCTCAACTATGGGAACGGATACTAGATGCCAAAAAACAACTAATAGAAACACGTAGAGATGTTATTGTGCATATGTTTGATCATTATGAAGAGAGATTGATAAAAGTTATTGAGAAGAAAGGTGATATTACAGACTATTAACAGTTTTTCAATGATGTCCGAAAAATAATGTCGCGTGTGTTTTGTAAAAAATGATGAAAAATAAATATTTTTCCTTACCTAATCGATTTTCTTCCATTTTTATTACAGGTATTGTCTTTATATGTTTATGCTATTCTATTGAAGGAATTTCGCCACTCTATGGTACTCGGAAAGCCGAATACTAAAGTGTCCGAAAAATATTGTCGGGCCCCTGTATCTTCAATTGCTTTTTTCTTAAATATTTTATTTCTTGGGTATTTCTTGCTTTTCTCTCTCAAAAAATTAACTGTATCAAGGAGTTATGTTCATTATGGAAACATTTTAATAGTTTCAGGTGTTTGACAATCATTTCTATACTATTTTAGGATTAATTTTGATTTTCAGTGTCTTTAATGAAATTATAGTGATCTTGCAATCATGAGAAATAAGTTTGTCTAAGTTTTATACAAATATTACTTTCTCATGTTTAAGAATAGACTTATCACTTGCAAAAAAATTACTCATTCACCAAAACAAACACAAAAACCAGAAACATATACCAACCAACAATCATATTATAAGAACTTTTATATATTTACCATGAAATTCTTCTGATAATAAATCCTTATATATATATATATATATATATATATATATATATTTCAGTTAGGGAGATCAGCCGATTGCACGACTATAGTTTTGACTTTTCAATTTTGTCAGGTAATTTGTATTTACTAATTTAAACCTGATGTATAACTTCTGATAATAAATCCTTATATATATATATATATATATATATATATATATATATATATACACACTCCTGATCAAAATTTTAAGACCACTTAAAAATCTTTAAAAAGAAATTTTTTTTTTACAGATAGATTTTAAACTCCTCCCACTAAGGTTGCCAATACTACAATCTAAAAGGTTATGAAAACAAAAAGCTACATTTTATTTAGAAATTTACATTTTTATAAAATGAGGCGATTTACACATGATCAAAATTATAAGACTAGAGACAAAAATTCTATGAAATTGTACAAAAAGTGTATGAAAACATTCAACAACCAAATTTAATAATGAGTTCTACCTCCACTACTTTTGATGACTTCAAAAATTCTGTCAGGCATACTAGAAATAAGCATTTCCTTTAAGGTGTGGGGGATGTTGCTCCGGCTTCTGAAGATGGCTTCACGAAGTTCATTTTTTGTTGAATATTGTTTGCCATTTCCATAAACATCTCTTGTTATCCATCCTCAAACATTTTCAATTGGGTTCAAGTCTGGTGAGCATGCAGGATGTCCCAAGAGATGGACCCCATTTTCTTGTAGAAAGGTCAAGGTCTGTCTTTTAGCGTGGATTGCAGCATTATTCTGTGGGAATAACCATCCATCCCACACAAATGATGGCCCTCCATCATCAATGATGCTTTTTGTAGCATGCTAACATAACCCGCCACTGTTTGACAACCCTGCACCACCTGGAGCTCTATCGTCCCTCTGTAAGAAAAGGTACCCCATACCATTAGGGACCCTCCACCACTATGACGTGTGGAGAAAATTTCAGGAGGCATGTTTTTGTTATGCCAATACCGTTGGAAGCCATCAGGACCATCTAGATTGAATTTTTTCTCATCAGAAAACAGGACTTTCTTCTACTTCTCAATGTCCCATGTTTGGTATTCACGACCACACTTTAAGCGGTCCACCTTGTGACGTGGAAGCAGCCGAGGAATTTGTTTATGCTTTTTATTTACTATACCTTTGTGTCGTAAGTGTCGTCTGATGGTTACAGGACTGCAATCAGCATCTGTGACTGCCTTAATTTGACTAGAAGAAAGTCCCCCCTCTTTCATAACAACCCATCTTATTCTCTTACTCAATGCAGGAGAAATTTTTTGGGGCCTACCAGAGGATTTTGCTTTTCCATAATTCTCACTGTTCTTTAGAAAGTTGCAAATCACAGTTTTACTGCGATTTACCTTAGCTGAGATCGCCCGCTGTGACAAACCTTGCTTATGGAATTCTAGAATTCGAGAATGCTCAAATTTGGTAAGTTTACTTGCTTTAGGCATGGTAACACCTTTACGCAGTGATTGCTAATCTCTAACTGAACTAAAAACATTGGAATTGCCATAGATCTAACAATTTATACCCCTGGTCTTATAATTTTGATCATGTATAAATCACCTCATTTTATAAAAATGTAAATTTCTAAATAAAATGTTTGGAATGTAGCTTTTTGTTTCCATAACCTTTTAGATTGTAGTATTGGTAACCTTAAGTGGTAGGAGTTTAAAATCTATCTGTAAAAAAAAATTCTTTTTAAAGATTTTTAAGTGGTCTTAAATTTTTGATCAGGAGTGTATGTATGTATGTATATATATATATATATATATATATATATATATATATATATATTTGAGTTAGGGAGATCAGCCGTATTACACGGCTATGTTTTTGACTTTTCAGTTTTGTCAAGTAATTTGTATTTACTAATTTAAATCTGATGTATAACACTGTTTTTATATGTGTATGTATGTGTGTGTGTCTCACTTTGATGCTGTGATGTGTATATGTATAATTTTACTGACCAGAAACAGGAGTGAAACAAGGCCCATCATAACAAAGTAATGTCTTCTGTTTATTATTTCAATATACAATTATAAAAAGAAATGAAAAAGAAATAGCTAGCAACTTAGAGAAATTATTTTCTATTCAATACTCATCACCAAAATATTTGTATAAAAAGAGTCAAGCGTTTTACTATCTTTTGTCTGTTTCTGATCATCTTTCTTGGACCATGTTAAAAAATAAAAAGAAGAATTTCAGAATCTTAAAAATTTGCAGCAAAATTTCAAACATGAAACTTCTGTTGCTTTTTTATTTCTCAAAACATTTGAAAAAAAGAAATTTAGCATCCTCTGTAGTAGTGTTTAATAACACAAAAAACTTTACTCTGAAAATGTTAGTCACATAAAAATTGACTACAGATGTATTTAAGTAGATACAAAATAAGATAGGCAACCATGACTAATAAACATGGCTATGTGCAAATGCTGAAAATAAATAAGAATGCATACAGTTATGTTGAAGTGAATTATCAGCAGCAAGTGTGAACCCCAGATTTGCTATTAAATCCAGAACAATAATCAAGAAGCAATTTGACTCAAAAAAAGTTTATCAACAATGATTGTACAAGAAATTGTCTCAGTAAATATATAATACAATAAACTTTTTCCATTTCGTCTTAAAATTTTCCCAATACTTTTTTTGGTATATAAAAATATCATTTTGGTATATAAAATTATCTCATATAATGCAATTTAAATTTTATTCATTTTCAAATTATTTCTATATAACTAATTAGTAGTTGATAAAAAAATTAATAGGTTTCTTTTTAATTTGACATTTTTATTACTTCAAACATTATTATCGTGGATACTTAGTATTTGAAATAGACGCCCCATTTTGTTTATTAAATAGTGTTAGTTAGTTCTATCATCCTGAACATTTGAGAAATCTTAATACAGAGAATACATTCCCTGGAAGGGATTGAACCTCCTTCCTCCTTTGTAAGGGAAACCACCATTTGGTCTGGCAGGCTTTGCCACTCAACCACAAAGAATGTCACAGCAAACTACATTCTGTTTTCCCTTTTTAAGGAAAGCACATCCTCCTCACTCATATTATTTTCAGAAAAGCTTTCTATCTGCTCAGTTTTGTATCTGAAATATAAACAAAGTAATTTCTAAACATGTAATGGATTTATTTTTAATCCAACATTTTTATTAGTTCAAATGTTATTATAATGGATGCTTCATATTAGAAATAGACATCCCATTTTTATTTTATTAAACAGTATGTATTACTGCTATTGGTCTGTTCATTTGAGAATTCTTAATAATTCTTAGTAAGGAAAATGTGCTCTTCAGCAGGGATCGAACTTGCTGTGATGTCTTTCAGGGGCAAGCAGTAAAACATATTGAATGAAATGGGTTTCCCCTACAACAGGGGATGCAAGTCCAATCCTTGCCAGTAAATGCATTTTCTTTACTAAGATTTTCTCAAATGTGCAGGCTAGTAAGCACGATACACACTGTTTCATAAAATAAAATGAAAAATGGGGCATCTATTTCAAATACAAACTATCCATTTAAAGTAGTAATAACTGATTAGTTTAAAAATTTAGTTCATGTAATACTATGCAGATGTTTTCAGTTTTTACATTGTTAATCTTTGATGAAGAAGCTTTCATATTTTGGTTTTCACAAACCTCTCTTAACATTAAGGATCGAACCATCTCATAAACTTTTATCTGGTGCTTGATTTGAATTAGTAAGAAAAATATAAAATCTAACTGCAAACATTAAAAATATAAATGTAAATCTTTAGTACTTAGCCTTGTACATTGTATTTAATATTATAAAACTACATGACAATGAGATTTATTTATATTTCTGAAAGATATTTGAGAGATTATAGTTACACACCTGAAACAATGAAACATGTATACACAACAACAAATGGACTTGTTAAACTATAATTTACAATTTTAGTATGTCTTTTTGATTTTTCTGAGTAGGAATTTGAAACACTTATCATAAGATGGACTCTTAAAAAACAGAATATTTTATATGATATTAAAGATTTGATATAAATATTGAATGTCTCACTCAAATATAAATTCAGAAAAATATTTTCCCTATGGAATTTTTTTATTAATAATGAAAGCAATCCTATATTATTTGTAGATTTATTGATTAATTTCTTTTAGATTTTTCTTAATGAGTTGGGATCAAATATTGATCAGATATGGATTAGAAAATAAAGAAAAAATAGAAAAGAAAAAAGAAATTATTTTTCTTCATATCTCATTCTTTGATGAAGCTTTAATAAAAATGAAATGTGTTAGGTCAATAAATGTTTGTTATATCTTTTTTTTTTCTTAATATATAGTTTAAAAATGCAACCATTTTCTTTGAGAAATTTAATAAGATGAATATATTTTCATATATTTTTAAGGGTATTATATATAAATTATTGTAATAAAAGACTGGAACTCAGCCTTTATATGAACAAACTGATAGAATAAATTATTTCTGATAAGTACTGAAAAATATTCTAATATTTTAGCACTTATCTAAATTTAAATTGTAGTTATTGGCCACCACTAATGGATATATTTTGTGCTTTCCTCAGTAAACAAAGTACATGACATGGTTTCAAATGCAGACATAAAACAATGCAGTCCATGCCTTTCACTACTCTCTCTCTCTTCCTCTCCCCTTTTTATTCTTTTCTTATTTCCTTCCCATCCTCTAAGTCTCTTTCACTCTCTCTCTCTCTTTTTTTTTTTTGTACATATATGGAATGCCTGGCCAAATCTACAGCATATCAAGCTTATAGGATCAAATTTGACATAGAGTTGGAATGGAGTTATGCCAAGCATGTCTGCCATATGTTTACTACTGCTGTTTTGATACCCTCCACTCTGCAGAAATGCACAAATATATATCCCCTTAAACATTTTCCATTATTCCTATTAATTGCAACATGGTGTCATTGTTTTTGATCATAAAGACAAAATAGTTGTGCAAACATTTTGCATAAAGGTAAATCCAGTTCTCTCACTGTGAAAGAATATTACCCATGTTAGGGTATATGTGAATATATCAAGATCTGCAATGTATAATTTTATATCCTTTATAATTTACTTGCTAGGTAAATCAGAATTGTTCAAGTTACAATGGCTGATCTCAAAGAAAAAATTGATTATAGATTATATAAGAAAAGGATACGTAAATTTGCGTTTATAATGACAATCTCTGATTAAAATTAAATTGTTTTTTTCCTGTGTATTGATTTCATAGAATTTAGTTTAAATTAAGTAATTTATAATAGTTTTAAAATATTAAAAATTACTTCCTTTAATTTAAAAAAAATTTATAAAACCATTTTTTAATTTTTTTTAAATATGTTTTTTTTTGTAATAACAGAACATTATAAATATATGAATAAAGTTAGTCCACTATAAAAATTAGAATATTTATAAAATGTATTACTTTTTATATAATCCACATCCCAGAATTTAATATAATTACTTTTCTTTCAGGATATAAGCAAAGAAGAATATTTTCATGAACTATTACAAAGTACCTAATATACGTTATGCAAATAATTGCAATTTTCCAAGAGAAAGGATCCATCAAAAATGTTCAAAACTTTAAGCATTTTATTTCTTAGCTAACTTTTTTATGAAGTGAATAATACATTAAAATCATAGTGATTACAAAATTTTATCATGTTGAGTGATAATTTGACTTGTTTCAAGATGCATTCAGTTATTTATCAATATATCTTTTCCCTTTTCTTATAATACCAAAAATACAATTTATAACTATTACACTAAAGTAAGATTTAATGAAAAGAATGAAATTCAGTAGCCAATAATACCTGTTTATAAATAAAATTGAAACTATCCTTAAATATTGTCTAAAATTCTGAGATGATTCATTGTCCTTGAGCTATTTAGATGAATAATCATGGATTAATGATCTTTTTTTAACGTTAACTTTGTGGGATATTTTCTTATCAGTTTCATGATTATATTTTTTTATTTATTGTTTTAAAATACTTTATTTGACAATTTCTTTTTTAGAAATATAATTTAATAACAAAATTTAGTAATTGATTAAATATTTTAGTCTTGCTTTGTAATTTCTTGGAGATTTCTTGATCATGTTTGAAAGAATTTTTTTAAATCATTTCACCCCAAACAAGGTGATAATGTCACTAGGATGCAATGGGGATCTGGGAGTCAAAGAGAGTGAGAAGACTTTAGTGAGGAGAAAGTACAATAATAAAAGAACACAATTCAAGAAGAAAGAAGATGGTAATTGACATTGCATTTAAATTTTTGGAAATTATAGATGGCAGGGAAGTAAGAAATCAGAAGGGTGTTCCACAGGTGAAAAGTGTGGAAAGAAACTATTAGAATAGAACATACAGTAACATTTAGCAAGTTTAACAGTAAAATGGTGAAACCTAGTTGCCAATCATATAGCACATTGAAATTTGTGCAGTTGAGTTACCAAGGAGAAAAGCTCATCAGAACAATTGCCATGAAAATATTTGTAGAAAAGACAGAGGAAAACCATGTTACATTATTCAGAAAGTAATAGAAGTCGAAATGATGAGTCAGGATCAAATACAGGCCCTTCTTTGAGTTTTGTCAATAATAGGAGTAGGAGCACCAGAGCATTTGATTTAAAAGAAAGCCCCTTGGTAAAAACAACTGACACAGTAGCAGGCCAAAAGCAGTAGCTGCTGCCATCACCACCATAATGGCTTCGTCCATCACTACTGTAACCTTGGTCAAACTTCACCATCTCACCTGATCCTTCACATGCAGAACATGGTTGATAAGCCAGCTCTGACACTGCCACCATGATTTCTAACATCTCAGCTTCTTCACTATCCAGCTCCAGGCCTCTCTTGTTGTTATTACCGTAACCCTAATTCATTGATATCACATTCAACCAAAATCCAACTGAGAAATTTTTCTCAATCAACCTTCACAATCCACTCTAGGCCTCCTGCCTTTTCATCACTGTCACCCTGTTTCATTGCTTTCACATTTAAACATAACCAAACAGAAAGATTTTGCTACCAACCTGCCAAAATATTTACTGTATTAGCAAAGTCAAATTTGTGACTTCTCCTGACTCTTCAAGCCCACATCCACTGTATTGGCAAAGTCAGATTCATAGCTTTGCTAACCACTCATTACTCCCTTACCATCATTGGCATAACCTGGGCAACCAACCCATCAACGTGCCTTACCACCACTATGGCCTCAATTGATCAACTTACCAGGAAGTTTGGCTTCAACATTAAATATTTATCTGGAGACACTGTAACCATTGAGCTTGTGAGGGAAACCAGCATACCAAACCCTGTTGAACTCTTGGAGATCTTGGGAACCACAGCCCAAGCTTTGCCATTCTTATCTAAGGCTTGATAGATAAATTTTCTGATAGTTGTTAACATGTCAGTGTTAACAGCTATCAGCTGGAGAAACAGAAGTCATATTGTATATCCAAAAGAGTTCATGTGAAATAAGATGCTTAACCAATTTGGCATTCATTAGAGCTTTTAGTACTTTGCCAAAAATAAAAGGTAAGGGACTAATAAGGTGATAATTTGAGGCATCAGAAATTTTCCCAGAGATATTAAAGACAGGAACTACAAAGGGGGATTCTTCTAAGAAACTAGAAAGTAATAAGCAGTGAGGCATTTATTATAAAGTTTGGGGAGAACAAGGGCCAGGTCAGGAGCACATTTAGGACAATTGTAGGGATACCATCAAATAAAATACTTTTAATATTTTCTCTTTATATTTGAACATAAATCTATGCAAATTTACTGTCAATGAAAATTTAAACAACTATAAGTGCACCACCAATTTTTCAACAACTGATGGACTGGTATGTCTTTTAATCCAGATAAATTATAAACAAGGATTTGATTATTTGGATTGTTCAGACTCTTGTCCTCATCTTTACTGACATATTTATGATGTTTTGGTTGTTGTATGCTCCAACTTTCTTCAGGTGCTAGGAATTTCAAACCAAATCCTTTAAGGCCAGAGCATACAACAGGCTAAACGTAAACAAGACAGTAAAGATGAGGACAATAGTTCAAACAATGTAATATCACCTCATCTCAGAAGTAGAGCCAAATACAAGCATTTGAATTTCATGCAATTGCCAGACTAATTCACCAGGTGACCACTGGTGACATATTTAATAATAGCTTAATTCAATTTAATTAATTTTATTAATAATATAAGCTTTCAACTGTCAATGATGCTGTAGTTATGAGATATACATAATTAGTGGGTCAAAGGTGTATTAGTGAATTGTTATTACCTGACTTTAATTAATAGTCCAGTACACCTCTGGAATCAAGAAAATCTGTGGTGTATTTGTTGTACTAGATCATGTAAGTAATGATTGTTTATAATTTTAATTTGTTTGCATTTGAAATATTATCTCTTATTTTGCATGATTGAAAATAAGTCATAAAAAATAAATTTCTGTGCAGTCACTAAAAATTATTGTAAAAAAGATATTTATCTTTATATCCTTTTAAGAATCCTGATGAAGGTTTAATTATGAAAGGACTTTTATTATCAAAAATGTTTGTTTTTGTTAAAAGTTTGATGAATGGTTTGTTTGAAATTAGCATAAGTCATTGAAAAATGGAACCAGTGATCTATATTTGACCAATCATGAAAGTGATATTTTCCTGGATACAATATACATTTTTATATTGAAAGGGAATAATTTGAACATGGTATCTTTTGCAGACTGTCAGAAATTCTGTCGTGTCTCAGGTTGGCAACATTATCGCAGCAACAAAGAAGAAGTGATTCAATACTGTTAGAATTGTCTTTGATTTTGTTTGATCATTTTCTTTCTAATCCCAACAAATATAGCATCAGAATTGTATTCTGTTATTTTAAGAGAAGAAAATTAAAAGCTAATTTAAAATCTATAAAACCAACACAAAATGTTCTTGCCTGAAAACACATTTTTCGAATCTAACCTATCTTTTTTATTTTGAACTATATTTTTGGAAGTTGAATGACATTTTATTATTGCTGCTGCTGCCGCATTTCCCTGTTAGGAATCAGTAAAGAAGTCTTGAAAATTAATATTTAAAAACAGAATATTTCAGTTTACATTGCCAAGATTTTTTAAAACAATTATTCCTAGCATTAATGTTTAATTGTAATATTAATATTCAATAATGTTGATGTTGGTATATTTTGATAGCTACCAAACAAAAAAGGACTCATTGCCAAGAAAATGTCTTGTCACTAATATGAAAGGTTTTGAATTGGCAACAAATTTTGATCCCTGTCCACTTAATACACTGATTAAAAAGTAACTATCATTGAAAAACAATGTGTTCCAGCCAAGTAGACCAGTTTATTTTTGAATTACTTAGTGGTCTTAATGATAGTATGGCTGATAAATGCCAAATGAAAAATCACTGTTATAACTATTTGGCTCCAAAATTAGGACAAAAGAAGAAAAGTTGATAAGCATAGTATGTGAATGCCTCAACAAAACTTATTCATTCAATTAAATTTATTAGGAATCTTTAGTTTGAAGAAGGACTAAAACTGTTCCATTTTCGTTTTATCTTTGTTCTTTTTGTAATGAAAACTGGAAAAATTAAGGAAACTAGGAATTAGATAAAAAGGGAATTTTTTTTTTAATCATTTCACTCCAAGCAAGACAGGACTACCAGTGATGTGCAGTGAGTTACGGTGAGAGAAAAAACATGGTACAGGATATGAAGAAAGGATAAGAGAGGGATGAGAATCAAGGAGATAAAAGATGGTAACTGATGTTGCATTTAAACTTTTAGAGATTGTAGCTATCAGAGAAGCAATCAAACTGAAAGGAGTTCCACAAATGAGAAGTGTGCGAAGGGAAACTGTTAGAGTAGAAGAGAAGGTTTACATTTAACTATTTTGACAATAAAAGAGTGGGACCTGGTTGCCAATTTAGTAGCATGCTTAAATTCACGTGGATAGGACACCAGGGAAATAAACTCATCAGAACAGTAGCGATGAAAATACTTGTAGAAAAGACGAGGAAGCCACAACATGTTGGTGCGAAAATGATTGAAGGTGGGCTGCTAAGTCAGGATTGAATACATTGCAGGTCCTTCTTTGAATTTTGTTGAGAACCTAGAGAGGAATAGGAATAGAGGTTAGGAGCTCCTAACCAGACATGGCAACAGTATTAATTGCACAGATAAATAGTAGATTTATAAATGTGCAAAATGGATTCTGACAAGAAAAACTTTCTGGCTCATCACAGTGAAAAAGAACAAGAAAGATCTTTCACATTTATCTGTAAAACTCATTAAATAAGTTTAATCAATTGAAAGTTTTCTCTTAAGTCTAGAGTGTGTCTGACTAGTATTCCATCTCTACGGATGCCAAGAGTGAAGTGTTGATAATATCACAAATGAAATACTGTGCCAGAAAGATAAAAGTGTTTAACTGCCTTTTTTTGTTTTTGAAAAATGGCATTGTTTAAAGAGGAATAGGTAGGCTGATTCTTAAATACAAATTACTATGATATTTATAATGACATCACTTTAACTATGAAAGGTTATCTGAAAAAAGCAATCATGAATAAGTTTGTTGGTTCTACGTGGCCAAATACAAGGTGGGTAGACTAATACAAATGCTCATACCAAGTAATAACAGAATTAAAGAATTCCTGAATAAATGGACCATATCAACCACAGGGTAGCAGATAAGTCAAAAACAGTAATAGCCAATGATCAAAACCAGAAAGAATTGACAAAACAGCTTAGAAGCTTTTTGTTGTTTTTGCTTTTTTCCCCAGAAGATAGGCTATTTTGGTTGGCAATAGGGAAAAAATGACTGTCCAAAAAGAAGATAAAAAAAGAAATATGAAATTTGGAGCTGTTTATACTGAATGTATCTGAAGAAATATGGACTCTACTGGCAAAGTGACAAATGCATAGATGTCTACTGATCTTGGCATACTTTTACCAACTTTTTCCCTTTTTTGTCTGTTACTGATTTCCTATAGAAGCATTACTTGTTTTCCAATCCCACATATATTTACTTACTAAATAGCTCAATACACTCATTATAAATTATTATTGTTTATTCTGGCATATGATTTAGTTACATGTATCTTATTATATATTATTTATTGATAATCTTTTGAAGTGAGATTTCTACATCATTTTGTTTTTTTTCTAATTAACTTATCATTAAGTGGGATTTGTTTGTTAGGCTACCAGCAGTGTCAAGTTAACCTTATTTTAGTGCCTTAGTCTCTATACTCCTATCTGACTCATTTAAATGTGGTGATTTGTCTATGATAACAAAAGAAATTAGCATATTTAGATAAAAATCTTATAAAATATTTGTTAGTTTTACTTGAAAACAATTTCCAACTACAATGAAGAATATTCCACCCAATTATTTTTGTAATACTTCTTTTTCAAAGTCAAATTTTGGTTAACGCTTCCTAAAATTAAAATGTTAAGACATACATGTGTACCTATAGACAAAGTTTTTTTTTTAATCCATACACATATTTTGTATTTTCTATCAGAAGAGTTTGTTGATGAAACAGTATTGAACTGAAGCAAAAGATATAATTATGTAACTTTATTAAAACCACCTAAATTGTAAATTACAATATTATTAAGTAAAGTCTAAAAGTATGAGTAATTATTAAGAATAAAATATAAGTGTGAATAAATTGTATGATTTTATCAGTATTCATTGGTACAGGGATATCCGATACACTTAAAATCACAGACATATATACAAAAAGAGAGAGAAATAAATTTGTAAATGGAATGTTGTACAGATATAACTGTGAAATAAAAATTTATTTTATAACTTTTTTGTTTTCCTTAAATAGAAAAACGAAATTGAAACATTACTTGTGGCAATTTCCTTATGTTTTCATTTTCTACATTGTTAGCATCTGAAGAAATTTAATGTCTGAAATGGTTTTGTGGTCCACTGAAGATCAAGAAAATCCAGAGAAATAATATCTTATATAGAGTGGATATATTTGATATGCAACTTTCTCCAAAATACAACAAATAAAAGAAAAGCAGCAAGTCAATTTCAATTTAACACTTTCTATTCTTATATTCTTTCAGTATACTCATCTATGTTTCTTATAGCCATGTTTATTATTTATAAAAAACATGGATATTTTATTCAGTTATAACACAGTATAAATGATAAGAAAATTGAACATAGAATAAGCTGTGCTAGGAGAAGTTTTGCACAAAACCACAAGTTGCTGCAAAACCAAAACATTACACTTTTTTAAATAACCTCATTAGATTGAAACTTTCATATGTCTATTATGAATGGTACCAAACTGATGCAGAAATATCTTAACTTTTTGCTGTATAAAACCACTCTCTCATTTTGTTTTTTTTTCTAAAATTCATTTTGTCTCAAGCAAAGTGGGACCACCACTAGTGTGCAGGTGGTTACAATGAGAGAAAATACTGGGTACTGGGGATATTGAATAAAGGATAAAAGATAAATGGGATTCAAGAAAATTAAAGATGGCAATTGACATTGCATCTAAATTTTTAGAGATTGTAGCTATCAGAGAAGCAAGTAAATGGAAGGTAGTTTCACAGGCAGGAAGTGCAAGAAAAGAAGCTATTGAAGTAGAAGTGACAGTTACATTTAGCAATTTCGATGGTAAAAGGGTGGAATCTAGATGCCAACTTAGTAGCATGCTTAAATTCATGTCATTAAGTCACCAGGAAAAAAAGCTCATCAGAGCAATTGCCATGAAAATATTTGTAGAAAAGACAGAGGGAAGCCATGTCATGTCAGTGAGGAAGTGACTGATGTTGAGATGCCAAGTCAGGATCAACCACACTTGAGCAAATGAAGTCTGTAGGCCTTAGGAAGAACCATTCTTCTTTAAATCTTCTTGGCACATTATCACAACCAAAGAACTGTACAAGGTAATTGAAACCACATTACTTAAGTACTTTCAGCAACAACAAGAATGGGTAGCACATGTAACTTAAAGAGAAAATTATGACCTAACAAAGATATTGATGCTTCGTACTACTTCAAACAAAAAGTTAGAAAGGAAGCCTCCATAAATACTGAAAGTAACTGGACTTGAGAAACCAATCTTCCTGGGAAATTGTTTTAAGAGAAAGATTTTAATA
The DNA here is from genome assembly GCA_037127315.1 of Ascarosepion bandense. NCBI lineage: Eukaryota > Metazoa > Mollusca > Cephalopoda > Sepiida > Sepiidae > Ascarosepion > Ascarosepion bandense. Next base: position 745,792 of record JBBBDQ010000536.1, on the reverse strand, counting down.
AATTTCAATCAATGGTAAATATCACCACTACAATTTATTATAAATACCTTTCCTATCTAAAAGGTAATCTTAAATCTTTCTAACAAGTTATTTTTAAATTAGCATTTAAAGTCTTTTTAGCTTTGCTTGATGTTTACACCTTTTATTATTAGCTAAAACTTTGAGTCAATTTGTGCAAACATGCAGTCTTTTCAGCTTCTTGTTCATTTTTTGAGCATATAATATTGTATCATTTTTATTGAGCAGTACAGTGTTTGAATACAAAGTAACAGAATATTGTTAAATTTATAATTTTGAACAGTAAGTTCATTATGCATTCTGTTATTCAAATGTCAAGTTTTAACAATAAATTTGTTATAAAATATTTTTATTTCAATGCTTCATTTTTATAAAATGCAGTATTTTTATTGCCAATCATGAAGCTTTCACTTATGAATGGATCACATGCAAAAAGTGTGTTCTTTCCATTTATAAGTTAAAAAACTAATTTTGGACTGGAAATTTAAAAAAAAATCTACAATATACAGTAATGGGTTAGATAAACACGGAAGTAGCTTTTGTATATTTTCCATAAATAATGAAAAAAAAAACCTTGGGCATCTGCAAGTTTGTTGATGCTGAAAGTCAGCTGTCAATTTTTGAAATAGTCTGCTGTCATTCTTTTGAGGTAATATTGACTTGGTAATTCTAGGGACAGGAAGCAACCTTAATCGACAAACTAGTGTGTTGTTATACATATTCAGTAGGACTTTTCCTCCTCATCAACTTTTACAGAGCACTAGAAAAGATGTAACAAAACTGTGCTCTTTGAACTTAGTAATTTTCTATTCTATTTTTGTATAAGCTGTTAAATTGGAAATATTTTTTGTTTGTCTTTTATAAAAGTAAACTGAAATGCATTTATTCATTACTTATTCACCATTTAACAAACTAAGCATATGTGTATTCTGATTTAGGTAAATGAATGACAAGATAGAAAACTTATTAGTGATGCATTTCATTCCAATTTGTAAATCTATGTTCAGATTTTGAAAAGATTGGTTTATTCTTAAGATATAGTTATTTTTTTTTTAGTTTGAGTTTTATTTAATTTTGACTGACTGATTATCACTCCTGAAGCAGAATTGATTTTTGTTGTATGGCATATGCTATGTTGTTAAGGTAATCCACTTACTGTGACGATTCAAGTATTTTTCTTTTTCTGAATTATAATACTTCCAAATTTTACAAGCAAATAAGCTCATTCAATATTGTACATTTAAAAACAAAACATTAGCTATGTTTATATGTTATCCAAATTCCTCATTAGATAGATATAACAACATTAACAATGGAAACTGAGAATATCTACAAAAATATTGTTAAAGTTTATGCTTAATATCCTATCAAATTTATTATAATTTGATTACTGAGTTAATTAGGGAAATGTTGTTCTCCTTGGTTACTGAGAAGCATATTGATGTTTACACTTGTACTTAGCTGACTTTAGGTAATGTCAAATTTAGCTTAATTGTTTTCATATAACCCTAAAAGTTCTGTAAATTACTTTTTACTAGGCAATGAATATGAATAAATTTTATCCCCCTCTCACTTTTTCTTTCATTGTAGTCATATTTTTAATATTGATTTCTAATAAACCTTACAGGCTTAGACATTTACATTTTTATGCAATTTCAGCTGGATTTGTGTATTCAGAATAACATTAGAGAAAAATGACAAAGTTTTTCAAAATAAATTTCCAGCTTCATATTTTGTAGTTGATGTATTTTTTCTTTTTATTTGCAGTTAAAATATCACTGAATTACATAGCAGTTAATGAACAAAGTAAAAAACATAGTTGACATAATCCAAAACTATTATATATTAATACAATATACAAAAAAATATAATAAGAAGTGAATTATGGTTGATTTTAACTAATCACTGAATGCTTAGAATAAATAACATGATTGTTATTTACTTTTATGAATACTTTAGGGGAAATTGCTTTCTCAGTTTGGTAAAGCTGGAAAACTAATCTACCTTGGCAGAGGTAACATGGACAAGATAAGTAGCCCACTAGCCATAAGTGAAGGTCAAAACTTGTTCCAAACATTTCTGGCAGCTTCCAAAATAAATCATCAGCAAAGATTTCTGACCAAAGAAGACAATAAAAATGCACATACAGGTAAAAAAAAATCCATTTCAAGGAGTCTGAATTGTTGGCTATTAAATACATTGCTAAATTATATATACTAGTATTTTTTTAATGGTAGGTTACTTCTCAAAATTATTAAAGGTCAGCAGTTCCAGATTCAAAACTTGAATTAATTACTGAACAGAACTAACTGCGCTGACAGCAAATTTTTTAGTTTATGCTCATAGGCTACAGAAATGGATATCAAGGATATCCTATTTGTTTCTACAACATGGGGAAAACTTTAAGCATCTTTAAAATCTTGTCTCTCTAGATTTGTATAAATAAACAGTAGCCACTATTTGATTTACCCCTCTAATTCAAAATAAAATGTCTCATAATTGAAATGAGAAAGAGAGAAAACAACAGTTACAAAATTTAAATTAAAATAAAGAATATTAAGAATTAATAAGACTGAAGGTTAGATAAAATGGTGGAATATCACCTAAAAGGAGTATTTAGCAAATTAAACTAAGCATTTTTTGTTGTTGTTTGTATTTTAACAACATTAAATGAGAGATAATATATTGGTTATTATTCTAACAATTTGAGATCAAAAGTGATTACTACTAAAAAATAATTTACTTCTGACAACTTGGGCTACACTTACTAATAAAAAAACTGATTATTTTGTTTTTTAAAGGAAAATTGATGTCTTGTGGTTTGTGTATTAAAGATTTTATATATTTTATGTCATACAGCTCTGATTATTATTTTATTCTACAGTGTTTAACTTATACAGGTATTGTTTTATGATGATTATTTTAATGTTTATTGAAGAAAATATCTAATTTTCTTATAATGTATAATGTTCATTGTGTTACTATTCAGAATAACTGAAGATCAGTTAGCATTATCAGATACACATAAAAAAAATGCTTACCAAGGAACAATATATTCTTCTGTCATTATTTTAACCTAGAATAAATATTAAAATATGCTTTGTCTCTAGAATGCAGGTATACCTCGCATTATGTTGGTAATTTGTTCCAGAAGAGGTGACTTGAGTCAAAAAATGACTTATGTCCTAATTACTTGTTTCCAAATTTACTTGTCACCAGGCTAAACAACAAATAACCATTCCCAGTTCTGTATTTTATTTATAAATGCATTTTTAATAGTATATGGTCAATAAGAATCTATTTACGTTCTCAAACAAATAAATTTTTGGTTTTTAATAGAGTACAGAAAAAAAAATCTAAATTTATGAATACATATATGCACATACTTGTAAATGTAGATGATTTTATAAGGTTAAATAACAAATACAGTTATTAAAATTATTTTGTGGTAGTAAACAATAAACTGATTTGGGTTAACACTATTTACATTATTTGGACTATTGTCCTCAACTATATTGGCATTTGTATGATGTTTTGGCCGCTGTATGCTCCAGCCTCCTTCAGGTGGTAGAAATTCCTCTTTTTTTTTTTTTTTTTTTTTTTGAGGAATTAAAATTTTTACCATTGAAAATATTTTGCAAGGACCTGAATAAATAAAAATCCAAAGAAGCAATGTCTAGTGAATATAGCTGCAACAATTTTTGCCAGGTTACCAAACAAATATGAGATCTGACATTATTCTGATGGAAAACAACACTTTTCCTATTCACTAATTCTTGGCATTTTTCTTGAATTTCTGCATTTAATTTGTCTAATTGTAAGCAGTATTTTTTTAGAATAGTACAGGACTCCTTTCTAATCCTATCAGATGCTCAGCATGACTATCTTAGGATAAAGATTTGTTTTTAGGGTGGTTAAAGTTAGTTCCTGTCACTTACCCCAGGATCTTTTTTACTGAACATTGTTGCAAATGATCCATTTCTCATCACACATCACAATTAACTTAAAAAAGGGTTCATTTTCTTTATGTTTATACAGCAAATCACAGATAGAAATGCAATCCAAGAGATTCTTTCACTCAGATCACATGGTACCCAAACATCATAGTGATTTGAGCACCCAATCTTTGCTAGGTGTTCATGGATTGATAAATTTAGTTTTTTTGCCAATTCCTGCGTTGTATAATGAAGATTATTCTCAATCAATGCCTTTATTTAGTTGCCATCTATGGGGGGTGGGGGTCTGCCTAAGGGTTCTTCATCAATAAGTCTACAATCACCAACTCTAAACTTAGTGAACCACTTCCATAATGTTCTATAAGCTAAAGCATCTTCAATGTATGTAGCACACATGATTTTGTTGCTTGTGAGGCATTTTTGACTTTGCTGTAATAAAAAAGCATTACATGTCTGAAATTCACCTTATAATATTCCATTTTATAGAGATGCAAAATTAATACACATTAAGCAACTAACTTTCATTCTTAAGAGATAGTTTGAAGTATGCTTTAATCTGGAATGTTAGCATGTTATGTCTGTCGATAAATTTGATGTGTTGGAACATGAATGACAAAAATCGGCATGAACTTTCCAGACAACTCAACGGTTACCAAAAATTACAGAAAAATATTTTGAAATACAAAAGGGTATATTTATTCACTAAAATCACCATTGGCTTCAACCATGGCCTCCAGACAACTTCAGAATCTCCTGCAACTCTTCTCAATTGTCTCCTTGTTTAAGTTAGTAAATGCTGCCATAATCCTTACCTTCAGTTCATCTTTGATATTACAAGGAGGTTTGTTGGTTTCATGCTTAACTTCACCTCACACATAATAACCAAGGGGGTTGCAGTCTGGGGAGTTAAGTGGCCAGATGTAAGGGTGGTGTGGTTGCAAAAGTTGTCTGATAGTCATGACTTGGTTCACTTACTTGTGTGACATGGTTCAGAGTCCTGTTGCCAGACATAGTCTTTCAGCAGCCACCCTCTTGACTCAGAGCAGCACTACCTCTTCAAGGCTCTTGATGTAGGCCTTCATGCTGAATCTGGGGCCCTGTCAGGAGATGCATAGAGACATAATGTTGCCTTCACTCCATATGATATATCATCAAACTTTTTACAAATTCTCTGCACTATCATCATATTGACATCCATACACTCTGAAATGTTAATATTAAAGCTTCCAGCATGTCATCTCCAAATTTCAGGTAGAGTAAATTGCATCATAGTCCTCTTTTCTTTACAGACAGTGCCTAACTGACCCTACTATACAGTGCAGTTGACAAAATCAAAAACAAATAATGCACATGCATGATATTAAAAATACAACATGGCGACATCACAAGTTGCTCACCACACTCTGTGTAGATATATATATATATATATATATATATATATATATATATAAGAGACATTATGTTTAATCATGAGCCATTCTAAACATCATATTTTGGCTTTAATTTCAGTTGAAAATAAAGACAAAAATTCTCCAAAATTTGGATAATTTTTTATTAAGTTATTTCTAAGCTTTCGGCTCACATGAGAACCAACTTAATAAAAAAGTTATCCAAAGGTTGGAGAATTTTTGTCTTTATTTTCAACTGAAATTAAAGCTAAAATATGATGTTTAGAACGGCTCATGATTAAACATAATAGATATTCATTGTCTCTTATATTTAACAGTATATGTTTAGAAAAGTATCTGCTGCCTCGATACACTAAATATATGACAAAGTGGAAAAAGTTTTCTTGTAATGCATTCATCCTTTAGAACTTCATCAGACTAAATTTGTTGTGTTGGTACAACTATATATATATATATTAAATTCCCGAGATTATATGGTCTTTTTAACAGGTGAAACTAACTCCATATTCTCGGTGATAATAATTACAATCGCCAACAATACAGGGTTAGTTTTACCTGTTGAACTGGCCATATTTTGAGAGTTTTGAATTTTTTTATATGTAAAATATACATATTGGCTCTGTAAATAAATAATTTTTATTAAATTGATCCCTCTGGCTAGATCAGTTTTAATATTTAGTTTTTAATTATTAATATTAATAGGATCTCCTTTGGGATTTTACCAATCAAGCCACTTATTTTGGGATATAAATGTGTGTGTATATATATATATATATATATATATATAAATTATTGGTTGTACAAAAACATATTACGGCAAGAAATAAAGTAAATTTAATACTTAAAAGCATTTTGTAAAGATGGAAAATAAAAAATAAAAAGACACAAAGAAAACGACCAACTGGTTTCTATCCCAGGCTTCATCAGGGCCATCTGAGAAATTTATTTCATCCTTTGTTAAAATATTTAAAAATGAAGATGAAAAATGTAAGGGAGAAGAAAGAAAAGTCAATTGGTTAACATTTGCGGGTCAGGAATTAACAAACGCCTTATAAATAGCAGAGATTGTGTGACTGACTTTAGTGTGGACTAGTTCTTCTTTTTGTCTGGTTCACACTTAGTGTTTCACTTGCAGGCATTAGAATCATTGTATATTAGATCTAGGAGGCTGTCTCTCTGTAAACAGAGGGATTGCCTATTTGGACTGCATGATATTATTATCTAGTGCTTGCCCCCCATGTTTTTTTCTTCTCCCTTACATTTTTCATCTTCATTTTTAAATATATATATATATATATATGTATATATATATATGTTTATGCTGATTATTGTCTTTTTTTTTCTTTTTTTTTTGTGATACCTTTTCTTTTTTCCAGTCTGGGTTTTTTTTTAGATGGTGGCATAGTGATAGTAATTGGCTGCTGCCACAAAGTGGTCATGGGTTCAATCCCTGAGTTAGGTGGTGAAATTGATATACTCTGATTCAGCAGTAATGAACAAGAAATATACGTGATAAATACAAGAATACCATGTTAATCAGCTCGTACAAAATATTCCCTCTCAGCCAAATGATGAATAATCTAAAAATGGTAATTGTTCAAAAGAGGATGTCTATAATAACATCAATAACAATAAAAGATGAGAGGAATAATTTGGATAAATCAAATTGTGAATTTTACATCTCGAAAATAAAACAAGTTTGTCAGAAAATGTAAGGCATTGGAAGTATTTTTATTTAAAGTTTTTACTACATTACAAGAAAATTTATACAGCATAAATAAAATATACTCTTAGCATAATTTTCAGGGATCTGCTACAGATTCTTAGATAAAGTAATATCAGGCAAAGTACAAGTGAGGTACAGAATATCACAGCTCTGATAACCAGACAGACATGGCACTTGAAAATATTATCAATCCAATTTCATTCAGAGATATTCTGTGATATTCCCAACTGAGAAGGACAGACCAGTTCATATTCTAAGCATCTGAATCTCTCTATGGCCTGCATTTCATATTTCAAACAAGTACCTTCCCATTTTTTTCATTTGGTAGATGTTGAAAGAAGAGATTCTTGGATTCAAATATGTCAAGTATATGAATAGAGGATGACATAAAAAATGTATGCATCTAGTATCAGAGGAGCTTATTATGCTTGTTAAATAGAAAGAGCAAGTCACTCTTCACTTGATTAAATAAGACCAGATTTCCTTGTAAAAGATTATAATGTTAACCAGACCAAACAGCTAGGATAGAGAACATTTATGTATGTCAGCATAAAAAGTATTGCTAATGTCAGAGGCTATAAATCTAATTTCATTATTCTTCCAGTTGTGTAGGTCATAGGTCACCAGTCATTCTGACAGAAACAATAGTTAATCCTTATATAAGGTAGATCTTAGAGTTAAAATTTTACATAAACAAAATATGATCTTTTCTATTGTTTTATTAAGCAATGATATTGTTTCAGTATCAATTTTAGAGAAATATTCATTATCAAATGTCAATATTCAGTTGATTAACAGGCAAAATATTATGTTAAAAAATTCAATGATTTCTTTTTCATATAACTCTTAGGGGGAATCTCTTAAAGTATTAACATTGTTTGTGTCATATTTTCAGATATCTTTCATGAATTAATTTTATCTTCTATATTTCATTCCAGATCAGAGAGAAATAACAATAGACTTAATTATTAATCAATAGATTTCAATGACATTTCAAAAAAAATCTTAAATTTGTTCCTTATAATCTATTTTAATCAGGTTAACAGGAGTAAAAGGATTTTGAGATTATTTATTGTCGTAAGTTAATTTTTTTTGTTTTTCAAATCTCACAGGTTTACGAAAATTTACTAGATAACTTTTGATTTTTTACTTGAACTTCCTTCATGAATTTTAAATTTTATCACAGAATGCAATTGAATGAATAAAATTTGCATCAAAACTTTTATTTTATGAAATAGCATAAGTTTGTTTATATTGAAAACATTACTATTTTTTACAGTATTTTTTGTTACTTCTGTGTACAGAATATTAAAACAATTGTTCTAATTTGAACAAATGTTTATGGTAGATCTGTAATTTGTTAATCTTATTTAGAAAGAAGTCATATAATCAGAAATGGGCATAGACAATGGCAGCTATAAGTATCCATATAAGTGATTTTGTCTTATTCTATAACCAAACTTGGTACTTACAATTTACACAAAATTTACGAAAATTTTTATCAGTATTCAACCATGGAGAAATGATTTTGAGATAATTTTAAAAAAATATGTATAAATGTGTACTCTTTTCTTTTTAACTACACATGCATATATATATATATATATATATATATATATATATATGTGTGTGTGTGTGTGTATGTATATGTATGTATATATATATATGTATGTATATATACTGTTCTACATTGATCACATGACTTTCAAAAGACTACATAGGTAGAATTAGCAAAATTATCCTTGAAAGAGCTTCCACATTCACGAATAATGCCTTAGGCACAAACCAATGGAAGAACACAGCCAAGGTAACTGATTGATTCACAAAAATGAAAAATAAAATGGATTCCACTTTCATCCAGTTTCATATTTGTGACTTCTATCCGTCAATATCTGAAAAACTCTTAACTGCAGCCTTAAATTTGGCTAAAAATAACTGCCCATTAGTGTGCATAACATCAAACAGGCCCAAATATCTCTTTTATTTTATGATAAATGCCTGTGACTAGAAAAAAACAACCCAGATTTTTGCATTTCTATGTGAGCGTATGATTCTGCAGAGGCCTGTGATTTGTTTTAACTTTTTTTGCACTGGAATCTTAAGCACATTTTTGATTTATGTAATACTAGACTTTACCGAGACGACAGCGTGATAATCCTCTGTAAAACTAATCCACAAAAAATGGACAGCCTTAGAAACTGTCTAATCAATTTTTTCAAAGACCACAATCTTGATATTACCACAATCACTAATGTTAAAGTCATAAATTTCTTAGATGTTACTTTCAACCTGAGCAATTGTCTGTACAAGCCATCCTCTAAAAACTCACATAACTACAGAACTCACCACCATTGAATCATCAACAACCTACATAAATTCATCCAATTTTATTTAAGTATCAACTCTAGCAACAAAGAAAATTAAATACATTAATGCTTTAGAAAAAGTAAACTTAACACTAGTTTAGAATACTTTGTTGAAAACAAGGTAGGCAGAAATAAGCAGAAATTATGTAAATGTAACATTATTTGGTTTAACCCACCCTTCAGCCATAAATTGGCAAATTTTTCTTAAACTTAATTCAAAAACATTTCTACAATTCACCCACACTAAATAAAATTTCAACAAAAACAATGTTAAAGTCAGTTATAGTTGCATTAAGAATATAGACAAATATATTTCACAACATAATAATATGATATCCAACCTGAATAATATCAGTGAACCTAATATTAATAAAAATGACCCTTCAAAAAAGAAATGCAACTACTGAAAACATTTTAACCTGTCTATTGAATGGTTCATGTATGTTCAAAAGTATCTTTTATATAGCTCACATTCATTCAGATGATAATGGTGTTAAATTTTACTTTGGATTGACTGCTAACATGTGGAAGCTTAGATTTAACAACCACAAGTTTTCTTAAAGCAAAAGTAAATACAGCAAAAGCACTATTATTAAAAATTAAAAAAGCAATAAAAACCCAATTATTATCTGGAATATTGTCACTAAATGCAAATCTTACAATGAAAAAGGAAACAGATATAACTTATTTCTTTTAGAAAAACTTGTCATCTTAAACCATATAAATAACCCTAATCTACTAAGCAAAAAAGCGATTTAATGACCATATGCTGAAAGATAGAAAAAATACTTACTTAAATTCTTAGACCCCAATTGATACAGATTCCTCTATACGTTTGCCTCTTTATTCCTCATTCCCTTTCTTTCTTTCTTTCCCCTGCAAATATTAATAATTATGAATTACACCTATTTGATTTCATCTCCCTGCATTTTAATGTTTTAATTTTAAAATTTTAATTTTATAATTTTACTTTTGAAATTTTACATTTAATCTTTTATCTCTATGTAGTCTTTGTTTACTTAAATTTTGCTCTCATCAAAAAGTAGTAACCTAATTGTTATGGTGCCCTCCTATGAGGAATTAACTCTTCCTCTTACTATATAATTACCTGCAGGAAGGTAGTTGACAGCAGTTAAAAACACAGCTGATGACAGCTAGTACACAGTTAACATCAGCTATTGTTCAGGCAATAAGCAATGTAACTGTACTGTTCAAACTTACATTGTTCTATTTACTCATTACTAATACTTACTTTGTATATATGTTCTTGTTATACTAATACACTGTTTTGAACCTACCTTCTGTGTTCCATGTGTAACTTCCAACCAAACCAATCACTACACTTTGCGGCAAAGTTTAGCACAACAACTACACAATAAATTGGCAATGAAGATCCACAACACTGACTTTATAAGATTTAGCTTCCATGAACATTGAGTGAACTTAAATTAAAATATTTTAAACTGTCACTTTGTAATATGCATCAAATGATTGCATGATTTTTTAATTTATTTCATTTAGCCTTGTTCTAAATAGCCCAAAAACTACATTTGAACATAGAATTATTCTTCTCAATATCCCCCTAGAATAATACAATAGACTATCGGCCATACATCACTGACTTGTAAATATAAATTATCGAGCAAAAACACAATACACATGAGTGTTGTTTTTAAAGGTTGTATTTAGCATAAAACACTGTTATCTCTGATGGTGACTTCATTGTTCATTTTATATATATATATATATATATATATGGGCAGCAATCTTTCTTTTAAACTTGTTTCCTTAAATAGGACAGACAAATTTAATCAATTTTCTATTTAGTTTTTTTGTTATTCTTACATTTTTTCATTTGATAGGTTTAAATAAGTGCAAAAATTGTCCACTATCCCATATATAAATATATATATGTATATAATCATATAATTATGAATTAAATGTACATTGCTACAGGGAAATTTCTATGTTTTGAGATAGAATCTTGTCATCAGGCAATGTTGGATGTTGGTTGTGAAAATGATTCACATTTAAATACAAAAAACTATTGGTTTGCTATTCTTCCCACACACATAAATATCAAACCGATGGTTTTTTTGTATTTAAATGTAAATCATTTTCACAACCAACATTCAACATTGCCTGATGATGAGATTCTATCTCGAAACATAGCAATTTCCCTGTTGCAATGTACATTTAATTCATAATTATATGATTATATTAAGCTCTACAATATTTATTGTATCGAGCCCTGTTTATATAAAAAAATAAATGCCAGGGAACTCAAAATCATAAAACCTTGGATCCTCTTTACCTGGATTTATATATATATATATATATATATATATATATATATATATATAAGCAATGAGGAATGAAACAGAAAAATATAAGTCATTGGAGTGTTTACTACATTTTAGAATATGGTTAAGGCACCAAACTCATAAATGCAATACTAACAATAGATATGTACAAAAATGATTTGTTCCTGGTTTCATAAAGTTAAATGAAGAATATATTTGCAAACTAATGCTCTTAGAATTTGTATATAAATTTGCAATAGAGTTAAAGATTTTATGTGATTTGGATTGAGGATTGAGTGGACAAATTTTATCTTAATGTCACCAATTCAATAATTTTTTTTTTTATACAATAGCAGCATTTAGAAATTGAAGAAACTCACTTTAATTTCTACCTTATTAACTGAAATTAAATTAGATGGTAATGTTTTTATTATTGGATTAGTTGAACAACTTTTTAGCTCCAGGTATTTACAATTAATCGTTCAGTCTGCTTTGCGAGAAAATACATATTTTATTGATAGAAAAATGAAAATTTTACTGCGTAAACTAAATGTATTCTCTTCGTCTGAGACTTTATTATAAATAACATTGTCCACTAAAAAACATATTCAAACAAGATTTTATTCTTAAATGCTTATCTTAAAATAGATTTTGTAAGGTTCTTAAAACTGTTTAACAATTTTTTCAATTATTAAAGTCTGTTCATAAAATTTGTGTCATAAAGAGGAAAATATTTTGTATGATAGAGTGCTGAAAAGTTCTAAACCTGACAAAGAATTTTTATATTTGGTCATTTTGTTAGATTTATTGGAATCTTTCAGAACCTATGCATACTGAACTTGATAAAAGTATTAAATTCTATTGTTATTTTTTATATGATAGTATATTATGTTGATTAAGATATTTTTCTTTGGCCTTATATTAAGTCCACATTGTATATTTATGAAAAATTATATATTTAAAATATTATCAGTAAAATTTGGAAGCTTTAAAGACAAGAACTTATGGCTATCTTAAATACATTAACAAATTCTCCAATAAATATACAACAAAATTGGTTTTGATCAATTGTATATTAAACTATTTTTTCAGTAATATATTATGGTTTTATGAGAAAATTTCAAACTAAGATGGTAGAGAATGATGTTTTTTAAACAGATTTTTAAAATGTGTACAGTTAAATCGTCTTCTAACCTGAATAATTCAATACATTATTTGTTCCTAATACAATGTTAGATTATTTTTATAAATTTATCAATATGTTCAAATAACAGAAATGGAAATAATAATCATAAAGAAAATAATTGTATCTTTTGGAATTTGCATTCATGCATTAATGTGCCGTTTTCTAATTATAGACATTCTTATATTTATTTGTAAAACTTACTTTTTCTTTGGCAAAAGGCTTTGGAAATATGTCTGCTGCTTTAGAAATGTCAATAATTCTGTGATTCTATGTCTATATAAGTCATATATAGAATCCTATATTTTGATCTGATTCACATGCATGTCTATATAAGTGCATACAGTCTTTTGTTAATATTCTTGTGCACTTGTTTACAGCTCATATATGTAGCATTACGCTTAGGTACACAGACCTCAAAGAAGGTTTTCTTCCTCCTTCGTTAAAAGAAAATAACATAATTTTCACCAAAACTCATCTACCTACCAATAACATTCAGAAATACTTGTGTGTTAGAACAGAAAGAATAACCAATAGGGAAAAGCATTTATCCAGTCAATTTAAAACATAGCTTCTAACCATATATTTACAGGATTAATCAATAAACAAATTTCTTGTCTGATGTTAAATGTACTGAAAATAATAAAAAGACATTCCGAAACATATATTTTCTTGAGTTGACATATAAACCTTGCAAAAATCTTTCTTTTTAAATATGTATGCCGTTGTCCTCAAGCTCATTCTACCAAGTGGCAAAATATTTTATCTAATTAAAAACACTGTCAGAGTAAATCTTATTAGCTAATTCTCTTTAAGCTTTATTAGACAATTGATTTCTCAAGTTTTAGTATCCAATTTTTAGAAACACTTTGTTTTTCCTAAGGCATATCTTTTATCTATAGAATATTCTCTGGCTTCTTTGTTTCAATCTGGCATCTTCTATTTAATCCTACCTTCTACACATTTTTTAATAACTCTATAAATATTTGACATTAATCTAATCAGACACGTGTGCTCATTTGGTATATTATAATCATCACAGTACTTCAATCATTATACTCACTAATCCTGATAGAAGTGTCTCTCATATTTGGTAACCTTCTTAGAATTTCAAACCAAATTATTCAATCTCTGAGAATAAATGGTTCTTATTCCAATACCCATGCCAGTGGATATCTTATATCAGATAATTTTACCTTCTGATGCTACTTTTGTTCCTTCTTTTTTACTAGTCATTCTCTACCTGGCCCAAGGATTGAACTCAAAATCACCAAATCATGAGATGCCCTTAATCAATGCTTTTAATTAATAACATAATGAAATCTTACAGCTTTTGCCTAATCAGAAGCTCTCTTATAGTGTTCATCTTGATTCCTCACCTGTGGGGTGGTTATTAGAGCTGATGTTTGCTGATTCTTCAGTCCTTCTATCTTCCAGTATTGTTTTCTGTTAGTCTAACTTCAGTTAACAGTGGTTACTTCTCTTCTTTTCTTCAGTGTCCTTCAAACCTTACAGTTAGTGAATAGTATGTTTTTGCTATTGTATTTCATCCTGTAATAATAGAATACATGAAATTCTTGGTTATGTCATTCACTTCCAAAGAGTAGAACTGCTTTTTGAAGTTCTGATGTTATAGACAGGAAATATTTTCAATGTTTTCTAACAAGCCTCTAATGTAAAGTACAGACCATGGTAATTTTTCAGCTGTTGTTCTCCAACTTCTCTCTCTGTGTAATTGATGTTCTGCTTACAAGTGAATTGCAAGATAACACTGTTCAGTTGTCTTTTAAGAATATTAATGGCAGTAAAGAAACAAGATATAGTTTGAGTTACTTGTTTTAAGGTAAAATCTTTTTCTTTGTTTTCTTGATTTGCTACACTCAGTAAAAATGTTTTTTAATGCATTATATATGCTGATATTATGACAATGTCATTTTAAAAAGCATCTTTTATTGAAATATCTATAAACAATGTATAATGTTAATTGATGAAATATGTTTGCATCTAATTCTTATGTTGTATCTTTTGACAATGAAGATTGTCACTTCCATATTTTAATGTTTATTGACATTCATTTTTAAAAGAGAAACTCAGATGGTAAATACTTGATTGAGATGTTTTTTGAAAGTGTCTTTCAATTATTTCATTTGATGAAAGGATAAATTCCAATTATTTTTTACCTGAATATTTTAAAATTTTGTTATATTTGAAAAATTTTCATTTGTAGATAGAAATATTTTTGGAGCAACAACTGAAGACAGAAATACAAAGTTTAAATGGTTTCTCGGATGTGTTCCTAACACGGGTCTACATTCCTCAGAAGATAAAGAGTAAAGGTTGGTTGTAATAAAAATGTTTTAAATGATGGAGGATGATCAGTCTCAAAATTTATCAGAAGAAATAAAGAAAATACATTCACTCTCAACAAATTATTGCCTTACCAGCTTTGTTGTTTTTAATTAAATTCTTTCTAAATAGTGACATGATGAATTTATCAAAATTTGTTGATTTCTCTAAAGTCAAATCTAATATTTGTTCTAATTTAAATAAATTTCATTGTCTTTTATGTCTTTACTATATATTAATTCTGAATAAATTTGATTTGTTTTAAAACATTTTGTGCTTGCTTAATTTTTGGTAACTATATATATATATATATATATATATATATAAATTCGTCATCCACATACAAGCCTGTTTTGCTGTATTACAGCTCATCAGTGTGGCTAGACATCCACTTGCTTCTGGCCAGGATCGAAACTCAACTGATTTGGTGTCAGTCAGAGTCACTAACCTCTAAGCTATAGGCGTATGGAATCAAAAAAGGGAAATTTTAGTGTGTTGTATATAAGCGGGGTATACACACGCCATTCACCGAAAGAACTCAGTTCATTGCTGAAGAGTAATGCATAAATTGCGGAAGTGGTAACTGTTTTTTTTTTTAATTTTTCTCTCTAGAGGATATATATATGTATATATGTATGTATGTGTGTGTGTGTTAATGTATATTTGAGCAGCAACCTTTCTTTTAAAAATCTTTTTTTTGAGACTTACTCAGTGATTTTCTTTATGACAGCCTATAAACTGACATCTTCAACATCCAAAATGGAAAATTGTACCATTGAGGTTTCTTTGTACATCAAAGCTGGCATGGACACATTCATTCCTTCTTGGAAATATCAGGTGAAACCTGAATCCTGTCCATGGTTCACATCAGCATCCTCAGCCAGTATAGCACACAGCAACAGCTATTTTTGGCTATACCAGTATGATTGTTCTCTTCATAACAGGTGCATATTTGTTATTACTCATACTAAATGTAAATGAGTCCTCAAAGGAGCCAATTCTTTGTTTGCTGAGAGAATAAGGCACCACATAGCATCTAACAACTTTGGCTTTCATGATTACTGGCAGCTCTGTAATAGGGTATTAAATAAGTGTAAAGTTTGTATTCCCCTTCTTCAATTAATTTGAACTGTTATCATGCTCTGTTGATAAAGGTGAATGCTTTGACCATAAATTCTCCTCAAACATTATTCTAGACTCATTCGGAATATCCCTGCCTAACTTCCCAACTAGAACTGAATCTCTGTTGAGTGATATACATATAACCTCTTCCATAGTTTCTGCTATCATCTCTAACCTAGATCTACACATCATATGGACCTGATGGTATCCCTGCAATAGTCATTAACAAGTGTGCTCCTGAACTGGCTCCTGTACTACCTAAACTGTATAATAAATGCTTTGCTGCCTCCTGTTTTTCTGCCTGCTGGAAGTCATCATTTGTTGTTCCAATTTCTGAGAACTTTGGTGGATCATCCAACTTTTCCAACTATCTGCCTATTAACCTTCTATCATTTTTGGCAAACTCCTACATACCCTAATCAGTGCTGAATTGGTTCATCATCTCTCATCTCAGGGCCTTTTCTCAGGCTTTCATTTCTCTGGGTCAACTGTTGATGTACAGACAATAATTGTGGAAAAAGTATATCATGCTCAAGATAGAAACAATGAAGCCCAGGCTATAGCATTGGCCATCTCAAAAACCTTTGACAGGGTCTGGCATAAAATCTTCTCCGCAAGCTGAAAAGTCACAGTGTCTCCAGATACATTTTGGAGCTGATCTAGTCTTTCCTGTCAAATTGTGAAATGAAAGTTATCCTGAATGGCCACTTGTCTAGATCCTTTCATACTAATACTGATGTTCCCAGGGCTCCATACTTGTCTTATGGTGTTTTTGATTTTCATTAACAACCTTCTTGATGACATAAACTCTCAACTTAGTATCTACATTGATGACACAACCATGAACTCCTGTTGCTATAGTAAGACTGATCAGTCTGACAAGGTCAAAATTTTAGCTGATGTTGTTAACAGGCAAAAGATACCTTGTCACTTTCAACACCTCTAAAACTAAACAGCTCTTCATTAACATCTGAGAGACCCTTCTTTGTCTTCCAGCAGCATGGCTGATGCTAACCTCCAGGAAAATAACTTGCCAAACGATTTAGTTTGAAACAATGTAACTAATGTCAGTATCTGTTTGCAATTCACTTTCGAACAAATTTTGAAATTTCTATTTCTTAACAGTTTCTGTTGTCTCTCCCCTTTCTTCCCTCTGTGCATTTTCTCACATTTTCCTCTTTGTTCTTCTCTTTACTCCCTGCTTTTTCTTTTTTTTAATGTAAAAAAATTTGAGCCCAGACACCATCTCTTACTTTCCTCTTTGCTTTTTGTTTCCTCTGTGTCTTTCCCTTTCCTCTTTCTTGATTTCTGATTTTGTTTTCTTTCTACCTTCTTTCTTCTTTTTTCCCTTTTGTTTTAATATATTCTTACCTTGTACAAAAAGATTTCCAAAAATAAAAGGAAGTGGTGTTATTTTTTTTAATTTAAAAAAAAATGTTTATTACCATCATTATTAACTACCTGATGAGACATTGTTTTTCAATGTCCAAACAAAATGTACAGTTTTGTAGTAGTTTGTACATGTTGAAAGAACAGGTAGATTAAAAACCTACTGTTCATTGTATTTACTTTTATAAAAAGTGCCTGATACAGAGTAGAGCTTGATATTGTAATTTTGTTATTCAATCAGTCAGTTAAGTGCCATACATGATATATGATTGAGCAATCATGTCTCGAAAAAGACATCACTGACTAGGCAGAAGATTATCCTGCAGTAGGTTGTGATTACTTTCTGTGGTAGACTGGTTGCCAGCCAAGGCTATAGAACCCAATCTTTTCTATAATTTAATCCATAACTGGAAGTAAAAGACAGATTAATATCTTTTGCAAAGGTATTTGCGTGTAATTGAATGCAAGGAATTCAACTGGAATTCAAACTCAGCTCCTTGATTTGTCATTCTGAGCTGATATCAACTGCACCACAATGCACATCCATAATTTTGTTATTACAATGGTTTCTGAAAGCATTATATCACTGCACAAAAAATTTCATGTTTCAGAACAATATTGCTACTGAAGAAGAACAATATTGTTCTGAAACATGAAATTTTTGGTGTAGTGATATAATGCTTTTATAAACCATTGTAATAACAAAATTGCAATATATATATATATATATATATATATATATATATATAGTACTTCATTAAATTTAATTCCTTGTAAATTTTAGTTTTGAAATTATCTTCATCTTTGTTGTTGACTGATACACTGCTGTCTCTTTCACAATATGTTTTTGCTCTGTTTTGCTTATCATTCAGTCTATCATATAAATGTGTAGCCTTTTCCTTCAACAGTAACTGTTTTCATTACATTGTTGTTTCTAGGTTCATCTTTCTTTTTTGAGACTTCATGTCTGCTACTGATGTCTTGCTTACTTTTTCCTCCCTTGCGGGTGAGTTCTGAATAACCCTGTTTTCTTTGTTGGCTGTGTTTCATTGTAGGATGCAGTAGGTGGTTGGATTGGGTTGAGCTGATGTCTCCTAGCTATTGTCTTTTTCATAATTTTTTTTTTGTTTCTGGCTTACATATGGTATTGTTCTTTTGAATAGGTTTACTAATGGGATTTTTCAACAGCACCATAAATACTTATTCATTTAGTTTTTAGAGTTTTCAGTAACGTTCTGCTTCAATTATAATGACTTCAATCCAGTGGAGGAGATGATTTCTATTTGCAAGATTTATTCTTTATAATGGATGAGAGTTAATGATACAGTGAGTATGGATTTGCTTTATATAGATGTTTTGAACTCATATTTTCTGTAAGTGTTTCCAAGAAAGTAAATATGTTTAGTCTTCCTTTCTGTGATAAACATTAAAGAAAATCTAAAGGAGTTCGTAATGTAGTAGTATTTCTATGTCGTCTTAGTGTTGCCATAGTATGTTGTCATTGTCTTTAAGTTAAACGGTTGGTCTTAGAGGTACTGTTCTTTCACTTATCATCTACAGATATTTTGTTTGATAAATGCCATACTGAACAGTGAGCAACAATGAGGTTTTAGAGAAATGGATAAAACAGAAACTTATACTTAGGCAGTTGAAATTTCTGGGGCACATAATGAAGAACGAGGGCTTGGAAAATCTGATACTCATAGGACAGATTGAGAGAAAGCAGGACAAAGGAAGACAGCAAAACATACTTCATGAGCTTGAGTAAATGGATGGTAGAACAAGGTTGGGAGAAATAAAAATAAAGACAAAACTTATTGAGAGCTACAAGGGGCAGGTAGATATGGAGGACCATGATCACCTATGTCCTGAAGGGATGAAGAACATAAAAGAAAATGTAGATATTTGCTACCATTGATAACAGCACAGTTCTCATGATCATGGTTTTTCCTATCTAAAGTTCTTGTTATTAATATGTTCACTTCAAACAAAATATTGGTATTACTTTACTGTCACATTTTATGATGCTCGTCAATGTTTTCATAATAACATTGATATTAACCAAACAGTATTGGAAAACTTTTCCAGATATGCTTGTAATTATATGATGAATATCTGAATTTCATCTTATAATATTTTTATTAGAAATACTTACAATAACAAATTTAATCATGTGAGATTTCATTATATAATTAAACAGTTTATGCTATTTACATTATTCATACTATTGTCCTCATCTTTATTGCCATATTCACAATGTTTCAACCCATTTGATAAAAGTGTTAGTTAAGTAATTCAAAAAGGGTTTGAACTAAAGAGTTGTGAGTTCATTACCTGGCCACAGTAGAAGGAAAAGTTGAATGGAGAGTTGAGTTACTGAAGTGAATTAACCAAAATTGAGATATTAAAAAAAGGCATGGCACATGGAATTAGAACAATCTACTCCTGTGGACTAAAGATTCAGTTCAAAATTCCAACATATATTACTTGATGAAGGTTGAATCATAAAATAACCGAAACGTGAATAATGCAATAAAGATGAGCACAACAGTTGGAATAATGTAAATAGTTAAAATACCTCATCTGAAAAATATAGACAGAAATTCAACAATAGTTCATTTTATTATAAATGAGTACATATTATAGCTTAGTTGTTGACATTTAGTTTTGAAATTTCAGATATATAACAAATGACAGATGTAATATCAAAGAAAAAAGATATTATAAATGTTGAACTGGGATCAAAGAAGAGTCAAAAAAAAATTGAATATAATGGTAAGACAAGAATAAGAAAAAAAACTGGTTTTACGAATGTCAGACGAAGAGCTTAGAGAAAGATGAAATGGGTAATAAGTAAGGAAAAGTAATTTGATCAAGAAAATATTTGAAGAAGCTAGTAATATAAATGTAGAAAATATGCAGATTATTTAAGAGCATTGGTTAAAGATATAAAAGCAACAAAATAGTAAATATCAGTAAGTTGGTGAAGATGTACATAAAAACTAATTTCTCAGCAGTAATTTTTAGCAATGATTGCAATGCTGATGGATAGACTAGAGGTTGGATCTTTCATGGAAATAATAAACCAACCTAACTTAAAAGACAATACAGAGAAGATAGAGTAATATATTGGGTTAGAATTGTAGGCAGTAAAATTATAAGTTTTGGGGTAAGGTGTTTTTACAGTGGTCCAGGTTACAACCAAGAAGAGTGTATTCAAGCAAATCAGTGTTCCTTCACATTCTGCAAATATGATGATTGCCTAACTTGCCAAAAAGATTTCAAAGACATCATATTAATGGAATGCCTTCCATTCTAAAGATATTAATTTAGTAGAAAACTTGTGTTCCATATACCAAGGGGTAGACAAAATAATAGAAACATCTAACACCATAATAGCATAATTTGGAAAATTTGATTAAACTGTCAAAAGCTTGTCTATTTTTATGTTTGTTGATTTAATATTAGTAGTACTTTATTTTTTCTAAAATTGTTGTTTTTTTACAGATATTATTTAAATAAGTTTATTAAAATCAACAGTCAGGATTATTTAAGAATTTTAAGTGATCAACTTCATCCTATGGTTCAGGAACTGTTTCCAGAGAGAAATACCTCTTTCAGAATGATAATGCACCCATTCATACTGTTAAAGTTGTAACTGGAATATTCTACCATAGTAGAACATCTTATCTGGCCACCACAGTCCCAAGATCTCAACATCATTGAACATTTATGGAGACTGTTTTAACTGAAGAATGGTTAAAAATTCCTCTGGAAACAATTCAAACTTTGTACGAGTCGATCCCATGCAGAATTCAAGCTGTAATTACTGCCAAAGGCAGTCCTACCCCATATTGAAATAAATTTGCTTGAAATTTCAAGGTGTTTCTATTATTTTTTCCACCTCCTGGAGAATATTTCTGAAAACAATAAAAACTTCTACAAGTAATAGTCACGTTCAAACAGTAGAAAAGTTAACAAAACCTGTCATAATGTACAGCAAGAGTATCTTGAGATTGGGGGAAAACACCTAACCAATTGCTCTTCCAACCACTTTGTGGGTAATAGGCAGAGAAAGAAAAGAGATTCTTCTTTTTTGTGTACCATGTCCCTTTAGGACTTAAGCGATCATGACCCTCCACGTCTCCCTATCCCTGGTGGCTCTTAGCACACTTTCTCCTGTTACCCCACCCAAACCCTGCTCTGTCATCCACTTGCTCAGGCCCATCAAGTATGTTACTTGCTGCTTTCACTTGTCTCTCTTCCTTTCTATCTGACTTGTGAGTATCATATTCTCTAAGCCCTCGTTCATCATTGCATGTCCCAGGAACTTTATCTGTCTTTTCCTGATGCTCAGTATTAATTTCCTTTCCATTTCCATCCTTTCCAAAACCTCATCATTGCTCACATGCTCGATCCGGTTTCCTTGTAGTTTATTTGTTGTCCTTTCTTCCAGCTTTCTTCAGTTAACTTCTTTAGGAGGTTTTGTAGTTTCCTTTCTGTGTCTGCTATCAACAATGTATCATCTGTATATCTTATATTGTTCAGACTGTACTCACCAATGATGAATCTTGGCATAACTTCTAAGGTCCTCATAATAGTCTTGCTGTAAAGTTGAATAGATCCATTGAAAAGACACATCCTTGTCTTACACCCTTTCTATCTTTTTATATCTGCTAAATTCATTTCCTGTCCATATGCAGGTGGTTTGCTGCCAGTAAAGGTTCTTGATAGCTCTAACGTCTTTTTCAAATATGTTGAGGTTGCTGAGCATTTCTATCAATTCTTTGTGGTGTACATTGTAAAACAGAGGTACACATGTTTTTTCATTTGTATTCACCTTTCTGATAGCATTCTAAGCATAAATATTATGTTCCTTGTTACAGTGTCCTTGACAAAACTGCACTGTTCTTGTCCCATCTCTGGCTTGATTCTGCTTTGCGCTCTATTCATTGGATTCTTATGCAGAGCTACGAAAACTGATCTACTTAGATTGTCTGGTATTATACCACTGTTGTAGATTTCATTATTTTTGTAATTTTCTCTATGCTGAAATCATTAAAGGCTGTCAGCCCATTTCTCACTTAATAAAATAATTTATTCGTGTCTCTGCAATATTTTATATTAATTGAATATATTTCTTTGGTTCGTATGAATCCTGGTTTTCATTTTTGAATTATATGTTGTAACATAAAACCTGACATGCTCAATATCAGTTCTCAGTATTTTTAATAAGGACTATCTGCCCTTATTAAAAATAATGAGAACTGATATTTAGCATGTTAGGTTTTATGAGCTGAATCTTTATAAGCTGAAACATTTTTATATTGTTCATATAAATATGGGTGGTATATCTAGAAGATTTGATCAACATCAATTGATTGAAGACCAATCTTATTTTGAAAACATCTAACTTTGTGTATGATCTGTTAGTGGGTTATATAAAAGTTGTTAGTTTTCAACCTGTTTTAAGCCACTAAAACGACCTTGTTTGAAGAAATTTTGGTAAACAGGCTTCCAATATCTCTGTTTGCTATGCAGAGTAGATGGATACCACTTTGATTGGCTCTATGAAGTGGGCTTAGTTCTTTAGATGAAATAACTCAATGAGTTGCATGCTGAGTTTTGACTGCTGCTAAGTTGCACAGGTATACTGGGTTTTTTTAGTTTTGAAAGATCAAATATGTATAGTTGTTTGTTGTAATATTACTTTAGTAGCATGTATCCATTGTTAAATATTAACAATTTGTCTTAAAACCTCAAACTAAAGCTTTACTTGATTTTTAAGTATTTCAACTGAGATAAAGAAAATTATATTTAATACAACTACAAATATTGATATTGAAAAAATCTTAATCTTATTTATCTTACAGAATGTTGTTTTAATATTTGAGAAAGAAAACTAAAATTTTGTTTATATTTTTGTTAATCAATAGAATTATTTGATTTTTATCAATTTTTATTATTGTAATTTGTTTCACTCTAAAAAAGTTTCTAAACAAAATATTTTTGGTGCTTACTGTTAAAATTTCTCTTCTATTCTGTAAGGGATTGCTTCTTCAATGATCTACAAATTAATCATTTGTTAAACATTTTAAATAAAATTGAATGCATTGTCATCAGTAAAAAGAGGAGCCCAGAATGCCAACTACAGGTCAGAAATCCAAATCCCTGGGAAGTGTTCTAACACAAGACAGGAAATGTGACACTGAGATCCAAAGGCATATTGGTATGGCCAAAAATGCATTCCAAGAGCTAAGAAGAATATTGAGAGACAGGAAAATTTTGTTGGAAACAAAGAAAAATGTACTGGATTGTTACGTTATATCTGTTCTTCAATATGACAGCAAATGTTGGACAGTGTTATTAATATGGACCTGGTATGGGACCATAAAATAATGAGTCAACACAGTGGTAGGTCAAGAACATATATTACGTCAACAAGAGATACAAAGAGAAAGAGTAATAATAGCTTGGCTACAAGTGACCGTCAGACAGACAGACTAGGCTGAGCTGAATTGAAGTCGTACTGAAAACCAGTGTCTCTGTCACCCCGGCCCTGTCCTCAAGAGTAATTAATTCTCGGTTAATATAGGCAAAGAAGAGTCCATTATTAAGTGGGTAACTCCCCACAACAGTTATCAAGGATGAAGAAAAGACCTAAGTGACCAAAATGTAGTTCTACAGAAGGATGCTGAGAATATTGTGGACAAAACATATGAGCAACAATGAGATTTTGGAACAGATGGAAATGAAAAAGAAACTTATACTTAACATCAGGAAAAAACAGCTGAAGTTTCTGGGACATGTAATGAGGAAAGAGGGTTTGGAGAATTTGATACTCATGGGACAGGAAAAAAGGGAAAGCAATGCATGACATACTTGATGGGCTTGATCAAATGAATGTCAGAGCAGGGTTTTGGAGTGGTAACAAGAGAAAAAATATTGAGAACTACAAGAGATAGGAAGGTGTGGAGAGCCATGATCAACTGCATCCTGAAGGGACATGGCACATAGAAGAAGAAGAAGAATTAAAAAGATTTGTTTTCTTTTTACTAAAGTTCAATTGATAAGCCATGCAAATAAGGAATCAGCAACTAATTTCTATTTAACTATTCAAAAAGTCATACTGATTATCCAAAATAATACTTGCTTCATACTTAAAGATAATATTAATGAAATAGATTAACAAGGATAAAAATATTAGAATGTGTCTGAAACAACCAACTCATACCAGGATTAGTGATTATTTTTTTAATATTTTTATCAATTTTATTAGTTTTGTGGTTCTTTTTTAAAGCATAACTGAATTGATTAAACATTTCCAGAAATACACTGTCATCTAAAATAATGCTTACCCTGTTAAGATTTATAGCGATCATTTTGCTTCAAATAAATTCCGGATGTTCATTTTGCAATTCTTTGTCATTATTAAAAAGTTATATTGCACATCCATTAGTTGCTTTTTAAACTTCCTGATTCTATTTAAGAAAGTCAAAGGTTATCACTGAATTAATTGCTTTCTTTGAAACACTGGATAAATGAAATCAAAATAAAAACGTTAACTTCTTTTCCATTTTTTTAATCATTAGTTTGTCATTCTCCTCTATGAATTGTGGGGGGGAAAAAAGAATGTTATTCTGACAGGCAGATCAGCAGAGTTGTTTTATTTTTTTTTCTGCTGTCAAAAGCCTCAGAAAATCATTTCAATGCCATTTTCAGAAAGTTTGTCAGTTAAAAATTCTCCATCTTTTTATCATTGACAACAACATTCAATAATTCATTTGCATGTTTCCCAATGTAAAAAAACAAATAATTAAAAACATTGTGGCTGTCATGTAAACAAAATCATATTTTTATTACATTAAAATTCAAGCATTAATCCTAGATAGAAAAAATGTGATAAATTACATGACATCTTGGAAACTCCCTACTCTGATGCCCTATACACCTTTTTACAGATCTTCCCTACAGTATAATTTGGTACGATATCTCAAATGTCTCTGCAGAAAATAAAGATTTTCTTAACTTTAATTTCCCAGTACAATCTCAGTGCAATACAATCATTAACTATTGTTTATAGTTTTTTCATGCCGCTTAAATTTCATTTGCTTTTTATTGCAGCTTTCAAACCGTTGTTCTATAGTTATTTGTAAACAACATTGATTAGAAATAAATAAAAGCTTCGGGTAAGGTTCAAACTTCCATCCTTTGGAAGCCTGTCTTAATGCGACACTTGTCTTACCAATTAGCTACAAAAACTACTGGCTGTAGTCATTCAGATCTAATTATATAACTACTCATTATATTTATGGCTATGTTTTTTATATTACTTGTTTTTGTTTGTTTTCTTCTAGAATTAATATTAATAGCTTTTTCTGTCTCTTAAACATTATCAATTTTTTAAAAACTTTTGGCTAGCATTATGTTCATCTTATTTTCATTGCTTTATATATTGTAAATATTAAGGTTTAAGATTATTTTAATTTAATAAATGAATGTATTGTCAGTTATTATTAATTCTTTTTAATCTCTTACTTTCATCTTAGTTTCATTTTCGTTTTGTTGTAATTCCTAAGGTTTCATTTTTTTTTTTCAGTGATAGTTAAGCAGTGTGAATAGGAAATAAAGACTAAACCTCTGCAAAGACTGTCACAGACATTTATTTTTCTCAATAAGCCTGTCTCTAATGGGATAGCTACTTTACTGTTCAAGCATGGAGACTTCTGACTAGTTTGTTTTTTCTACAGTGAGGTTTACTCTGTAGTACAAGGGATGGATGCCACTCAAGGTATAGGGTTATAAAAAGGTACAGTTTATGTGGATAGGTGGGAAAAATAATGGTTAACCATAGACTTGAACAGGTTAAGATTGTAGGGATCTAGGGAAACATCCTCTTGGGAATTGGTTTCACAGTGAAGTGATATGTAAGAAGAAGCTGTTCCAGTAGGATTCACTTTTCACCAATGAAATACAAAGAGAATGTGGATGATTTGCTATAATGTGAATGGCATGCCAGGTCCTGGCTATGTTAGAACTGGCAGAACCAAGGGATGTAATTCATGTAAGCACTTTCTATAGAAGTAGTATTAGAACAGTGAAAGCCTTGCTACAGCCCATCTGTGGGAGAGAGGTTGGAGAGTGGAAAATATTTTGTCACCCACAAAGCTTTAGAGATGCTTTGAGACTCTATTGAGATTAGAAAGTGAGGACTGGGCAGCTACTTCCCAAATATGGTAACAGTATTCTATTTTAGACCTGATCTGGCTCTTGTTGGGGTAGAGGATAGCATGAGGAGTCAGGTACTTACTGAAGCAGTACAGGGAACTGAGCATTTTTCCAGCATCTTTAGAAATGGATCATATATACAAGTTCCACTTTAAGTCTGGGGTGAATTTAAAGTCCAATAGTCTTTCAAGATATAGTGTCTCCTCGAGAGAACACCTATTCATGGTGACTGGTGGTAGTTTATGGTCTCATCGTGATGATGGAAAGTAACATATTATTCCTCAAATCAAAACTCAACCACCAATAATAAGGACTGGGCAGCTGCTTCCCAAATATGGTAACAATACTCTATTTTAGGTCTGATCTGTCTCTGGTAAAGGTAGAGGACAGCATGCGTAGTCAGTACAGGGAACCGGTACTGCAGTACAGGGAACCGGTACTGCTTCCAGCATCTATAGCGATCTATAGCAATGGATCATATGTAATAGTTTAACTTGATGTCTGGGGTGAGTTTAAGACTCAATAGTCTCTCAAGGCACATAGTCTCCTCAACAGGGAATACATTCATTGTGACTGATAGTAGTTTAGGGTTCAAGCGGCAATGATAGAATGTAACTAGTTTTGTTTTTGAGGCATTGAATGTAACCAGCTGTTTCTTTCCACTGAGAAGTTAGAGCAAGGTCAGATGAGAGATCAGCTACCAATCTCTGATTGTCATGAGTTTTGGAAGTACACATGTATATCATTGCATCATCAGCATTGATATTCACAAATGATCTGAGTATATTCTTAGGCAGATCATTTATGTAAAGTAAAATGAGGATTGATCAGGGAATTGACCCCTGAGGGATGCCTGCATTGATTGCTAGGGCCTGGGAGGTTTGGCTATTAGCAACTATCTTGAGGGACCTAACCATTAAGAATGACCTGTACTTGAGAAGATTCTTTCAGGGATTCCATAGCTGCAGAGTTTGAATGTCAAATCTTTGTCACATCTTATCAAAGGCCTTCAAAATATGGTCCTTGAGGTGTATTTGACATCAAGAGCCTCACTAATTCTGTAATAGTATTTAGGAAATCAGCAGTGAATTGGTCCAATCAAAATCCATACTGCTTGTTGCTCAAAAAAAAGTTCTTATATAGGTGCTCAGTAACCTGATTATATTGATTATAACTTCAAAAAGCTTACTGATAATACTGAGGAGACTAATGAGTCAATACTAAGATAGAGAAGACCACTCAACTGCATTCTTGAATACTAAGCATACACTTCACTTTTCCCACAGACATTGGAAGAATTTCTCCTTCAAGCAGTGGTTAAAATTCGGGAAGATCATTTCAAATCTAACCATATAGCTATTTCTTATTTTCCCTGACCACTTGATACATTGCCATATTTTTTAACTTATATAGTAGTATTAGTATACTAAGTAAAACTTTATACTTAATTTCTTATCTGCATTGCTTATTAATGACCATATATCAGAGGTGAAATAAAAAGCAACTGAAATTAAGATGTAAGAAATATTAATAAAAATTAGTATTATGAGCTAGTTCTTTATTTAAGAAATGTAACAAAGTAACACAATATAAACTATATAGAGCTGATTGAATGCATCAAACTTCTCCTTAGACCTCATAAACGTGTCTGGTTCAAGGATTTCCTGCCTACCTCAAACTATGATACTCCCTCCCCACTAGCTACATCTAAATTTTCATAAGGTAGTATTCATTTGAAATACAAATTTCATTGTAACCTAATTATATACAATAATAGATCATATGCAATATAGATTAGCAATTTAACTAGAAAAATTGAAAATAAATACAATCTATCTAAATACAAATTAGAGACATGTCATAATAGATAATTCCGTTTGTGCTTCATTTGTAATGTATATAAATATAGGTAAAAAAAAAGAAAACATGATAAGATAGCAATGACCACAAAGCACTACACA
This sequence comes from Ascarosepion bandense, assembly GCA_037127315.1. Lineage (NCBI taxonomy): Eukaryota > Metazoa > Mollusca > Cephalopoda > Sepiida > Sepiidae > Ascarosepion > Ascarosepion bandense. The sequence goes on along the minus strand of JBBBDQ010000536.1, from coordinate 716,785 downwards.
TGATCCACAGTCAAGCTTCTCTCGCCCTGTTTGTGGGATTCGGGGGTTAGTATGCACCAGTCCAGTTTATAAATAAAAGATTTAATGAACTTTATTCAAATAAAACTTTAACTAGCCCAAATATTTCATATTTAATATAATTATCTAAATTCTCATCATATCCTGATTATTTATTCACAGATTAAAAACTGTGAACTATAACAGAAGACTGATTTTAAAGGAATTATCATTAAATCAATAAGGACATGCTGCTTTTGCAGAGTTAAAATCAAGAATCGTAAAAGAATTCTAGTCTAGATTTTTAAAATATAAATATAAAATGTCATTCATAAGGGTAGAATCTAACTCTTGTTGGCTGTCAACAGCAGCAATTTTCACTTCAGCAAGCAACAACTACATCAACTAGATGCATGTCAACAATGTAATTCTTAATCTACTAAACAAAAGGCTTCTTTGTTCTTTGTTCCTTTTTATTATTCAAAAGGATCAACAGTATATCTCCATTGACTATTGAGCTAAGTTCAATTTGCATTTTCTGGCATAAAGTATATTTCTACACTCTGTGTTCCTTCCACAATTGTTCCTGGGCTTTGAAGTGGTTTGTAGTCATCAAGCAAAAATCTCTGTTTTTCTTATCTCTATTTCCTGAAGTTTCCTTTTCACATCACTCTTCAATGATTTTCCATCAAAGCCAACCCTAGAGCTCTCTTACAGGCATTATCTTTGACTTGTTCTATAAAAATCGGATCAAAGTCCCATTTGTGCAGTATTTGTGAGGTGCTTCTATTCACATGTTCAGTTCAGTGCCATTTCTTCTTTCTTTGACACTTTACAAATCTTCCCCAAAGATTCTTTAGTTGGCTTCTAAAAGTATAAACAATCCATCCACATTTCTCCATTCACCCAAGTATGCTTGGATGATAATTAGTTGAGAGTATAATTGCATACTAGATACAGAAGAAATTTTTCTGACATTAAGGTTTCTGTTCCAGCTCCACCCCTCTCATCATCAAGCTAACAAGAGCAATCTTTTCACGGCTCATGGGTGGTTTTATTGACCCATATGCAGGCAATAGGCCATTGCTGGGCTCCCTCTCTACTAGTGTGAAAGATTTAACCTTTAGGCTTCTCTGTTAGCTTTTCACATAGGACCTTGCCCATTATATAATGATAGGAGGCAGCACTGACTTTACTAACAAAAAGGGTTGCTATGATACAAGGCCATGGCTTCACATAAAAGAACAAGAATTTATTTACTGTCTTCACTGTTTCGCAACAGAACAGTCCTGATAAAAGCTTCAGGAACATCTATGGCCGATATTGAAAAACAAAATTGAGTAAGCATACAAGAGTGTTGTTCACTGTTTTTCTCCTATCATTGAACAAAATAATGTTTTATTTGGAAATCTTTCATTTATTAAGCTCCTTCTTGATCATAGTAAATACTGAGAACCATCCCATTTTAGCTATGCTATTATTTTTTATTAGAAATGTCAAACTTTCATTTCAAAATTTTAAAAATACTGATATCTTATTCTTGGTATTCTAAGAGAGTTTGACTGATTTTTCTTTATATGCCATGTCTCCTCAGGACATAGGTGATCATGGTTCTCTACAATTTCCTGTCCTTTGTAGCTTCTAACAATTGTCTTTACATTATTTTTCCTAAACATTAAAGCCATCAATTTACTCAAGATCACTAAGTATGTTATGCAGTTTTCCTCTGGTCTTCTTGCCCTCAATGTGTCCAGTGAGCATCAGATTTTCCAAGCCCTCCTTTCTCATTATGTGCCCCAGAAATTTCAAATTCTTTCTGATATTAACTAAGTTTCCTTTTTGTTCCCATTTTCTTTAAAACCTTGTTGTTGCTCACATGTTTGGTCCATGGTAATCAAGCATTAAAACTGTTAGTTCTTTATTATGGTTTTGTTCCTCATGTAAAAACGTAAAGCTGGTATAAAAATGTAATTATAAAAATTTTATGAAAATAGATGACTATCTTTCAGTTGTATTTTTTCAAATCAGTAAGAGTAGATAGGTTTATCTATCATACAGTTTATACTCCTCCATGGTCTTTTGAGGAGGAGTAGAAGCTTATCCCTTGTTTCCTGTTTTTTAGTTCATTTTAAAGCCTACTTCTAACATTTCCACCTAAACTCTGAAATTTTATTTACTATTTATTTTTTCTTCAATACGAGTAGATAGGTTTGCATATCATCCGATTCTCACTCCTTCCCCATCTTTTGAACAGGAGTAGAGGTTTCTCCATTGTTTCATTTCCTTCTGAAGACTTTTCCCTCTCTTTCCTTTTCAGTAATCCCTTGCATCTTGGTGACATTATTACTTTACTTGAGGTGGTGTCTCTTACTCTGTAACCTTCTAACTTGAGTGGCTGTTGAGCCTTGTACAGAATAAACATCATTATGTGTGTTGTAACTAAACTGTAAATTTCTTATACTGAAATGCAACATTTCTCTTTTTTAAATTAATTCACTTTCATTAATTTTTTAATGAGTTTTAATATCTATCACTTAGTGAAAACTTTAAACATTTGCTTTAATTAGCAACTTGCCTTCAAAGGGAATTAAATTAGTTACTGGTTAAAATTACAAACAGACAAATAATCTCCGAATTGTAATGATGCCATTCCAAAATTTTAAAATACCAATACTTTTATGAGAGATGTTCTAAAAGCAATGAAACTAGTATTGTTCTTTGTTACATTTCAAATGGCCTCAGGTAACTTAGCTTAGTTCAAAGCCATTTAATCTTATTTAGTAAAATCAAAGAAAATCATATTTGTTTCAGTCTAAAAGCCATCTATGAAATATTGCTTATCAGATTTATTTCAAACTGAAGATACAATCCCATGTCTTTCATAAGGAAAAAGTTCTGACCTATTTTATTGTTTTCTCTCATGAAACAGATTTGCTAAATGTAATTTCACAGGAAATAGTTTTGATCAAGAGAAATTCAAGTTTCTTCATATGAAACACTCATAAATCAAAGCTATTGATGAAGAGTAAATCCTTGAGCAATAAAAACCTATCTGCAAGCAACTTATCTGAGAAGGAGTGGTAATTTAATAAAGAATTATAACTCACAGCTATTTGCAAAATTTCCGTCACTCAAGATGAAAAGCACACAGTTACAGTTACTCTTCTTTATATGACCTAAAAATATTTGTGACATATTGAATCCTGGGAGATATGTAAAATAATTTCACCATTATTTAATATTATAAGTTTCTGTTCATCTCCTGCCATAAAGAGATATTTATTATGCAAATATGGTTATTCTAAAAACTTTTGTCTTAATTTTTTCTTTTTCTTGATTGTTATCTTGGTTACCAACTATGAGAGATTCCTGAAGAAGGTTGGCGCATACAACATCTGAAACATTGTGAGTATTAAAGCCATGATGAGGAGACTAGACCGAGTTAATATATTATAATGACTATCCTAATATCAACAGAAATCATTTTCATAAGTAAAAGAAAGGTTATATGAACAAAATCTAAGATAATATAATGTGTGCTATCAGCTATTGATCAATATATTTCTCAGTTTACTTAACAATTTCATTCTTTATTATAAAATCTTCAAATAATGTCTATGTTATTCTAAAATATCAGATCCACTCTTTTGGATAAAGATTTTTGATATGTTATTGGGAATAAAAAAAAAACAATTATACAAGTTACATTTAAAAGAGAGGCCAGAGCAAAATACAGATAGACTTTAACAAGCTTAAATTACTATTAATATTTCAATAAAAGATTCTTTAATATAAATGTTTTATGCTTGTTGTCTTCAAAGGGATTAATAAACACTATTATTATCAAAATCCTACAGTTATTTATTTACCACTCAGTGGCAATTTAGGTGTAGGATCAAGCACATTCTTATATTCAAAATATGTTTTAAATATTATATTTAAATATTATTAAAATAAAAAATATAAAGTGATTGTAATTAGACTTCCTTGGCTGAAAAACTCTCCTTCAAAGTTTATTCAAAATCAGTGCATTGTTATTTACAAAATCAATCACAAAATACTTTTCATAGTCATTAGGAATTTATCCATTAAGATATGCTAGGAATGGAGAGGATGAAACACTTCGTCATCACTCAAAAATATCAATATACAAAGCTACTTTCTATTCAAAGGAATCTATTATTAACAAACTTATAACAAATGATTGTTTCTTTGTAGCAAGTTTAGCATGTAATTTTGTTACAGAGTGACAGATAAATAAATTAGATTGTGTTATGCAAATATATTAAGATAAATGTAAATATAAAGCATTTAAAATAGTTATCAGTTGTAATGTTGTAAAAGTATTCATTTCCAATTAAGATTTACTTTAACAGTTTCAAAACTTTCCAAAATACTCTCAAAGTTGAAATTTTAAAGATTTTTTTTAACATTTTGTAGTTTGTGATCAAAGGTTCTGTAGTATTGTTTTATGGTAGGGTGACCAGTATGGTTTTGACATGGCTAAAAGTTTCTATGAACTATAACATCATTTTTTATTTTGTTGTGATTGACTCTATTAGTATATATTTTCATGCATTTAGGTGAAGATACATCACTTTACATGCATTTTGGTGCAGAGGTTATAAAAAGTTTCATGTAAATTGCTCCAGTATTTAAACGTGTGGATTGTCCTTTTTGATTTAGTCCTTGATTTTCTATATCTCTTTTCTTGCGTGGATATTATTTTTAATACATCATTTTGGATTTGGTGTTTGTTGAATTTCCAACAACTTGAAGCGTATTTCCCACACAAGCATGTGTGTGCAACTGAGAGCAAAGCAAAATGGGAAGAGAAGCAAGAGAATTATGCACATGGTTCTTTTTTTGTTTTATATTGCCATAACGCTTATGCATTTCTGCTTTGACTTTGGCAAATGCATTAGTGATTGGTTGGCTTCCACATGATGTTAGCTGACCAAATTCTCATGGTTGTTTCATCTAAAGTTAACATTAAACTTTTTTAATCATTACAGAACCAATATTTTAATCAAGAAAACAATGAGAATAACACCAAACTTATCAACAATCTTTATTTTTAATCCAAGAAGGGGTTTACTAAACCCATAGGAAACAATAAATTTCGACTTGTTTTTACAATATTTCCATAATGTAGAGTCTAAAACAATTTTATCCTGGAATGAGTTATTAACATATAATTTTCTATCAACACACAAAAATAAATAAAAAGATTGCACCTAAAAAAAAGTAATTCTCACCAAAAACAGACAAGAGAAAATTTGTGACTTTTCTGATTGCTAAATGCACATTTGCATAGTCTTTTCAACTTAGTATTTTAGCCTTCAGTAAAACCTGTGGTCTGGGGTATGGCGAAAAACTGTATCTGGCAGGAAAGCCTCTGATTGAGAGTTTGTGATGTTCATTAACCACCTCCTAATTCTTAGGTTGTTCCCAGGTTTGCCCTGATCTGGGGTGGTAGTAATTGTTAGGGACTAAGCTATGGGCAAATAGTTAATGCCCAAACTGGGGTCAAAACACTATGAAAGTATAAAAATAGACTTTTATCGTAAAAGTTCCAGCAATAATTTTTTTGAAGAAAAAAAATATTACTAGCAGTATATTTAAAAAAAAAAATAGATACCAGCAATACATCTTACAAAACCTTCTTTACAAAAATATGTCAATGAAAGCTGATCTACAAACTGAATTCATACATATCTATTGTAAAAAAATCTTGTCAGCATTAAATGATCCATTGTGGTGTTTGATGTGCTGTAAAGCAAACCAAAACAATCAGCAAAACCAAGAATTTAATTGGTTCAGATCAACTCTTGTTCTTTTTCTTCCCAAAAATATTCTTCCATTTGGAAAATAAGATTATTTTCAAAAATATTATCTCTCTACAGAAATCTGATGAACTTGTAGACTGTCAAGCCTTAGTTTGCACATCACTCAAAAAAGTATTTTCAAATAAAATTTTGATATATTTTGTGATGAGTGAACTACATTAAAATATTACTTGTTCAGTACTATGTAAAAGAAAATAAATATAAAATCCACCAATAATTTCCATTAAGAAATGAAATTACAATTAAGCTTCTTTCTTCAGAAGTAAACTAAAAAAGTTGATGTCTTTCATATTGTTTGTTCTAATTTTTGGAAATATGAATTTGAAATTCATACTAATTTTTTAATATAACAAGAACTTTTTCTATCATAGAATCTGAGTTTTTCACATTAGCAGTTTTATTTCTTATCTGTAGAAAATCAGTTTCTATAAAAGTTCCCATTCAAATTCTGAGATTGTAAAATGCAAGACTGTACTTGAGTCAGTTATCTGTGATTTACATTTTACTTGCATGCAACTAGAAAAAGTATTCTTTACATTCTAATAAGCATAATACATATACATAAAAACAATTCCATTATGATGTATCTAAACTACATATAAACAATGCCATAAAATGCAATGTAACTACAGTACATATAAAAATAAACAATAACATTGACTGCTACATACATATATAATATACATATAAACAATGTGATTGAATGCTGTGCATATATATTAAATATACATATAAATAATGCCATTGAATTCTATGTATGTATACTACATATACATATAAATAGGTGCCTCCACTTTTTCACAATAAATCATGATATCTAAGTTTTAAAGTTATATATAAAGGAACTTTCTTGAAACCTTCTTTTTTAGCTTTAATTGAAAGCTAAATGATTAAATTTACTATTTCTAGTAATCAAAATACTCTGGTTTGTTTTAAACAGAAATTATATTGATTGAAATCTAAAATTTCGAAATTTTTTTTTAATTTTAAAATTTTTTGGACATTTTTGACCAATCAACACATTTGTAAACTAAAGTTAAATTTCGGTTTTAAAAATCTGGCAAAAGTAAAATATAGATGTGTGATGTGTTATTTTTAAAAAATTAGCAAATTTAAAGTTAAATTAATCTGATTTACACAAGTATTACTTTTTTATAGCATGAAATTTAGAATAAAAGCATTTCTTATTAATTGAGAGTTGATCTTTCTGACCTTTGCCATTGAAGTGTGATAACAGCCAAATATGAAAATAAGCTAAGTATTGTTGACCAGAATTGACATAATTGTTCAATTTTTTCCTGTAAGAGGAAGAAGCCATGAAATACATGATCTTTTAATGTAACACAAAAAATATCATCGTTAAAGAAAAACTTCAAATACAGAAAAAAAGTTTTAAATTTTAAAAAAATCTATTGGCTTAATGATTTGTATTAAACTTTTCAATTTCTGATTAGTAAATATTGTCTTCACTTAATAACTTAATAACCTGACCACAACAAGATTTTGAGAATTTCAAAAATATTTTGAAATTTCATAAAAAATTATAATTAAAAACAATGAAAACAACTCTTGTAAAAATCCATTGTTCATCAAAAACACTTTTTCTTCAGACTATAATGTCCTTTATATTTATATTTATATTAAAAGCAAATAATGTTATAATTTTATTGCATTTTTTATTTTACTATACAGATTTATTCTACATTTAACTAATACCAAATTTTTTAAACAAAATTTCACTTTTTGTAATTTCAGGAATTTACTTGGATATTCTTTACCAATATTTTCTAAAAAAAAAATAATAAAAAAGATAATTCTTTTGTGAATAAGTTCTGAAAGTTTCATTAAGATCCAACAGATTTTTGCAAGGATTTCCAATTTAATATGTTTTTCACTGGAGTTGTCTAATATTACATTATTCATTATAAACTCTGGTAAAAAAAAAAAGAAAAAACAAGATTTTTTACCAAAATTTTGAATGTGTTAAAAAGGATTAAAAAATTTAAAACTTAATGACAATTAACTTTGATCTTTCCTCTTAATAATGAAATAAATATTTCAATGGAAACCTTTGTTTTTGTTAAGTTTGGAGCCTTTTTTCTTCATACTATGCTGTTTTTTTTTTCGTCAAATTAGTGGAGGTACCTACATAAAAACAATGCCAATCAATGTAATGCACGTGTACTACACATACATGTAAACAATGCCATTAAATGTGACATACCTACACTCCATATAAACAACTAGATTAACCCAAGTAAATAGACCCTACTTTCATGTCTATATTTTACATTTAATAAAAATTATATTCATTAACAATTATTCAATTTACAATAGAAATAATCCTATTTTACAATAAGTTGTATTCCAACAACAGGGGAATTGTCAAACCATGAAATAAGATTGTTGTTGGTCAATCCATAAGTAAAATTAACAATCCTCAAATAACATTGAAATTGATAATTCTCCTTTCAACTATGAACCACATTACTGTGCAATTCACTAATAGAGGAAAATGAAGTCACTGCATCCAGTTTAGGTCAGAAAGATGTGTGATGAGACAAAAAATTGTAAAACACATTACAATACAGAGAGGCAGGAGATCATTTTCAAATGGAAGCAATACGATATCTCCAAAATATGAGTTATAATGGTAGAGCAGCAAGAAGAAAGCCTAAAATCAGATAAAATTCAACAGATAAAGTGATGATGGAAACAAAGCCATCGTATTTTGACACAAAGTCATTGGAGTGGCATGTTGTCTAGTGGATAAGTATGGGTAAAGAAATTGTTTACCCAGGAAATTTGTTTTAGCTGCTTGCTGCCCCCTACTGAACCTGGTAGGTTTTCAGTTATGGTGAAGTACAGTTTAGAGCATACAGGAAATATCAAATTAGAAAAAACTTGTCAATTTTGCAGGAGGGCTCTCTAAAAAAAATCCATTAGCCAATAGCATCTCCCTTTCTATTCAAGGAGGATGAAGTTTCATTCCTGATATACAAAAAAAGAAAAAAAGAAAAAGATTAATAGGATCTGAAAAGGGGGGGGTATGAAGTAATTCTCATGGCTAAATCATTCTTGTGTCATGAAACCTATTAAACATTTCCAATCCTTTTTGAATTGGGAAATTAGACAAAAAAAAAGCAATAAAATAAAATTTGCTTCAAATCTAACATTGTTCAGCTTCTTCTATCTTTTCTTTGTATCATTGCCGTTGTTAATAATCTTTTGGTTGATCTATTCTTCATTCATTGTCAGGTATAAATCTTTGAGAAAAAAGGAAATCTGTTTACAATTACAAAGAAGAGATTGAAGCATTCAAACAATGTTGAATATGTTAATAACTTTTCTGAAATTTACAAATGATAAATTTGATTCTTGCTTTGAATGCAACCTAGATTTCTCAACAGTTAAGATAGCAGATTTGATAAATTCAAAACATGCTCATGGCATATCCAACAAATATTCATTTACATAAAATATTCTAGAAATATTTAGATTGATGTATAAAGATTCGTGTTTGCAAACAGGGGTGCTTATTTACTTTAACAATATCTCAGTATTTGTACAGACAAACTCAATATAATTGAAGATATATAAAGGTAGGTGCTGACAAGTTCTCAACCTAACTCACTTTAAAAATCTGGCCAAACATTAGATTTGAGTTCATCTTAGTCAGGCTGAGCACTTTCAGCATCCCTTTTACAAATGTCTGTCAAGTGCCATATGTGATGTATGCTTGAGTGATCATGTCTCAAAAGAGACATGACTGATTGGGTAGAAGATTTTCCCACAGTAGGTTGCCATTACTTTCTGCAGTAGACTGTTTACCAACCAAGGCTATAGGACCTAATCTGTCCTGCTATTTAGCCCATAGCTGGAGGGAGAAGAGACAGATTAATACCTTTCCCAAGGGTATTTGCATGTAAGAAAATTCAACAAATTTAACTGGAATTTGAACTTGGCTCTCTGATTTCTCATTCCAAGATGATATCCACTGCACCACAGTGCACATATGTACAGTATAATATACCATCACATCAAATATGACTATAATGAACCTCAGTAGTTCATGCCAGATTTTAGTCAACAATGCTAGAATTTTATATTACTCAATAAAAATATATCACAAATGATGGAAAGTATATTTAATGAGCATACCCTACATAAACAAGGTTTGTTTCATCAACAGTACCCACTTGCTGAAGTGTTTGTAATCTTAACTACAAGTCAATCATGTGACATCATGACATACTATATTACATTAATGACAGGCAGTAATTTCAGTCTTAACAAATTCATAAAATATTTTTTAACTCAAACAAAAATGTTACTTACATCTTTCTAGGATTTCTCTCTGATGATGACTGATGAAACAGATAAAAAGTATGACTATCCTCATTTCTTTCCAGTTCAACAGTGGGGGGGGGGGGGGTCATTCATAATTTCCATTTAATACAAAACATTTGATTTGAAACCAAGAAAAATTGATTAAAAAAATATAAACGTCTTTCATTGTCTGTTACATTCAACTATACCTTCATAAAAGAAAACTTGCTACTTAAATAGGCCCGTGAGGTACACATATAAATTTTGTGAGATTATTTATTATGCTTAAGGTTACAGAGGCTTGTTTTATTTATTTAAATCCAAGTTATTTATCAAAATAGATTCTACTGTTATCATTACAGAAGGTATCTTTTCACAGATGTTAATGATATTTTTTCAAAAATTTGATCTCAAAAATTGCCTATAATCTGTTGTTAAATGATGCAATGAGTGGCTTGTTAATTTTAATGCCTCCAAATTGAAACTGCTCTCTTTTAATTGTCTGAGAGAATCATTACATATTTATAAGTCTAACATTTGACCTTACTTTGAATATTGCTGCTACATCTGGTCTGGTGCTACTGATATATATTTAGAGATTATTGATAAAATACAAAGAAGAATCTGTACTGTTATTTAGTGACCTTGACCTGGCATTTCAGCTTCAGTCTTTTTCCCATCAATATAAAGTTGCTTCCCTCGGTCTTCTCTATAAATACTTTCATGGTAATTGTTCAGATGAACTTTCTTCAGTGGTATCTAGACTTTATAAATCTAAGTGCAGTACTTTATTAATGACAAAGTGTTGGGACGCCCGCGCCTATTCGGCTATAATGGACTATTCCATTACTATGTAAAGTAATGGTGGCATCTACGACGAGAGTGTGCCGAGCAGCCGATCAACAAGTCAGTCGTAGACTTCCGGTGACGACCCGGAAGTACCCATTGCTCATACTACATCTTACAACGGTTGAGACGATTAACCTTTATTCTTGTATTGGATACTAATAACCTTTGTAAATACTATTTTCACGGAATACAACAACTAACCTATTCCTGTTGTTGAGTTATTTATTCTTACTCACGACATAACACAAAGTCTCATCATTTTATAATTAAAATAGCTAGATGTGACTGTAAGTTCTATGCTAACAGTTTCTTCTATTGCACATCTCACTTGTGAACTCTTATTCAGCTTCTTGCTCCCATCAATTTTGATTGTCAAAAATTAAAGTGCAATGTCAATTGTTATCTTCTGTTTTCTTAATTCTTGTTCTTTCATTGTCTTCTCTTCTTAATAGTACATTTTTTCATATTATCAAACACACAGTAACTTCGACCTCTTCTGTCTTAGTGGCTTTATTGCCTTGCTTGAGGTAAAATGATTAAAATGACTTTTTTAAATTGTAGAAATTATTGGATTATTCCCTAAACATTAAATGTTTCTCTACATATGGGGAGGTGCTGAAAATTTCTTACATTTCCTGTTTCACATAGAAAATGAACATAATTCTGAAAAACATTTTTAGAAGACCAATATTTGCTTAGTAAACCAAGTTTTGTAGAGATATACATTACCCATAAGTGTTCTATTTCAATTTTTTTTTACTTTCTATTTTTATATAGGAGTAGATAGAATCACCTATCATCTGATTCACAATTCTCTATGATCTTTTCAGCAGAAGTAGTTTTTTTCCTTGTTTCCTGTTTAGGATTAGGTTTTTTGTTCCTCCTAAAGTCTACTTCCACCCCATACTCCTAATGCTTGTTCTTTCCTGCATTAATATAACTCCACACACTAACCCTCTACTTTGAATGTCTTGTATTGGCTGAATATTAATAAAAAAAAATGTTAAACTTGGTTTATGATCCAAATTTACATACCCCTATGTTGACTTAGTGTGAACTTCATCTCAAATATTGTTATAGCTCTTAAATCATCTCTGCTTCAGCTTGCTTCAAGAAAATTATAATTTTTCTTCCATCTTGAATTAACCCTGACAGAATTTCCTAAAGATCTTTGTATATGTAAACAATATTGCAAATAATTTATGCAGGAAATCAATACATCTTTTCTTGAATATTTTTTTTGTCTTTAAGATAAAAATATTTTGTTAAAAGTTAGTCTTTTATAATATACAGTAACCAAACTGGCAGTCCCAATGTAGTTATTGCTAGGGTTTACAGGTGTTTATTTTAACCTGTGAACATTGATTGTAACTTGACATTAGAATAGATAGACACACACTGTTCAAATGGAATCCTTCTTTGAGTGGAAGGTTTACATTTTTATTAAACAGAAATGCATCTAAGTCAAGAAAAACAAGTTGTTACGAAATGGAATTTTTTCAGAGCTACAACAAAGTAACTTTATTTCTATGAAGGTATAAGCAGAAGCATGTTTAAATTGGTTCTGTTTGAATGTCTGTAGTAAATAAATTTACTGTAAATTAAAAGGGGAGATAACTGCTGTGAGAAAATGAAGTTGATTTAACTACAGAAGCACCAACAATGGTAGACATGCAATGATTAGAAATTTGTGCATTACACAAAGAATGAAAGAAAAGAGTGATTGAACAACAGTCTACCGCACCATGATATGGCACCTAACAAAATACAAATGGGATACAATTGGGATAGTTTGATTGGTAAATTCCTAAACACTTTCCAAAGAAGAAAATCTTAAAATTTTATTTAATCCTGATAAGCACAATGCAATCATTCCATGTAATTTGGCACAAAATAATCATAGAAATTCCAATCTTAGTTTAGACAAATGGACACTTTCTATATGTTATTGATGTTATTAGTACAACATTTCAGCCTGTTAATTCTACCACCTTGTTTTTTCTTTATATCATAAAATTCATCCAATACAAGACTTGACTCAAGAAGACTTTTTAAATAGTTTCACCCCCAAACAATAATGCCACTATAACACAAGGGGGTTATGGGAGTGGAAACGAAAAAGCATGAGGAGGATTTAGGAAAAGACCAAAGGGAAAAGGGTTCATGAAAATAGCAGATGATGATTGTTGTTGCACTTAAATTTTTGAAGATTGTAGTTATCAGGGAAGAAAGAAATCAGAAAGGAGTTCCACAAATGGGAGATGCAAGAAAAACTTTTAGAGTAAAAGTAGCACTTGCATTTAACTATTTCAACAGCAAAGCAGTGAGACCTAGTTGCCAATCTAGTAGCACACTTAAACTCATGCATTTGGGACACCAGGGAAAAAAGCTCATCAGAACACTAGGCAGGAAAATATTTGTAGAAAAGATAGAGGAAAGCTACATCATGTCAACTGAAATCGTGATGCCTATTACAGAACCATTTTTGATTTTTGTCTAGTTCTGCTTATCACCTGATTTACACTCCTCTCCAGTCTTTTAAACAGGAGTAATGGTTTGCCTCTTGTTTTCAGTTAAGGTTTGGTTTCTGGTTCCTTCTAAAGTCTTTTTCATTCTCTTTCACTCCCAGTAGTCCCTTGCATCTTAGTGGCATTATCACCTTTAATTGATTAAAAAAATAAAAAATATTTAAATAGCAAATGGTGAGGTTATAGGTACTTATAAAACTTAGCTTGGTTCAATAGCTTAATTTAATAGCTAAGTATTACAGCTAAGACTTTCCATGCAATATCTATAAAGTTGAATCACTCCCATTTCTTCCTCATTCCAATTTAAAAGAGGATGTTCCATTCAAACAACTTTTTTCCAAGAAATGCTACTTTATGGAACAGACTCCTGTATAGATGCTTTCCTGAACACTAGGTCTCTTCAAGTTATAGTTCAATTTTTATCTATCCTTCTTATCCTCATTATCTTGACTTTCTACTTCCTCTACTTACATTAATATCTCATGCTTTTACCTTGAATGGCTCGTGAACCTTTAGTAAAAAGAAAAAAAGAAAAAAAAGAACTAACAATAATGGTTTTATATTAAGATAATTTTAATTTTCTGTTTATTTAATATATCAATTATCTGACAGCAAAATACATATCTAGTGGTTATTTTTTTTTCTTTTGCAATAGTTTTGCCTTGTCAATGCCTAAATAATACATTCTTCAGATTTACATTCTTATAGCAAAATGTCTTTTTCATTGTTGACAAACAATATTGTTGTTGTTTGGAGTCAATCCCTTTCTTGAAAAAAACATTTTGATATATATATATTTTTAACATAAGTGCTGTACCAGGTTTACTGACAAAACTTGATTGATTGATTTTTTGTTATGGATTATCAACCTTTTGAAGGTTATTTAAAGCCTGAAAATATGTTTGTGAGAAATCTTGTTTGAAGGATAATGATTTGCTGATATAAGTTCTACTAATTAACCCACAGCTGATGGGTTGGAGCAGAAGTCGGTTCATATCTTTCCCTTGGGTATTTTCAGCTAAGTAAATATAATAAACCTGACTGGAATTAGAACTTGACTTTCCATTTACTGACAAGAGATTTACTGTACAGTATATTAGTACCAAGATTTTGGACCATTTTATTTATATGAAATACTGCTATTTTTTAATTTTTTTTTTTTTTTTGGCAAGAAATAGAACAAATTATTCTTCAATGAAGTATTTTTCTTACAGCTGCTAATATTTACAAAAGCCATTCAAGTTCACAACAAAATCAATTTTGTTGAACTGCTGCATTCATCCAGGAATCTGATTTTAACTATAGGTGCTCCAGTGATTGCACATTATACAGGTTAATAATGGTTTTTACTTTTATGTCAAAAAAGGAATATGCTACTAGAGTTTAATGTTTCATTTAAAATTGAAATAACTTGAATTATTAAATAAAATTGTTTCCATAAGATTTTTATTTCTTCTTTTTCACTTAGAAATCAGTTTTTGAAACTGGAGTACAAACCATTCTTAGTTCTTTTTTGCCATTTCAAATCATCAAATCATTTTTTTAGATCTTTGTTTGTTTTTTGTTTTTTTGTTTTTTGTTTTTTTTAGAGTGTGTGTGATATTCAGCTTTCTTATTTTAATCCACTTTGGACAAAGCTTTCACTGGATTAAAGAAGTTTGGAATTAGCTACATAAAAGATTTTATCATATGTCCTTAATTTTTCAGAAAGACAAAAAACATTACTAAAACTATTTCAATGAATTTTTCATTTATTCTATGTTTTACTTTTATTATTACTATTTTATCTTAAACATTTGTTGTACCAAATTTTTTAGAGATTGAGAAGTCATTAAAATATCAGAAGGATCTGAAAACCATTTAAACAATTCTTTAATGAACTGATTTGTTTTTCTCAATATCCTTGTGTATTTTGTTGATAAAATGGTTCAATAAGCAAAGTTATATAACTAAATAATTTCAAAAATGTCACTCAACACCACTTAATAACCTAATTGGTGAACTAAAATTTGGTTAGAGTACGAATTTATATGAATACAGAAGGCGATTATCTCCTTTTGTTGCATTTAAGTCATATGGGTCATGTGACAGCTGCTTAGTGACATCATATAATACAATGACAAAATTGGGCAGTCATTCAGTCAGTTTACATGAGCCAAACCAAGAGGTTACTTTTTTCCCCTCACCCCCAGCATGGGCTGATGTTAAATCTGCTTCCCCCAGCATCTAACAAGTCCATGGTGCAGTTTTCCTTTAGAAATATATATTCTCCATATACAGAAAGCAACTTTGGCTTGCAGTCCTCAATTTAGGAAAACCCAAGAATCACAGTTTCCTCTTTGTTAAATATGTCCTCGCCTGGGATATAGTAGATAAATCTGGACATATTTTTCTCTGCATGGGACACATGTATATATGTATATATTTTTGTTTTTATGCAGCTATGTTTTTATTTTAGTGGTATAAATGTCTCTCTAAGAACAAAGCATGTTTGCCATTCCTTTTCCTTTCCGTCCATGAAATATGGTGTTATTATGTCATAAATATAATAATATCCATAATAGGAGAAACGTAAATCGGAGAAAAAAACATTCTTCTAAGCTCTCCTGTGATAAATTTATGAATTTAATATGTTATATAGCATTAAAATTGTAAAACAATAATAATTATGATTTTCCTTTATCTTATTTTAAATAAGATCAGCAAATATGATTTGGCATTCATCAAATTTAGATGCTTCTATTGCCAAGAATATAAAAGTAAACAATGAAGATCATTTACCCAGACAGATACATTGAAAGTGTCATGATCTATGAATCCCCTCTGGTTAATATAGCACCAGGCTTTTTCAGGCTGTCGCCTATTATCACTAAACTGGTATTGAAACAATATAAGATATGAAAATCTAAAAACTGAGAAGAAATTAGTAAAATCTAATTTTTTAAAAATATGAGAGTTAAAGTAGAAACATTTTATTTCACTAATGTAGATTTTGTTGAAATAAAATCTATTTTTTTGAAGATGCTGTTTAATCCAAGAAATATATCAAAGTAAGAATTTTCCAAATTGTCTTATATATTGATTAATAGTGTATTTTGTTTCCACATTCTAATCTATAAAAAAAACACTTCATATTTAAATATCACTAATGTAAAAGGACATAATGTATGGTTCTCAACAAAAGGAATAGGCAACATGACAACTATGAATAGAAAACACCAAAATCAAGCCAGTATAAACATTTATAGGATGCGCGTTGTGCTGCAGTAGATATCAGCTCAGAATGAGAAATCAGGAACTGAGTTCAAATTCAAGTTGAATTCCTTGGATTCACTTACACGCAAATACCCTTGGCAAAGGTATTAATCCATTAATCCATCTCTTTCCTTCAGTTAGGGGTTAAATAACAGAACAGATTGCATTCTATATCCTTAGCTGGAAACCAGTCTACCACAGAAAGTAATGGCAACCTACTGTGGGATAACCTTTTGCCCAGTCAGTCATGTCTCTTTCAAGACATGATTGCCCAAGCATGTATAATGTATGGCATTTAACTGACTGACTGACTGACTGATAAAAATTTGAACATATAGGAAGAATTTAAACAGAAGACAAAAAATGTGGCATTGAAATCCAAAGGCACATTGAAATAGGAAACAAAAATGTCTTCCAAAAGCTAAGCAACATATTAAGTAACTGTAAAATTTTCTTAGAAACAAAAAAGTGCAATGAACTGTTATGTAATATTTGATCCATTTATGTATAGCAGTAAATGCTGAACACTCTTCTCACAGATGAAGAAAAGATATGATGCAACAGAAATTTAGTTTTACAAAAGGATGCTGAGAATTCTATGCAGTATATAACAAAAAAGTCTTAAGGAAAATGGAAAGAAAAAAAAGATCAGAATCAGAAAGAGACAGCTGAAAACTTTTAGACACTTAACATGGAAAGAGGGTTTGGAGAATTTGATACTCACAAGACATATGGAAGGCAAAATGGACAGAGGAAGGTAGCAAATGACCTACCTAATGAGCTTGTGTAAATGGTTGGCAGAACAAGGATTAGGAGAGATAGCAAAAAAGACAAACTTTACTAAGCACTATAAAGCACAGGAAGTTGTAAAGAACCATGATCACTCATGTTATGAAGGTACATGGCACAAAAAAGAAGATTTGATTGGTTGGCAACCTGGTTATCATCCTCTTCCTTAGAAATGGGACAGTGGTTCAGAACACAGTACATAGAAGAAGGTCCACAAACTTTCACTTTATAACTATTTTGTAAACTTTACAAAAAACCTATGAACTACATTGTTGTACGACTACCACAATTTGCTCAACTAAAACTTGTTTGTCCATCTTTAAAGCTGAGCATTTGATATGAGGTCAATTTGGTTGGGTTTCAAGCCTGGCTAAAAAGCAATCGGATGTCTAACTGTACTGATGAGCTATGATACAGCGAAACAGATCTGTCTATGGATGACTATCTATGCTCTCACAACCTGATTGAGCACTCTGGAAGAATGGTAGACTTTGAAAAAACAGTACCTACTCTAGCATCTACGCATCACTCATTCAGTAATGAATTAGAGCACTCTAGCTACTGGTATATGATACATCATAAACTAAAAGTCTGCCTCCTTCTACCAACCACCCATAGCTCAGAGGTAGACTCTCTGGGTAAAAAGCAATCGGATGTCTAACCGTACTGATGAGCTGTGATACAGCGAAACAGATCTGTCTGCAAATGACTATATATATATATATATATATATATATATATATATATATATTGTTCATTCAGTAATAAATTTGAACACTCTCAGCTACTGGCATATGTTTACATTGTATATAACATGCTAAAGTCACCTTCCTCTACCGAGTGCTCTTTGCTCAGAGGTAGAATTCCAACTGATTCCAATTCGATCAGGTTTCAATCCTGGCTAGAAGCAATCGAATGTCTAACCATACTGATGAGCTGTGATACAGCGAAACAGATTTGTCTGTGGATATATATATATATATATATATATATATATAAAAACAAATTTTTTGTAGTACACAACTTGAGTATTGCTTTAAAAGTAATCATTTTATGTAATGAGGATAAAATTTAAAACAGAAAAACAACTGATTTCGTTCCTGCTCTTCAAAGTTTTTAATTGAGAGAATTTACTGTAAAATATAAGATATGTGAGAAATGAATCGATCAATGAGGGAAAAGGGGAATGAACAGCTAGAGACTCATCACTGCAAGGGCCAGCAAACACACTTGCTGTTTGCAAAGGTCTGCAAGACCTGATGTAAACAAACTTCAGCACCTTCAAATAAAATAGTGAAGATGAATTGGTCAATATGGAAAACCAATCCACATTAAATTCTATAACGCACTTTTATTTTTTATCAGATGTTCACAAAACAGCGAGAGTGTTTGCTGGACCTTGCTGTGATCTGTCTCTAGTAGTTCGTTCCCCTTTTCCATAATTGATTAATTCATTTCTTCACCTGTTTTATTTTACAGTAAGTTCTCCCAACTAAAACTTTGAAGCGAGAGTGAAACCGGTTGTTTTTCTGTTTTAAATTTTATCCTCATTATGCCCTGTAATATAAAATAAATATATAATTTTAAAGCAATATATATATATATATATATATATATAAAACAAAATTTTTATGTTTAAATCCGTTGAATAGCCATTTCTACTCCGAAACAAAATATTTATTCAAATTCAAATGACAAAAATTTTTTAGACCAGTAGAAGTCCCAAAAAATATTTTTCCTCCACAGGAAAATAAAATGGGGTGGGATTAATAATTTTTGAATTCAAAGAAATAAACAGGGAAGCAGACAGATACCTATATCTCATATTAGAAGACCTCCCACCTCCCTTTTCTGAGTTGAGAGTTTAAAAGTTGAAATTTAGCCATGTCAGGGGGAATGGAAGTGATAGGGGAAGTGAAAGGAAAAAAGAAAAATGAAAAAAAGAACAGTAAAGGAAAAAAGGAGGAAGAGGTGATTGACAGGGAAGTAAGCCAAGAAAAGAAAAAAAATTTCCCATAAAAACAAAAGAAAACTGCTACCATCAGTGTTGAAAAAACATTGAAAAATTTACCAAAGCAATTTTAGTTTAAATAAATAATGACAGGGACAAATTTTATAGAAAAAATTTTGACATACAAATTTAAATATAAATCATAAATTTTAAATTAAAAATAAAAATCTTAACTTCAAGGGTAGATCTCAAAGGAATCTATTACTACACACACACACACACACACACACACACACACACACACACACATAAATACACATTCCCGAACAAAATTTACTTAAAAAGCTAAAGGATATTCGCAATTCACAAGTTAAATTTAATTTCAATTAGTTTTGAAAAATTTAAGAAACTAAATTTAATGCGGTTTAATACTAAAGGAACGAAATTATTATATTATTATTGTAAGGGCTCTGCTAAAAGTTAACCAGAACTAATCTTTATGTGTAAAAGGTAATTAGATATAGCATTAAAAATAAATATAAATATACACATCCAATTATAACAAGACGCAGGGAAGTTATATGTGTAATAGAATTATGAACAACAAAATGGAAGTAAGAATCTTCAAAAAAACAAAACAAAATATATAAAGGTGTAGGAAAAAATGAAGACTAAAAAGTTAGTCTACAGATTCTGACATGTTAAATAGTAGATATTTAGGTAGGAAAAGGAAGAAGGAAGGTATCTATAAGGCTTGAATTTGTATTTGGTAGTGGGATTCAAATTTACTAGCTTAAAAAAAAAATTATTTTACTAAAAATCATAGATTAAATTTAAAACTTAAATCTTAAGTTTTAAAATTCACAAATTTCAACCTATAGCGGCATTTGCTAATGAATTCTTTCCATAAATTTAAAAGTAGGTGCTGTTTTGGGTACTTTAATATTTATATATATATATATATATATATATATATATATATATATATATATATATTTATTTTAAAAGGTAAACATTCAGAAATACTGAACTTTTCTCCCAAGTACTAAATTTCTGGTCCTGAGTCTGACAGTAAACTGCATCCAGCTGCAAAGCCTCTGATTGGGAGGTTGTGAGAAGCATGAAACCACCTTTTAATTGCTGTTATTCCCAGGTCCACCCTGACCTGAAGTGGTAGCACCTAGGCACCTAGGGTCCCAGCTATGGGCAAATAGTCAACCCCCAAACTGGGGTCATAACAATATGAAAGTATAAAAATTGACTTTTAGAGAAAAATAAACATTTTTGAAAGGAAAATATTACTAACAACAATACATTTTTGAAGGAAAAAATACTATTACCAAAACACATTTAGGAAGTAAAAAAAACAACTATTTCCATAACATTTATTTAAGGAAAAAAGTTATTGCCATAATACATTTTTCAAGTAAAAAAAATTACCAGCAATACATTTTTTAATACAAAACTAGAAGACATCCTCAGTTTTCTAAAATAAAAAAATGAAAAAATTGTTTAAAATTTTCATCAACGTCTGACTAAATCAACTTTCTCACTATAACCAAACATTAAAAAAAAATACCTTAAAATCCTGCCTTTTTGGCATTAAATAACCCACAGAGGTTGATCTGCAGTTAAACAAAACTCAAACTAAATTTCTTAATGAGAGTTTGTCTATTTCTTTTTTTTTTATTATTTAGCCATGTTGCTATTATTATCATCAACTAGTTTTTTGACCAATGAGACCAGCCTATTGTCTGATGGATGATAGAATTTTATCCCTTTTGAACAGGATGACCAAATGTCAGTGAAAATGGACAAATGTATTTGCAGATAATTCTGGGATTTTGGCACATAGAACATAAATCGTGTGGTTTTCCCTGACACATTTTACTTGAACAAACTCTCTTTCTCTCCCACTTGCTGTCATCACTCTGCCCTGGTTTCGGCCAAGATAGGCACACATCACTTTTGTACCATAAATAATGTCCCAATAAATCAATAGGTTGAATTCTTGACAGCCTGATAAAACGAAATCAACTCCCAGGGCCAAGCATCCCATGTATATATAAAACTGAATTGGCAGGCGTGCTCAGCCTAAGTTTAGAGACGCGTTGCCCTTGCATTGTGCATTTTATTTTTCTTTCCCTCTGGCTATTTCATGAGGAGTTCTGCCAAAGCATGGCACATTGCCGAATTTTGAGTTAACATGCCCAGGCCAGCAAGTATTGAAGCAATATTTGTCACAGAAACCAGGATAATAATTGGATGTTGTCTACAAATTATATCATGCATGATAGAAAAAAAAGAAAGCCTCATTTTCATTTCTCTGATTCTTGACCCCAGTTTGTCCATCAGGGAAAAGGAAAACAGATTCTAAGAGATAGTCATTTATCAAATCTGTCAGTTTCAGAGCATCAAATAATCAAAGATAAAGCATAGAGATAAATGTCAGTTTTTTTAAATAATTTCACACCAACAAGGCAATAAAGCCACTAAAATTCAAGGAGTTACTGAGTGTTAGAGAAAAGAAAAAAAAAACTGAGAAAAAAACAGAGAACAAGAACTAAGAAGACAGAAAATAACGATTGAGATTTCTTTTTTATTTTGAGAAGACAGTTCCCCAAGTGAGAAATGCGAGGAAAGAAACTGTTAGTATAAAAGTTACAATTCTATCTAGCCATTTAAACTGTAAAATGATGAGACCTCACCACCAATCTAGGTACTGCACTTAAATTCATAAAGTCTAGGTACCATAGAGGAAAGTTTATCAGAACAATTATCATGAAAGTATTTATAGAAAAGGCACAGAGTAGATATGTTATGGTGGTGGGACAGTGACTAAAGCTGGAATGCAAGGTCAGTTGGAGTAGATAGACTAAACTATCACCCGGTTCACACTCCACCCACATCTATTGAACAGGTGAAGAAGCTCATCCCTTGTTTCCTGTTTAGGATGCGGTTTCTGGTTTTCTCTTTTCCAATCTCTTCACTTTTATGTACCCCCCTGCACATCAGTGGCGTGACCGCCTTGCTCGGGGTGATATGATTAAAAAAAAAATAAGGACCAATAACATTGCAAATTTTTCTTTGGATTTTATCAATAATCTCTAAATATATAGCTGGAGCCCCAGTCTAGATGTTTCAGCCATATTCAAAGCAAAATGAAATGGTAAATTTACAAATATGTTGTTCTGATGAGAAAAAATTGTCTAGCTTTCTAACTTTTCTAGCTTTTCAGCGTTGTTTTTTTTATCTATGCAGACAAAAGTATTATGCATTTCTTCATTGTGTAGAGATACAGAAAGAAATTTTATAACTTAGGAATTTATATTAATGACACAGGGCTGATAGCAGACACAGAAAAGAAAAAGAGAGCAATGGAAAGCGAGAAGAAAGGACTAAATATAAACAAGAAAACTGAATGCATGGTCATCAGCAAAGAGAGGACCCCAAAATGCCAACTGCAGATCAAGGATACTAAAGACAATCTGTTATGTCATGAGTAAGAATAAATAACTCAACAACAGGAATAGGTTAATTGTTGTATTCCGTGAAAATAGTATTTACAAAGGTTATTAGTATCCAATACAAGAATAAGGGTTAATCGTCTCAACTGTCGTAAGACGTAGTATGAGCAATGGGTACTTCCGGGTTGTCACCGGAAGTCTACGACTGACTTGTCGATCGGCTGCTCGGCACACTCTCCTACGTAGATGTCACCATTACTTTACATAGTAATGGAATAGTCCATTATAGCCGAATAGGCGCGGGCGTCCCAACACAATCAAAAAATTTAAATACCTGGGAAGTGTTCTAATAGAAGATGGATGTGACACTGAGGTCCGAAGGCATATTGGCATGGCTAAGGATCCATTCCAAAAGCTGAGTAGAGTATTGAGAAACAAGAAGATTTCATTGGAAACAAAGTAAAAAGTACTGGACTGTTATGTGGTATCTGTCCAACAAATGCTAGACAAGCTCATTAAGGATGAAGGAAAGACTTGAAACAGCAGAAATGTGGTTCTACAGAAGGATGCAGAGGATACCATGGATCAAACATGTGAGCAAGGACAAGATTTTTCGAGGGGACACAAATGAAAAGGAAACTTATAATCAACATCAGGAAGAGACAGCTGAAGTTTCTGGGACATGTAATGAGGAAGGAAGGTTTGGAGAGTCTAATACTCACAGGATGGATAGAGCGAAAAAAGACAGAGGAAAGCAGCATGAGACATACCTGATGAACTTGAGCAGTTGAATAATGGAGCGGGGTTTGTGAGAGATACCAAGAAGAAAAGTGTTAAGAAAGAAAAAGGATAAGAGCAAGTAGAAGTTCGTCATTGCCTGTGACCTGAAAGAAAATGGCACATAAAGAAGATATTTATGATGAAAAGTTAAATGCTTCGCCGACTGACGCCATTTCAGTCGTGTTTCAATCCTGGGTAAAAAAGCAGTCGGAGTCTAACCGTACTGATGAGCTGTGATACGGCAAAACAGATCTGTCTGCGAATGACAATATATATATATATATATATATATATATATATATAAAGTAATCACTGTTATTATGTAATTTGTGGGGGCTCTTTTTTTTTCAATGTTGTAGTTTGCTTTTTTTATCGATGCAATCAAAGCTATTATGCACGTCTTTGTTGTGTAGAGATACAGAAAGAAATGTTATAATTTGGGAAATTATGTTATCACTTCCAAAGATTTTTTCTAATTCTACTGTTCCTGTTATTTTTTTTTAAATCCTTCAGGAATGCTATACATACAAATCTTGTCATTTCAATTATAATTGCTACCATTTGAACTTCTTTCAAGTGTCATATCTCCTTCATCTCACTTGACACATCTCTGCACTTTTCTGACTTCATCTTGCTTCTGTTTTGATCTCTCAAATCTGCTGTTTATTTTTCATGTTGATTTTATTTCCTCTATTTTTTTACTGCCACCACCTGTTTTCTTTCACGATGCATAATTTTTTTTCTATAAACCTGTGGGAGGCCGAAAAGAAAGCAGCTCCTGTCTTGTATAAAGATTTGCTTGACACAGAAAAGAGGGCAATTTTGATTACAGTAAAATCAAAGTTACCATATTTTCTGGCTTACATAATGCACTTTTTTTCTAAAAAAAAATACATGTGAACTTCCATGACAAATGTATCAGTTACCACTATGATTGCCACCATGACATGGATGGCAATGAAGATCACTTATTGTACATGACTGGCAGTAGTGATGACTCTGCACTACAGATGATAGTTTAGAACTTTTACATGAATCCAGCAGTGATAAGTTTTAGGGATTTGAGGATGAATAAAATTTTGTTGTTTGTTTTATATTTACATGCATATTTTAAAATTTTTTTATTCATTTTTATGAAAATAAAATCACCTTTGGACAATGAAAAATGTATAGTATATTTACTAACCACCAACTAGTATGTCATTGCCCTACAAACAAAATCAGACGAGTGATTAATCTAAACAATATGTGACGTCAGTATGTGAGGGACGCATGGTGAATGTGTTGTATAAGAATGACTATTTTTTTCTTATAAATTTATTTCCATTCTTAGGGTGTGTCTTTCAAGCCACAAAATACAGTAATTCACTCTATCAAAGCCAGAAAATAAAATTTATTATATCTGAAAATCACACCTGTTCAATGAACATTTTAATTGATCTCAAAATAGCACTTGTAAGATTTGGTTATACCTGATTTCTCTTCTGGTAAACCTGAACAGCTTCACAGTTATTGCTAGTCTCCTAGAAAGAAACACACTGCGCCTCCTTGGCCTCACTCTCTCAACCAACCTCAAATTGAATGACTACATCGAATCTATAGCTGTATCTACCACTAGGAAGGTTGAGTCACTCTGTTGGGCCAGGAAGATTTTCTTCTCAGAATTCATCTTGCACATTAACAAATTTACCATTTGTCTATGCATTGAATACTGCTGCCATATCTAGTTGGATGCTTCCGCTATTCATCTTGAGGTTCTCAACAAAGGATTTGCAATGTAATCGATCCTGACTTGGTGACTCACCTTCAGTCAATTTCTCACCAGCGTGATGTAGCTTCTCTCTGTCTTTTCTACAATTATTTTCACAGCTTCTGCTCTTATAAGTTCTTTCCCTGGTGCCTCAACCACAGAAATTTACTTTTGCTACTAGATTGGCATCCAGGTCCCACCTTTTACCATCAAATTAGCCAAATGTAAATGCCACTTTTACTCGAACAGTTTCTTTTCTCACACTTCCCATTTGTGGAACTTCTTTCCACATACTTGCTTCCCTGATAGCTACAATCTTCAAAAGTTTAAATTCAATGTCAATTGCCATCTTCTGTTGCACTAAATCCCATCCACCTCCCTAAATTCCATCCATCTCTTATCTTTTCTTTGGCATCCCCTGCACCATTGTTTCTCTCACTGTAAACACCTGCACACCAGTGGAAATCCTGCCTTTCTTGGGGTGAAATGATTATAAAAAAATATTTTCACATTCTATATGAATTATATATTTGCCTAAATTTGCCTTTACAACTTTTAAGGAGGAGCTTTGATTTTTATGAATTACATTAGTACAATATAGGTTTTGCTTAAAATGTCTTTATATTAATTTTTTTAATCATTTCATTCCAGTAAAGAAATAAAACCCCTAAGATACAAGGAGTGTGAAGAATATGAGAAAAAAATATTTTTAAGGAGAGAATATTAAAAGAATAGGAATAAGGACGAGACACAGTGGAGTAATGGATAGAAACTCAAATTGGAGAATCAGAGAGCCAAGTTCAAATTCCAGTCATGTTCATTACATTCACTTACATTTTAATGCCCTTGGAAAATATATGAATTCATATGTTTTTCTCCCAGCTATGGGTAAATAACAGAACAGACTAGGTTCTATAGCTTTGGTTGACAATTAGTCTTGGGGAAGAAAAAATCTGAATTCAAACCAGCTTTCTAGTTATCTTCCCCAAGAAATACCACTGCTACTGTGGATGCAGTACTTGTGATGTCTGTATGGAACTAATACATTATGGAACACATGGTAATGAATTAAGAAGACAGAAGATAATGATTGACATTTTTTTTTTTTTATAATCATTTTATTGCCACTGTTTTGCAGGGGGTTACATGAGAGGAAAGTTAGGAGAAAGAGTGACAAGTTATAGGAGTTGTCAGGAAGTGGATAAGAGAAGAATGAGAATACTGACGAGAGTGGAGTGGATGGAGAAAGGAGTATGAGAGACAGAATGCAGGTTAGTGAAATAGGATATGACTATTGACTTTACATTTAAATTCTTGGAGATTGTAGCTGTCAGGAAATCAAGTAAATGGAAGGGAATTCCACAGGCAGGAAGTGCGAGAAAAGAAGCTGATAGAGTAGAATTTGCATTTACAATTTATTGGTTTCACAGTAAAAGGGTGAACTTAGATGCTAATCTTATGGCTCGAGTAAATTTATATATAGAGGGCACCAGAGAGCTAAGTTCATCAGAGCAGAAGCCGTGAAAGTATTTGTAGAAGAGACACAGGGAAGCCATATTGCACCAGTGAGAAAGTGACTGTATCCAAGCTGCCGAGTCGGGATCTATCACTTTACAGATTCTCCATTGGATTTTGTCAAGGACCCCTAGGTGGATAGCAGGAGCACCCGACCAGATATGGCAGCAGTATTCAATGCACAGGCAGATGGTAGATTTATATATATGCAGGATTGTTTCATACGGAAAAAACTTCCTGGCTCTACACAGAGAACCAACTTTCTTAGCAGCGGATTTATCTATGAAGTCTATATAGTCATTCCACTTGAGGTCTGTTGTAAGAGTTAAGTCAAGGAGGCACAGTGTTTTGCTTTCAGGGAGACTAGCCTGATCCATGCTAATGGTGGGTAGGATGGTAGTGATGGTTAATAGATAGCAGCTTCATTTAGGAAGCATTAAAATTCACAAGCCATTTTTTACCCCAGTCCACCACAGATCGGAGGTTCTTTTCAAGCTCGGCACAGAGGTTTGCTTTGTCAGCCTCAGCAGATTTTTGATCGATGTGAGAGTAAACTGTAGTGTCATCAGCACATATGCCTACTTGGGATCTTATTACATCTGCATTTAAAAATTAAATTATTTTATTTTCCTCATTGATACATTTTGATTGACCAACAGCTTTACTAACAATGTATGTACATTGGACTTCTGATGTTGTTTTTCACTATTTGTTTCATCTTTTCATATTATTCTTTCAAACTGAGTCTGGTTAGGATTATAATTTAACTGTTAATTTGTTCAGAAACTTATAACCAAATTGAATATTAAACTGAGTAGTCAACAAATTTTTTCACAAGTAACATTATCAATCACCATTGACATCATTTCTGTCAACAAATCTTTACCAATGAGAACTAAAAATTCTCTTTTTTGCATTATTTGTATTCAAACTAATATCTCTATCTTTGTTATTACTATCACATTGCAATTACTTACACTTGACATTTTAATTGGGTTCTTTGTAAAATGTACATAAATATTTAACTTCAATTTGGGGAATATGCCAAATCTTACCAATAGAAAAAAAAAGGCTGTATCAACAAAAGTTTATTGTATATTGTAAAATAGAATTTACTTATAAAGTAATAATATAATATTTTAATGCAGTACATATATACGATGTAAATATTTGTTTAATTTTACAATAAAATTTTTGAGAACTTCTTCATGTGCTGTGTTTCTTCAGGACATAAGCAATCATAGACTTTGATTTGTTCCTGTCTCTTGTCACTTTTAATATCTTTCCTCTTGGTATCTCTCCCAAACTCCATTCCATCATCCATTTGCTCAAGCCTATCAAATCTGTCACATGCTGCTTTCGCCATCTCTCTTTCCTTCTAGCCATTCTAGTATTAGATTCTCCAGGCCCTCCTCCTTCATTGTGTGTCCCAGGAACCTCACTTGTCTCTTTCTGATTTTAATTACGAGTTTTCTTTTCATTTGCATCCTCTTCAACACCTCGTCATTATTCGCACGCTCAGTCCTTGTTATCCTCATCATTCTTCTGTAGAACCACATTTCTGCTGCCTAAAGCATTTCTTTCATCCTTGAAGAGATTGTCCAACATTCACTGCCATACAAAAGGACAGACATCATATAGCAGTTCAGCACTTTTTTCTTTGTTTCTAATGAGATTTTTTGTCTATGTATTGAACACTGTTCAGCTTTTGAAATGCATCCTTGGCCATGCTAATTTATCTTCAGATCCCAGTATCTCACTTTCCATCCTCTGTCAAAATACTTTCCAGGTATTTAAATTTCTTTACTTGTTTTATTTTAGTTTCTCTGACCTCTAGTTGGCCTTTTGGATTTTTCTTTTGCTGATGACCATACATTCCGTTTTCTTG
Organism: Ascarosepion bandense; assembly: GCA_037127315.1. Lineage (NCBI taxonomy): Eukaryota > Metazoa > Mollusca > Cephalopoda > Sepiida > Sepiidae > Ascarosepion > Ascarosepion bandense. Next base: position 687,838 of record JBBBDQ010000536.1, on the reverse strand, counting down.
AAGTTTATGCTCAGTCCTTTCTTCTCACTTTCTCCTGCTACCTTCTGTAGAAGGCCCTGCATTTTTCTTTTCATGTCTGCTAGCAGCACTATGTCATCCACATATATTATCAAGATTGAGGCAACCAATGACAAACCCTGGCAAGGATCTTATTTCTCTCAGAATTGTTTCACTCTATATATTGAATAGATCCAGTGAGAAAACACATCTTTGTATTACATTCTTTTCTATTTTTGTATACCTGCTGAATTCATAAATCTAGACACCAAAAATCCTTGAGGATATTTTCTGTGCCTTCATTATTAGAAGAACATATTTTTCTCTCAAAATATTGCTCACATGTTTATAAAAATGATGGTCAATTGGTGACATGTCTGACAAGAAAAAAAACTTTGAAACCAATTGAATTAATCCTTTGCCATGTCATGTGCACAACATTTGGCCAAGAATTATTATCAAGCAAAAAGTTGTCTCTTTCAAATGACCTACATTGAACTTTAACTGGTTTGCACTCTTTTTCCCAATTCTTAACTCTAAATATTAACTACAATATTCCTTCCTCAAGGGAAAACACTAGTAGACCATTCTCTAACCATTATACCATAACCATAATCTTTTGTTGTTATAACATTTAGTTTTGGAAAGTATTTTCAAGTTTCATCCTTGTGCATGTTGTTTTTAGTTATGCACTTTTTGCTACAAATTATTATTTCAATGAAAAATTGATTATTTTTGTTCCATAGCAATAAAATTGAATTGAAAATTGATTTTGAAATTGTAATTTTTTTCCAGATTTTTACTGGGGTTACATGGGACTTTATTTTCTCAATTGCTTTAAATGTTTTAAAATTGAAACTTTTAATTTTAGATCCATTTCTTGAATGATTTGGCAAGAATTCTCTTCTATTCATTCTTTCAATTAATCATTTGTACCCACAGTTCTCTTCATCATTGAGACAGAAATTTCCTTTTTGAAATTCTAGATGCCAATAACATTCACTTTGAAAAAGTATCTTCAAGTTATGGTCAATTAATATTTCAGTCAGTCTGGAAAACATTGTGGTCAAGTTTAAACTAACAAAAAAAACATGATGCATAAATCTTCAATTTTCATCTATATCTGAGGCCATTTATTATACAAATTATTTATGAAGGTAAAAAATATCATCTAGAAAATATCTTACAAACTATGTGGTGGATGGACAGTTGCATACTAGACATTTGCATCCCAGACAATTGCATACCAGGATATTTGCCTTCCTGGATAATCGCATACTTCTAGTAATTTTTTGAAGTTACCATATTTTCTTAAGAGTTGCTAATTTTAAACCAACTTTTAATTATTCTAAAAAAGAAAAAGATAGTTAACATCACAACTCTGTTATCAAAAATAAAACTGCAAATAAGATAATTATGGTGCTATTAGATAGTATACTCCTGCAAACAAGATAAATTTCTTAAAATGGACAGCTCACAATATTCATAATTTTCTATTAATTTGTGAAATTACAATAATTTTCAATTTTTGAAATATATTTTATACACTATTGCATTTATGACAAAAATAAACTTGTAATTATTTTTATTCCTTTTTTTAAATTTCTGATTACTATCTATGATGTTTTTCAAAATTTATGCTAATTGCCTTTAAAGGCTTTAAAAAATTATTTGAGGAATGTAATTATCCAGGGATGCATTTGTCTAGGGATGCTAATGTCCTGATATGCAATTGTCCAGTCCTAGCACAAAACTATACATATAGACTGATATTAAGTTCATTAAAACATGACTAAAATGTGGCATAATTAAATCAATTATTATTTTCTGAATAACCTAATCTGTCAATAAATGCATAGGATGAATTGGTGTTTTTATTCAGTGTCAATGGAACTGCTAAATGTTAAATAATAGCAGTCATTTAAATTCATCATTAATTTTATTAAGAAATTTCAATTCTGTTGCATTGTTTATTTTCAGTTGTATTCTTTTTAATTCAATAGATCCAGTACAAACAATTATAAGGGCAATAGATTCTGAAATAAAAGCACTGATCTTTATTAAGTTTTGTATGTGATAAGAAATCAATTTCAAGTCTCTTATGAAAAATGTAATGTTTACAATCGGCAGCACTGAGAAAATACCTTTTTTGAAAAATTTAATCTTGTTTATCTCATTGGAATCTCTCGGTTTTTCATTAAAGTTGTTGGTTGATTTTGTTTAGTAGCATATCAACCTCTATGGGTTATTTAATGCCAAAATCTAAATATTTTGTACAGAATTTCATACTTTCAGGGTAAATATATGTTTTTTTTACATATATAGTTTGTATATCATAAAGTGTATTGTTAGTTATTTTACTATAAAAATGTATTTTTATATTTTTTTAGTGTTGTCTTGATTGTCATTTTGCTATAAAAATGTATTGTTGGTCATTTTCAGTATTTACATTATTCGGACTATTGTCCTCATCTTTGTTGCAATTTTGTACAGCATTTCAGCCATTGTATGCTTTGGCCTTCTTCAGGTGCTAGGAATTTCGAACTGAACCCTTTATTACAATCACTGGAGTATATGATCTTCATCCCTTGTGTAAAGAAAATCATTATCATCAAAAATTGCAATATGAACTCTGGTAAAAAAGAATTACTGAACATTAGGATTATAAGTCCCAAAAATTCAGTTGTTCTTGTCCTTAAGGACACATGGCCCTGTTGGTTAGTTCCTGTGACTTGACCCAAAGAGTTGTGAGTTCAATACCAGGCTACAGCAGTGGTGAACAAGTAACTTATAGGGTTAGGGGAAGATGACACATGACTACCAGAAGAGGCTTTACACAAGGGATGAAGAGCATATACCCCAGTGATTGTAATAAAGGGTTCAGTTTGAAATTTTTAGCACCTGAAGAAGGTCGGAGCATACAATGGCCGAAATATCATACCAATGGCAACAAAGATGAGGACAATAGTCCAAATAATATAAATACTGTAAATACTACCTCATCTCAGAAATATAGACAAATTACTGATGTGCGTTGTGGTACAGTGGATATCGGCTCGGAACGAGAAGCCGGGGAGCCGAGTTCGAATTCCAGTTGATTCCATTGCATTCACTTACGCGCAAATACCCTTGGGAAAGGTATTAATCTGTCTCTTCCCCCAGTTATGGGTTAAACAGCAGGACAGATTGGGTTCTATAACCTTGGTCGGCAACCAGTCTACCGCAGAAAGCAATGGCAACCTACTGCGGGATAATCTTCTGCCCAGTCAGTCATGTCTCTTTTGAGACATGATCGCCCAAGCGTGTATCACGTATGGCACTTGACTGACTTGACTGACTGACTGTTGGTCATTTTATTGTAAAAATGTACTGTTGATTTTTTTTGTGGGGGTTCACTATTTGCTCATAGGTGGGACCCTATCACCCCAGGTCAAAGCAGATCTGGGAACAACAGCAGTTAAGAAGTGAGTTCACACTCCTCAGAACTTCCAATCTCTCAATCAGGGGCCTTACTGTTGGATGTAGTTTATCATCATACCAAGGGAAATCCATTAAGGTGATGAAAATATTCTGTTTGTTTATGTATTGTAGCTCAATAAACTAACAGATTTTTTCTATCAGTTGTAAATAGTAGATCAGATTTTCAATTGTATGCATCAAATTGCACAGTACATTTGAATGCCAACTATTAAAAAAACTCAAATTCAGAAAATAATAACATAGTAACTGCAGATTTCATTAATTCATCACTCATGATTACTTCTTCTATGTGCTGTGTGCCTTCAGGATGTAGATGATGCTCCACATCTTCCACATCTCTCTATCCTTTGTAACTCTTAACACTCTTTCTCTTGTTACCCCTCTTGCTCTGACATCCATTTGCTCAAGCCAATCAAATATGTCATGCATTGCTTTCCCGTGTCTCTCTTTCCCTCTAACATTCTTATGAGTATCAGATTCTCCAAACCCTCCTTCTTCATTACATGTCCCCAAAACTTCAGCTGTTTTTAAGTATAAGTTTCCTTTTCATTTGTGTCCGTTTCAAAACCTCGTTATTGCTCACATGTTCAGTCCATGGTATCCTCAATATCCTTCCATTTAATAGAAAAACATTTAAATCATTTAATTATCTGTCAATTTTACATCATATCAAATTTTAAGATGTAAGTCATTGTTTTCAAAACAAGATTGACGTTAACCAAATGATGTTGACAGAATTTTCAATATGTATTTATATGATGTGAATTTAAGCCTAATGTGCATTAACAATATAAACAATGATGCAACTTGGAAACACTTTCCAATACCAAATGTTACAACAACAAAAGATTATGGACTCTGTATAATGGTCTGAGACAGATATAGTCCACTAATTTTTATCCATGAGGAAGGAATATTGCAGTTTATATTTGCATCTAAGAATTGGAAGTGGAGCACAAAACAATTGTATAAATATCAACACTGGTCATATGAAATTATTTTTCAAGGGATATTTTCTTCAGTCTTTTGAACAGAAGATAAGACTGCAAAAGTTCTGTAAAACGTAACACAAGGAGAAATAGAAAAATCAGGTATAGCTGACCATATATATGGATAGAAATGGAAGCTCAGCGCCCCCTGTGGGATGAAGATGAAATAATACAGAGAACATTATTGGAAAATACAAAAAGTTAAGGAATCAGCTCATATGCTAGGTCACAAAAATCTTCTAAGTCAGTATAGAAATGAATACAATATGGGAACCAGTAATATAGAGTGCTAAAGAAAAACAACATTGTAATATGTGCTCTGGTAAAAATGATACTCAGACATTAGGTTTATAAGTCTCAAAAATTCTTAAACTGATGTCTTCAAGGACACAGCCCAGTGGATAAAAGTGTTGGTAGAATCCAGTGACTTGATCCAAAGAGTTGTGAGTTCAATACCTGGCCACAGCAGAGGTGAATAAAAAACTTGGAAAGCCAAGTTAAAGAGAGACAACTGATACTGAGATATCTGGAAGAGGCATGAGTCATGGAACTGCATTTTCAGTGTTTCTCTCTGTATAAAGATATAAATAACATTTGTTATATTTTGTTTTCTCTCGTAATATATATATATATATATATATATATATATATATATATATATATATGATCCCATTAATAAAAACATTTATTCTAAAGAAGTTCTTTTGGAAAACTTTTCCATTTTGTCATTCAATAATAGTATAGTTATTGATAATTATTCATTAATTTCCGATGTAAAGATTACCATGAATCATAAGAAAGATATAATCTCAAAAGTGAAACAATATATCATAAAGTTATTGAACTGATGGAAACCCAATTTCGGAAATTGTGAAAAAACTGAACAGAGATCACAGAAAATGAAATTGAAAACATTGGCAAGATAGGAACAAGAAGAAATTGGCTTTAAAAATGTCAGAAAAAGAGAGTTGAAAAAAATTCAAGTGATAATTAACAAGAAAATATTTCAAGAAGCTGGTGTTGTGAATACAAAAAGAAAAGAGACCAAATATTATGAAAGTTGGTTAAAGACATGAAAATAACTTTTAAGTAAGCACCTGAAAGAGAAAATAAAATAATATTTTAAAAAATGACAATAAAATATGAAATATAAAAAGTTAAGCAAATTAATTAAGTAAATTTTCATTAGAAACAAAAAAAAATGTGTGCAATATCAGTCTTCCTCATAGAAGTGCCTTGAAGCAACATAAATATGGTTCTACAGAAGGATGCTGAGAATCCTATGAAGTGAACATGTGCGCAACAAGAAAGTTTTAAGGAAAGAGGAAACAATAAGGACACTTATACTTAGAAAGAGTCAATTGAAATTTCTAGGGCACATAATGAAGAAAAGAGTCTAGAACATTTAACACTCACGGGACATGTTGAAGACAAGAGGGGCAGTAGATACAAATCCATATCATCCAACAATTAACTGAAACACAAAAAGTAAAATTGCACACCCTCAAAAATGGATCAGAATGACTAAAAACATTTTGGAAAAACTAGACCAAGGCAAAAATTCACAATCAGGTGTGAAATTTAATTTTAACAAATAGGAAAAAGATTGACCCCATACTGAAAGAAAAAAATGAAGCCAAATTTCGTGATCTAACCAATAAAGGGAAGTGATTTGCAAAACTGAGAGAAAAGTTATCAAGCCTATGTTAAAAGGTCTTTAGGTATAAAAACAGAACGAAAGTCAAAGCAGGGAGTCAGAAGGGTGCAGAGATCAGAGAGGCCAGAGAACTGACAGATAGGTTTGTTGCAGACTCAACCAGACACTAAAGAGAAGAAGAAGGAAAGGAAAACAACAACAACAACAAGACATCTTCAACTGACTCCTAAAAGCTAAAGTCCAATAAGTACAATTTCCTTTATTGCTTCACCTTCCTTTTCACTTTCTTGCCAGTCATAAAAATGGAAAGGAACACAGACTTTATTAGTAACCTGTTAATATTTCTACATACACACATTCTGCTACTAGCAACTATAAGCTCTTGATTCATTTAACTTCTTACTACCATTTCTCTGGAGCATTTAACTAGATACACTTTTCTCTTTGAACTTGACATACATTTTTCTCTTTTTTACAAATTTTTTATTCTCTTTAGTTAATAAAAATTTTACTTTAACATTTTTTTTTTTAATCATGTCACCCCAAGCAAGACATTCCACTGCCACTATAGCGCAGGGGGTTACATAGACGAGTTAGGATGTACATAGGGGGAGAGTTGGAGAGAATGGGTGTGGGTTAGTGTGTTAGGAGGTGTCTATTGACTTTACATTTAAACTCCTGGAGGTTATAGCCGTCGGGGAAGCAAGCATGCGAAGGGAATTCCACAGGCGGGAAGTGCGAGAAAAGAAGCTGTTGGAGTAGAAATTGCGGTTACATTTCATCGGTTTCACTGTAAAATGGTGGGACCTAATTGCCAATCTAGTATCTCGTGCAAACTCACACCTAGGGGGCACCAGTGACTTAAGTTCATCAGAGCAGAAGCCATGAAAGTATTTATAGAAGAAGCACAGGGAAGCCACGTCATGCCAGTGGGAGAGTGACTGCAGGCGGTCAGTTAAGTCGGTATCAATCACGATACAGATTCTTCGCTGTATTTTGTCAAGAAGCCCATGGAGAATAGTAGGGGCACCCGACCAGATGTGGTAACAGTATTCAAAACATGGGCGGATGGTAGATTTGTATAAGTGCAGGATAGATTCAGACAGAAAGAATTTCCGGGCGCTGCACAGAGAGCCGACTTTCATAGCAGCGGATTTAGCAATGGATTCAACATAGTCATTCCACTTGAGGTCTGCTGAGAGTGTCAGGCCAAGCTAAGTGGAGGGAGGTGCAGTTGTCTGTGGTGGTTAATTGACAGCAGTTTCGTTTTGGAAGAATTGAATTTTACAAGCCATTTCCTACCTCAATCCACCATGGATTGGAGGTTCTTTTCAAACTCAGCTGCGAGGTTCACCTTATCATCAACACCAGATTTTTGATCGAGGCGAGCGTATACTGTGGTATCATTGGCGTACATGTCTATTTGTGATCTTATGGCATCAGGGAGATCATTGATGTAGATTAGAAAGAGCGTAGGATCTAGGATAAAGCCTTGGGGGACACCCACGTTTGTATGGTAGTTCTGGGAGGCATGTCCATTTAAAACCACCTTCAGTGTGTGGTTGGAGAGGAATGACTGGATTAAGTCCAACAAAAGTCCAGTAATGCCGTAGCTTCACAGTTTCCATAGAAGGCCGGCATGCCATACTCTGTCGAATGCTTTAGAGATATCCAGGACAACAGTTCAGGCTTCACCATTCTTGTCGAGAGCCTGGTAAACGAAATATTTTATTCTTCCACATTTAAACATTCAACCGTCAACCTTCTGATATCTTAAATTGTGGGGGGGCTTCTGTTGTGTTTGGTGCAAGGCCAACTGGACAAGGCCTCTTCATGAATGGTGACCTCACAAAGAACACACACCCTACTTAATGGTGACTCCACAAAGGTCACGCAGTAGAATTCTGAACACTACAAGGGACAGAGGAAAGTTGATATTGTGATTAAAAGATCCAAGAGAATGAAAAACAATTGCCAGAAGCAGGATTTAGCTTTGCAAAATATTATTGTAAATAAGATGAACTAAAAGATAATTTCTTGATAAGAATTAAGACTTATGTAAAATTATCAACTCTACTAAAAACTAATGAACTATAATCAACAGTTTTAGTATTTATTCAGTATTATTATCTTTTATTTTAATCAGTTCACCTGAAAACAAGGTGACAATGCTGCTAAAATGCAAGGGGTTTCTGGGAGTGAAAAAGAATGAGAAAAATTTAGAAACCCATTCCTAAACAGCAAACAATGGCTAAACATCTACTCCTGTTCAAAAAAACAGGGAAGAGTGTGAACTGGAAAATAGGCAAACCTATCTACTATTTCTACAGGTTATATTGTTTATACCTGCTAGAGCTTCTGTTCTTCACAAACATTTTCTTTTACAATTTTTTTGTAAATGCAAATTACTGGTATTACTGACAAAAGAAAATACCTATGAAATTAAAAACAAATAAAAATTACAAAATGTTTTCCAAAGAGGTTAAAATAGTGTCCCATCTTTGAAAAATCTATCCAGTTTCTACAGAAGTTAACCCATTCTCTGTTTGGGATAATATTTGTTTGTCTATCTGATAAAATTTCTTCTATATTTACTAAACCAATTTAGCAAAAAAAGGGTCATTTTAATTGATCATTTTTCTTCCTGCGTTTACTCTCATCATATCTTTACAGAATTCTTGATTCTTCATTTGGAATTATGTTCGCTTAATCTTTTTTACTTTTTACCAAACATGACAAGGAATTAAAGAGAAGGAAAATCACTTTTACAAAAATAGAATATTATAATCATGAAGATAAAATGATTTGCTCCTTTCTTTTTTATAAGCTTTTCCTAGGAACAGTGGAGAAGACCATTTTTCTAATTCAATGATGACTTTTCTCTGTGACAGTTGCCAATAAGAAGAAATGTAAGAGTGTTTGCTAATTGCTAATAAAATTATGTGCCAATTGCTTTATCTTTTAATTATTAGTCCTCTTTTTCGTTTCTGATTTCTCAAACTGAGTTATTTTTAATCAGTTATGAACTATAAAGCAGTCCTTCAGAAGAACTGTGATATATATATATATATATATATATATATATATATGTCTTTATCATGTTATTCTCAATTTATTTCTGGTTTAAATAATACATGCTTCACTTCCTCTGTTGAAAACATTCTTTTTTTTTAAATATTGTGTGTAAATTTATCTATATTTCAATTGTCTGAAAGAGACAATGTAAAATTAAATCTTGATTTTCTAACCATTTAACTATGTGTTGAGTTTTCCTCTCAAAATTATATATATATTCCTGTTCAAAAATACCTGTCTACTGGGATGGCAGGCTAATCTCCATTATAGACACTTGCTGAGGCACACTTGTGTTTGTTCAACACCCACAGAGCCCACCTGTACTTTACACTGCAATTATACTAAACAAAACTTATTTGCAGTTTTTTGGAAGAGAGAGCTTATCTAGTATGGCCAAAAGTCTGAATAACACCATGATGCTCAAACCCTTGGTCACAATGACTTGTGACTTTGAACTAGCACAACTATCGAACGCCTCTCAAAGGGGAGCCATTTACCCAATTTTACTCACAAGGTCAACCTGTCATATGGTTTTTCAAAGGTTCTGCATAATGGGATTGCCTCCTCCAGACTGATAACATCAAAAAGTCACCTTTCTGACATATTGACCATGATGAGATTTGAACCAGGGATTCATGGTTAGAAAGCAAACATTCTAACCACTCAGCCATGTGCCTATATATATAATTATTACATTAGAACATGTAACAATTTTCAGGTAGTCAACAATTTCTATTTTTTCTGTATCTTTCCTTTTCCTCTTTCTTTTCCTTTTCTTGATTTCTCCTCTTATTTTCTTCTCTTTTCTTCTTTTTTCTTTGTTAAATCCTACTACCTCATATAGAAAATCTTTCCAAAAATGAAAGGGAAGTGTTGTTTTATTAAAATCAAAAAATTTCTAAATAAAAAGCGTTTATTACCATCATTGGCAACTACATTGTTCTTTCTATGTCAAAATAAAATGCACAATTTTGTAGTAGTTTTTCACATGTTCTAATGTAATAATCAATAATGAATATACATTATTTTATTTTTATATTGAGCACTGTTTTATATTAAAGATTTGAACATTGCAATTTTATTCTTCATTCTTTTTCATTTGGATCTATCTATCTATCTATCTATCTATCTATCTATCTATCTATCTATCTATCTATCTATCTATCCTAGCATCATAGTTGCCCATGCAACTCAGAAAATGTTAAAACTCGGTTATATAAAAAATAATTATATAAAATTGTTGTTTCAAAATTGTTAAAAAATTCCATTAAAAAAATCTATTTTCTTTTGCTTTGTGTAAAGTGATTGGGTGCTTTGTGTGACATTGTAAACAACATTGCATTTGTTTTTGTTTAAAAATTACAGGGGAAAATATTTACATTTCTTGTTGACTAAATGAATTTGACATAAAAATAAAAATTATTTTTTTTCATTGAAATTAGAAATATAAAAACTATTACGCTCTCAGTTCAGAAATTTTCGAAGAATATTTAAAAATGTAGACATTTAATTTTAGAGGAAAAAGTTACACAAATTACACTACAGACAGTTGATTTCCTGCATTAAATATTTAACGAAAAAAAAGTTTTATTTTTTTATTTTCTGAAGTATGAAATATTAAATCTGAAAAAAAAAAGACTTAAATAATTAAATTAACCATTAGCACTTTTTGTTTTACATATTTTGTTTGAAAAAATACTTCTTTTTTTTTAATATTTCTTTTGTTTCAAAATTACAGGGAAAAATATTTACATTTTATTGTTGATCAAATGAATTTTTAAAATGTTGAAATAAAAATTAAATATAAAGGCTCTTTGTTTTTTTTTAGACTTATTTAACATGTGTGATTTGATGATTTGATTTCTGTGACGTAATCTAGCAACCATCTTAGATCATAGCTGTTTTATGGAGCAAATGTAAACAATCTGCTCCATTGGCCAAAAAGTGTGAATGGTAAAAATTGCTGAACTTAAACTCAAAAAGTATGTGTCGACCTGGCTTCCCTGTAGATATGTGTCCCTAGAAAGTTTGAATGGCATAGCTTAAAAAATGTAGGCATGCACAGGAAACAGTCACACACAGATTGACAGATTGCCTTATATATATATATATATATATATATATATTGTTAGACTTAATAAATTGAGACTAAAAAGTACTCTTCTCTTAACTCAATGCACTTTTTTCAATATTTTTTTCCCTCCTGAAAACATTTCTGGAACTCTTCAGTGTGGATTTGATTCAAAACCTCTTTGCAATTTGTATCACATTTTCAGTATCAGTAAATTTCTTTAGCGATTTTTAATACAAGGGAACAAAATACATCTCCAAAAATGAAGGAATAAGGTGAATGACAGACAAGCATCATTTTGTTTTTGGTCAAAATCTGTCAAATGTTCAATGACATTTGGATGAAACACTGTCATGAAGGATCCAATCACAGCTATTCCATATTCTTAACTTATGCAATCTTCTTAAGATCTCCAAAATATTATTCCTGGTTTACTATGAAGGATAAACAAATTCCTTAAGCACAATCCAATACATACCAAAAAAACAAAGAAACATGCTCTTTAACATTGGATCACACGCACCATACTTTCTTGGTTTTCTTTGTGAATTTATAAATTTGTATTGTCTTGATAATTGTTTCATTCAAAGCTATTGTCTCAAGACTGATCTCTGGTCACAAATTTAGAACACACATTCAGAAGATTGATTTTATTTTTATATTCTTATCCTTTATGTCTATTGTAGGGCAGTGGATATTGACTCGGAATGAGAAATCAGAGAGCTGAGCTTGGATTTTAGTTGAATTCATTGCATTCTCTTATGCACAAATACCCTGGCTCTTCCCTCCATCTATAGGTAAAATAACAGAACAGATTAGGTTCTATAGCCTTGGTTGAGAACCAGTCTACCACAGAAAGTAATCGCAACCTACTCCAAGAAAATCCTCTGCCTAGTCAGTCATGTCTCTTTTGAGACATGAACGCCCAAGTGTGTATCACATATGACACTTAACTGACTGACTGATCTTCTATAAGCTAACAAGGCACAAATTTTATGGAAATATATTTCATGGAGTCTAAGATGAATTCCTCTGTAAAAACTGGGAAATTTTTTAAAGAGAGGGGCACTATTTCAGTCTCTTTGGAAAAAATGTATTTTTTATTTGTTTTTAATTTTATAGGTATCACCAGTGGGGAATAGAAATATGATTATAGGCTCTTTTTTTCTTTTGTTAGTAGCACCAGTAATTTTCATTTATAAGTTTGGACTACTAACTCGAACTTTATGTGAACTTAAGCATTGAAATCTGGTTTTATTTATAGGATTATTGCCGTTTCATTGTTTCTTTTGTTTGGAAGTAGGTAATGTGGAGGAATGCATGTTGATAAGATATAGGGACAAATTGAACAAATTCCTTATCTTTTTTGTTGAAGAAAACATTAATACATTTTTGTTTTATTTTGGTTTATGAGTGTCATAGTTTTTATGATTTTATTATTTTTATTTATTTATTATTATCATCATCTTTTGATTTCTGCTATGGTCACACTACCTAACAAGTCTGCAGGTGGTGGAGGAGACCTAAGGCAGGTAGTGGTGTGTTGTTATGACTAAATTTCATGATTTGTTTTTCTACCTCCCATAACATCACTAGCATTACTTGGAAAAAGTTCTTCTTAGTGTGTGGGCTGTACTTATCAAGAAAATCTTTTTTTTATTCCCCTAAAGCTGGGATTTCCAAGGGATTTTTTTCAATGTGTTCTTGTGTTCCTCTTTTCTTTTCTTTTTTTTTTTCATTTCAAGCGCACCTACTATAACTGGTACTATTTTTGTTTTCAATTCCCACTTTTTTTCTATTTCAATTTCCAGGTCTTTGTACTTTGATAGTTTTTTTTTATCATCATCATTTTCATTATTATTTCTTTTTAAGGTTAGAAAAGTTATACAAGAGATCAGTCTAGTTGCTGAAATGAATTAAAAATGTTATTTTTTTGCTACCACGTTACATCAGAATTAATCTGATCCTTTTTCTAAATTGAGTGATTTAGCAAACTGTTCACTGATTTAAAAAATCTTCTGAATTTCACTGATTGTTTTATTTACATTTAACCTGAACTGTTATTTTCTTTTAGCTAGCACTTTTTTCTTTTTTTATAATAGTTTTACCCCAAGTAATACAATACCAACACTGGTGCACAGGGGTTTATAATGAGAGGGGAAAAAAAGGGACAGGGAATATCAAAGAAAGGATAAGAGAAAGATGGGAATCAAGGAGATTAAAGATGGCAATTGACATTGTGCTTAAACTTTTTGAGATTGTAGCTATCAGGAAAGCAAGTATAGGAAAGAGAGTTGCACAGATGGGAAGTGCGAGAAAAGAAACAGTTGGAGTAGAAGTGGTAGTTACATTTGCCTATTTTGATGGTAAAAGGGTGGGACCTAGTTACCAATATAATAGCATGAGTAAATTCATGTGATCAGAGCACCAGGAAAAGAAGCTCATCAGCATAGAAGTTGTAAAAATATTTGTAGAAAAGACAAATTGAAGTCACATCTGATTGGTGGGAAAGTGACTGAAGTGGAGACACTAAATTGAGATCACCTACAATAAACATGGGATTTGAGAGATCACATTGGGTTTTCTTCCCATTGCAATGATGAGCCATATCTTCTTAATGGCCTGTGACAAGGTGTTGAAGGCATCATTTTCAAGAAGTATTTACAAAGACCAATCCTCATTGAAATTCTGACTAGAATTTTAATCAGTTTTTCCCTAGAGACATTGCAACATATGATATCTTAAGAGACACAATGGTTAATCTTTTAACCAGATATTTAGGTTGAATGTCTCACATATTTTTTTAATCACACAAGAACAAAATTTGGGCAGAGATAGAAGTCGTCATTAAATATAAGTTTGGGGATCTTTACTTAATTAATGGTGAGTTAGATACACAGCTTCTAAAATGTCTTTAAACTTTTCTCTCCTTAGATTTTCATTTAAATTTTATTCTCTTCTTTTAATTTAGCCTTTTTGTGGTATTATTGAAATAATGTTTGTAAATAACACATCAAAATATTTGGAAAATTTCTTTAACTTCTTTTAATTAACTTTTTAAATGTTTTCCAAAAAGCAACATTTTCTAGTTCATATTATGATGGCGTTTGTGTGGGTTCAATAGAACATTGATAAATTCCCTTTTTTGTTCATTCTCTTCATTCATTCTGATTTGAGAAGGGAATTTTTTATAATCATTTCACCCCAAGCAAAGTAGGACCGTCACTGCTGCACAGAGGATTACAGTGAGAGACAAAACAAGATACAGTGGGTGTTGAAGAAAGGATAAGAGATGGATGGGAATCAAGTAGATAGAAGTTGAAAATTGACATTGCATTTAAACTTTTGGAGATTTTAGTTATCAGGGAAACAATCAAATGGGAAGTGCGGGAGAAGAAACTATTGAAGTAGAAGAGGCAGTTACATTTAACTATTTCAATGGTAAATCGGTGGAACATTGATGCCAATCTAGTAGCAGACATAAATGCATGTTGTCAGGGAACCAGAGAGAGTTGCCATGAAAATACTTTTAGAAAAAACAGAGGAAAGCCACATCATGTAGGTGAGAAAGTGAATGAAGTTGGGATGCCAAGTCAGAATTGATTATATTGCAGATTTTCTTTTGGATTTGGTTGATAACTTCAAGATGAACAGCAGGAACACTCGACCAGATATGGCAACAGTATTCAATGCACAAACGAATGGTAGATTTATAAATGTACAAAATGGATTCTGAAGTGAAAAACTTCCTGGCCTGACACAGTGAACCAATCTTCCTAGCAGTAGATGCAGCTATAGATTCAATGTAGTCATTTCATTTGAGGTCATTTGAGAGAGGGAGGTCAAGGAGGCACTGTGTTGCTCTCTAGGAGACTAGCATTATCTATCCATTCTGATGGTAAGCAGGAAAGATTCTCTAAGGTGGTTAAAGGAGAGCAACTACATTTTGGAGGCATTCAAATTTATGAACCATTTCCTACCCCTATTCAATCACAGATTAGTGGTCCTTTTGAAAGACAGCAGATTTCCTATTGAGATGGCAGTAAATGGTGATTAACTATTTTTTATACACTTGAAAAATACTTGTAGAAGAAATGACTTACTTCGTGTGGTGAAGCGAGGACATATATTCCTGACATGCAAAACGAGTGAAGAAAAAGAAAAAGAAATATGGCCACTCTATCATCTTGATTTAAGAAGGACACAGTCTTGAAGCTAGGAGAATTGGGGAGTGGTTGGGCACATGCAAATCTTTCACAAGGTCAATTCAGCAGAAAAAACACCACACGAGAGAGAAATGTCAGATTGTATATGAATATGGTATCATGTACACTGAGAGAGATTTGAGAAGTTGGATTGGCTTTTACACAAACGACAAGCTATTTCAACAAAAATGGTGGAAGGGAAGTTTGATCCAAAACTCTGTTCAATGGCTCTGCATCTGGACCATCAGTGGTCGAATGCATTGAGAAGGCTGAGTTGGTCTGTAAGTCGTACCAGATGAAACATCTACAACAGAAAAAAATGAAAAAAAAGAATGAAAGAAGAAGAAGAAAAAGAGGATTGCAGCCAGATAAATTCATCTGTATACAGCTTTTGTTATGGATGGTTTTTTGGCTTATAAGAAATATACTGAACAATGACTCTGTCCAAGAGAATTGGTAAATGTATGTCTGGTGGAGTTATAAAAACTTTCAGTTCTGTTTGACAGAATGAGGGACCATGGCTTGGCACATGTGTCTGTGCAAGGGTTACCTCACCAGGTTAAACATCTCTTTTGCACTTCAACTCAGTTGGACAAATTGTTAATCGATGAGCTGTTGACTCAAGCATGAGCAATCATGAAAGACTGGCGGAAGGTCTGACAGTTGCAGTGGTATGAACAACACAAGAGGGGGCAAAGAAGCTTTCTACCAGGAATCCACATGACTCCATAACATGCTATCATTGCAACGGTCTCAATCATTTTGCAAAGAACAGCAAAGAACCACACACTGAAAGACGGACAACATCTATACAATGTTACAAGTGCAACACATTTGACCATATATTTCACAATTATCCAAGAAACAAGCCAGGGGCATAGGTCTCAGTGTTACTTTACTCCCTGAGCCACTTATAAAAAAGGCACTGCTCACAATTTCTGTATGCGTTAATGGAATCAGGAGCTTAGCCTTGCTAGACACAGGCTGTTCACGGTTGCTATAAACAGACTGCTTTGTCACACTTGGAAGAAAAAAGAAGTGGACACACTCACTGTTGGTGAAAGGAATTTTAGATGCTTTGGGGTAGGACTTGTTCAACTTGACATGAGCAACAGACCTTCTATCGATGTTGAGGTTCTGGCTGTAGATGGAAAATTGCTTGGTTTCGGATTTCACATAATCAAGAAGTTATGAGGAGTAGGTGTTTCTCAAACTAACTAACCCTTGTTTGTAGGCATCACTTTCAATGAGCCTGACTTCCATGCAGAGTATGACCAGAACAGAAAGATTTGAAGTGGTTTGGTGATCAAACACCACCTGTGTTGAAGAATATCTCGTACCAAAGCAGCTCAGTATACTTGTGAGCTGGAAACCTAAATGGACAATGGCTGACTGTTTCCATATCCCGAGGAAGAACTTGGGCTTCCTAAAAGCCTGATCCCTCTAATGGCTGTGCTACAGAAAAACAAACATAAGGTCTGTCCAGTCATGGATTATTGGGAGCTCAACCAGTATGTTGACATGCACATAGCTGATGCAGATGTTCGTGCACAAAAATTAAGGGAGTAGAGACAGGAAGGATCGGATGTCGCCATGCTGGATTTGCACTATGCCTATTTGCAGATTCATGTCAACAAATCATTATGGCCCTTCCAAACAATGAAGATAAATAGGTAATGATATTGCCTTACTCACTTGGGTTTTGGCCTCAACATGGCACTGCTAATAATGCGCTCAATTCTGAATATTGTAGTGACAAAAACCATTCAGCGGGCCACGTCATCGTACATCAATGACATATGTTAAGGTACATCTTCAGCAATTCAGACTGACAAGTAAGAATTCAGAGCAAGGCACCCACGAGCTAGGATTGCATGTCTGGGAAGAGTAGGGTAAATTGCAATGGAGTCACGGGAGTGACCTCCCACCACTACCTAATATGCTCACTCATCAAATAAGTTGTGAGAAGTTGATTGCCAGTATGTGGCTGGCTCCATGTTGCAACTACATTCCTAAAATGACACGCAAACTCTGTGATGATGAGATGAGGGACCCACCCTTAACTCAGATGCTGATGGACATCATTATCAGATTGGCACAGAAGAATCCAGCACAGGATGATTGATGTGTTGATAGACACAAGGTCAACATGTGGATTGACACAAGCTCTTTGGCCACTGATGTCATTGTGGAAAGCAGTGAATCCCTGGTTGAAGATACTTGTTGGTTGCAAAGACAAGCAGAACTCAACACAATCTTGAGAGGCATCAACATGGTACTGCAATGAATAGCAACCATGGTTTACCTGAAGACAAACATGACGTATGTGCATTGATTGGTTTCTGATACATTGTTTGAAAAGGCTCGAGTGCACATGAAGGTGGTGACAGAAATGTTAATAAAACATTGGCTTTGCACAATCAAGAAACTGGTAGAGGAATACAAATTGACCGTTTCTTATTCAGAGCTGATATCCATTACACCACAGCACACATCCCTATATTTCTACAAATATTTTTATGGTAATTATTTTGATGAACTTTTCTCTGTAGTACCTAGACTTTATAAATTGAAGTGCAGTACTAGACTGGCAACAAGGTCTCATCATTTTATTGTTGAAATGGCTAGATGTAACTGTAAATTCTTTGCTAACATTTTCTTTTCTGTCATTTCTCACCTCTCTTGCTAGCTTCCTGCTTTCTAGTCAACTTTGATTTTCAAAAGTTTAAATACAATATCAATTGTTATCTACTGTCTTCTTTATTCCTCTTCTTTTATTATTCTCTTCCTTTAATAATGTTTTCTTTTTCTATTTTTTTACTCTCAGTAACCTCTTGTGTCTTAGGGGCTTTATTGCCTTTCTTGGAGTGAAATGATAAAAAAAAATTATCCCTGGAAAAAAATGATTGAATCTCTACAATTATCTCTTGAGTTTATTTTACAGCAGATAAGAAAAGCCCAGATATGAAGTAAAAAATCTTTTGTTTATTTGTTGAAAATTTTGGATTCATTAAGTATATCTCAAATTAGATTAAATTATTTAAGTTAATGGAATATTCTTTCTAGATCACGTTGAAGAAAAAAAATGATTGAATTACCTTGAAATTTGCACTTTTAAAACGAATACGAGTCTAAATCTGGAAATTAGCCTGCAGTTAAAAGAGAATGTTTGTAAAGCTTAATAGGCAGTTGTATTTGGTTAATTGGAAGAAAATGTGGTTCTAATCATGAGTTATCAATTGAAACCAGGGAAAGGATAATAAAATTCATTCAAGAAAAAATTCTAACAGAGTGTAAAAAAAAGACATTAATTGTTGTCAGGTTTAAAATTTTGTGCAACTTTAAACAAAATGGGAAGGTTGAATATTTGGTGTCAAAAGTGTAAGTGCTTGACAGAATTAAATTGAATTTACATATGAAAAAAAGAGGTTAAACAAAGTTCAGTATTAACACCTAAAACAGAAGAAAACAGTTTTACAGTCACTAGAGTCCAACAATTATGGAATGTAGATGATATAATGAAAGGGATATTCATTGTTATTCACAAATCTTTATTAACAAACTTGATGATGCTGGAATGCCTGGTGTTGTTCCACTGAAATATTTAAAAATGACAACCTGAAGAAAACAAGCAAGTTTATCCACTTCTTTATAATATGGTTTTGCATGCTTGGTAAAAGGTCAGAGGGAGAGAGAAAACATTACTTTGGTAGTCAATGCACAGTTGTAGCTTCAAATTCTGGACACTTTTTTTATTCCATCCATGCAAAATGTGCTTGGTATTAATGAAGCCATTTTTCAGGATGATACCTCAGCTTGCCAGAGAGCAAAGGGCAGTGAAGCGTTTCCTCTAGAAATGCATATCAACTCAATGACATCATTAACAAATAATCAGGATCTCTCGTTGACTGAAAATTTAAGATTAAATTTTTTAAAATGCTCCATGACAACAAAAGCTGATCTATCGACTACAATTTTTATTTCTTTTACAGTAAGGTTCACCTGTACAAGGGCTGGGGGCCTCTTAAGATAGAGGGTTACATTAAGGGGTATTTTATATAGATAGGAGGGGAAGATTATAGTTGACTCTTGACTTGAACAGAGTAAGATTGTAGTGATGAGGGAAACATCCTCTTGGGAGTCTGTTCCATAGGGCAGTGGTTTGTGAGAAGAAGCTGTTTGAGTGGAACTTACTTCTCGCCAATAGAATACAGATAGAGTGTGGGTGGTTTGCCACTATGTAAGTGGTATGGTGGGTCCTAACCATGAAGGCCAGACCTATTGGAACCAAGAAATGTAGTTTGTCAAAACACATTATAACCAGCTTAATAGGAGATATTATTTTTCCATATTATTTTTCTTAATCTAAAATAAAAACATGTGCTATTTATTTAAATAATTTAATTTCTGTCTTTTTTCTTTTTTGTATATGTCATATAGACAAAATGGTCAGCTATTAGACAATAATTGTTTTCTCTCTGAATGTCTGGGATGAGCAGTTACCAACAAAGACAATAATCTAAAGAGTAAACGATAGTTCAAATAATCTAGAAAACAATTCTTTTGAGTTATACCTTGAATTTATTGTGAAGTAACAAAAATTTTTATTAATATCTGTTAAATATTGAGATTTGATCACTTTGTCTGAGCTAGTATACAGAGTGCGATTAGTAAATTGTCATCTAAATGACATAAAAATAAAAATAGCACTGACATCTTATCTTAACAGATATATTTAACAAAATTATAAAAAAAATATCTTGAAAAACTAATGAATATATTTGTTGTAAAAACAGCCACGCCTTACAATGGTGGCAAAATATATAGACTGTGCCAGAAAGAAAAGTTAGAGATTATGCTATTCCCAAACAAAAATGAATTACTGAATGAAAGAACAGAAATTATGATAAAGTGTAATCATACCAAAAACTACCTATTAGGATCATACAATCATGGATGAAGTCTTATAACTTCTTCGAATTTTGAAAATTACATGTTCAAAAAAATCTCTGTTATGTGAGTGTTCATAAAAAAATGGTAAAATCAGTTATTGTAAATCGCCTGAAGACACCAGATGGTAGAAACTTGGGTTGTGTAATAAAATTTGTTTACAAATGAAAAATATTCAAAAGTTCTACAATATAATTGTATTGAACACTTTTTAATACAACTTTGTACTGGTCTAATTTAATTATGATCAAAAACTAAGTAATTAAATAATTATATATATATATATATATATATATATGACAGTTTTGTAATTTGCTTGAAGCATTGTGTATATTAGGTGTATGGTTAGGTCTTGAAGGCTATCACAATGCTCATTGAAAGGTACGGTCCACGAGCAGACAAACGTGAAAATAAGCTCTCCTACTATTCTGAAGATGAGATTTTGATCTCGAAATATTAATGAATAATAAATAGGTAATGCCCAACACCTTCTTTATTTTCCTTTATTTTACTAAACACATTATGATAGCCTTCAAGACCTAACCATACACCATATATATATATATATATATATATATATATATATATATATATATATACATTGTATGTGTGTTTGTGTGTGTGGCTGCATACAAGAAAGTAAGACAAGAATGGAAGTGATGTGATAAGCATTAGCTAAATTCTGTAATCTTATACATATACTTTTTATACTTATATGCTTTTAAATTTTTGTGAAATAAAATGGAGAATTCATTGACTGCCAAAATAAGCCTTTGCTGCATTACTGACAATTTTCTTGTAGCTTTCTCAGCAGACCTCAAAGACTTTAGTTCTTTTTTTTGTTAATCTTCTAAGGAATTAAGTAATTAAAAAAATTGTTCCATATTTCAATGTTTGTTTCAAACTGTTGGGCTGTAATCTTGAGATTAACTACAACATAGCTGAAAAATCATTTTTGTTCTTTCTTTCTACCATAATAAGTACTTAAAAGATGTTATGCATTTGTGAAAATGAATAAATTAGAAAATAATTCTCTAATTCTAAAAGATTAAAAGGGAAGAGTCTTTTAGCAAAGCAACAAACAAAAGAAATTAAAATGTTTTGTACATTTGCAAATGTTTCCTTCTCTTAATCATGGCATCATTCAACAAAAATTGTAGCAAAAAATCAAAACTGTTTCCAATGACATTTTTTATCTATCCAATTAAATCATGTTATCTATTTATTAATAACTAGTTGCTATATATCTAGCGATATCATAGGTAGTATTTAGTAAGCAAATGTGAACATTTTCATTCATTGTCATGATTACATGTCTAGAGATGCAGAAATGTTTAAAAAACGAATCACTGCTGTATTTGATTATTATTAGCTGTATAGGCAAAGTTTCAGCTTTATCATTGCCCACTGACATTACCACTACTTTACTTCATTTTCATCATTTACTACACAAACTAAATATTTCTGGCAGTATGGAAGGATTTGGGGATTAAACAGAATTTTAGAATGTTTTACCTAAAATTCTTTTATTCAAATTAAGATATTCAGTTTACATATTGTATATTGATAATCATAGAAAAATGAATTGTCAGTGGTCAGGAATTAACACATGCATTATGAACAGAATTGTGCTATTATATGTGTAATAACTGCACATCAATATTTTTTAATTCCTTAAACACATAAAAATAAAAATTAGAATTAGAATTTTGCTCTTTAGTTATTTGGATCGTTTAAATTGAGTATACAAAATATTTATTTTACAAGTTTCATTTTGTGAATGAATTGTTTTTTTGTAGATGATATACGTGTCTGTTTGAGTTTCTAGAATGAGGAATTATGGCTGTTTATGTTATTTACACTCAGACTATTGTTTTCATTTTTGTTATTATTATAACATTTTGGCCATTGTGCCTTCTAACTTACATCAGATGTGTATTAATTTGGGTAATCTTTAGGAAATTTCAAACCAAACCCTTCCTTAATCTACAGGTGTAGATTGTTTTCATTCCACTGTCTATCCATATCTTAGCTTGTTTTTTTTTTTGTTTTTTTAGTACTGCTCATTCTGATTATTGCTCATTCTATTGTACAGGGATTGAAGTGTAAGTTTGAGAATTTGGTGACATAGCAATTATGAGTTCAATCTCTAGGTTGGGTAGTACTTAGAACTAGACTTAGTGGAAACAGCAAGCAATAGCAAGTGAAATGAGAATAGCCTAGATTAAATAAAAAGTTCACTTTTAAATTTCTTTAAAGTTACCCAGATTGACAAGTACCTGATGAAGGCCAGAAAACACAATGGTTGAAATGTTATGATAATAACAACAAAGATAAGGACATGTCTAAATGTAAATATAATGTGAATAAAAATTAATATTCGTTAGAATTTGCATATTGAAATATTTGTTCAGCTTGTAAAGCTGGTGAAGCACATAATACAATGTGGCTAATGAATAAATCATGAAGTTTACAATGATTCTATGATCCCAACTTTGGTCAAGTAAAAAGAAAAATTTGTTAACCTCAGTAAGAATTTATTTGTATCATTTAAATTGACTGTGATTAAATAAAGTATACAACAATATTTATCTTACAGATTAATGAATCATTTTTTTCTAGATAAATAGAAATTTATTTATTAGTTTAGATGCACTATGAGTTGTATAGTATTAAACTGTTTTTGTTAGTCTTCTGCCAGATGAAATTCCTCCTAAAATATGAAGGTTGTCCCACTTGGCTTTGCCAAAACACCTGTAGGGGTCACTTTTTAAAATCACCTAAAAAGTGAATTATGTTCTCTTTCTTCCTCTGTTTAGTGCTTGTTTCCAGATGCATTCGATTGGATAAAGAACACTGCCGACAGGGCACATTCACTTCCTTGGTACTCTGTTGACTTTTGAACTCTCTCATACACACATACTTTCACACACAAACAAGCACAATTCTTCTTATAACTAGTTCTAATTTTTTTTCCTTTTATTAAAATTATGTTCACATGTAATTTATTTTGTTAATAACATGCATTGCCATTTATTTTATAATCCATGTGTTTTTATTTTTATCTGGACTCACATTGTGTTTGCCAATGTTGTTTGTGAGATAAATATTCCAGGAGCCCATAGATATTTAATATAAAATGTCTATACCCACAACATAATGTCAACTAATATTTACTCAAACTTACTAGTATCCTGCCACAAACACAGCTCCTAATAGTAACACGATTGAATTTAAATATTGATTCACAAAACCTTTTTATATGTTCTCTAATGATAAGCAAGCAACATGACATATTTAATTTAGCAGTCTCTAAGCTGACATAAATAAAACATGTTTCTGAAAATTAAGTGGTTATAACAAAGGTTATTTGTAGGTCACTATAAGTAGTGATGATAAGTGATATTTAAATAGTTTTATTTTAATAAAGGGGAGATAAATCATGATTTAAAGAGAAAATAACCTAGATAAAGCTATTTTTGTATCTTTTAAAAGTAGGCTTACGATCATTTCCAAACTTGAAACCAGGACAGTTTTCACTTTTATTATGGATTTAGTTTTCTTGCAGAATAAAGTGTTTTTATGACACAATACCACTTAAGCTTCAGTACTGATGTGCGCACACGCGCACACACACACACACACACACACACACACAAAATATATAACTAGCATATATAACCAGGACTGGCAACTTAGGCAAAAACAAACCTGGTCAAATAGGGATATATATATACTAAGACTGATAATAATTTTGTGCTGATTCTTACAATTATATCAGGTTCACTCTCATACATATTAAACCTGCGTATCAAGACATATGATCCCAAAGAAATAAAATCTTGTTTTAACAAAATAATAAAAACACAGGTTTCATTTACAAAATCTAATTCTATACAGTTTGAGTCAGTAGCACTCTTATGAAGATCATATAGAAACTAGTTTTACCAATTAAAGCAACAAGAAGTAAGAGTAATAAAAACCTTACTGTAACAACTGCATGTATCAGCAAGGTTTAACCTTTTTTGACCAGAAATCTACTTGTAAAATATGTTGCTCCATGACATTCGATAAATGAAACTAAAATTATCCCCCACTTAAGTTTACACAGGAAACTATTAGAAGCATTTATATTGTAGAAACTCTGATCACGAGTCTTAATTCTTGGAAGGGTGAAAAGGGTTTACAGCTAACCAACTGACCTACTGACATATAAAAAAATCATTTTGTTTTATTTTTTTTATAACCAAATAAAAAAATTTATAACTTAGAATGTGCAGTTAGTCAGCTTTAAGTCTGGAAAGCAATTATTCTGGCCATTAAACCAAAGTATTACTTGTATGCTTAGTCTACTTTCAATGACCAAACAACTTGGTAATCTGTTAGCCATAAGTTGTATCAAAAATTATGATGAGTTAAAAATTACAAAGCTCAGAGCAGACATCAGTAAGTATTGAATGTTATTATTCAATAATAAAATGTATTTTAAAAATTCTCCAATTCATCTTTAAATCCCCTACTTAACTATTTTAAATATATTTGCTGTTCTAAATTAGTTGTAAATAATGTTTTATCTGGTGGGTTATATGTAGTCCATAGCCTAATGATTATGAAAAAAACAAAATAAAAAAACAGCTACTCCTGATTGTTGGTGGTTTTATTTTGACAGTTGAATGAAGGTATTTACTAATAATCCCTTTAGGGAAAAAGAAAAAGTAATGTTTCAATTGACAACAGATGAGAGAAAGAAAGAACAAATACTCCAGAACATGCCCAAAATGAAGCATGAAGCAAAATTGTTAATCAAATTTGAATATGATTTAATAAGGACAATTGTGACAGGTGAAAAAGAGAAAACACATTCTCAGAAGGTGTAAAGAGAGTTTATATATATATATATATATATATATATATATTTTTAATCATATCACCCCGAGCAAGGCATTAACACCACTGATGTGCAGGGGGCTACATAGGAGTGAAAAGATTGGAAAAGAGAAAGCTGGAAACCACATCCTAAACAGGTAACAAGGGATGAGCCTCTTAACCTGTTCAATAGATGTGGGTGGAGTGTGAACCAGACGACAGTTTAGTCTATCTACTCCAATCTTATGGATATAAGTAACTCACTCAGAAAATTTTCCCTTTTTGCTGTTGACGTAGTTGGGCAAGTATTTTATCTTGCTTGCGTTAGTTTCTCTGTATAGTATGAGTGCCCAAATGAAAAGGCTTTCCATCCTCTTGTGTACAATCTTGTGTGTGTTTTGTGTTAATCCTCTATGTGACTTTTGGTTTGTTCTTATATAGGCAATAGATAGGTTCCAAATGAAAGCCAAAATTTTATATTTTTTATCATATTCCCATTGGTTGAGAAGAGTCACATGGTGTGCTTACTACAATGTCCTTGTTGAAATTAAACCAAGTCTGCTTTTATATATCTACTTTTAGATTTGGTGAAATTGTAGTTGTAGACAGAATTTGAGTAAGTATTTTTACTTATTTATTTTTATGGGTTTTCAAATTCCAAACAAAACAATGAAAATCATAGACCAAAATACAGCTAATAACTATGTTGATCCATTCTGATTTTAAGTGGCAAATTCTTTCAAGACAATAAAGACTTAAAATCAGAATGGATCAACATAGTTATTAGCTGTATTTTGGTCTATGATTTTCATTGTTTTGTTTGGAATTTGAAAACCCATAAAAATAAATAAGTAAAAATACTTACTCAAATTCTGTCTACAACTACAATATCACCAAGATAAATATGAAAGTAAGAAAATGAATTTTAATTTATTTGTAAGATAATTTATTCTTCTTTTATGAAAATTAGTCCTTTTTCTATATAAAGAAGTAACTAAACTGGGGCTCCAAATATACACTTTGAAACTTTGAGTTATGATTTTTATACATCACTTTTAATTAAACATAAGGCCTTTAAATCATTTTAGGCTAAAACAATGAATTGCCAAAAAGCTACCATTGCCAGAAACTGTTAGCAAAATGATTAAAACCTTTCAATTCTTAGACAATATAAACTGTTTTCAGTTTGGTTGAATAAAATTTCATCATATGTAAGCATTAATAAAATGAATTTCTGATATATTACGGAATCATTTTGCATTAACTAAATTGCACAAAACAGTTACCAAAATATACTTTCAATTTATTCTTATCCATCAACTATAAATGTTTTCAATATACTTGATTGATAGGCTGTAATTCAGCTGCCCTCAGCTAAAAATAGATGAAGACAGTGCACTGTTCTATTGTAGAGAGTCATTTTGGAGCAGACAAACTATACAATGGATTCTGAATTAATATGTTGACTATTTCTAATGCTGCTTTTCATTATTCTTATATCAATAAAGTTTGCCATTTCACATTTCACTTTATTTTGCTTGAATTTATTGAAAAAAGATGGAATAAAATTCCTCAAAATATAAAAGTAATTTGGAAAATTGTTTGGGTTTTAATTGCCTGATTAATTCATAGCAATTAAATTATAAAATAGATTTGGAACTTTTAGCCTTTGTTACTTTTTAGCATTGCAAAAAGTTAAACTGCATATCTGCATGAATATGTGTGTTTTGCTAACATTTGTCATATTCTGCTGTTTGTTTCTACTTTAACATACATACATACATATATATATATAATTATATATATATATATATATATATATATATATATATATATAATTATTGTTAGTAAGTTTTTGGTCATAATTAAATTAGACCAGTACACTGTTGTATTAAAAAGTGCTCAGTACATATATATTGTAGACCTTTTGAATATTTTTAATTTGGAAACTAGTTATTTTTGTAACCTTGGTTTCAACATTTTGGTAGCTTCAGCCAATTTATAATAACTGATTTTTTAATGTTTTCAAATGTACAACAAGGATTTTTATGAACACATGACTGGATGTTTTAAACAACCAAAATTTTAAAATAAGGGAGGAGTTACTGAAGGATCTTAAACACTTTCATTTGCAGAAATATTGAAGTAGAGTAGAATAATGTATTTGTCTTCTTTTGAAAATTTAATTTCCATTGCACTGCTGGAAGGGCACAAGAATTAAAATAAAGAATTCCATAAAATAGACATGTGTATTGCAAAAAACCAGTCATCACTTTTTTGCAGATATTGGATCAATAGCTATAGGTAAGTCAAGAAAAAGTTTGGGTCCACCCTGCATTTCTTTAAAAACATCTTAAAATGAGATATTTTTGTATTTTTAAAAAATAAAAGATAAAAATTCAGTAACTACAGTGTAGTTGCTTTTATTTTTTAGTCTTTATATAGGCTCCTCTTATCAAAACATTCAAATTTGAATTCATCTGTTCACAAAAACTTTTGCTTTGAATATTTTATATCAGAAACATTATAGGCATTATTTTAACAATTAAACCCTCAGAAAACCTTTTGAGATTACTGAAAGGGTGGAAATTTGATACCAGCATCATGTTAAAAGAATAAAATCCTTTGATTTTACAAAGACATGCTATACCATATTTCCCTTTAAATAAGATAACAATCAAAAACACTTTTAAATTATGTTAAAATTACCTTGAGTCAAAAAAAGGAATAAAATTTTTGAAATTATGTTTTGTTGCTTCAATCTTCTTATCTCTCTTTCTAACTGAATTAGGATGCAATGAATTGGATAGAAGAGTTTAATGAGAATAACCAAAGAGTGAGAGTGAGCTTTTTCAGTGCTTGAAGAATGCTTGGGAAGGTCTGCTATCTACATTAGTTTCAAAAACTGTTGAAATGAATGCCATAAATTAGTAAAGCAATAATTAAGGCAGGTGATGATTTTAATGACAAAAACAAAATGTATGATAATTTTTCATAGTTTTTATAGTTAAATGCATATTTTTTGTCATAATAAAAGCAAATACACTGAAGTTAAACATTATCTTTTATTTTAAAAAATACAAAAGTAACTCATTTTAAGATGATAAAATGATTTTAATGCAAGGTAGGCCCAAACTTTATGGCTAGTGTATATTAAAATGTTAATGACGTGCATTGTGTTGCAGTGGATATTGGCTCGGAATGAAAAATCAGAGAGCCGGGTTTGAATTCCAGTTGAATTGCATTCACTTACTCTTGAGAAAGGTATTAATCAGTCTTTTCTCACTCCAGTTATGGGTTAAATAGCCAGACAGATTGGATTCTGTAGCCTTGGTTGGCAACTAGTCTACCACAGAAAGTAATGGTAACGTACTTTGGGAATATCTTCTGCCTAGTCAGTCATATTTTTTTCAAGACATGATCACCCAAGCATGTATTACATATGGCACATAACTGACTGTTTATTAAAATGAAGAAATTAATGAAATATGCATGTGTATGACTCTCAAAATACCAGTCATCACATATTTTTTGATCATGGATCAACATATACCAAAATGAAAATTTTACAAAAAGCATGTGTGTTTCTCAAAAAAACCACTCATCACTTTTTGTAGATAATGGATCAACATTTATTAAAAACATTGTGCTGAATGGAGACTCTTATAATACAGGAAATATTTTTCATTTGTGCTGTCATTCCATAAAAGATGCTATCAGTGATTGGCATTAAATTCTTAAATTCATTACTGAACAATTGTCAGCATTATTGTTTATATCATGCATATCCTCTTATACACAAGATGTTTATGTACACAACTTATTTTCTTATTCATTTTAGTACAGCCAATGGGAATAAAAGGCATTAGACAATATACATCAATCATGTTAAGAGAATCTGTGTTGTGCATGTATTTTTATAAGAAGATGAAACATTATGGATTTACTCAGACCTAGGCTTACTCTAAATTCTAAACACCAAATGAAGACACTTTTCAGTTCTTCTTATAAGTGTAGTTTTATTTTACAATATATATTTTTAAAACATTCATTAAATCATTAAACTTCAAGGCTGAAGCACAAAAGATTATTCTTTAGGCTATTATATGCTGCGATAAAAAAAAACATTAAATGATATTGTTCTGTTTTCATGATTCTCTTGACTTGAATAAAATCTCTAGCTGTTTTGGTAATTTTTATAAGGTAATGATTTTAATTTTCTAGATTTTATAACTTTTAAATAGTTTCATAAGCTGAGTTATATCAATATGACAAACTCATATTTATTTGACTTTGCAGTAAGTAAAGCAAGGAAAAGAATGTTTTAGTTTGTATTTCAAGTACATAATATGTTTGATTTTAGTTCAGAATGTTTAAAAATTGGAAATTTTTATAAAGCAAAAATTTTAATTTTCTAGATGTTATAATTTCTAAATAGTTTCATAAACTATATCAATATGAAAAACTCATATTTTAATTGTTTTATTGTTATAATGCCGGTTATAAAAAATCTTTTTTTTTCTTCAGTGAGTTGAAATATGTACTAATTCAGTTTGTAATAAATAGTAAAATAGTGATTTTGTAAAGAATATTTTTGTTGGAAAACAAAAGATAGCTATTCCCATTTACTTAAAGAACTTGCAATAAGTTTCCTACAAGCTATATAACTGTCACTAGTAAAATTTTATCACAAAAATATTCAAGTCAGTTGCCAGTGAGTTAGAGGGTGGCCCTATCTGAAGAGGGCCTTATAATTTCATTAGCCTAGGGGCTACAAATGGTCATAATCCAGCCCTGCTGGTAACTCATATTACCAGGTTAATTACTTAAATTGTGAAAGACTAGTCAGAACAGACAGTCAGGTAAGCCTACTTTAACATTTTTGCATTGTGATGCAGCAACAATGACAGCAAAACAAACATCTTTCCTAAATTACAGTAACATTAAAGTCAAGTTACAGATTTTTGATGATGACCAGAACGCAAAGAATAAAGTCAACTTACAAATATTCATTTTTGTTGCCTCAATGCCACTTTAACCCATTATTTTCTTACTTTTTTCTTCTTATTTTATTTTTTCTCACCATTTTGTTCTGTGTATGATGATAAACTACATCCAGCAGCAAGGCCTCTGATCAGAATGTTTAGATGACCATAGAACCACCTCTTAATTGCTGTTGTTCCCAGATCCACTCTGGCCCAGGGTGGTAGCACCTGTCAGGGTCCCAGCTATTTGCAAATATTTAACCCTCAAACTAGCATAAAAATGGATGTTAAACAATAATAATGATTATGATGATTCATGCTAGAAATGCCAGAATTGTTTTGATTTCACTATCTAGAAAAAAAGTGAAAAATGTTTTTTTTTTTAATAGAGTTAGAGAAAGAGGGACATGCCAATAACATAACAG
Source organism: Ascarosepion bandense (assembly GCA_037127315.1). NCBI lineage: Eukaryota > Metazoa > Mollusca > Cephalopoda > Sepiida > Sepiidae > Ascarosepion > Ascarosepion bandense. The sequence goes on along the minus strand of JBBBDQ010000536.1, from coordinate 657,138 downwards.
ACATTAGTGCAAAAAGTGAAGTCAGCAAACTGAATTAAAATTCGGAGCTAATCTGTTGCATTCACTTTCGCACAAATACCATTGAGAAAAGTATGAATCCATTTTTCTTCCTCTAGCTGTAGGTTAAGAAGCTGAATAGACTGTGCTCTCTATCTTTAGGTGGCAGCCAGTCTAGGAAAAGGATTACTTTAAATTTAAAATGATGGAGAAAGTAATGAAAAACCACTCCATTGTCTTTCCCAAGAAGTCATGGCATTTCCAGGTAATAAAGAAAATCGATCTGGAGAAAGCAATGGAAAACTACTCCACTATCTTTACAAAAAAGCCATGGCAAATCTGAGTTAATAAAAAAATAGATCTGGAGAAATTAATGAAAAAACCACTGCACTATCTTTCCCAAGAAGTCATGGCAATTCCCAGATAATAAGGGAAATGAATCTTTGAAGAAAGCATTGGGAAGCTACTCCACTATCTTTCCCAAGAACTCATAGCACTTTACAAATAATAAAGAAAGTAATCTGCTAAGAACCAGGATCTTCTATATCCTGAAAAGATATAACATAAAATAAATTTAGAAATAGAAACTTTCTACTTAGAAATAGTAATACTAATCTCTGTACTAAGAAATCATAGGCTTTGACTGATTTTGGGTGAAAGCTGATAAGACATTCTTGATGAAGCAAATATGTGCATGATATACAATCCATCTGTATTGAGTGATTAAAAAATTGCCCTCTTTTTGTTCAGAAAAAACAAACTTTGTAATTGAAACTACTTTTATTAAAATTCTGACATCATGAATAATCACATAGGAAACAAACATGGAAAACAATTTTAAAAAGTGTCAATTTCAATTTACAATCCAAACAAAAGAATATAATTATCCAATTTCTCATATATAATTTTGCAAATAATTGTCACAAAGCCTCTTAATAGAAGCCATCATGCTTTATAAAAAAAAATTTAATCAATATACTATTTCAATATTTGCTTCTGTAAATTTAAGAAAATGAATATATGAGAAAATATGCTGATGTCCTTGTAATATAGGAAACTGGGGAGATATATAAACAACTGACATAGAAAGAAAATTTATTACTTGGTCAAAATCTTTAAAGAAATTTTTTCGGATAAATGTACAGTATTTGCAAATTCAACTGAGCATATGGATTTTTAGTTAAAAAATGGAAATATTTTGAAATATTCCTTTAATACATCCCACATTCAATGAATCAAGTACAAGAAATAATATTTAAATAATATTAAATAGTAAAATAATATAAATAAAATAAAAAGTAATATATAATATAATATAATAATTGTATAAATAAAATAAAAAATGTAAAATAATATATATTTTATATATAATATTATTAAATAGTATTAAAAGTACAAACCAAGTACAAAAATAATATTCAATTTGTATTCAAATGTTATTAAATAGTATTTAATATAAAATAAATAATACAAAATAGTAAAATAATACATTATTTACATTGTTTGAACTGTTGTCCTCATCTTTACTGTCATATTCATGACGTTTCAGCCATTGTACACTCTGGCCTTCCTCAAGGAAACATGGCCCAGTCGATAAAAGCATTGGTTAGATCCAGTGACTTGACCCAAAGAGTTGTGAGTTCAATACCTGGCTACAGCAGTAGTAAACAAATAACTTAAAGAGTTCAGTTAAAGGAAGATAACTCAGACTTTCTGAAGTAGCATGTCACATGGAATGAGAACAATATACCCCAGTGATCAAAATAAAGAGTTTGGTTTGAAATTCCAGTCATCTGAAGAAGGCTGGAGAGTACAATTGTCAAAGTATCATGAATATGGCAGTAAAGATGAGGACAACAGTCCAAACAATCTAAATACTACCCAATCTCAGAAGTATAGGCAAGTAAAATAATATAAATAAAATAAAAATAATATATAATATGAATAATAATAATATAGATAAAATAAAGATAGTAAAATAATATAAAATACTATTAAATAGTATTAAAAGTACAAATCAAGTACAAGAAATAATATGACCCATGTCCAACAAATCAAGTACAAGTGATTAAATCTAAATTTAGGGACCCTTACTATTCATCAAATATATCACCAAGTAAAATATTTTAACTATGTGTTGTGGTATTAGACACAAGTTCTCAGTATGTATCATTTTGAAAAACGTTTTCTACATGTTCTGTTGGAGGAGTTGGGTTGGTGTTCCAAAGTCAAAGTAAAATTTCAACTAAAACAAGGTTTGGTGCCAGTATTTAAACTGAAACATAGTTTACTATTTGCAGCCTTGGATCAAGTCAACAAAGAATTAGACAGACTTGAAAAAAATGAGAGTAATTGAAAAAATTGACGATCCAAAATGGGTAGCACCAGCAGTGTATGTAAAGAGAAAAAATAATAAATTTTGTGCTTTTGCTGATTTTTTGACTGGGTTAAACAAATGTTTAGAATCACATAACTACCCATTACCAAGTCCAGAGGAAATTTTTGTGAAATTAAACAGTGGAAAAAATTTTTCAATGCAGAATCTTTCTGAGATGTATTTGCAAATACAAGTTGAAGGAAAATAAAAAAAAAGAAGAAAGACAGAAAGAAAGAAGGAAAGAAAACAGAAGGATAAAATATGGTGAAAGGAAAAAATAGGAACATAAAAAGCATTGAAATCAGTCAAAGAAAAGATTTACTGCAAAAAAAGTAAGAACCTATGCTGTATGATATCTTTGACATGCCAACACCCCAAAAATTCATTGAACATACAAATATGAGTACCAGAAAAAAGAAACATATGGAAAAACTAGTGGTTGACCTAAAACAAAAGATATATAAAGTTCAGTACATGGCAATCTTGCCAGAAAGAGGAGGAGGTGAATAGTAAGAAATAAAATAGAATATTTAAAAAAATCTCAAAAGTGGGGGATGTTGTGGGGTAAATAAGACAACCCCTGCAACACAAATGAACTATGCAAGACATCTTAAATAAAGAACTCAAAGAGAGTTCTTAGAGATTTCTGATAAAGTGTTCATTAGAGTGCCATTAGAGTAGGTCGAGGCATAATATTATAATAGTTAGTAACAAGTTATAACAGTTCCATATAGATTTTACTATTTGTTTGTGATATAAAATATAAGCCAACATATATTTTATAGGTGCAAACTACATGAGAAGAAAATTTGGTCATTTTTTCTTAATAATTGTCATATTTTTCATGCAATGATTATTAAAAAGATTTTTTGCTTGAATATAAATAAATCAGTTCTTCCTTAAAGATATATAACTTCAGTCACTCTCTCACCAACATGATGTAGCTTTCCTGTGTCTTTTCTACAAATATTTTCATAACTTTTCTGATGAGCTTCCCTCCTTGGTGACTCAGCTACATGAATTTAACATGCTACTAGATTGGCAATTAGGTCTTATTGTTTTACTGTTGAACTAGCTAAATACAATAGTTTTAATAGTTTCTTTTTCTGCACTTCTCTTTGTGGAACTCCTTTTTGATTTCTTGCTTCCCTGCCAGCTACAGTCCTCAAAAATGTAAATGTGATACCATTTGCCATCTTCTGTCTTTCTGAATTATGTTCTTTTATTGTTCTTTCCCTTCATTAAATTCTTCTCATTCTCTTTCACTACCTGTAACTTCTTGCATCCTTGCTGGGATGAAACAATTAAAAAACAAAACAAATTATAAGTTTGTGATTTGAAGCAGAGAAGGCATAAGGAAGGTACAATCCAGGGATATTAAACCAAACAAACTGCTTCCTTTTAATCTTTTAAATGACAAGTTGTCCAATGGAAAATGGCTTTATTTTATATGCAGTTAATAATGGTCTTGAACAGTCAAAATTGTCCAAAGTTGTTCCCCCCAGCCTCTCAACCATTACAGTATCAGTGAAATGTGTCTATTTTAAAAATTCAGTATGATGTGGATTGTTTCTTCTTAATTAAATTACTTTATATTTATAACATAAATATTTGATTATAAGAGGTAGATATTCTAACTATATGAATATATTGTGTTACTAAATTAAAATTTGTAATTCTAGCTATTAGTTTTAAGCAAAATGGAAACAAAAGGGGTACAAATCAGAAAAAGATGGTTGAAATTTCTGAGGCTCAGGATGAAGAAAGAGGGCTTGAAGAATTTGACACTCATAAGATATATTGAAGGCAAGACGGGCAGAAGGAAACAGTAAGTTACCTATCTAAAAAACTTGTTTAAATGGATAGCAGAAAAGAAAATGGAAGTGAGAGTAAGGTTTTAAGCATTGTTTAAAATAGGAAGTTGTGGAGAGCCATATCATACTGATTTTTGATCATGCTTCAGTTTTTATATATATATATATATATATATATATATATATGTGTGTGTGTGTGTGTATATATATATATATATATATATATATATATATATAGTGTGTGTATTTGAACAGTAGTTTTTCATTGAAACAAGTTTTGTTAAAAAAAAATAATATTTGTTTCTCTATTTCAGAAAATGTTTTGCCTTCTGAAGGATCAATTAAGTGATATACGTGATAATCACTTGGGTGATCATGTCTCAAAAGAGACATGACTAACTGGGCATAAGATTTTTGCACAGTAGGTTGTGATTACTTTCTGCTGTAGACTGGTTGCAAACCAAGGCAATATAATCAAGTCTGTCTTGCTATTTAACCCCAAGCTGGAGGAAAGAGACAGATTAATACCTTTCCCAAGGAAAAGATCCATCCCTTTTCTTACAAATTATTTGTTTTTGTTGATGCACTCGGTAGCCAAGAGACCAAATTATGTCAGATATAATGACAGTTTCTCTAGAGAAATGCAGGTTTGAATCCTGCCAGATAGTGCATATTTTCCTCTAATAAAATTTCTTGAATATTCAGGTTGGTAGACAAAAATAAAAATACTGTTTAATAAAAAATGGAGAGTCTACTCCAATAGGAGTATCCACTAAAAGTAATGTTTAAGTAATAAAATTCTGTCAGCTTAATAAAAAACAAAAATCATCCCTTTCTTTATATGTACGTATATATATATATATATATATATATATATATATATATATTCTGTTCTGGCCCAGGGGTTCATCTTATACAACAGTTAACTTGCTTCTACCATGTGTCTGTCTGCTCTGTTTGCCTTTTCTAATGATTTGTAATCATTACTTGATGTGGTGAACCACATAGAAAACTGTAAAAAGTCAAAATGTTCACAAGAGTTTCCACACAAATCTGCAGAAATAACAAAAATAATGAAAGGTAAATAAATACAACTAATAATAATGATGATTATGATGGCAATAAAGTGTTTGAAAGAGAATGATGGTGATGATATCTAACCTCAGCACGTTTCATAACCGTTGTTTTACCTTAAGAAGATGTTTCAACTAATAGAACAGAGACAATTGAGAATGCTATAAAAACCAGCCTTCATTATGTTTTTACTATGACAGAAGTTTTGTGGCTAAAGAGACAAAAGAGAAGTGACTATATGGGAAAAACAGTACACACGTCTCTGTGTGGATGTATGGTTATGCTTTCACATGTGACATGTACAGTGTAACACGTGTGTGTGAGTAAAACTTACATATCTACTGTGCCGATTCTTTTTTTGCATACCTTATCAGATGCATATAGATTTTTGTTTAAATGAACACATTATGAGTATGAATAAGTGTAGAGTATGTGTTTGTAATATGTCTATCATAATATACAGCATTTGTTTGTTATGTGGGTACATTTTTAAGTAGTTTAGGTATGCAAAATGATATCTGCAATGCCAATAAAGAGACTACGTCTAAAAATGTTTGTTTATAAAAATGTATGCATTCAGTAGAAATAAACTGGACATATATACATTCATGAAAACACACTCATTCCAACAACCATATCCACTGATAGATAGATAGATAGATAGATAGATAGATAGATTAAGCATTTAGTGCAAAATATGCAAATGAAATATATATATATATATATATATATATATAAATAAAACTATAAATGTCAATTTTAATGGGAACACATGTTGGAGAAAGTATCCCTGTTTTTTCTAAACAGTGAAATTAATAACAGCCAGCTTCAATAAAGAAGTCTTATTCAAAACAAAATTGTCTCTAAGTAATAACATCAGATAAAAAAAACATATGTTGTTTAAATAAATAAAACATTTATTACCATCATTATTAACTACCTGATGAGACATTGTTCTTTCAATGTCAAAACAAAATGTACAATTTTGTAGTAGTTTGTAGTTTGCACGTTCTAATGTAATAATTAATAATAAATATTCATTGCTCTATTTTAATACTGAGCACCGTTTTAAATTAATGTTTTGAATATTGCAATTATTTTCTTCATTCTTATTCATTTGTATATATATATATATATATATATATATATATATATATATATATATATATATATATATGTGCATAATTCAACTTTTGCATAGTGCAACCTCTGAAAGTTTTGTATGAATTTTGCTGAGGATACCATTGAGGACACAAGCAACAACAAGATTTTGGGGAAAATGGACACAAAAAGAAAACTGATATTTAACATCAGAAAAAGACAACTAAAGTTTTTGGAACATGTAATGGGGAAAGAAGGCTTGGAGAGCTCATGGGATGAATAGAGAGGAGGAGGAACAAGGGAAAGCAGAGTATTATTGGAATTAAACAGATGGTGGAGCAGAGACTGAGTGGAATAACAGAAGGAACATTAAGAGTTACAAGGAATAAGGAGAAGTGCTATGATTGCCTACGTCCTGAAGGGACATGGCACATAGATAAAGATGACAATGCAATCAATCACTGAAAATACATGATGTTTAACCTCTTCCAAAAATTTATGTTTGAATTCTGCTACTGCAAATTTTTTTTATGTAAAATCTGATCATAAAATCTTGCATTGTACTTGAGTATATGTGGCACACTTGAGAACAAAAAGTGCTGTAAGCTTGGATGTAAATATGGTATAATATGTAACAGTTCAGAATTGGAAAACAAAGAGCTGAGTAACAATTCCAATCAGCATGTAAATATGGTTTAATACGTAACAGCTTTGAATTGGAAATCAGACCACTGAGTGACAATACCAATCAGGCTTCTTATATTTGCTTATGTGCCAATATCGTTAGGTAAGGTATAAGTCCACATATTCTCCCTTCAGATTTATGGTAATTAGTAGGACTTATATCAATAAATCCTAATTATCTTAGAAAAATTCTTAATATTTAAAATTCTTTTCTGGCTGCAAAAGATGGACAAGCTGTAAAAAACAAATCACTCAATTATAAACACTTGCAATGCATCTTTGAGATCCATTTTCTTTTAAAATGGCATTTTCCAGGTCAAAACTGTCATCCCAAAGGTTTCAGCAGAATACAAGTGCATCGAGTGTAAAGTTAAATTTTAAATCCTTTTTATGTTTGTAGGTTCTTTTCCTTAATTTTCAAGATTTGTTGCTGATATATTTTGTTCACCGTTTTTTACATTTTATTCGTCGGACTGTTTTATAATGATTAAATTTTGAACTGTTATTCAAATGTTTGTGATCATCTTTACAATGAAATTTGTAATTTTCTTTGAACTTATTAAGAAATAAAATTATTTTTCTGATGATGTTGGGTCATCACCGAAACATGTCAAAATAGAAGTTGTCAAAATTATTTGACATATTTACTAGTTCATTGGATTGTCATTCAATTTACTCATATATGTGTGTGTGTGTGCATATATATATATATATATATATATATATATATATACACACACACACATCACACATATGTGTATACATGCCCCAAAACAGTAATAACAAGAATTTGTTTTTACCTAAAGTTGGTTGACAAGGAGAATACCAAAAGATAATATTTTTTATGCATTCTTTTTAATGATAAATATGAAGTGATGATAATGATAATAATAATAATAACTAATTTGTAAATTTGTTCTTTTAGTTTTTGAATATCTCAAGTCAGGGTTTCATAGAATTGCATCCACTTTTCAAATGATTTGCTTGCTATTTCAATTACATGCCATATGTGATACATGCTTGGGCAATCATGTCTTAAAAGAGATGTGACTGACTGAGCAGAAGATTTTTCCGTTGTAGGTTAACATCACTTTCTGTGGTAAACTGAATATCAATCAAGGCTATAGAACCAATCTATCCTGCTATTTAACCCATAGCTGGAGAGAGAAATGATAGATTAATATCTCTCCCAAGGGTATTTGCACATAAATGAATGCAACAAATTCAACTGGAATTTGAACTTGGCTTCTAGTTGAATTCATTGCATTCATTTATCTTATAAAAGTTCACTACCAAATCTCCTGAAGAGTGGATGTGATTCCATAAAACTCTTTCAAAATATTTATTAGCTAAGTGTGCAAATTTATTTATTTTATTGCACGCATGCACACACACACACACACACACATGAGTATGTGTGCCAATGACTGTGAACATAATGTGTGTTTATGAGAAAGTAATTACAGTGTTTATTCAGGTGAGTGTGCATCTAACTGCATACCTGGCTATCAGGTATTGTGGGAAGGGAAGCTTAGACCAAATGTAGACAGTTTTTTTTCAGAGGAGATGAGATTTGTTTGATAGAAGAACTGCAATTGATGATTTGTGGCTGAATTGGTGCCGACTTCACAAGGAATTAAGATTGATTCAACAAAAGAATTGGGGAGGAGAAAAGGAGTGAAAAGGTTGCAGAATAACGCATGTTATAATCTGGTTTAGATATGTTGTAGCAAGTGACTTATGTCTACTATGGATTCTTATGAGTTGGCTTTTGTGAATGAGAGGATAAATTGGAGACTGCTGGAAGAAAGAAAAGCAGAAAGGAAGTGACAGAGAAGGATATGAATAAAAAAAGACATTGAATAGGAGATTAGTAATGGCCTCTTAGATACGTTTGCACAAGTTTGAGGCAAGGTGTAAGTGGCAACGAAACAATGACATGCAGAAGATTGAGAAAAAAATAACGCAAACACAAACTGAAAATTTGTATGAGGTATTATAATACAATCCTGTCAATATGTGTTGGATTCAATAATAAACAAAAATTAGAAAAAGAGGGAAAAGAATAGAAATTTAAAAAGAAAAGATTTTTTTTGTTGTTAGAGAAGAAACAAGAATGAAATTGAATCGTAAGAGAGAAAAAAGTGAAACTCGTCTGCCCAAAACAAAACCTCAGAAAAATCGGTAGTCATTCTTACAAAGGGTAAATTTACAAAAATAACTGGAATGGTAAAAAGAAATACTTGCAGTCCAAGTCTGTATTTCTGTCAATAGCTGTGCATGACAGAAGCCAGAGATATTTTAAGTAATCTTGCCATAAGATAATAACTAAACCTTGTTATATATAAATTCTTAGTGGTTGATAGAAAGAAGAGAAATCTCTTTTTCACAAATATGTTCTTACTGAAAGTAAATATTCAGTATTATCATTATTGTTACTATGTTAGTAGTAGTAGTACTTGTAGTGGTGGTTATCATAATTTTTTCGCATGATTATAGGTAGTCACACAATTTTGTTTCTTTGTTGCTATCAAATAAAGCCATGCACTACTGTGAATGAGCTAAACTACAAAAATCATTTACCAGCAATTTTTTAAGAAATTTCCTTTTAGCTGTCATGGAATTAAATATCGAACATTACTCATGGGGTACTTGCTATAAAAACATTACTTAACTTTGAAAGTCAAGTAGAAATCAGTTTCAGTAGCCTTAACCCTTTAGCATTCAACACTCTCAAACTCGCCCCATAAATATCAGCTCTCAAAGTCTCACTGTTGGTGTGACTTTCTGCATGATTTGCAATGATGTCATCATATATTATGATAGAATATACACGGAGCATATTACAAAGGATTGAACCTTGAGATCCAATATTTACAAAGCAGGTTGAATGCTAAATGATTAAATCATATTCGTATGACAAAGCACAATTATTTATGACAATTTATAACAAGATATTTCACAATATCTGTCTATGTGCATGAAGTTAGACGTTTTTAATTCTATATTTTCAGATTTTCCCCTTTTTTTTAATAACACTTCTGTTCTTATAATAGTTCAAAGAATGTATGTCAATGAATGAGGCTCTGACATTTTGAATTAACTTCTAGTCATGATTGTGATTGCTTTAACCCCTATTCCTATTCAAAAGGATTCTGGTGATTGTTCGAAGTGTAGCTTAGATGTGTAGCACATAGCTGAAACTATTTAACAAGACAGTGGTCAAGATATTGAATTCTTAAATGTACCATATATTTTTTTTTAAATAATCGTTTCACCCCAAGCAAGGCACACTTGTGTGTATGGTGGCTGCATAAGCAGAGAGTGAAAGATTACATAAGAGGAGAGCAAAGAGAAAAAGGAACCAGTTACAGTGGGTGTTACAATAAGTAAGAGAGGGATGTGAATTCTGGCGTGAAGAGAGTTATGTGAGAGTAGAGTGAAAAGGGAGGAGAACAAGATAAAGGGGATATTGGGGAGAAGGTAAGAAAAGGAATGAAATCAAGGGGATAAGAGTTGGCAATTGATATTCTGCATATAGGTCGCACCCTTAGTTTGGGCTTGTCAAAGTGGGTATTATTCCGTTGACTTGCAGGTAGGCTGCACTATAATCTGGGGAGTTACATGGCTCTTTTTAACATAAATATTTGTTAAATATTTTTGAATATTCATCTTTATTTCCAAACTTTGCTCACATATATTAAAACATAAGAAAAGAGATTGGTTTTAATTGTGTGGTATTTACTTATTGAGCACAATATTTAGACAAAAGATTGGATACTGGTAACAGCTTCAGTCATAAAGCTTGTAAATGATAGTCTTTTTTTGTAAATCAGAAAATAAATATTGGAGAAGATAGACTAAACTATCGCCCGGTTCACACTCCACCCACATCTATTGAACAGGTGAAGAGGCTCATCCCTTGTTTCCTGTTTAGGTTGCGGTTTCCGGTTTTCTCTTTTCCAATCTTTTCACTCTTTTCCTTTTTTATTTTTTTTTTTCAATTGGAGTAGATAGACTAAACTATCGCCCGGTTCACACTCCACCCACATCTATTGAACAGGTGAAGAGGCTCATCCCTTGTTTCCTGTTTAGGATGCGGTTTCCGGTCTTCTCTTTTCCAATCTTTTCACTCTTTTCCTTTTTTATTATTTTTTTTTTTTCAATTGGAGTAGATAGACTAAACTATCGTTCCCGGTTCACACTCCACCCACATCTATTGAACAGGTGAAGAGGCTCATCCCTTGTTTCCTGTTTAGGATGCGGTTTCCGGTTTTCTCTTTTCCAATCTTTTCACTCTTTTCCTTTTTTATTTTTTTTTTTCAATTGGAGTAGATAGACTAAACTATCGCCCGGTTCACACTCCACCCACATCTATTGAACAGGTGAAGAGGCTCATCCCTTGTTTCCTGTTTAGGTTGCGGTTTCCGGTTTTCTCTTTTCCAATCTTTTCACTCTTTTCCTTTTTTATTTTTTTATTTTTTTTTCAATTGGAGTAGATAGACTAAACTATCGCCCGGTTCACACTCCACCCACATCTATTGAACAGGTGAAGAGGCTCATCCCTTGTTTCCTGTTTAGGTTGCGGTTTCCGGTTTTCTCTTTTCCAATCTTTTCACTCTTTTCCTTTTTTATTTTTTTTTTTCAATTGGAGTAGATAGACTAAACTATCGCCCGGTTCACACTCCACCCACATCTATTGAACAGGTGAAGAGGCTCATCCCTTGTTTCCTGTTTAGGATGCGGTTTCCAGTTTTCTCTTTTCCAATCTTTTCACTCTTTTCCTTTTTTATTATTTTTTTTTTTTCAATTGGAGTAGATAGACTAAACTATCGCCCGGTTCACACTCCACCCACATCTATTGAACAGGTGAAGAGGCTCATCCCTTGTTTCCTGTTTAGGATGCGGTTTCCGGTCTTCTCTTTTCCAATCTTTTCACTCTTTTCCTTTTTATTATTTTTTTTTTTCAATTGGAGTAGATAGACTAAACTATCGCCCGGTTCACACTCCACCCACATCTATTGAACAGGTGAAGAGGCTCATCCCTTGTTTCCTGTTTAGGATGTGGTTTCCGGCTTTCTCTTTTCCATTCTTTTTACCCTTACGTAGGGTGGTGCATCAGTGGCATTACCGCCTTGCTTGGGGTGATATGATTAAAAAAAAAAAAAGAAAAAAGTCTTTCATCGTAAATCAGATATTAAATGATAGTCTTTTGTCATAAGTCAGATAATAAATGATAAATATTAGCAGTGAAGATCAAGTGGTTTTATTTGATGCGTGATGCAGTACTAGTGGAAGAAGCAATTACGTAAAATCAAAATGTCAGAAAAAATTCATTTTCTCCCCTGCCATTGCTTATGCTTGAGCCCAGGTTACTTCCCTGGATGACTGATATGTTACAATCTACTTCATATTCTCTATGATATTGTGTGGATAGGTTGCACTCCTGAATTTTTAAAAGATTTTGGTGAAACAATGTGTGACCTATTCTCGAGTATATATGGTAAGCATTTTTTCTATATTATAAAACCATATTTGATAGTTGATTTTTTTTAAAGAAATATATTTTAAAATGTTAGCATTAATTAAATTTGCAAGTGAATAGTTCTCTTTTGAAAGCATCGAAGCAGCAGAGAGATTTTCATAGGCATTTTTTAAGTGTACCTCATATGGCAAGTAACAAAAAAATGCTTTTTTTCATCTTTATATCTTCTTCATCCTTTATCATTATAGTTACATTTTGAGCCATTTTATTTCAATGACATCTTTTGACAATGTCTTTTGTAAAATCTCTATCTTCATCTATCAGCAAACCTCCGCTGAAACAATCAATTTTAATTTAAATCACTAACAAAACCTCAAACCCTACACCTATTTTAATCTCTTAAGAAATACAAGAAAAGAAGTCAGTGAAAGATGATCCTTTTAACCCTGCCAGCCATCATACAATCAGCCTATTTTTTTCTTCAAAAACATCAAAAACCATCATTTTTTATTCCTTCATTTTGAGATGCCTTCTTAATTTCATTTAGCAAGATTGATTAGAGAGAATCATTTACTAGAGTTAACCTTTAGTTGCAACTCCAGTCAAATTTAACTTTTCAAATAATCACTATTATAGTCTTTTGTCAATTGGCATTAATTTCAAATATTAAGCAATAATGACATTTTTATATTGGAAAGTATTATCTAACTTTATACATTCCATCAATTTATTTGATCATCTATAGCAAATGTGAAACTAGTTCTTTAAAAAAGAGCAGAAGATTTACATTTGAGAAAATTTGTGGTTTCATGTGTAAGCAATGTTTGCAATTTTGTGAAAATAAAAAACATTCATATAAATTTACATTGAAGGAAAAAGCTTTCTAAAGTGAAAAATTCTGCAGTATAAAAATATGCTTGATCTAACTTGAAACTTTTATGTAGTATTTGGTTCATTCCAGAGAATACCACAAGTATGAATGAAATTTAATGCCAATAAGGAATCTTTGTTCTAAGTTGATCTGTGGTGACCCCAGTTTAGTGTAATAGATAACATTTCTATTAGTCAGCCATGTTATTTGGTTTAGAGTCTGCATTAAACTGAGCAAGTTTCAAGAATATCTATCAGAAAGCAAGAGTATATTGTAAAGGTCATATTTGTAAGTTAGTCACTAAGATGCCCAAATAATTGTTCCACTCAGTGTCACACAAGAGCATCAGAGGAGCCAGGTGCATCAAAGGTTTGATCTTGAAAGTAACCTCATAACCACCAGGTGCAGAATTGTACCTCAAACTATGTCAGTGGCTGCTCCTGGGTAAACAGGTGGTTGACATGTGGAACCTAGATGAAAGAAAGTGATATAAATGCCTCACCTGAAAAGGAAAAAACAGTTTCTCACATTCCTACAAGAAGATCTATATTCAAAGAAAGCCCCCAAAGTAATGCACCTTCATGTTGATATTAATTGCTGAAGTTTATAAGTGAATAAACAATAATTTCATGTATAAAAGATTGTGTCTTGCATTCTTATTAATTAAAATGATATTGTTTTTAGTTTCAATACAAAATAATACTTTTTTCTTAACTATAATCCCACACTCATCTATGTACTGGTTATATTTCTAGTGATAGCAACATTAGAATTGATAGTAACAAACAAAATAATAATAATTGTATGATATACTTCTCCCCTATAAGAACTTTATTTATAATCTTTTAAGTGTTGGGATCTATCTGAAATGTTCAATGAACAATGTGGCATCATAGCATAAAGATGAGTCAGGACTTCTTGGAAAGGTGGTTCAAATGTTCATGTCTTGATCACTGAATGTTAGTATCAGTGCTTCAGTTTTTACTTTCTTCATTTTACTGATTGTCACTTCACCAGTTTCAGCTTAGGAGGCTCTACAGCTTCAGATGTTTTCATATGAGCTCATTTAGCAGAACACATCAAGATGCCAAATGTCTCAGCAATACAGCAGAATGCATCAAGATGCTAGATGTCTCAGTGATACAGCTGTCTCTTATCCATCATCATAGCATGAACCCATTTTCAGTTAGATTCAAGTAGTTCAACCTCATAGACATTAGGTTCAAAATTATTATCATGTGGATGTCATTAAAATCAAGACAAACATTTATGTAATGTCTCAACAGTGGGAAGGTACTATTTTTATAGGAACACTTCTTTATATGCCATGTCTTCTCAGGACATAGGCATTCATGGATTTCCACTTGACCCAGTCCCTTACTGTTCTTAATATTTTTCTCTTGATATATCTCCCAAACCTCACTTCTTCATCCACCTGCTCAAGCCCATCAAGTGGGTCTCATGCTGTTTTCTCCTGTCTCTCTTTTCTTCTGTCTTGCGAGTATTAGGTTCTCCAAGTCCTCCTTCCTCATTAACACATCACTCAATAAGTCCTGGGCCTGACATATAGATGTCACCACTAATAAAAAATCGATATGATTTTTATGAATTACTAACCTTCAAATGACACGGAACAAAATTTGGGCCCAATCACATTATTGGTTTGTATGAAGGAAGAAATTGCTAAAAAACGGCCACAAATGAAGAAGAAAAAGTGATCTTTCACCAAGACAGTGCACCATGTCACAAGTTGATTGCAATGATGACAAAACTACATGAATTGCACTTCAAATTGCTTTTGCATCCATCTTATTCTCCAGATCTGACCCCAGTGACTACTGGTTGGTTGCAAAAGAATACTCCAAGGAAAAAGATTTGGCTCCAATGGAGAAGTGATATCCGAAACTGTGGAGTATTTTGAGACCAAAGACAAATCATTCTACAAAAAAGGCATTAAATTATAGAAGCATTGAAATCAGTGTATCACTCTAGAAGGAGACCTTTCTTGATGAATAAAGTTGTATTTTGCTTAAAAGTTGTTGTTTTATTAGTTAAGCCCGGGATTTATTGAGTGATGTGTTACATGTCCCAAAAACCTCAGCTGTCTCTTCCTGATGTCAAGTATAAGTTTCCTTTTCATGTGCATTCTCTCCAAAATCTCATTGTTGCTCACATGTTTGGTCCATGGTATTCTCAACATCCTTCTGTAGAACCACATTTCTGTTACTTCCAGTCTCTCCTTCATTTCTGAAGGGATTGTCCAGCATTCACTGCCATATAGGAGGACAGATATCACATAATAGTACTGTACTCTTTTCTTTTTCTCCAACGAAAGCTTCCTGTCTCTCAATAACCTGCTTATAGCATTTGAAATGCATCTTTGGCCATACGAATCCGCCTTCAGATCTCAGTGTCATACTTTCTATCCTCTGTTAGAATGCTTCCCAGGTATGCAAATTTCTGTCAGTCAGTCAGTTAAATGCCATATGTGATACATTCTTGGGCGATCATGTCTCAAAAGAGACATGATTGACTGGGCAGAAGATTATCCCATAGTAGGTTGCCATTACTTTCTGTGGTAAACTGAATGCCAACCAAGGCTATAGAACTCAATCTGTCCTGTTATTTAAACCATAACTGGAGAGAAGAGATGGATTAATACCTTTCCCAAGGGTATTTGCACATAAGCGAATGCAAGGAATTCAACTGGAGTTCAAACTCGATTTCTCATTCTGAGCCGATATCCGCTGTACCACAATGCACATCACATTGCAGCACCTGTTTGATTTTAGTGTCCTCAACTTGTAGCTGTCATTTTGAGGACCTTTTTTGCTGATGACCATGCATTCAGTTTCTTGATGTTTATGCTTACCCTTTTCTCCTCACTTTTCCTTGCTACCTTCTGTAGGAAGTCCTGTATTTTCTTTTTTGAGTACTGTTTCCTTATATTGTTAAGTTTAAAACTTTAGGTACAGTGGAGTGTTTTCCAAATTATACCTCTCTATCCTTTTATGTGGATTATAAGCAGTTAAATGATGACTAGCTACACCATGTTTACATAGAAAATGTATTCAATTCTTTAAACATGAACACCTGGCTTTGATCTGAGTCAATATATGCAAGCATCCTAAAGTAAAAAATAACAGATAAAGATGATCAATGAGTGCACATATTGTCCTAACACGGTATGGAATGAGAAAAGGAAATTTGCCATATTCCTCAATTATAGTTAATATGTACTCAAGTCCTATTTCTTGTCAGTAAGTTAATCTTAGTCAGTATTGAAAGGTTGTGTTGATTTGGTTACATGACTTTGATTTCTGTGGTAAAATAATGGCTTCTTTTCACCCCAGGGCAACTTCTTATCCTTTTGATCATCTTAGCTGAAAAGGGCTACTTTTAAATTTGCATGTAATAATTCATACTCAGTACTACTCGAGTATTAACCAACTGAAATGTTTCCTTAAGAGCTAATGTCGTTACACTTACACACAGCTTCAGCAATTGTGTAAACTTCCTTTTCTATAGCAGAATGTCTATACTCACTGCATATCAATGTTCTAGAAAAACGTCAGCTGGGCTACATGATATTTTTCATAAGCAACATTGATAAAGTCTTAAACAACTCCACTACTGAGATCAGTATGGTTTACGTAACTCGAAAAAGTGAAAGAAAAACATAGAATTAAACAAAAAAGTTACAAAATATGTTATTTTATAACGCATTCAATATTTCTACCCATTGTACTTGTTTAGTTACACTGAAATATCTTTTTATCTATTTATAATTCTAGCATAAATCTAATAAATTTATGCAAACATTTAAGCCACCCAGGGAAACATTATGGACTCCTGGGCATACCAATGTGGTGAGGCCCCTATGACAACCACTCACAGGAATAAAAAGTAAATGGTCAATAATATTAAATATATATTTATTTTATTTGCACTTCAATAAAACTGGTGTTAAAACATTTAAAACCTGCTGTTGAGAAGCAACTAATCGACATGATAAACATTTCAACAATACACAAGGCTTAAAAAACACAATACTCAGTAAGCCACACAAATTAGATGGCATAGTATGAAATTACTATGAACTTCTTATTATAATAAGCATTTGTGGCATTTCTTTTCAGAAAATTGCTATTTTATTGGTTTAAAATCAGTGTTCTTCAGGAATAGAATGTCATTTTTCATGTACATGAGTGAAAGTCAGTTCAAACGGTGTTACCACAATGTGCTAGGAAGCAGATTTTTCAGTCTTGAAAAAGAATATTCTCCTGTATAAGTTGGTCACAATCATGCACATGACCATATGAACATCCAGGAATACAGATTTCAAATTGTCCAAAACTACAGTACAGCGCAGGGAGAGTCTCACAATTTTTGTCAAGAGCCATGTAGTGCTTAAGATGTTCACATTCATTTAAAAGGTTATCATAATTTAGGTCTTTGTGATACATATTAGCTAGATATTCACACTTTTCTTTAGTGTACCAGACGTAATGTTTTTCAATTCACTGAAGAAAGAAAACAGATTTCTAATCTGTGAATAAGTTTCTGCGCGTTTTGTCACTTCAAAGATTAGTGTCCAGAATAGTAAGGAAAGTTTCCACCTTTAGATTTTTAATTTTACTGGGAAGAAACTTTTATGCTGATTAATCATATCTATTAACACACACACTTCATTTCTATTCCTGTTTTTTCCATCACTGTAATCTGTATCTGGACACATAACCCTGGCTCTGAATTCATATTCACTAAATTTGTCAGCTTCCTGAAGATTGGTTTTTATAGACTTTAAGAGATTCATGGCAAGAAGGCTGTTCACATCTTGTTTGTTTTGTTCATTCTTTCCAGCATGTCATTCCCAAGAATTGTGAGAAGAATTTTTTCCCCACTTTTCCCATTGTTTTTGCTTAATCCTTTTATCTCTTGCATGTTTGTTTTTCTTGAAAGTCCCATACAGAGGATGAATGAACAGCATCAAAATGTACTGTCATATGTCAGACAGATGCTTGACAACATAAATCTTTTCCTAGAGGTGATGTCAATACATTCTACTGATGAGTAGAACCAGCAAAAAATGAATGCAGATGCTGAACAAAGTCAAAATATTTTACAGTCTGTAGACAACACTCTGCCGCTTTTACTCCCACCAAGTTCAGGCTGTATTCAGCAGAGGGGATGTGGATAGCAGTTGAATTGATGAATCCATGCATGCAATCTAGTATATTGTCCAAACATACTTGAGGCATTATCACATGACTGGCAGTTTGATAGTAGAATTTTGTTTGCATACAGCTTGTGTTAGAAGCGTTATGCTATATGGTAGCAAAACCTGGCCACTTAAGAAAGTTAATATTAGCAGAATTGCTCAAAACAACATGCAAATGATATGGTGGATGTGCAATGTCAGTCTTAGGGATAGAAAATCATCAGTTAAGAAATAGACTGGGTATTGTGAATATAACAGATGTTATGCATCAAGCAAGAGTTAGATGGTTTGGGCATGTTGAGAGAATTGACATAGAAAACCCAGTTAGCAATTATAGGTTTATTGAGGTTGATAGCCAAAGAGAGATAGGTAAACCATATAAAACATGGAATCAGCTTATCAATGACAATTTAAGGAATTTGAGATTACAGCCAGGCCTTACACAAAAGTGAGCAGCCTGGAAAAGTGCCATCAAGAAAACTGTCCAATCCATGCTAGCATAACAATGATGATGATAATTAAGAAAATCCACAACAGTGTCTGTTAGATTCTTTGCTTATTCAGGCAATGAACATAAAGAAATGATCTGCAGGCTAACAGCCTTTAATGAGTTTGACAGTAAATGTCAGTTGATCTGTGTGTGAGATGTCTGGAATGGAATCTACACTTTGACTCTTTTATTTCTTCACAAACAGTACAAAGAACATGTTCTATTAATTCAATAAATTCTTCACAAGTATTTGCAAATAAATATGACAAATTCCCTCTTCCAGGATTTCCATACATTTAGAAATGTTTTTGCAAGAAAGAGTCAAATTCACTCAGTAGCACTAGTATAACTAAAAAGTTATCATTTTTTGCTGACCCAATAATCTGATTTTCTCTATGAAATAGAAAACGTCTGCAGGCAAGAAAGTAAATTACAGAAACCACACAAGTCAACACTTTATGTCAATATTCTTGCTCTGAGCAATGTTGCTCAAGTAATAAAAGATCCACACTTCCAGTTTCTTTATACCTTATTAAATATGCTGTCATGCAGTTTCAATGTTCTTCTCCATTCTCATGTTCTGTAATACCATTGCTGAGCTTCCAGTCATTGAACCCTGATGTAGCAAAAAGATATTTTTCTTAGACAATAGGTGACATAAAAAGCAGTACAAATGACCTTTGGATGGTAAATTGAGTAGTTATTCACATTTTACACACTCACCAGTCAACAATTCACATTTGAACACATTGATAGACCCATTGCCTTCATATTCTTCAATCCAGCAGATCTATACACTCTATGTAAGTTTAAAAGGCTGCTATCAGGATTTTGACACGATGAGGGACCACTACGAATTCAATAATCTATTGTGTTAGTACTTTTAATGTTCCATAGCTCCAGATCTGTCTTTTGGACTACAAACTCCATTACTGGTACAGATTTGGGTATTTCCTTTTGTAAAATTTTACCAGAAGCAGCAGTAACAGGCAATGAGGGTATGTCTGCTGAAACTGGATGATTGGTAGCAAGAATGGATGTAGATGAGGATGCTATATCTGAAAAGTGGCTGTTGTTGCACCTGTGTTGAGTCACAAAGTTAATTTTGGAAGTTTTCCAATATCTCCTCCTCTGCAGCTCTCTTCTTTTTCCACTTAAAACATTGTTTTCTTTCTGCTGAAAGAGTTATTCACATGGAAATATATATCTTAAATATTTATTATTTAGTCCCACACCTATAATATGTAAGTGTGCTTGCAACAAGAGTTAAACATACTGCTTGCATAATAAATATGTCATTCCTTTAATTGTACAAATAGTTTTTATTTTTAATACAAATTCTCTACTATATGCTGATTCATAAAACTGCTGGACAAGACCTATATCTAGCTTAGTAGTATTAGTAGCTAGGGTGTCTGGCACTGATCTAGCCTCATCTATGTATAGACTACAGTCAACACTTCACGCCATAGGCAAAATTTTTAAAGCATATCAATTCATATATTTACAAACTATCAATACCTAGTAATTAGTACTGCATAATGAATTCGTAATCTTAAATAAACGCTACATGCTTACTGTACAAGTGTTCAGTGTCATGACTGAATTTCAGGTTCAATCACTAATAACCTATGCATAAACAGTAATAAACCCAGTATTACAAAGTTCTATAAATATAAACACCAATAAACTTAGTGATGAGAAATGAACCATGCACTATTATACATCCAAGCATTACAAAGTCTATCTCCAAACATAAGCAGCAATGAACCTAGTGTTGAGAAAGTCAAGAAATCTCCAAACATAAGCAGCAATGAACCTAGTGTTGAGAAAGTCAAGAAATCTCCAAACATAAGCAGCAATGAACCTAGTGTTGAGAAAGTCAAGAAATCTCCAAACATAAGCAGCAATGAACCTAGTGTTGAGAAAGTCAAGAAATCTCCAAACATAAGCAGCAATGAACCTAGTGAGTTGAAAGTAAAGTCCAAGAAATCTCCAAACATAAGCAGCAATGAACCTAGTTGTTGAAAGAAAGTCCAAGAAATCTCCAAACATAAGCAGCAATGAACCTAGTGTTGAGAAAGTCAAGAAATCTCCAAACATAAGCAGCAATGAACCTAGTGTTGAGAAAGTCAAGAAATCTATAAAAATAGAATAATAAAATATCACTTGACATTGAAGTTGTTTTTTTGAAAATAGTATACACTTTCCCAAAATTTAAAAACATTTCTCATTTTCATTGAGAGGCTCTGGAATCAGAAGTGCATCTAAAGCAGTGGGTCATTAATACACTATGGAAACAAAAAGGTAGTCTCCAAGACCCTTACTCATACAGAAGTATCTCAACTGGATCCATTATAGTGAAAGTACTAATGAACATTGTATTAATTAGGTTGTTACTCCATCTAAAGTTTGTAGAACTTTCAATCTCAGATACTTAAATGATCCATTTGCATGTTGACCCACTTTGAATGTTAACTTTTTCTATAATCTTGTCTTGAAAAAATATATTACCACAGAAAGAAAAGTCATTCACATGACTGGATGGCCAAAATTCCTATAAGTCATCCACTCTTGCCATGACAAGAACAAGGTATTATCTGTGCACTAATCTTGCCTGCAAAGCGTAATAGTTCTTTTTTTTTCAATTACTTCTCGCAAGGTATGGTGATTTTCTAAGTTCAGCTTAGGTGTGGCATAAGGTCGAAAGTATGGGACACCCAGAAAGGAACAACTCAATTATAATGGTCCTAGAGAGACAAGCTTGCTAACCATTACACCACCTGAAGCTGCTCTTCTAGCAAGATATGGATCATCATTTAGTTAGTAAATGTACTTTTTAAGGCACCAAGAAAGTCTTCTATGAAAGGCAATTCCTAACAGACTAATTTGGCTTTTATTCTGGTAAGTGGTATACTGATAGCTCATATGTCATCTAACAACACCAAGAAACTGTATGCCTTTCTAATAGAAATTTGTACACTTGCTACGCTGCATAGTAATATGGCTTAGGGGTTAAGATGGGTAGTCAAGAAAATTAATGAAGGATGATAATGACAATAAAACATACAAGCAATTTTGACAAAATGAATATATTCACAAATTTACATTCTTGAAATAGTAGCTTATTTCAGGAAAATAGTTCAAAATGTTTAAAGTTTGTAGTTTTAACATATTGTCACAAAAACTGTTCATACAACAGATTAAATGATCTGATATAAAATATTATTCAAAAATGTTTAAAACAAAGGCAAGAGAGTTTGTTGCCCACTGAAAGGTTTGCATATGTTCAAAAATAGATGAAGAGAGATAGTTTGAAATACTTAGCATTCTTGGATTGTCAAGAGGAAATTCTGTGAAGTCTCATGTGCTCGTTTGTCAAGTAATTTTATACTGGTGAGAACTTTGACACTGGTCAGAAGGATCAGAAATGAAATGTTTCACATGACTTCAGACACTCTTCTCTCATCAATTTAATTTTTCTCCTCATTTTATATCAAAAAGAATTTTGTGTTGGCTTTACTTTCTTTCCTTTTTTTCAGCTAACGAGCTAATTTCTGTAAAGTTAAGGTTTTCATTGGTCAAAAAAATTTCTCACATATTTGCAATTTTCTTCTTTCAGCCAGTCACTTAATTACCATACATAATACACGCTTGAACAATCATATTTCTTTTGAGACATTACTAACTAGGCAGAAGATTTTCCTGCAGTAGACTGGTTGCCAACCAAAGTTATAGAACCCAATCTGTCCTGCTGTTCAACTCATAGCTGAAAAGAGAAGAGATGGATTAATACCTTTCCCAAGGGTATTTGTGTATAAATGAAATCCACTTTAGTTCTGCAAATTTGAAGGGAGTGGGCAAAGGGAGTTATTATTTTGTACTCACTACAGCTGACTTCACATCAATAGAGACTTCCTCTTTTTGCACATTAGAAACTGCCTTCCAAGCTTTGACTCAAATGAATGTCCAGATCTGATAAAGGAACTGTATTAGTCCACAAAGTCTTACAAGTCTGGTGAAAATTTCAAACCTCATCAGAAGTATGTCAAGAAGGAAATGAGAGTGCTAATCTATTTGATCTCTTCCTAGACTGTTCCCTGGGCATATACAAGCACAGATTTGAAACGATAGGCACTGATCATGCTATACCATATGTCAAATGAATATGCTAATAGAAAACAGCATTCTTGTTTTCCTACCAGAGATGAAGGAGACAATCCTGATGATATAGGCAGTCATAGAAGGGATAAAAATGTTCTTGAACAAAAAAATAGATTTTATACCAAGTCTTCGAAGAAGTAGAACTCCAAACCAACCTTTCTGAAGCAGATATTTGAAATTTGAATGAAATCAGTCATGGTACATACCTTGAATCTATTACAAGAGTCTATCAGACCCTGAATCTATCACAAAAATTCAGTATGTGGAATTGATAAATTTAAACACTTCAGATATAACTGTGTATATATTTAATATAACAAACTTAGTATAGAAGACAAGGAAATTGAATATAGAATTGGCTGTAGTAGGGTTATTATTTATAAACTGCAAATTGCCACAGAACCAAAACATCAGCCTTAAGGACTCAAGTCCTGTTCGTTCTTATATAGCCTTTGATATGGATGTCATGCATGGTGTCACTAGTGTTAAGAAGTATCTAAACTGTCAGTTGTCTATATCTGTTTTCTTAGATCAATGATTAAAAATGGCTTCCATCAAATAAAGCTTACAAGTTTTATCCTTCCTTGAACCTTGTGGATTAGCACTACAAAATCATAAAGAACTGTACCAAAAAACCCGAATCCATGTTACTTTAGGACTTTCAACAACAGCAAAAAAACAAAAAAAAGATATCATGTGTTACTCAAAGAGAAAATAATGACATAATAGAGATATTGGCATTCTACATGACTTCAAACAAAATATTAGGAAAGAAACTGTCATCAGTATTGGTAACAGTGAAGTTTGGAAACCTATTTTTCTGAAAAAACTTTTTAATAGAAAGATTTTTAAAATTTCATGCAAAAATAGCATCAGCTTCTCAGTCATGTGTTATTCTCAAGTTTTATTAGTTCTATTAACTGTTTTGTTGAATATTATTTTTATGGATATATGTCACATTTTTAATACAGCTGAAGACCTTGTTTAGAGCTTTTATGTTCGAAAGCTGGTACAGGTATCAAGGTTCAGGATAATCCTTAAATTTATTGGGTTTGGTTATATTAATGAAAGAAGACTTGGGAAAGCTTGTAGTCCATTAAAGAAATAGTCATATATTGTTATCTTAAAGGCTGGTTGTTTAGCATTTTCAGAATTTATGAACATATAAAACATGATTGGTCGGAGAACATTGAAACGGGTTGACATCATTAGTAATAATAGTATAAAGAAATGGGGAAAACAGTCGAGGGATGAGTTTAAAAGCTGCCATTTGATGATGAAGTATTGAAAATAACTTTCATTGACTACTACTCATCTGTCAGTCAATCACTCAGTTGCATGACATTAATCCTGGTATTGTACTAATCATGCATAGATTCCTTTTGGCACCAAATAATCCAGTCATCTCTGATGTTAACCCTAACCAGACATTCAGCCTTCATCCACAAATACTTGCTCTAAATCCTTTAGTGGATTGAACCAATGACATTGGCATTTCTGAAAAGTGTTTCAGAATATCTAGTTGTTTTTAATCAAACAGACTATAAATTTTTTTTTTTAAAATGTAGCCCAGATTGTGTTCACTTGCATAGCCAGGGGATTACAACTGCAGTGGTTTCAATCTTTCTGGCTGCTACTTTAGGTTCTCATTTTTTTCTCTTTTTATCAAATCAGCTGCTGTTTATAGAAACACTTCCCTTTGAGAAATCATTGTGCTGCATTTACAAATAAATTTGTCTTCTGATTTACACAGCCTGAAAGGCAAGGATCATTATCAATTTTTATCAATTTTATTGCCATTTACAATAAAGAAGTCATTTTGCCACCTCTTCCATTTTCAAATAAACATTTTCTTGCTTTCAGTGTTGATTCCAATGGATGAAAAACAGACATGTCTGAGATTTTAAATACTAGCTTGATTATAGACATCAAGCATGACAAAAAAAATCTAATTAAAGATAATGAAAGGTAGCAAGTATTGAAAAAAAAAGAAAGAAAGAAGCATGATATGAATGTCTATAACTAAAATACTTGGTTAGTAAGAAATATTTCTCTATACATATTTTCCTCTTTGAATCTACAAATAAATCAATTAGACTTTAAGCACATTATTATTTTGAGTAAGAGAGTTAGATAAAAAGAACATGTCAATAAAATGACGTTGGGGTACAAATATGCAAAACCCAATACACTCAGCCTATCAAGGGTACACCAAGCACATGCCAAATATGTGCAATACGATTATGATAAAATCAAAGCATAACTTAGTTAGAAATACTTTCAGGTCAGTTAACGTAGTCCACTCAGACAGCCACCATTTGAGGGTGTTCCTAGTTTTCTTTATAAATTTAAGTGCTGTACTTGATTGTTTGCAAGATTTAATCATTTAACAGTTGAAATTGCTAGATATAAGCCATAAATTTTATGCTAATAGTTTTTTTATCACACTTCTTGCTTCCAAGTCAACTTTGATTTTCAAAAATTTAAATGAAATGTCAATTGTTATCTTTTGTCTCCTTAAATCCTGTTTTTATTGTTCTCTCTCCCTAATAGTTTTTTTTCTCATATTTTCTAACAACCAGTAACAACTTGCATCTTAGTGGCTTTTCATGACGAGAAATGATTAAAAAAATTTTTACTTTCAAGTAACCATGGCTGCTTCAACTTAAAAAAACAATCCTGGCCTTGATATTTGACCACTACTCCTGCTTATGAACAGAGATGTGCATAAGCTCCAAGCAGACATGCCCACTTGCTCACGGTATAAGCATGCAGGCCGTTTATTGTTATTAAAAAAGGTTTTGCTTAAAGTGCATTATATGATTCTTGGTTGGAAATATTCTAGCTGAGAAACTACTAATTTGAAATTGTGAATTTTTTAAGTCAACATTGCAGTTTTAGTATGCTATCATTTAACATTGTTCAGCCACACCCAATTGGAGTCAGGGTTCTTTTTACTCAAGATGATGTAAGCTTTTGATTCTAAAATTAAAGCAAGTTTATACTGCCTCATGATCACAATTTTGCAATGAAAGCAACAAAGAATACAACACTTAATTGCTTTGAACCGTTTTGTTTTATAATTCTTATTTTATTATACAAGTTTTGTTAAGTCTAATTGGCAGCTTCAGTCTAGCATTATTTGAGCAGAAAAATTCCTTTTGATTTCAATCAAATACACAGGAACATCTTAAGGCCCAATTAGATTAAGTATTGAAGGGTCCATTAGTTAATTCAATGATTGAAAAACAAATAAAAATGAGACATTATAGCGGATATTTCATAGTTAAACAAAAGCCTTGAAGTGATGAGATGTTGATATCACAGCCATACTGTTAATTTGCACTTTTAAGAAAAGGAGAGTGTTTTTGAACCTAGGCTCTATTTTATTTTCCTTTCAGAGAATACATGAATAAAAATTTTCAAAAGGATTCCTTGAATATGTGTCTCACTGTGAGAATGAAGCAGTTGAAAAATTGCATGAAGCAAGTAATGAGTTTGAAGGTTGATGAATGGTTAGTAAAAAAAACAAACAAATACACTGAATCCAGTTTAATCAAGCCTAAAATACTTGTTCAAATATTCACTGAAAATACCAAATAGAATGACAAAAAGTAGAAGAAAAAAAAATCCCCCAAAATAGCAGTTGATATTTAAAGGATTTTGGAGTGTCAGATATAATACAGGTTTATTTGCATAAATTGATACAATACCATTTCCAGCAAAATTTGAATTCTTTCTTTGAAACATTTTTATATTCATTAACTTGCAGATAAACTTTTAAAAAGTTTATGTAGAAGACTACATCTTATTTTGGCCAACAAGACGTTTTAAAAATTTGCATTTAATTTCTCAGCATCCTTATTTTTAGACTGTAAATCATAAAGAAAATTATAGTGTATCTACAGACTTTCTTTTTAGAAATGCTGATGCTAGATAAAATGTCATTGAATCTATAAAATTCTGTGACTTTCATTAGTCTATCTGTTCGGCCATCGCAACCTCTAAAATAGCCGTACATTGACTGATCAAAACCAAATTTTGGGGAGAAGTGTAAACAGGTCAGGAGGTACAAAGTATAGTTGGTTTTACTTGGGTACATATCTTAGTACAATAATTTTTTATTAGTTTAGAAAAATTAAAAGTTTATTATTCAAACATGCAAAATACTATTTTAAAAACAATTCAATGATTAAAACAACAAATACTTATTTAATAAAAATGCAGGTTTTTTTGCATATCTTCTCTTTAAATGTTTATATAGAAGAATCCCGTTTCCAGTTCACCCTGTGTTTACAAGAAATATAAACAAATCATAAGGCTAAATGCTTTAAAAAGCTGGAATTTAGCTTCAGAAATAAATATTTATGCATAGCCTGTTGTATGTTGCATGCTCAAAAGATATCCTAATAATTTATTCTTTTCTGAAAACTAATTAAATTATTAAACTGCAAAGAGTTTTTTTTCTAAACAAATCAGCTTATTCAAATTTCTTCAATTGGTTTGCGATATTGAATGAAATCAACAAAAAAAATGTTAGTGATAACTTCAACAATACTAAATAATGTGAGGATTTCAAAACATTTCTTTGGTCGAAGAATGTTTAAAGTTTGTGAGGCACTTCTAATTAATTTACCCAATAACACATGATCAAGGCTCATAAAAATATTCACCTCTTTAAAAATTTATAATTTATCTATTATACTTCTTTCCTATATGCCATTTTCCTTCAGAGTGCGAGAAATCATGGCTCTCCACAACTTTCTTGCTTAAAATCATGAATTTTATTACAACTATTTCGTGAATTTTTCCATAATGTCTTCCCACCAAAAGTCCATTTAAAAGAAATTGAATGACTTTGAAATAAGAACTGAATATTGAAGCTATCTTTATTCACTGTAAGTGGGAAAAATGATTGAATGCAGGGTTTAAAGACCATCATTAGATTTAGGATAAAAATAGAGGAAAGAGATTTGCAATTATCTCTGGAGCTACACTGCTGTTCAGTAAGAGTAAAAAGTATATTGTCATGAAGGCATCATGATATGATATAGTCAGCATCTATCTGCGATCATGTGCTTCAACTGAAACATCGCTGTTGGGCCAACTTATTCACCAACTCCCAAGAAAACTTTGTAGAAAACATCAAGTAAAAATCTGAAAAATAATAGCAAATTATTTTCATATTTTCTTGAATATATACGTATATATTTCTTTTGACTGAAAAGCATTTGTTCACAATGGAAATCAATAACATTCTTTTCAATTTTTTTCTTTTTAAATTTGCTTTTTTCTCAACATTCTTCACAACTTCTTTCACATTTCATTTGTTGGTACAGTTTCCAAGACAAATTTTAGACACTTTTTATGGAAAGAGAAAAAAAAAAAATCTCTTCTTTTAATGTATGTAACAGAGAGACTTGACATATAGTGTGTGTGGCAATTGTTCCTAATCCACGTTATTGATTTCTTCAATGTTTGGTCAAAATTTCAATCTATTTATTGGTTTAGATTGGAAGTCAGACCACAGCAATATTGATTACGAATTGGTAGAAAACTGGAATTTTTTATAGTCTATATCGGAAATGGCATGAGTGATTGCCGGAAATATTTTTCCTTGTTTTCAATTGAAAAGGCGAAAAGAAAGCAAGCCTCAGAGTATGAACCTTTTTTTTTTTTTGTTAAGTAATTATAAAAGGTTAAAATTCTTCAAGTAAAGTATGTGAAAGAATTACTATCCATAAATAGAATGAAGTAGACTATAAAGGTCCTGTATTAACAAGCTGCAAATTATCTGACCAAATTTATAGGTTTACTTTGATAATGTATCTCCATATTTTTTCTGAGAGGATTCTTTTGTATTTATCCAAATAGAAATAGGATTGAAAAACAGATTTAGCTTTTCTTACACTTTTCCATTTTTGATATTCTACATAGATTCTTTAAATCTGAGATGCTCCCTACAAATAACACTTTGTAAAAAAAATATACGCGAGTATTATAAAATAAAGTTTTTACTATCTATCTATATATTATATATTATATATATATATATATAAATAAAAGTGAACACTGAGGTCAACACTGTTTCATGCTTAAATGCAATCAGGCCATGACAATTGCATTTAAGCATCAGACTGTCATTGCCAGATGTTGACCACTAAGTCCACTTTTATATTTAAATATATGCTCTATCCCAGATAGAGCACTTTAACCTATAAATATAATGCACTTTAAAACTAATAATATATATATATATATATATATATGAAAGAGAGAGAGAGAAAAAAAAGGCCAAAATAATCATCACTGTCTATTATCTAACGCAGTGTTTCTCAACCTTTTTACTTGATTGTTCCCTTACAGAATAACGAAAACTCTAGGTTGCATTTTAAATTCTAATAAAGAAAAATTAGTCATGAAATTTGAAAGTAAGAAAATTTTATTTAGCATTCACCATGAAAATAAGTGCTACAGTTTACATTTAAAGGGATTTATAAAGAATCTGCTTAAAAAAAAGACAGGCCCATAATGATTGATTTATATCCCTTGAGGAAGACATTGCTCATTCTTTAAATCCAGTTTAAAATATCAAAGACTTGACTTTGACATGAAAGCTGTGCTCTCAGGGGGTGAACACTGGAAATTTGTGAATACTGCTGCCACTGCTATATAACTAGATTCTTGACAAAATCCAAAGAATCTGCAATGTTATTGGTCATGACTTGATATCTCACATTCAGTCACTTTCCCCACTGATGCTATGTTTGTGACAATTTTTTAAATTTAATTTGTTTTTGTTTTGCATTACTAGAAAGCACACATTTTCCCAAGATTAGATCTTAACGTTTACTGCCCAAACCCATATATATATATCACAAAATGCCTATAAATATATCACGTTTCACTGATCTATTCAGAAATGACTTCAGACTTTTCCTCGCATGTAAACTTTAACATTACTGTCCAACATACACCTAAACAGACAAGCATTTCTGCAAACATGCACATACACTTTATCATCTAAAATATTCCATGCACATACATTTAAAAATCATCTATTGCTTGTCTACTGTTTTCTCATGATCTCT
Organism: Ascarosepion bandense; assembly: GCA_037127315.1. Lineage (NCBI taxonomy): Eukaryota > Metazoa > Mollusca > Cephalopoda > Sepiida > Sepiidae > Ascarosepion > Ascarosepion bandense. The sequence continues at coordinate 626,769 of JBBBDQ010000536.1, read as the reverse complement.
GAAGAAGCTTTAATAAAAGCAAAGTATGTTAGATACATTTTCTATCATTTTGTCGGATTCTAACATGTATGTATAGCTCAAATAAATTAAGTTATAAGCAAAATGTGGATATCTGGTATGGAGTAATTGATAAAGGCAGGAAATTTGAAGTTCGAGAGCCAAGTTCAAATTTGAGTCATGCTTGTGACATTTACTTACCTTTCCTAAGGGTATTTGTATGAACTCCTCCACCTCAAGCTATGGGTTGATTGAATAGTAGGACAAACTGGGTCCTATAGCCTTGGTTAGCAACCCAGTCTACCACAGAAATAGCAACCTACTGTGGAACAATATTTTTGCTTTGTCAGTCATTAATCGAAAGAGAAATGATTGCCCAAGTGTGTATCACATATGACAGAATAGCTGAAAGGAAAGTAAGCTCGCTAAAGAAAGACACCTAACTAAACAAAAATCTAGTGTTCAATATCTATAGACTGGAGAAAACCCAAAATGTGTAACTAAAATTCTAAGAACCAAGAATGCATCGAAACGAATTCATGCTTATTACTATCTTCAAACACTAAAGATCATTAGTGTATGTTGGTTTCAAAAATCCACAAATGCATGCTGGGATTTCTTCCTAGTGAATAAGATTGTCTTGAAATCAGAACATTACATTCATTTATCTGAATTTGCTCTTGTGTGTCAAACCCAATTCTTAGTTTGGGAGCTTTGTTTTATTACTGCTGTAATAATACTAGCATATTTTTTTTTTTGCTTGGTTCTTTCTCTTGTTATTGCAAACTTGTCAATTTTGTTTGTTGGACAGTTATTTCACATTTAACCATGACAACTCACTCAACAGAGTGAAAATAAGAATTAGCTTTAGATAAGTGTATCTAGACATTACTGGTTGCTTCTCACTCACACACTATGAATATGACATAGATTAAGAGTGCATAGTAAGTACCCATGATTTTGAAACCAACCCAATCCTCATTAATATTTATTTATATAAGAAGTTTGTATTGGGGAGGGGGTGAATAAGTCTTTAAATTCTCAAGTAAACTGGACCTCACTTTCTATTATCAGTTCCATACACGAAGAGAAATCTTATTTCTAGATAATTTCATATAAGTTAAATCTAACATTTGCTAAATCTGATAAAATCAGTTTCTCAATGTTTAGCATTTAAATTCTTTTTTTTTTTTTTTTTTAAATAATTCTGATATTAGTTATGTAAATCTTTAGTAATAAATTTTGCTATATTTGATGCAATATCAATTCATGATATCCAGTTAAAAAACTTTATATAAAAAAAAACAATGAATTAGTAAATGAATCATTTGATGGGCAACGTTATTAAAATGAAAATATATGCAAATTCAGTTCTTGATTTTATCGCAATACATCCTCTGTTAACTAGATTAGAAAGCGCTTTGATGTCATTTCATTTCTTGTTAAATAAATGCAATTATTTCCATTACTAGACAAAAAAAAAAAAAAAAAAAAAAAATTAGGATTTGAAGGATGATAGGATAAAGAACAAATAAGAAACAAATCTGTTTCACTTAAAGCTTCATCAGAAAATGATAAATTCTAGCATTTTTTTTTCCATTGGTGTGCATTTGACAAGCTAAACATTAAAATAACTTAGTGTTCCAAACTCAAGAATAGATGATGTATCCTTAAGAAAATAGATTCTAAGCCTAACTGAAAAATCAAAAATATTGCTTTCCATAGGTAAGTGCATAATTCTAGCTAGATTCTTTAATAGATGGCAATTAAGTTTTGTTTTTGTTAGTTGTCAAAATTACTAATTTCTCAGTTAGAACTATGTTCTAATTAAGGTGGCATTTGATGGCCAGTTTTGTTCCTGTGTATTACAAACGAAGTGTTGTCTAAACATCTCTTGAATACTATGACTAGTTCAAATTTTTTTTGATTGTGGTTGGAATAGAAATTTAAGTCTATGATAAATTAAATCTTAGTTTATTAAATATTAATAAGATGACAAGGAAAGTTAAATTTCTCCATTTTAAATTTAAGTGTAAATTCGATTTAGATATTAAAGCCTTATCACTTGATAGACATTTTAAATTGTTAGGCATGTAATAGAAATGACATACCTGATTATTACTCAATCATGTCTAGTAACAAGTGTCAGTGCATCTAGAATTTATCTATTGATGCATTACAATAAGTTTAATAAATATTACCAGTTCTCATAACAATTGAAATAGTTGAATTTAAATGATTTTAAGTAGCATAACTTTATTTTTAATATCATTAGTACTAACTACATGGTCATTTATGAGACAAAAGAAATGATATTAATTCCACTGACTTACCTTGATTCATTAGGGGGGGGATAAATATTCATTTTTCATCAGAAAAGTGAAGTAATGTTGGTGTAAGTCAAAGTCCATGCCATAAGCAGCCAATTTTGGTTGAAGATTAATTCAGTAAAAGTTCACTCTTGAACACCCCCCCTCCCAAGAATAGATGTTTTATTTTTGAACCACTTCTTCAGATACTATTGAGCAAGCCAAGCTCTTAGCAGATGGAAGAAAAAAAAAAAAAAAGAAAAAAAAAAAAGATATTTAATACAGGAGCAGCTGTTGAAGACCGATACATATGGACCTGTCAATAATTAGGATAACATGACAATGTAATAGAAGATATTTGAACTTTGAACAATAGAGTGCAAGATAACTTTACAAGTGGACAGTGGCAAAGCTTACAGCAATTTCAAGCTTGCAACTCAAGAGACAATATTAAGAATTTCATTTAAAAAGTGTCTCCATTTTAATAGAAGAATCTTCTTACATATCAAATGAGTTTAGTCATGTCAGAATACAGACAGCAAATTAGCTGCAAAGTCCTGTAGTTTCATTTATATTAAATCAAACCTATTGAAGCTGCTGCCTATTGCTAAAAGGTCAACTGACTGGGTTATTTAACCAAAGTTAAAGAGGTCTTCATTGAATAAAAGACACAAACAGGGCATCTCTTTATTCAATGAAGACACCTTTAAGCAAATTATGACCCGAAGACAGTTAACACTTAATAATCAGCAGCTTCAAGAGGTTTATGACGTAAAATCATAAATAAAACTACAGGATAAAGTGAAGACATAAGTAAAGTATTGATCTGATATTTGTAAATTCTAGGGTTAATCTCCTTTGGATTATGATTAAGTGGTTTATGATGCAACATTCATTTTCATCTCTAGGATGAGATTTTCTTTCAAAATAAATACTGTTAATGAATCTTTGTAATATTTAAAATTATTCATAAGAACAAACATAATATCAAAATTTTAAATGCGTACCTTTTATGATACAAAGGTCCCATTCCAAGAATTCATTGTATAGTTCTCTGGTCCAACAAATTGCCCATGTTTTAAATCTCAGTGTATGGAAAGCAGGAGGAAATAGGATTTTCTTAGTGTTGATTTATTAATTCTAGCAAGAAACTTTCTTTTTGTATATAATGAGAAGCCAAATAAAAATCCAAGAGCCATTATTTGGTAAGGCTAAGAGAGTAATGTATGTACACAAAATTGCTTTTAAAAGAAAAGCCTTCCAAAAAACAATGGATCATGAATTTGGAAACCAACTAAAGATCATAATATAAAGAATATTTATGGTTTATTCACAAACAGGTTTTAAAATAGTAAATTCCAATTAGAATATAAAAATAAATTTCATAAAAAAATAAAATAAATTTATTCACAAATGTACAGTGAAAATGCAGAACTGCAATTTCAGCATCCACATGAAAGGCCAGCTTTCAGATGAAACCTGGAAAGAAACAAAAATGTATTAGCAATTTGTATACAGTGTACAAAAGTAAAAAGGTATTTACCAATTTAATTGATTGGGATCCTGGTCCCTGAGGGAATTTGTTAGGACTATTGATATTTTCTTGGCTAATTTTTTTTTGTTCTTTAAATGAGGTCTCAAAGAAAGAGAAAGAAAGAAAATAAATGAGAAACAAAAGATTAAAACAGGAGAGAGAGTGAGAGAAGAAAAAAAAAAAAAATCAAGTGTAGGATCTTTAGTGAACATCGCGTTTTAGAAAACTTGAGAAAGGTGAACGAAAGGTGTCAGTGAGGAAAATAGAAAAGGAAAAGAAAAAGTGATCTAAGAGTTTAAAACAATAGCAATATAAAGAAACCAAGTTCAAAAGCCCTGAAATATCCAGAAAAGGAAGACAGACGGATCAAAACTGAAGAGAAAGAAGAGATCGTTTTGTTTTAGAAAAGTACATTTATAAAGAAAGAAAAAAATTAAACAAAAAACAAAAAATACTTACAAAATGGGAGATAGAAAAAAAAAAAAAAACAAAAACAAAGAAAGACAAAATACAAAAACAAAATAGAAGAAAAAATAAAAATGTGGGAAGGGGAGTGGGTCAGGTCTTTATTTCCTTTTAACCATTCACTGAGCATTCCATCTGAATCAGATTTTTGCCCAAAGCAAGCAAAATATTTTGGGACATAAACTTCCAGTGGTGGTGTTTTTTTTTTTCTCCAGTTTTAGAATGAAAGTGTAAAAAAAAAAAAAAAAAGGTCAAGACTAATGGCTCAATTAGTTGTTTCAAAAGTCAGTATCCGGTAGTAGTAAAAGTATAACACCTACATTTATTGAACTTTAAATTTTTTTTTAAAAAAAGCAACCAGCAATTTGAAAGGAAAAAAAATAAAAAAAATAAATAAAAAAAAATAAAAATAAATCACTTTAAAAGATTTAGTTTATTTTATAAATGTATGGTTATAAATAAATATCAAGAGATTTCAATGTATGAATTATGGGAACATTTTAAATTGCAGAACTGTTTGGGGGAAGTTTATTTTTTTCCGTTCACCTTTCTAAAGAAAAGTTTTCCATAAGCTCTTCAAAATTTAAAATGAAGAACAGTTATTTTAGAAGTAAAAAAGATTTTGATCAGAATTTAGACAATTGAGAAAGCCAGCCCCCCAAAATGGCTTGAAATGTACAAGTGAAGAGCTGTGGAAAGGAGAGGCCGGGAGGCAGGGACAAGTACAATAGTTGTAGATCTTGTGCAAGACAGTTTCAGTTACCTCTACGTGAAGCAGAGTTACTTTTTATGTTTCTTTCCTAAGTCTAGGGAAGAAGTTTTTAATATTTCCAAACATTTAAAGGTAAACATTGAAAGCAAAAAAAGAAACAGTGATAAAAGCAATTTATGATTAAACACAACTTTAGCTGATGCCCAAAGTTAAGGTTTATGTTTGTCAAATTATTGGAATAAATAAAGATTTGAGGGCAGAGCAGGTCTTAAAGCAACAAGTCTAAAGTTATTATTATTATTATTATTATTATTATTTTTTTTTAAATGCTTTTTCTTTTTAAGCTGCAGTTATATAGATAGACAATGACATGCTGTTTAATTCTGTTAACATTCACATTGAAAAGACTACCACTTGGAATGGGAAGAAAAGATCACCACGTTACCTGTCATTATTTTATGGATGGTGACTCCTCGATCAAGCAGTTAGATACCTTAAGCAAGCGCTGATATCACATTTCCTGGGTCTTTGATTCTTTGAAGTCTCAGTAGTCGTCCAAATTGTAGAAATTTACTGGCTACAAAGCCAGGACTTGAAGTAGTTGTACAAAAATTTTTTTTTTTTTTTTTTTATAAAACAATTCCTGTTGGTGTACTACAAGTGTCAGAACATTAAAATTTGTACATTTTTCACTGAATATCAAAGTATACCAGGACAACTGCTAATATTGACGAGATATTAGCATCTATGAGAAGGTTTTGTGAGCACATACAAGCCTTAAGGATAGAAGCCCATTTTTTTTGGCTGATTGAGTGAGAGATTGATTTTTGATTGGTTAAGCTTAGGTCACCTGATTAGTTAAATTGATTTAGTAAACAAGTCAAAATTTGCTGCATGTTTTAAATTGCCTAAAAATGTATTTTTATTTTGTTTTTTTTTTTTGTTTTTTTTTTGTTGTTTGTGTTTCATCCTGAGAAATTTTAGCAGCATCTGAGTTTGATTTGCAACAAGTTTTGTCTACACTGGCTCTATCCTTAAGCTATTTAGAACTAGTTAGACAATTTGACTAAGTTTTAAAATGCATTGTATGTGCCCATTTTTTTCTTTTTTACATGTTTATGCCCTGGATAAATATTTAGACATTGAAAATAAACACAGTTAAGTAATTAAAGAAAAAAAAAAAGTTAAAATAAAATAAAAAAATTTTGCATTTTTCCCAACATATTTGTAATTTTTATTTTATTTTAATTTTTTTAAACGAGTAATTGAGTTGAACTCCAACAACATTCACTAATGTTATGGGATTATCAACTATTGTTATAGTTGATCAATTCACCTCCATTTGAAGTTGTAGAATCTAACCCGACTCGTTTAAGTGTTTAGTTATCCATTGGAAAAAGAAAAGTGACTTATGACACTAGTTTATTAACTTCACATTTTATTTTGGACAAATATTAATCTACATTTGGCAGCACAGAAGCATGAGGTGACAGAACATCACTAGAATCATTTTGTACTACATGGATACTGACAATGAAGAAAAGGTGGTCGATGTAGGTTTAGTTTAAAATTAAAATATTTAAAGCCTTGTTATGTCCTTGCCAGTTCTGTGTCACCCCCTTTAAAAAAAAAAAGGTGACTTTTAATGGATGAAAGGAGACCAAAATTCCATGAAAAAATGTCCCACTGATTTAGTGTTGGGGCTGATGGGAGTGTGAAATATGGTGCATGAACTCATGATTTTTTGTACCTCCTCCTCGTCCTCACTCACACGCTTGTTAGTCTTCTGTGGGCCACAACTGACTGAGGTCTGCATCAGTCGGTCAAACACATCCTGCAGAGCTAGATGGGAAAGACTGGACGATGACAGCGACGACGACCACTGTAGCAGGGAAGAAGTAGGGATAGATTGGGTTGACTCTTAGTAGCCACCACCACCCCTGCCACCATATGGATGGCTTCTATATTGTCCCTTGGCACCTCGAGTGGGGGGTGGAGCCTTCATTTGACCAACATTTGTGCCCCAACCATCACCTGAAAATTAAAGAAAGGTTGGCTAAAAACAAAGAGGAAACATAGATATATGCAAAAAAGTTAGCCGTTATGTGAAATATAATTTTCAAATGTTGACAAAAATAACCATCCAATGTTAATTTCTGAAAACAAAACTAATTCAAAGAATTGGACTTTATTACTTACCATAGCCTTCGTCATACTGCCCACCTGCTCCATGTCCATAGTCATAATACTGCGAATCCCTGAGAAAGAAATTTTTTTTTTTTTTAAAAAAAAGAGTGTGCATGGAATAAAAAAATGATTTGGTAATTACAGAAATTTATAAAGTATTGTTGTACCAGGCGCTGGAGACACAGGTAAATGTAACTGTGCACTATGTACCTGAAAATTACTGTTTGGTTACTAATGAGTGTACCAACACTATCGGCCAAGAAAAACTCAAGGCACCCAGTGAGTTTCAGGAGTACAAACCTGGGTACAATTCACTCTAACCAAGTAATGCAAGTAAATGAAAAAATTTTTTTTGACAGGTGGTGTCAAGTGGTGGCATGAGCATGCGAAGAAGTAATACTTAGAAATTCAAAGAAAACATGAGAGAAATGGGTCATTGGATAAACTTATCTTTACACTAGAAAACAAAATACGCTATCTCAGGTGACAAATTAAGGTATTAGTAACATTAAACCATTGCAGAAATACAACCAATAACAGTTGATGAGGAAATGAGTGCTGATGAAACTGTGTAAAGATCAAATTCCTCATGAATATTAAATCTGGAAATGTTATTAACCAGATTTTCAATGCATTTCAGTGGATGAAAGACAATTTTTGGATGGCTACTTAAACAATTCTTGATAAGATAATTATAAATAGATGAAATATAGAAGAATAAATGACACTTACACTTGTCCATAAGACTGATCCCCATAACCACCTTCATAGCCACCTTGGTCTCCATAGCCCTCATTATAACTTTGATCATATCCCTGGAAAAAAAGTTTAAATATTCAAAATAAGGCAAAGATTTTTTATTTTTGTGCGGCTATATCGATGACAGTTTGAGAGAAGATTCAAACCATTGAAGCAATTAGATTTTTATAGCTTGAATTCATGATAATGCTTTCAATTGTTCAGCTTATGTTTGCTTCATTAAATTTGAAATCACCGTGCACCCATCGGCTGTTAGTGAAGTTGCATGTCAACTCCTACCAATCGCTTCTTTTGTTAGCCAATTTGGCAGTAATCAGATTAATGAAAATCCAGGATTATCCAGATGAGGATAAGAGTCTAAAATAGAATGGAAAGAGAAGCCCATTCCTGTGAAAGGAAATCAATTGAGCAGCACAGATTTAATAATTATGGTTACCATGGGCCAAAATACTAACCCCTTCCCCACAGACATTTCACACCCACCCAGTTAGTAAACAAATGTCAAGTTTTTTTTTTTTATTGTTCAATACCCCTCCAACAAAATGATATGAAATTTAAAGCAATTTCAAGGTGATTTAATTAAAGCCAAACCGGTCAAATATTTGAATTTATGAACAAAAAATAAAGAGACACGAAACTCACATAATCATCATAGCTCTGCTCCATTGGTGGAGGTACTTGAGGAGCAGGAGCAGCCCTTCCACGGCCAGCAGCCATGCCTCCGCGTGGTGGTCCTCCTCTGGCTGGCGGAGTACCACGACCAGCAGGAGCTCCTCTGGCTGGAGGTGGGATTGCACCACCCCTAAAAGAAAAAGAACAATGCAAAGCATGAAAGTAATCTGTTGATGTAGATGGGAATCTTCCCAATTACAACCTCTTGAACACTTCTTACTACCCCGCCACACACAAAAAGAAGTCTTATTACCTGCCAGCAGGTCCTCCCCGTCCACCAGGATTTGTCAACAAACCACCTCTGGGTGCTCCGCGTGGAGTCTGTCCAGGAGCACCTCTCCCACGCCCTCTGCCACGACTGCCATCTCCACCATTGAGATACATCAATTCCTGTAACTGTTGTTGACGGATTTCGTCGTTGTAATCATTCTGAAATTTAAATAAATACAATGTAAAACTGGCATGAATATCGAGCAAGATGAAAATCTATATTTAGTTTAAGTACAAAATGGCATACGTACTGGAATTAAGTATTTCTGTAACTCAGTAAAAGCATGGGCCATTCTTTGATATGCATCAGAAGCTTCAGCATAAACCTCAACCAAGACATGCAGATCTTCATTCAAGTGAGCATACTTGCCACCTTCTTTTCTCAATTCATCTTCCTGAAAGAGAGAAAGATAAAAATTGAGAGAGTGAGAGAGAGAGAGAGAGAGAGAGAGAGAGAGAGAGAGAGAGAGAGAGAGAGAGAGAGAGAGAAATAGATTAAGTTCAAATAAAAGAATATCAAACAATCACTAGTCTTACCTTAGTTTTGTCTCGCATGGAGCCTTTACCAAGAATTGACATTTTTGTCATGGTTTCTTCTTGTAATCTTTTCAAAGAGTTTCCTTTTGGTCCCAATAACTTCCCTACGAAGTTGAACTGTAAGAAGAAAAACGAATTTTAGACTAATTCTTCAAGCTTAAATTAAAATATCTAAACGATACAAGTGTGTGTGTATATATATATATATATATATATCTATATCTATATATATATATATATATATATATCTATATAACAATAAGATACAAATCAGACAAACTATCAGATTTTGTTTTCTAGTAGAAAATTAGAATTTCAATTAGATCAATTTAATATTTTCCACATTTTGACAATTTCATGTAAGACTGATTATATATACACACCCAGATTGCCCAAATGAACAACAGAAACAAGAAATCTTTAAAAGATCATTAAAAAAAAAAAAAAAATCCTCAAAAACTACAAAAACCAATTTTACATATTGAGAACCAGACAACTGTCCTTGCAGGGTGGAGGAGAAAAAAAAAAAAAAAAAAAAAATCGCTTTTAAAGATGATTTAGAAGAAATTAATTTTACATATTTAAATACATAATGTTAAAACTTTTAGATAATATTTACCAAAGTTAAAGCAAACTCTCAGAAGTTTTATTTTTTATTTAATTTACATAAAGCTCCCTTAATTATGGTGCACATGTAAATGAATATTTAAAATATTTTTATTGGCTATTTATCAATTTTAAAAAAATTTAAGTTCTAAAATGCACATTATAGAATTAGTATTTAATGAGTTTTATTATTTGGGATCACATAAGTGATTTCTTAGTTATAATCCAGATTAAAAAAAAATTAAGAAAAAAAATGTATCACTACTCATACAGCAGGTAAATAATATCGCAATTCTCTTGAGTTATTTTATCTTGATGGTTTGTTGCTGCTTAAGTTTTCATTTCCATTAAGAAATGAAGAGGGAAGGGGGATTTTTTTTTTTTTTTACCTTGGGGAATTCTTTGACAGGGATCTTGATTTTGCATGAGTGTTTGTAGGGTTTTCCAGTGTGTATTTCAAAGCAGGGAATATTTTTTTCCTCTTTTTGTGAACCAGCAGGAGCATTTCCTGACTGTACTCTTTCAATTTCTGAAATTAAAATTAAAAAAAAAAAGGTAAAAAATTGTTTTAATTTACTAGTGACCAATTTAGGTTAAAAGCTGAAAAGGCATCTGTCAAATTAAAAAGCGTTTTTCTTTTAAATACTGTTTATGACAATAACTTTTTTTTTTTTTAAATGTCAAGCCATCAAGGCACGTCACGAAAAATAGTTGTTTTAAAAGCACAAAAAGCCATGATGCCAACTTTTCTAATTTTCAGAAGAGATTAGAAAAATAAAAAACTTAGCATCAGGACAAAATTAAGTTTATTTACTTGTAATAAAATTAAACCATGTCAATAGAACAATATTCCTATTGAGGAAATATTTTTATTTTATTGCTTCAGAAGAGCCTGTGTAAATTTATTCAAATTTGAACATTTACTTCCATAATTAAAGAATTTAACGCTTTCCCCTTTTATGCCTAGTCAAAAACAGAACGGTTACAAAACATTTGATGACGAGAAAAAAAATTAGTTAACTAATAAACTACACCAACAGGTATTTAATTTATGAGAGAGGAAGAAAACGTTTTTGAAAGGAGACTCATTTTGAACAGAATGAACTAGAGATTTTAGTTAAAAGGTAAGAGGTCAAACATTTAATCCTACCCCCCCCTTTCATTTAACCTTTAATGCAATAGGAAAAGTCAAAGTAACATCTTAAAGTTAAGCAGCCAGTGTATCCTGGTGCTACAGAAAGAACGGCAAGTTTTCTCAAGAATGGCATTACACTTCCTGATTCTCCTACTCACCATTCTTCACCACCCCCATCTCTGTACCACTCCTGGGAAAGAAGCAGATTCTATAAGTCAGGAAATGCCTTTCTCTAAGGTAACAAATCAACCAAGAATTTCGAACGTGCAATACAATGTTAATACGCTAATCAGGAGACAAGAGAGAAAAGAAAAAGACACGGAAATTATGAATTTTTTTTTTTTATTGTTTTTCTTTCTTTCCCTAAAAAAACAAACAAACAAACAAACAAACTACCCATTTTTGGTTCCAGTCCAACTGCAAATTTTATCCGTGTAGAATACTTAAAGCTTACGACCGTTTTTGGTTAAATCTCTTTTAAACTTGAAATATGAATTGAAAGTTTAAAAAATGTTTAATTTTGACAAACTAAAAAAATGTTCAAGTAGAAAACATGACAACCCCCACCCAAGAAACTAAAAGTAAGTGACAATTACTGAATTGATACGTTAGAATAAAAACACTGAACACAACGCAAAGAAAAAAAAAATCAATTTCATGAAGAAAGTCTTCCTCGTATGCAGAGGATAGCGTCAAATTATTTAATAGCTTCAAATAGTCGTGAAAAAAAAAAAAAAAAAAAATCTTTTTTTTTTTTTAAATAGTTACCAGCAATCATTAAATTAGATTACTTTTAATTTTTAAAGCCACTTGGAAAAAGAAAGAAAAAAAAACGCATGCACCGCTCAATTACTTTCAACAAGTTTATGTTTACTAACAGTAACAAGTATCAAGTGCAAAGCACTCAAATTTACGTAAAGATAAAATATTTTGCAAAAACGTTTCAAGATCAAATTTTCTCGTTTTAATGAGAAGTTTTCATCACTGATCAATTTAGGAAAGAAAATAAAAAAAAAAATACTTACTCATATTGCATCGAAGTTAAGTTAAAATTCAACTACACTCAAATAAAAGAAAAAGTAAACTCCTAAGGTAAATAGAAAGCAAGGTAGAAATTATTGCCTCAAGTTTATGGATTTGAAAAATTCTCTGCTCAAACCAGAGTTTCCAAAATTTGTATCACTTAAATGCGTCCGTAGAAGTATTGAGCAAGACCCACGCGCACTGCACCGAAGAATGTAAAGCAGGAAATAAATAATTTGTTAAACGAAGACGACGATCATTATCACTCCACCTTTAACGGTACTTTTCAAATTTTAGGTAAAACAGAGTTTTAGCGAGAAGCCAGGTTTCCTTGTCGTCGATGGATTAAGTGTTGTTAATAAGAGAAGTAGTAGCTGTAGTAGTGGCGATGATAGTGGCTGTAGACTACCTTAACAAAGCAGCCTACTTTGAAAAGGGGAAATGTGCAAGAGCGACGGCGACGAGGAGCACAACTGACGATCATTTCACAATGTTGAGCCAGAAAAAACGAGAAGCGGTGGTAGTAGCAGTAGCAGCAGCAGGACGACGACGACCACGACGAGGTGTAGAGGAAATCGATACAGTTTAGCAGCATGTCACATTCTTGAAATTTCCTGGTCCTCCTTCTTGGCAGACAAGGTGCTGCCAAGAGTTAGAAGAGGCGGTAAGGGAAGGCAGTGGTCGCCATCGTTGTTGTTGTAGTTATTATTTTCATTATTAACAGGAAAAAATTAAAAAAAAAAAAGCAAGATAGTTCCGGAGTCGTAGCATCTTCCGTTAAATCCACCTTTCCTTTAGGCTTTCTTACACCTTGAAAAATCTATACATTAAATCTAAGACATTTTTTTTTTTAATTTCTTAAACATTTTTTTCTCGACACTTAAAAATAAACCGAATATAATTAAAAAATATAAAATATCCGAAATTTAATTAAACAGCTGTGATGGTGCAATGACAGAAAACATATAGACAACAGCATGCTTTTAGAGATCCAAAAAGACGAAAAGAAAGGAATGCCGGGGTTAGAGGAAAAGATGTACAACTAGATTAGATAAATATCTTTCATCTCACACACACGTACACATACCAAGCGACTAAAGCAAACGATAGATGGATTTATATCCCAAGACTCTCTTCCTCACCGTCGCTACATACAAAAAGGCCGCCATTTTAGAAATTATTAACTAGACGACGACGCATGTGTTCGTTACAATAAATACATAACACGTAGCACTCCGACAACAGACGAACTCGTCAGACTACATTATTGAAGGTTTACTTTATTAAAAGAGAAAAACATGAACTCTAAATCCACCATCAAAATGTTCCGTATATACAGATTAAACATTTCGGTCTAATAAATTCAATATATCCCGTTTACCATGTGCACTAACATTTTTCTTTGTTGGGAAAGAGATTAAGTCCCCGTCATGTTCACGATTGTCACTAGAAGTGAATATCACACAGATCACCACAAATCAATGAAAGTGATACTAATTCGACTGTTTTTATGATTTAACAAACAGTGCAGGTGATAGAGAAAAGGTGAATATAGATAATTATGCAAAAAGAAGATGGAGACTGGGTCACGTTGATCTCCATTCTCTTTACACAATCAGGAGACAGCATGACTTACAATACACACACACACACATATATATATATATATATAGACATGTGTGGATAGGGACATTGCTGAATAAGAGAAATATACCTTTTCTTGTCTTTTAGCTCACATAAATTACACACTAATAAAGTTGGATAATTGACGCTAATTTATAAATACAAGTCTGTAATCTAAAGGTTTTACTTACATCGGTATCGGTTAATTACAAATGACTAACTCAAAAGTCAGACGCAAGCAGCCGGTGAACATGGCCGACAGTAGACAGCACATCTTCCTACTAACTGCTACTACACTAGCCATAGCCAAGCAGGCGATGATGGCAGTCGTCTACGGCGTTTCGAGAACTAGAAAATAATTAAGTAGCTACTTACCTTCTGATATTAGTCGAGCAGCATGAGAGGATGGGGCTAAAGATGAAACTTCTCCTTGAAGTTCATCTAGATATGTATTATTTTGCATAGGTTGCTGAGGATCTTCTTCAGCCATCATCATACCTTCCACGACAGAACTAGTTAAAAAGGCTTAGACACAATGCTCACCCAGCGCTTTGTGTCAGTGCTATTTATACATCCGGTTCACACCAATCAAATCACGACGCGATGTTATTGAATCCACGATATAGATTAGAATTACACCAACAATTAATACAGATACTGCAATAAAGATTATATAATTATTTACAACAACATCTTTACTTTAGATTCTGCATTTAATTTCTGCATGCACTTTAGGATTTTTAATGGTGAATGAATACATTGAATATTTCCCGCCATTTCTACAGCGCGGTTTTCCTTGCATATTTAGTACGAATAGGGACCCCGTGGTATGGAAAAGGTTTGAATGCAGTTCGCCATGTTCAATAAGTATGTACGATTAAAATAAAAAATAAAAATAAAAACAAAATGAAGAAATAGGTATATATCAAATGAAAAATGGCACAAAATATATAAAGTATTTATTCTATTAGCTGCGACCATCCTTTCAGTGTATGTGCGAAAATCATTTTCTGCCTCTTTTAATTAGGCATTTTATAGAAGAGTGATACTTTTTTTAGATTCTAAAAATTGAAAAAAAATATTGCTATTAATATTACATTTTAAAGTCAATGACAATAAGTATTTTTCCCCCTATTCTTTTCATCTCTTTTCTTATGTCATTTTTACAGTAACAACAACTAATTTTCATTTTCTATGTGATGTACCATTATCTGTTCAGATATTATCTATATTTCCTTCAGACACTTCTTTTTCCCAGATTCTATTTTCTATATACAATAAGAAAAATTAAGTTAAATATTATTATTAAAGAAATCTCATATGGAAATACTGAATAAGGATAAAACTTTCGTAAATTTTATTAAAATATAAATTAAATAACATTCAATATACTTAAATTTTACATTTATGAAATAGTTTCTGAAATTAAAACTATTTTTCCATATTGTAGCATAATAGATTTTTATCCAATCAAATTAAGTAGAACTATTTTTTTAATTTGATAGACTAAGACAAAATATTATATTATAAAATAGATATTCAATAGATATCTTGCTTTTATTGGTCTCTTATTCAATAGTGTGTTAATTGAATCAATTAAAGGTGTTAGGAAAGCACTTTGCATTCTTAACATACAAAAGCTAATTAATTTAATAAAGTTCAAATTAAAATACAATCTAATTACTCTTAGTTGTAAGCTTTTTAATTTAAGTTTATCTGTTTCTTTTTAGAAACTGCAAAATTTATTCTTGTTACTTGATTAAAAAATGTCATATTTCTATTTTTTGGAAAAATTCTTCAGATACCTAAAAAGTCAGATAGCTTCAGAGCTCAATAAAAATAAAAAGAATTAAATGTCAAAAGAAATGGAAAAGTTGATGAAATTTAATTCACATAGATAATTATCATCTTAAAAGCATATATAATTGACAACCTACAAGGTAACATAAGTTTTTAGCTGAATTTAATTCTTGCTTTTACCTGTAAATGTAATGACAACATCTTAAAGAACTTGTTTTTTAGTGTTTATGGAAAAGAAAGATTTTATGAATCAAAATTTAACTTTCAGAGAATTATGGGGAATTGATATTATTTCTATCCTGATATTATTGATTTTAGTATAAGCTAAAAAGTCAGTACCAACAATAAAACAAATCAAATAAATTGTAATCCTCCTTGATAGCAGCAGCAGCAGTGGCAGTAAATGTTTCAAGACGGCTGACCCCATATTGGGATGGGAACTTGCCAGAAATTTTAAGGTTTTCATTTTGTGTACATCCTGTAAAATAACCTATTTGACACAGTTGGGGGTCTTATTTTCATTTTAAATTTCAGTGGCTGCATTTTATATTCAACTATGCATAAAAGAAACACTTTGTTCAATTGTTTTTTTTGTGATTTACATGCAAAATAAGGTAATATGCACCCAAAATACCTTTACACTTCTTTGCTTGTCTTATTTTTTTAAACATTTTTAGAGTAAAATTTATGTTCTTCCTCTCTTATTTTTTTCTTTTTACTAAGGGGATAAGATAAAATAAAACTGCTGTTGACAAACATGATAATCTAGTAAGTTTTCTTATAAACTTTATTATTTTTACTTTTTCTCAAATATATAGATTTACTTTTTATGGAATAATTTAATAGTTAGGTTAAGAAATATATATATATGCATTTGTTCATTGAATGTAAATTTCATGGAATGATAAGATTTAGTTTCAGACTAATTTTCTTTATGACAATGTCTTTAAAAAAATAAGGTCATTGTTTTGAAATAAAAATATTTACAGTCAAAATATTTTCCGTAAGTTATTAGAATTAAACTAATCTATAATTAATGTAATCAACATAACACTACTTAAAGCCACCAAGTTAGGAAAATAATTATATGTATATGTATATGCATGTATGTATGTGTGTGTGTATGTATGTGTGTGTCTATTTTAAGTATGACTATACATTGATAAGTAATGCTATTGTGTAAACATAAGGGAGATAACTTATCTGATTATTACATTAATCTGAGCAACCCAACTTCAGTTACTTAAATTCTGAATTCAAATCAGGATATTAAACTTTTAAAATTTTGCTTGTGCAACTCTATTTCAGAAGTTTATAAATCACATATCTGTTTCCTTCACGTTTACTCACATATACACTCGTACTTCAAGATTCATAAAAATATATGCAATATTTTCTAACCCAAAACATTATTCCAATGAAAAGTAGATTTTATTTTCAAATGAAATTGAATTTGCTGTGATTATCCATTTTTTTGAAAAAAGATATATTCTATTTTGTGCTTTAAATAAAAAGTTGTTTTTGAATAATAATCATGCTCACATGCTGATGTCTCATATTAAAAAAAGTAATTACAACAGAAAGAAAAAACATACATTATGATGTATTTCATGATGAATATGTTGACAAATCCAAATGAATGGTCTTATAGATTTGGCATTTGCTTAACTTTGTCATACTTATTTTGTCATAAAGCAATACATATTTTTATAACTCATGTCTAATAAAATTAAATCAATCAAGATATTAAGAATAAACTTCATTCTTAAAATTTATTTGCTTTTAAAAATTGGTTTTAGGACATGAATAAACTACAATTTTATCGGAGTTTTGGTTTCTTTTTTTGCTTTTAGGGCATTAATAAAATATAATTGTATGGTGGTCTTGTTTTCTTTTTGCTTTTGAGGACATGAATGAAATATAATTTTACAGGGTTTTTGTTTTCTTTTGGATTTGAAATAATTATAAAAATCTAAGAAAAACTATTTTATACATGAACATTTAAATAAATCAAAAAATTATACTTGATGAACAGAAATTTATATTGAAATAACAAAAAAACTTAAAAAATACTGTCTTTGTGGAAGATAAAATAAACTTTTTTTAGTAAAACTTATAATCTCTAGGTAGCATAGTCAAAATAATTGTAACTTCAAAAGTTAAGTAACATGATTTGATGCAGTTTTAAAAAAAGTAAACTAGATAACTTATTGATTTTTGTTTAAATGAGTGATTATAGAAAAAGCTACTCTTTGGGAAAATATTCTGTTAAGAAGAAACCTGATGCCAATGAAAAATAAAACCATTAATATAAAAAAACGTTAATAATTTACATTTTTAAAAATTAATTTCAAATCACCATTGTTATGTAAATGAATCTAAATTCATAATGTCTGAAAAATCTAGAATCTGACGATACATAAGATATTGTGTTGATTATTCCATTCTTTAGCAAGAAAGGAAGATTACTCATTATATTATTAAATATTCAGAAAGGCATTGTAAATTATGTAGTAGATTACAAAAAAAAAAGTCTTTTGTCAATGTAATCCAATTAGATATTTTTTAGAATTAAAATGATGATTTTTTTTTGTTGGTATTTACTAAGTTTTGCTTAGTCTTGCTCATGTGTGGTGCACCCAGTGAAGATCAAATTTACAACAGTAATACTCTATAAAATTAGCTTGTGAAACACCACTCAATCGTAAAGTGAGTTCACTAGTATTTATAATGATTAGTAAGCACACAGCTGTAATTATGGATCACTCAGTGAAGACCAAATTCATTACATTCATAGTGACTCATCTTGCAAGCCACTACTCCATAGAAAGGTATCCTGAAAATGTTTTTTTTGTTATTATTCTATTCTTTATTAAAATAATTTTTATTTTGGAGTTTGAAATCAAAATGCCATTGGATATTAAAATAGATTATAGTTTGATTGGAACACTTGCAGATAGATGATGGCTAAGAGGAAGAAATGGACTGACTATGTATTATAACTATTACTGAAAAGAGAAGCAAAATGTATGTTGTATAGAAAGTGCACACAATGGCACACAGTGACCTGAGCTTTATAAACAGTGCTAAGTTGGGTCAGAGCCAGGCTGTGATGCTTTCAAGCTCTTCACAGGAATCCCAATTTTCTCATACCAAGTTATTTCTATTATTTATGCATGTCAGGGAAGATCTTTCGACATAAGGAATTTAAGGCAGGTAGGGAGTTGCAGAGAGGCCTAGAATTGCTTTTGTTCCCCCCTTGTCACTTAGGATTGCAATTGGTGAAAAATTTGAAGAAATTAAGCATAATTAAAATTCATAAATTTGCAAGAGTGATTATTCTAAGAATTTGACCATTAATGACCCATTGTATCCAGTAGTGACCAATAACAAAGTGTACTGCTTCTCTGCCCCAAAGTTAATTACAAAGTCTATTTTCCAATTGGATATTGGTAGAAAAAATAGTTGGCCAATCTCCTATCCTTTCAATCAAAAAGTGAGAAACATTTTGCCAATAGAAACAGTAAAGATAAAAGATTACAGTGTAAACAAAATTGCAAATGAGTATTTGTTGGAGTTTATTCTTTCTGGAAGAAAATGAAGTTATTGTATTTGTTTGGAAAATTTAGAGGTAGCCATTTATCTATAAGGGTCACACTGTTGGCTAACAGTCGTGAAAACAATATGTTCTATTTTTATAACAGGTCATTGCAGATTTTACAAATACCAGGTTAATTACTTGATAAGAAAGCTCTTGGCTCTAGTTTAATCTTGTTTACAGAAAAGAAGCCAGTAACTTCTGGCAGATCAGATTTGAAATGTATTGAAAAGCCATAATCTAATAAAGTTCTGAAATCAGATGTAGCACATCATATATAATGAGAAAAGAATATATAATATCCTTTTCAGAATAAAGTTAAAATAAATAGATACCGACAAAAAAAATTGAAAAGAATGTTGGATAAAGAGGGTAGGACATAAACAATATAAGTAGACCAAGTGTGTAAATTGTTGACATAAAGTGCTCAAGCTTAGCAGAACTAGAGAAACAAAGAAGAACTTTAAAATACTTAGCTTACATGCTAGTCTTTGTTATACATATATAATGACTTTTTTTTGAGAAGACTGATTCAACTTTTGTGAATTATCATACCAAAGCTTTGACAATCAAATCTGGAAATTGTTTCAACTAAGAAAGTGACAATGTATGTGTGTGTGTGTGTGAGTATATGAAATAAAAAATGAAATATATATATATATATATATATATATATATATATATGTACTTTTACAAACTTTGGAGGCAGGTTCCTCACATCTAAACAAGTTAAAATGTCCAAAAGACTATCGTTATATATCAACACTGCAAATGTTCAAAATGTCCTTTGCTTACTTCTATACATGAATGCACTCATTGGATCATTGACTGGCTAAACCTTTGAAATACTTACACATGACATGTTGATGAGACATCTGTGTATTATTAATGCCTGCTGCATAAACCAATTGTTTGAGGTGGTCTCACAGATAAAAATCCAAAGATTTGAGATCAGGCCTTGAAACTGGTCCTCTTCTACCTGTCCATTTTTTATGGTAGGTATCATTCAGTTCATCACAATGTAACTAAAATTTGCTGGATCCCCATCATGCATGAATTACATGAATTTTCATATTAGTAGGAGTACATCCTCTAGCAGGTCTAAAAGTGTGTTTGAAATAAAATCCCTGTAGACAGCTTCTATCATACATGCTGGGAAAATATATGGACCTACCAGTCACCTAGAATTCCATACAATTCTGTTTATATATATATATATATATATATATATATATATATATATATATATATGTGTGTGTGTGTGTGTGTGTGTGTATTTGGGCAAAATCTTTCTTTTCAGAAAAAATAAGAATTGTCCAAAGGTCTTGTATTTTTGAGTGCTTTTGGCTATACTTTTAGACATTATCAAGAATTAATTTTGTCTAACTTGTAAATAAATATGTGTAAAGTTTATGTATATAGTGTCATGTGTATATTAATTTCAGTGCAGGGTAAGCACATTGTTATCATGTTTATAAGTGTTTAGTGTTATTAAGTATAGGAATTCTCTTTTTTATTGGTAATGACTCCATTATTTTAAATCTTCTTTTGCATGAGGATAATGTTATTATGTATTTCAGTGTTGTTCTGTATCTATTTATTTTAACTTTATTCTGAAAAGGATATAATATATCCTTTTCTCATTATATATGATCTGCTATGTCTGATTTCAGAACTTTATTAGATTATGGCTTTTCAATACATTTCAAATCTGATCTGCCAGAAGTTACTGGCTTCTTTTCTGTAAACAAGATTAAACTAGAGCCAAGAGCTTTCTTATCAAGTAATTAACCTGGTATTTGTAAAATCTGCAATGACCTGTTATAAAAATAGAACATATTGTTTTCACGACTGTTAGCCAACAGTGTGACCCTTATAGATAAATGGCTGCCTCTAAATTTTCCAAACAAATACAATAACTTCATTTTCTTCCAGAAAGAATAAACTCCAACAAATACTCATACTTATTGCCATACTTATTCAAACTGACACAACTGACACTTCCATTCCCCATGCCAATACGATCACATTGCAACAGTTTTAATGTTACAATATTCTTTGGTCTACATCTAAAAATCTTTTAAGTTATAATAACATCCCCCTCTACTAATTCACCTAATATGGTGGTATTTTTTATTTTTTTATTTACATTTCCTTATCAATATATATATATATATATATATATATATATATATATATATGGCTTCATAACTGAACCATATACTACCTGATGATGGTGCACTGAGCACCAAAACTTTATACCTTTTGAGCTGCAGTATGCTATTATTATAACAATGATAATAACTATATATCTATATATCTACATATCTTATTGTTATTACAATAATAATAACTATATATCTATAAATGTTCTACATCTGTATTGAGCACTTTATAAAAAGTAAATAATTAACTGTGGAATATGCCAACAGACGACAATTCAGGAGCAATGTTGAGTTGTGGGAAGCAATTCTTGACATATCTCACAGCATTACAACAGATGACATCCAACATTTAACAAATTCTATGGATCGTCGACTTCTTCAGGTAATTTCAAAACTGGGAAAGCACATTCCCTATTAATTTGTTTAAAACTCTGCCTTTGTTTGTATCTTATTATTTGTTTGATTATCTTATTTATTAGCTTCTTTTGATCATAAACGTTCATGTGCAACATTAATAAACATTTTGTTTGCTCAATTCTGGGAACTTTACTAAACCTTTCTAATAATTTGGCACGCTCAAATCACGATGCTGATAACAAATATGACGCCAGTTTGTTTACGTTCCTCAGATCAGTATGACCATTTCAGTGATTGCGCAGGTCAGTGTTGCCAACATTGTGTGAAAATTTTGTGTTAATTGATTAGGCGGTTTTTGAAATATTAGAAAAAAGTTATCTCGATAATAATTTGGCATGCAGTGTCTTAGAATACTCATGAAAATTTAATCATTTTCTTATTTGAATTTACTGATGAAACATAATTCTTAATTTAATGATTAATAAGCCCTTTCTAATTCCATGACTATAAAATATTTCTGGAAATTCCCCTATTGCATTAGTAAATACTTGACCTTAACAACTTTAACAAAATATTGCAATAACAATCATATATATGAATGTGAATTTAGATAATAATGGCACAGGTAAAGATGCCACAAGTAGAAAAATAGGAAATAAAATTTTCATCTGATATTAGTTTCTCTTTTATATCCATATATCGTTGGAAGTATATCTTCTGTTTTCCTTTATTACTTAATATGACTTCCATGATGGGGTTGAGGCAGAACCACTGAGATAAAGGGTGTGTACTTGACAATTCCTGGACAACTGAACCAGTAGCAAATAAACAGACAACTGTCCACTGATTAGAAATTTAACTTTAAATAGCTTAAAATTAAACAGCTAGTGGTGTTTAATTTTAAGCTGTTTAAAGATTGTGTTTTTCACTTGTGCCATTTTTTCCTATTAAAAAAATAAGAAAAAATGGCACAAAAAACACACTCTTTAAACAGCTTGTGCCATTATTACTGTTCACCCTATGAATGCATATCATGACTCAAAGAAGAAGGTGAAAATGAAAAGATTTGAAATTGAAAGTTTTTCCATTTCATTGAAGCAGACATTAAATGCATAAGAGTGTTATCCACTTCCTCTTTCTTTCTTTCTTTTTTGTTCATACTTTTTTTTTTTCACTAAAAACATCCAGCTCCTTGATAAATTTTTTTCATTAGTCCCACCTCCTTGCAATCAAAATGAAAAAGGGCCATTATATGCCTGATATAATGGTAATATTAGCTGTTTTCTTATTAGAAAACATTTGCCATTCATTGTCTGAACAACCAGTGCTGGCATCAGCTGAAATTTATAAAATCTTTCTTTTAAAACAATTTTTCAGGAAAATAAGTTTCTTAAGTCTAGTATCTGTTATTGCTCTTTCCTGTAGTGATGAAGGGCTTCCTTCAGTATTTTCCAACTTGTGCTTGTTTAGCAAATGCAAGATTTATATGTGTTGATATAAGTTAACACTACAAAGTCAAGATTGGCTAAGAAAATCAGCCATTATTATTTTTGATTTTGTGAAAATTCTAATATTGCTTCAGTATTTGTTACATATAAATTGGCTAAATAAAAATATGTTGTGTGTTGTGTATCTGTATCTTATTGTGTTTCAAGTAAATAACACTTGTATTTCCTTCTTTGGTTTTTTGTCCATTCACTGTAAAATTGAAGGTTCTTTTGTTTTTGTACAATGAATGTTGGAACAAAATGTCACCTTCTCCTTTTCACTATAAATGATCAACATACAGAACCAAGCCCAAGAAAATAATTACCTTTCATATTGGCCTTCAGTCCATTCAAGTCAGACATCAACAACCTTTAACTTTTAGGATCATGTTCTATCCAAAGTTCTTCAGGTTTTCATGGCTAATACTTATCTCCATTCTACTTAAATTTCATAGTTTTTCTTTTGTTTTTTTGTTTTTTTTTTGTATTTTAAACTTCTAGTGACATGCTTACTTGGTGTTGTCCCATCTTTGACACTTATCAATATTAATCCCATTCAAAATTATTTACAGAAATTTCGTACCATCTTTAATAACATTCAGAAATAGATGCTCTGATAAAAAGTATTTTCATCTTACAAGAAAGTTTAAAGTTATAATCAAGTCAAAATTTCTTTAGAATTATTGTTGTTGATATAAATTAAATTTAATAATTAACTTATCAACAATCTAAATCTAACAAGATTATTTAGGATTTAGAAATATTCCTTGTAAAAATATTGGTCTAAGGAGTATTCATCTAAAGAATATTGGTCTGAGAGAAACCTGTCTAATTTGTTTAAGAATACTTGTGTAAAGACTTCAGTTTATGGAATACCTGTCTAAGGCCCATTGGTCTATAATAATATTTTTTAATAAATCATCACATTATTTATGTATAAAAATACTCAATTTTAATGATATATTACAGAATAATATTTAAGACACTTATAGCAACATTAATGACTGATGATACATGGTTTATAAGCACCTAGTAATATTCATTGTTTGTATACAACCCATATTAGATCATTATATTCTTTAGATAAGTGTTCCTTAGACCAATATTCCTTAGACCAATATTCCTTAGACCAATATTCCTTAGACCAATATTCCTTAGACCAATATTCCTTAGACCAATATTCCTTAGACCAATATTCCTTAGACCAATATTCCTTAGACCAATATTCCTTAGACCAATATTCCTTAGATGCATGTTCTGGATCCCAGTTATTTAAGAACATGACCTGAGTTCTGATGTTAGCATTTTGGTTTTGTAGTATCTTGTATATGTTATGGCTCTCCACAACTTCTTATCCCTTTTAGCTCTTAACAATGTATGTCATTTATGCCATCCAATTATGCAACTTTGCCAGGTAGGTTACTTATTGTTTCCTTCTTTCCTTCTTACCTTAAATACCTGTAAGTGTAAAATAAAATTTTCCAATCCTCTTTTTCTCATTATGTACTCAAGAAGTTTCAACCAGCTTTTTCTGATTCTAAGTCTAAGTGACGTTTACTATTCAACTTGATACCCAAAATAAAATTATACAACACATGATATAGATAATTCCCACAATAGACATTTTAAAGAATTTAGATAGAACTAATATTACAACTGGTATAATACTCTCTCGCAATTGCAGCTCCATCAATATTTGTCCCATGGAAGGTAAATGTAAGTCTACCTAAGTGATCTACCAAGTCAACATCTTTGCCAAAAATAACAAAAATAATTATCAAGTTTACATGGGAATTTTAGTGGGAGAATTTAAACAATGTTACTAGTCCCATAAACACTTCTCCTCCCCTCTCCCACCAAATTTAAAATTCCAAACTTCTCTTTCCCAAAGATTTTGTGAAATGAAAGAGGAGGGATTTTACCCAAAAGTGATTTGGAGTTTAATAGGTTTGGCCTACACCCACAATAACCTTTATGATAGATGCAATCTTTGTTTAGTTGAAAAAATTAAGATATCCTAAGCAAAATTTACTTTTGAACTTAACAAAATAATTTATAAGTAAATGCAGACATAAATTTAAGTTTAGGTACAAACTTCATAATAATAAAATTAAAATTAAAATTTTTAAAAATAGTTCTTTTCTGTTTACTAGCCATATAATTAAATTATATATAATAACTTCTTTTTCTTAAATCTATATTCCTTCTAGTTTTACTGTTTTATTTTTCATTTATGTTTAATCAGTTTGTTTTGGTATTAATGCCATCATAGATTTAAATTTAACTTCCTAATAATCTAATATTAAAATTCTTTAAAATAATTGTTTCATTTCTTCTTATTAGCTGTATAATTAACTTATATTTTATGTAATAACTCCCCTTTCTTAAATCTATATTCCTTTTAGTTCTGTCGTTTTCATTTTTAACTTATGTTTAACCAGTTTATTCATGGCCCTTTAACAGTGGCCTTATAAAGCCGTAATTTTGTCTAACCTATTTCTTCTTTATTTTTAATCTGTTTTATTGTGTCTCTTTTCATTTCTGTCATCCACATGGCAGATCTAACAGGTTCTGATAGCAATGATCTGCTTCTTTTTTCTTTTTCCTTACTCTTATGGTGGATGTGCGTTGTGGTCCAGTAGATATCGGCTCGGAACAAGAAATCGAGGAGCCGAGTTTGAATTCCAGTTGAATTCATTGCATTCACTTATGCGCAAATACCCTTGGGAAAGGTATTAATTCATCTCTTCCCTCCAGTTAACAGGACAGATTGGGTTCAATAGCCTTGGCCGGCAACCAGTCTATCGCAGAAAGCAATGGCAACCTACTGCGGGATAATCTTCTGCCCAGTCAGTCATGTCTCTTTTGAGACATGATCGCCAAAGCGTGTTTCATGTATGGCACTTAACTGACTGACTGACTCTTACTTCCGTTTTTAACACTCACACAAACAAATTTATTTTCCCATAATGTTTTGATCTTGCTAAATTTACCCATCAAAATGCTCTTCTGATTTAAGAAAATTTGAATATATATATATATATATATATATATATATATATATATATATATATATATCCTCTGTACAAATAATGATTGTTAATGTGGGGAGCTTTCTGGCATTCATTTGATATTGCCATAAATTATTTTTTGCAATAATTTCTAATAGTTGCTAATGTGCTTTACTTAAGATGAGATGTATTTAAATTTGTCATGAACTAAAGTCTTTAAGAAAAATAAATTCAAATAATTTTATGTTATTAATCTCTTAAGAAAAATATGGTAGATGAGAATAAATAAAAAATACTTTTGCTTCCTGATGAGTTGATTTAAAAATCTGTAAATCTCCAAGCAGAGATAAGTAAACATTTATTTACTACTATTACTTTGGTGTCATACACTGATGCTGTCAATTAAAATTCTGTTCTTGAGGGGAAGTTTCAATAAGACTCCACGTAACTTTTTGGATAGTCATTTTGGAGAGTTCTTACAGAGTACAAGACGGCACTTTTCTGGAAGTCTACAATCTTGCTTTCAGTTTCAATTTTTACTAAGCAATCTTTCAAACGTCTAGTTTCAAGTATATCCATTACTACAAAAATTACTTCAAAAATCATATTCCATAGTTTCTTCAACCCTCAAGCCAGATACTGGTATTATTATTATTCATAGTAACAACAAAAATAATGATGATGATAATGATGCTCTTTCTCTTGAATCTGAGCAGTGTAATTACAAAGACTTGCATACATTATGCCCAACACCCAAATCTATGATACGCCCACCCCCTACATTTTAATTTTCATAAGATAGTATTCATATAAAATATAAATTTTATTATAACCTAATTAGTTACAATAATAGTTCATAGGCAATATAGGTGAATAATTCAACTAGAAAAATTAAAAATAAATAGAATGTATTTAAATACCAATTATAGACATGTAATAATAGATCATTCCATCTTAAATAAATTAACAATGTTTTGTGGCAGCTTTTTACATCAACTTGAGATTTTTCTTGTTAATACATTCAACATTATGGATAAAAAATAATGAATTTTTGCAGTGTTTTTTTTTTTAAACTTAGCATGAACAAAACTAATTCACTGATTTGGATAAAAAAAACTTAATGATGTCAAAATGCACAAACATTTTTCCTCCTTTAATAGTCAATTGTTTTTGGTCTAATTTGTAACATATAAATGTAGGTAGAAAAAAGCAAATGTCGATAAGATAGTGAGGGTCACAAAGCACTACTAGGGACCCCCAGTTAGGCTCCCCTAACTTGAAGGAATCTAAAGGAGTACACACTGGCTCTGTACTGACGATATTGACTCATACAGAATCAGAAAATCTAAAGTAAAAATGTCTATGACCAGAAATGGAACTTGTCTTAATAATGTCTGGTCCTAGTGTCATCTGATGTTGCCAGTAAAATTGTTGTTAATTTTGTTGCAGTCTATGAAATTATATATCAGTGATTACAAATAAAAGCAACATTAAGCATACAAAACAAACAATCTAACATCAATCAAATTTTGTAAAAACTATATTCACAAAGGAAATACATGACAACAGAAAGACATGATAGTGTGAAGATGTAATATGAAAAAAATATAAAACTGACATAGAACAAAACAAAAAACTCTCTGATAATGTCTTACAAAAGCTGACAGATACAGACATTGGACTATACATATTTAAATTTCCACTTGAAATCAGAAAATGGCACAAAATATACAAAAAAGTTTCCATCTGAATTTCTGGGATGGGGAGTTATTGTTATTTACATCTGAACTATTGTCCTTGTCTTTGTTGTTATCATCACAACATTTTGGCCATTGTGCTCTCTGGCCATCATCAGATTGATCTGGGTACCCTACAGGGAATTCTGAACTGAACCCTTTATTTAATTTATACACTGCTTTTGTTCCACTGCCCATGTCTAGGGATATCTCATCTAATTCTTATTTTTAGCTCTACTCAGTTATTGCTCACCTGTTTCCACTGAATCCAAGTGCACTGCCTGGCCCAGAGATTGAACTCACAGTTACTATACCAAATTTACAGACCAACGCCCTAATTCATTAGACTATTCCCCTGTAGGAAAATTATCTGTGTTAAACTTGGTCTCTTAAACCTAACCCGCCTACTGATTAGTGCTGCTGATGCTGCCTGTCGTGTTTGGCTGCTGATGTTGAAGACTTACTGTCAATTATCTTTCTTTATTAGTGGCTCCCATATTGCATTTATTTCTGTGCTACAAAGGAGGTCCGCATATGTGCTGATTCTTTCAGATGTCTAACTCTCCAATGTTCTTCTTTGTTCTGTATTTTCACTTTGTTCTACAGAAGCTGATTGACCTTTTTCCCTCCATACATGATCAGACATGCTCAATTTCATTGTCTCACCCCATCAATGTTCCTCCAGCCTTACTTTTAGGTAGCAGCTTATCTCACCTTTATATTCTTTGCCACAACTGTAAGGAATTAACTACACACAGTTCTTGGCCATGTTCTTTTCTATATTAGGCTTGACTTGGCAGAGATTTATCTGTAGAGTGGAACTGCTTTTGAAGATTGTCTTAATATTGTGTGGACCATAGATTTTCCAAATTTTTCCGAAGTCCTTGATGTAAGGTAGACAGACTGTGACAATTTTCTGGTATTCACCTTGACCTTTTCTTCACTCTGTATGGGTGGTGGGAATTTAAGTTGAGGTATTGAGTATTAAGGTGTTATTTACATATCTCAGCCATACTGCTGGCTTTAGTTGTGCCATTCCTAAAACCATTTCCTCAAAGTATTCCATGTATATGTGTACTATCAATGGGGACAACAGTGAATCTATAGCCAAGCCTTCTTCCTGTTGGTATATGCCAGACTCTAGTTGGAAGAATGTTGTCTGTATTATGTTCTATGAAAGAATATTAACATTTCTGTCAGATTATCTATTCAAATATTAGTTTGTTCTCCTAGGGAATGGTCTTATTCCAATCAGTTTCAAACCACTGTAGGAATTCTGCCAAACAAACACACGGCATCAAAAAAACTGTGATCCACTTGGATCAATTTCACAAAGTTTCCAGAGTTTCTAATGTATAATGAGGACTTCCTTGTCAGTAGGTTAACTATATACACTATGAATCTGCTCAGCAGGTGGCATGGGTTAGTCTCTGCCACTGAATATAGGCCTCAATGGAATACCAACTTTATGAATCTTAAGGAAATCATACCAATACAGCAGTCTGGTGTATATGGTTGAGTCGGCTGTCTGCTTATTCAGTGCAAAGTAGTCCTTGTTCTTATTTTGGGTCTCTGACAGCTTTTAGGGTCATGTTTTTTACCTTGTTATAGCTGTCATCCCCCAACATTATAATACTAATGTCACTCTTTCCATCTTAGCTCATATGCCCGGGCCTTCAGGATCTTCAAGGCAATCTCCTCCACTGGAGCTATCAATATGGAATAAAGGTCGCAAAGTTCACTTGTTTATCACTGGTTCCTCAGAGACACACAGCTGCTAATTGCTGATATAAACAACCGCTCTTATCAAATCATGGTGGGTCTTGTTGCTGCTTCAACTCTGTTCTTTTATCCATGTGAGTTTATATATGTGGCAAGCCTTGACACTTTGAAATTCTTGAGTGTATAACTTATTCAGGTCTGGTTGGATTCTGTATTTGTTTGACTCAAGTGTTATTTTGCTAAACAATGTATTTGTTTAGATACTTCATGCTCCAGTTGATGTCTCCTTTAGCAGTTGTGGAGAATCCTCTCCTTCACGAGTATGTCCCCTGCTCTTTCCATTACTCTTTGTGCTCTCCTGGAACTGACCAATGTCTTGATTGATAAGCCTAGTAGAACTAACTCTAGGTCGCTACATGTCATGTGTCATGTGTCATGTGTCATGTGCGAATTTTTGATGAAGTTTTGTCGACTGTCTCCATTGGTGCATCACATCCGTAATGATCCAATAATTTCTGTCTGAATTTCTGGGATGAAAACAAGTAAAATGTGTTCTAAAGGTGAATAGAAGCTTCCTTGATTGTGAAGCTCTTCATATCCAAGTGATCAAAACATAGATTAAATGGTCATTTTTCTTTCAAAGGGGAACACTAGTTTGAATTCTGCTGGTGCACGCATTTTCTTATTAAAGTTTTCTTGAGTGTGCCGATCTCAGTAGATAAAATTAAATGCTGTTTAAAATAAATAAATTGGAAAAACAACATTTAAAGTAATATATATATATATATGTATATATATATAATCATATAATTATGAATTAAAACTACATTGTGACACAGAAATTTCGATGTTTTGAGATAAAATCTCGTCATCAGGCAATGTTGGTTGTGAAAATAATTTACATTTAAATACTAAAAAACTATTTTGCTTTTTATGTATGTGGGAAGGTATAAAATTTATGTGTGTGTTCCTTTTAACTAATCAGAATAAAGATTCATTTTGAAATTTGGCCAGTAGTTTCTAAGGAATACATACATACTTTTTTCTTTCTTTTTTCTTTTTTCCCTTCCTAATGGTCAAAGTGTTAGCCTACTTTTAACCTAAATTTAATAATATATAATTTTCTGTATAGACATAACGATGATGGATCATTTAAAGACTTACATGTTTTAGCTTCTTTTAGAATTTTCCACTTTAATGTGGGTGTTTTTTTGTTTCCTTTAGATACCAATGATATTTCGATAGGGATGTTCTGTTTCTGTACTTATTATTATTAAATGAAGATGTGTGTTGATAAATGCATTTTTTTAGAGAGTTCTTAGTACTACCTAGATAAATCTTTACATTACTAGGGTTTTCCTCTGAAGATATTTCACATTGATAGATGATTGATTCTGTTAGGTACCTGTTTTTCAGTGTATAATCTATAGGGTTTCTACAATTACATTTTTTCTTGTCTAAATTGTTATTTTCCCTTATTAGGTTGTTTTTATTAATTTTGTTAAAATTTTTAAAAATATTAATATTGTGAGTTTTTATGATTTTTTCCAGATTGTTTATACATCTGTAACTTAATTTGATAGTATTTTTATTGAAAATCTTACTTAATGGATTCTTTTCCGGAAAGTGTTTGTTAATTAATGTGAGGAATTTTCTCTCCAAATTACTACTAGTCATTTGGTTGAAAGTGGGTGTGTACCAAATAATATTTCTATTTTTATTTTTTATTCGGGGGTTGCTTTTCCCTTTTACATATATAATATTTGGGTTTTTATATCCACTATTTTTTAAGGCAGTGTTATAAAAATTGCTATGCTTATTAAATACTTCTTCATTTGCTGAATTTCTATTAATTCTGTATTCTATTGATGAGGGTACATGTTTAATAACAGATGGATGGTGGTTTGATTTTGGGTGGATATATAAAGGATTGGTATTTTTTTTATATGGTTGGTGTATATCCTTCTCCAGATCTAAGGTTACATCGAGGTAATCTACTTTTTTTATTGGTTTTAAGAGTTACTTTTAAATTAAAGTTTTTAAATTCTTTATGTATCATCTTTCTAATTTTATCTATTTTAAAATTTGTGGCATTTCTTACTATCATAAGCCCATCATCCCAATATAATCCAATGTCTTCAGTCTCTACTTCCTTATAGGCCGTTAGATTGTATTGTATCAATAAGCCTACCAGATTGGAAGATCCAGTAGAGTCCAGAGATCCCATAGTAATATCAAAGTTATCTCCCTTGGAATTAATTTTTCTCCAATGTTTTTCTTTGGATGGATACACACACACACACACACACACACACACACACATATATATATATATATATATATAGAGAGAGAGAGAGAGAGAGAGAGCATGCAACATGATAAAAACAAGCTTAATAGTACATTATATATGACTGCTTGCGAATATCAGGTACTGTGATGTGCAGGTGGTGTGATGAACAAGGTCTGGAATTGTTGATCTTAGGGCAAAGTTTCAATTCTCATTGGCTTCATTATATTCATTTGTGTACAAATACCCTTAAAAAAGGTATGGATCTACCGCTTCTCCCCCAGCTATGAATTAATTAGTAAAACTTGTATCATTAAAACATTATCTCTCCTCCAAAAAGAAAAATATTCTTACAATCTACAAATATTTCTAGCTTTAAATAACCAGCAATAGGTAGATAATCTATAGAAAATGAATAAATCAATTGATAAAAAGTAGTTTGCAATTGTTTTTCTGTACATGCAGGTCTGTATAAATGTTTGAAAGGCAGTTGATGTGAATGATCCATAAAATTCTTCTACAGGTTGAAATGGATGAATTGTCATCTAAATTATGCAAAAATGAAAATAGCACTAACATTTCATTTTAACAGATATATTTACCAAAATTACACAAAAAGATCTTTTGAAATACTAAAGAGTAAATTTATTCAATAAAATCACCATTGGCTTTAACCACAACCTCCAGATGACTTTGGAATCTCCTGCAATTCTTCTGAACAGTCTCTTTTGTTTAAGTTGGTGAATGTTGTCATAATCCCTGCCTTCAGTTTATCTTTGGTGCTACAAGGAGTTTTGTTGGCATCAACTGAGCCTTACACATAAAGGGGGTTACTGTCTGGGGAGTTAGGTAATCAGATTTAAGGTGTGATATGGTCGCAGAAACTTTTTGACAACCATGACTGGGTTTTCCTGCTTGTGTGGCAGGGTGTAGAGTCTTGTTACCAGACATAAGGTCTTCCAGCAGGCACCCTTTTGACCCAGGGCAACACTAACTCCTCAAGGTACTTCATGTAGGCCTCCATGTTGAGTCTGAGGCCTTGTGAGAAGATGAATGGCGGCATAATGTTGCCTTCCCTAGTGATCACTCCAAATACCTTCATAATCACCATTAGACTCATCCAACTCATTGTCTGCAATATTCTCAGATTGATACCCAAACACTCTGAAATGTTTGTATTGGAGTTTCCTGCATGAATGCCAAGCAGTACAGCATACTGTTTCCAAAATTCTAGCAGAGTGAAATGCTCTTTTACTCACAGATTGTTCCCAACTGACCCTACTATACTGTGCAGTTGATAAAATTGAAATCAATCAATACGCATGCGTGAAATTAAAAATATAAAATGACAACAATTTACCCATCACGTCATGTAGATGAAACTAAATTTGTAATCTAAATCTTTTTTTTTTTTTGATGGCATGAATTTGCATTTGCGCAGAATAAATGCATGTCACTTACTTTGTCTACTGTTTACAGAACTGCAAGTATTAAAGAATTAGAAAAGTAGCCAGTCTACACTGAAAGCTTTTTTTTTCTCTCTTTTTTCTTTTTGTCTTCATTATCCATTATGTCTAATGTTAATCAGGAGAAGAGAAATTAACCAGAAAAGTTAACAATAACCAGGCTATAAATCAGGTAACAGCAGGTAACATTTCTGCTATTTAATATCTACATGAATTTACATACATTAAACTGACAGAATTTCTCAGTCAAGTGGAATGGGAACTGCTTGGATATTAAGAATGACAAATACTATTATTTATTAAATAATGATATAGTTGTTGGGTGACACCATAGCAGTGTTCGCTTCTACTAATCCCTGTGGGAAAAGCATAAATATACCCATCCCTTTACAGTGCCAACTATCTTGAGAAAGTTCTCTTTAATGACATGCCATGATTGATAAAGAAGCAAGCAGTCAGATCTGGTATGATATAATCCAGTTTTTTCTTATCTCACTTTACTTGCAAAATAGATAGGCATTGCTCAGTAAATGTCTTTTGTCATCTAGTCAGCCACAGTGCTATAAAAAGGGCTAGGAAGTATTCCAGCCCCTCACATTTTGCTGGAACTGAAAGCTAAACAGAAGATGAACTTTGTTTTCTTGGCCTTAATTAAGAACAATGTTATTGAGCTGTGTCCAGTGCTGAATTTAACTATAGGCTGAGCAGGTTGAAGCCTAGGGCCTCTGAATCTTGGGGGCCTCCAGCCAAGGGGTATAATGTTTTTGATACTGTCATAGACCTTTTTTTACACATGCTGTAATGATGTATTGTAGACTCTAAACAACACCTTCAGTAATTTTAAACACCTGTTATTAACCTCAGGTTTATTCAAATTGTTTAATTTAACTTTTCCATTTTCCTCTACTCATGAGAATGGGGGATTTGAAGGGAACTTAACAAGTGGAATAACCTTGGGCTTCTCTTCATCTAAATCCAGCCCTAACTGTATCATTTGTCTAAAATTATTACTGCCATTAATTTTTAAAATAAATCATAAAATTTCATCTTTCTTTGTTTTTTTGTTTTTTTTAACATTACCTTCTATAGATCTTATACAAGGAAAAAAGTGTATATCTCTTATTCCAGAAAATAATTACAAACAAACTTGTGTATTTAAAATCAAAACTATTGTTACAGGATGCAAAGGCCAGGGCCAGAATGGTCAGTTATTGTCCTGTGTGTCTTGTGGGTGTGGCATTCTGACAGTGATGGATTGCCTTTGTCTGGATTTTGGATATAAGTCAAAAACAGCATGAATTCAACAGAGAGCTGCAAGAATTCTGACGTGTTAATATACCTCCCACAACCAGTTTAGCAAATGGCTAAGACCACAATAAGCCAATGCGTTCCTGTGACATCATTCCTCCCACTGCTTCTTAGAATCCAAGCTGCCATCACTCTCTCCTAAAAAAAACAAATGAGAAAAAGAAAAGCTCCTTTTCATTGAACCTGGAGATGACACAGGATGCAACACAAAACCAAAAAATGTTTGCTATAAAATCTAAAAGTTATTCATTTTAAGAATATTTAAGAATTTTTAATATCCTATTTAGCCCTATTTTTATTTTGTGTCACTATGCCCGAAAGACACCCTGAATATACTTGTTGATCAACAACATGAACTCAAGCAATGACAGAGATAGCAATCTGTCTTCTGACAGATAAGTATAAATTAAATTTTTTCTCCAACCAACAGATTGGTTAGGTTACAGAAAGAAAATCATTACTGGTCATCAAGGATTTATAGCTGGTAAATAAAAGTTTTTATTGAATATTCACAAATCTCTTGGACTATTCATCCATACAAAGTCTTGTTCTATATTGAAAAGATGTGTCCAAAGAAATTGGATTCTTTGTGAGTTTTTCTTTGTCATTGCAGTCATCTTGATTGCATTTCTCATGATGTACATATTTCGCACCATTTCAAGTGCTTCAAATATGTATCAGATATCTGTGATGCTCTATACATATGAATTTCTTCTACTAAATAATTTTTTGTACTTTTCTTATGTATCTATTTAAGTAAAAGCTGCTGCTCGTAATAATCGCCTGCTATTCATATGATAGCTGTGTCTATGGACATCTCAGTAGACGAAAACAGTAAGGTTGCTGAGATATAACAGCCATAAAGAAATGATAAAATCAATGATGGCTTCCTTTGATAATGATCTCATTATCAATCTACAAGTCACTGAATAAGGATTATGTGACTTTCAAGCTACAAGAAAGTTTCTTTTTAATTAAAACTGTGGAAGATTATTATTAGCTCATGTTGATTAGGAGTAATTCAGCTTGAATGTTTTAGAAGTATTGTATTTTCTGGCTTGCAAGACACACATTTTTCCTAAAAAGTACCCTGCAAGATACATGTGTGTCTTCCAAGATGAATGTATTGGTTACCACTATGACATGGATGGTAGTGAGTATCATTTATTGTACATGACTGACAGTAGTGATAACTCTGCAGATGATAGTTTAGTGCATTTATATGAATCCAGCAGTGACAAGTTTTTGGGATTTGAAGATGAATAAAATTTCTTTGATTGTTTTCTATTTTTATATGCATATTTAAAAAATTTTTAATTTTATGATTTTTTTTTTTTTTCAATTGGAGTAGACTAAACTATCGCCCGGTTCACACTCCACCCACATCTATTGAACAGGTGAAGAGGCTCATCCCTTGTTTCCTGTTTAGGATGCGGTTTCCGGTTTTCTCTTTTCCAATCTTTTCACTCTTTTCCTTTATTATTCTTTTTTTTCAATTGGAGTAGATAGACTAAACTATCGCCCGGTTCACACTCCACCCACATCTATTGAACAGGTGAAGAGGCTCATCCCTTGTTTCCTGTTTAGGACGTGGTTTCCGGCTTTCTCTTTTCCATTCTTTTTACCCTTACGTAGCCCCCTGGGCATTAGTGGCGTTACCGCCTTGCTCGGGGTGATATGATTAAAAAAAAAAAAAAAAAAAAAAAAAAAAAAACCACCCCTGGTCAATGAAAGATGTAATATATTTAGTAACCACCAACTAGCATGTCATTGACGTACAAAAAAATTGGATGAGTGATTGATGCAAACAATACATGGCACCAGTGTGTGAAGGATGCATGGTAAATGGGCTGTGGTATGAGAATGACTTTTTTTTTTCTTAGAAATTTTTTTTCAATATTAGAGTGCATCTTCTAAGCTGCAGTGTCTTGTAAGCTGAAATATATGGTAATAAACTTTAGAATATTAAAAAGTAAATAATTTCTTAATACGAATGGAAAACAATAGAATAATAGATAAGCCATAACCAATGTTGATGTTTGTGGAGTAACAAGCATTTAAAGGACTTTTCTGGTTCATCTTCTTTATACCTAAACTGAAAAGTTATTTTGGGTAGGAGGATCAAATAGATTAGGGTGTGTAACACCTTGTTTTATTTATTTATTTATTTTTGATATCTTTATTCTTGGCTGTAAAAGGTTAAACAAGTGTCAAAAATAAACTTAAAAGTCAAGATGAATGAAGGTTTATTCCAAATCATTTAAAATAAAAAGCCTCAGGCAAAACTGATCGATCTCAGTAACCGCACTGTTTATTCCTGAGTTGATAAAAGGTTACCACTTCCCAAGAATAAAATTAAAACATTAGCAGGGATCTCTTAAAACCTTGTGGGTGATTTTGCTGATAACATTGCTGAGAAAAATGCAAATGAAAACTCAGTTACATGAAATGTTTTTCAATAGAAAGAGAAACAGTACAAGATTTTTTTGATTAACTAGCAAGATTACCTTGTACTTCCAAGAATCAAATAACTTTCTAATCGACATTTGCTGGCTAACATCATTTTATACACCTTATGTTGATATACTTAGCTTCCTACCTACCTTCATTATTCTACACCCCAAAATATATTAGTTACCTATTGTTTTAGAAATTATTCTATTTGTGCTGTTTGAAGATAGTAAAGCACAAATAAAAAATTGTGAGAATGCTAAAATGTAATTTCCACAACCAGTATTTAGCCAGGAACAACTTGCATTGCCAAATATAAGAGTTAAAATGATGATCATAGTCATAATAATCATAGTCATAGAAGAACATAATTTGATTTTTTTTTAAGTTTGTAAAAATTAAGTTTTGGTTACATATTTCTAATTTCAGCATGATTGCAATTAATTTAGTTATTTTTCTGCATTATTAAAAATACATAAATGAACATTATGTTTTTAAATCATAAAAGTGTG
This sequence comes from Ascarosepion bandense, assembly GCA_037127315.1. Taxonomy (NCBI): domain Eukaryota; kingdom Metazoa; phylum Mollusca; class Cephalopoda; order Sepiida; family Sepiidae; genus Ascarosepion; species Ascarosepion bandense. Next base: position 589,040 of record JBBBDQ010000536.1, on the reverse strand, counting down.
TTTCAGGGTTTTCATAGAATCTGCAAGTTAAATAAGATAAAAATATAAAAACATAATAAAGAAATAAACAAAGGTATTTACTTAAATCTTTAATGTTAAATGTTTATAAAAAACCTACTCCTAAAATGTACTCATACTTTGTTAATAGCCTTTAGTTTGTTTGAAGTAAATTCCTCATCTGTGTTTGTTTTTTTATAATGTTTCAGCTATATACAGTCTAGACTTCCTCAGATATATGTCATGTCCTGGAGTGTTGTTGAATCTTGTTCTTAGAGTATAGATGCTTTCACACTATATTTTCTTCTGACCTCATTACATTTCTTAATCCACATTTATGTGAGCCCCAAGTTTATATTTTATTTCTGGACAGCAGCTGGTTTCTTGTCCTTGTCAGACAGTTTAGTGCCATACATAGTAAAGAATTGAGTGATCATGTCAATCCATGACTATCTAGGCAGAAAAGTTTCCTACAGCAGGTTCAAATTTCTTTCTATGGTAGACTGGTTGCCAACCAAGGTTAGAGAGACCAATCTGTCCTCCTATGGCTGGCGGGGAAAAGAGATGGATTAATAACTTTCCTAAGGGTATTTGCACATGAATGTAATGAATTCAACTGAAATTTGAACTCTGATTTTTCATTTCAAGCCAATATCCATTATACCATATACTCCCTGCTAAAGCTGCATAGAATATTATACATATAGTTCATGGTTATATTTTATATTCAGACAGCAGTTGGTCTTGCTCTTGTACTCTTTGGTCCTGGGCATGACGGTAAACTGTATCTGGCAGCAAGGCCTTTGATTGGCAGGTTGTGAGGAGCATGGAACCACCTCTTAATTGCTGTTGTTCCCAGGTTCACCCTAACCCGGAGTGGTAGTAGCTGTTAGGGTCCCAGCGATGGGCAAATAGTTAACTGCCTAAATGGGGTTAAAACAGTATGAAAGTATGAAAATGCTTTTATAGAAATAGATATACATAAAAATAAACTTTTATAGAAAAATACACATTTTTAAAGAAAAAGTTATTACCACAACACATTTTTGAAGGAAAAAATTCTCAGCAAAACATTTTTGAATACAAAACTAGAATACATTTTTAGTTTTCTAAAAGAAAAAGTATAAAAACAAAATTTTTGTTAAAATCTGACTAAATTAACCTTCTCACTATAAACGAACATTCAAAAAAATACCTTAAAACCCCACTTTTTTGGCATTAAATGATTTTTTTGCCATTAAGCAAAATTTCCTCACTCACTCTTCTACTCTTATCTACATCTGAATAGAATATTATATATACAGTTTTTGGTCATATTTAATATTTGAAAAGCCGTTGGTTTTGTTCTTGTACTGTCATCTACAACTGAATGGAATATTATATATACAGTTTTTGGTCATATTTAATATTTGAAAAGCAGTGGGTCCTTGCCCTTGTACTCTCATCTACAACTGAATGAAATATTATATATACAGTTTCTGGTCATATTTAATATTTGAAAAGCAGTGGGTCTTGCCCTTGCATTCTTATCTACAACTGAATAGAATATTATATATACAGTTTCTGGTCATATTTAATATTTGAAAAGCCGTTGGTTTTGTTCTTGTACTGTCATCTACAACTGAATGGAATATTATATATACAGTTTTTGGTCATATTTAATATTTGAAAAGCAGTGGGTCTTGCCCTTGTACTCTCATCTACAACTGAATGGAATATTATATATACAGTTTTTGGTCATATTTAATATTTGAAAAGCAGTGGGTCTTGCCCTTGTACTCTCATCTACAACTGAATGGAATATTATATATACAGTTTCTGGTCATATTTAATATTTGAAAAGCAGTTGGTCTTGCCCTTGTATTCTTATCTACAGCTGAATAGAATATAATATATACAGTTCCGCATCATATTTAATATTTGAAAAGCCGTTGGTCTTGTTCTTGTACTCTCATCTACAACTGAATGGAATATTATACAGTTTTTGGTCATGTTTTCTCTTAATGGTGGTTTTGTTTTGGCGAGATATATGTCTGAAAGGGCTTTTGAATACCATACTGGTGTTGCATAGACAGCATAATCTTTAACTTTTCTTTTTCAAAACAATGATGTATGGTCAATTAACCATGGCCTTTTTTGATTGCAGGGTGGGGGCCAGTCTGAGATTGTGCCTCTGTTGGTGGTTGCAGTTAAAATCATGTTTGCAGTTTTTTCTTTAGTCTGCTTTTTATATTGGCCATATCTCATTTGTATCTGTCTAGGTCATCTTTGTCATCGTTAATAGCAAATATAGACATTGAGAAAATAACCCTCAAAATACATTACATATTATCATCCACCTGACTAAGATACATAGATGACTTCTTTATACTCTAGTCTCACTATGAAAATGTGAAAGAACACATGTGAACTCTATAAGATCCTCAATACAAGGCACTTTTAGTTTTTGTGAAAAAAAAAAAAGATTTAGTGAAACAAACAAATTTATTTCAAATTATAGTGGACACCTTATTAGAATGTGTTCTATTAATTCATCCATTTCAGTCAAAATCAAAACCTCTTTTCATGAGTTTGTCTATACTTCTGAGATGAGGTAGTATTTACACTGTTTACATTGTTTGGACTATTGTCCTCATCTTTATTGCCATTATTACAACATTTCAGCCATTGTACACTCTGGCCTTCTTCAGTTGTTAAAAATTTTGAACCAAACCCTTTATTACATTCACTGGGATATATCATTCTCATTTCATGTGCGATGCCACTTCTGGTAGCCATGTAGTTATCTTTCTTTTAACTTACCTCTCTAAGTTATTTGTTAACTACTGCTGTAACCTGGTATTGAACTCACAACTCTTTGGGTTAAGTCACACTTTTTATGAATATTATTAATAAGATATGATATCGCTACTGAGTGGATACCAAATTAAAACAAATTTAATTATAATTTACAAGAAAAGAGAAACTGTACATGGTATTAAAAAGTATATCAGATTATTTATCTGCAATGTTTTAGTCTTTAAACATGTAGAGTTATCACTTTAAAATTAAGCCAAGTATTTTTCTGTTAAATATTATTATGTTTACTACTATATCTGCACACCAAATATAAATAACATAATATCAAGTAGTTAGTCTGAGTAACATTTGGAATAACACTCTGAATTGAAGCATTAAGAGGAACCAGTAAGAAATCTTTCTTTCAGTACCATACATGATACACACTTGGGCGATCATGTCTCGAAAGAGACATGACTGACTGGGCAGAAGATTATTCAGCAGTAGGTGGCCATTACTTTCTGTGGTAGACTGGTTGCCAGCCAAGGCTATAAAACCCATTCTGTCCTGTTATTTAACCCATAGCTGGAGGGAAGAGATGGATTAATACCTTTCCCAAGGGTATTTGCATGTTTGCCTCATCTATTTCCTGTTTTGCAAAGACTCTCTTCATAACAAAAAAAAACAAAACAATACGATTTTTGTAAAAATTACATCAATAATTTCTTAATTATAAAAATGTTGTATTTACACTTTAACTGCTTTCTTCTTTACCTTTTTCTTTATGGATGAGTTTGAATATTTTTACAAGGTCAAATCTTCCCTACTTAATCTTGTACAATGTCAACTTAATAGAATTGTTACCTAACCGTTCAGTTAAGTCATTTTGGATTTACAAAAATTATCAGCTTTATTCTTTTCCTTTCTTTTTTCTTTATGGATGATTTTGAATATATTTGCAAGGTCAAATTATCATCACCTCCTCAATATTCATCATGAACCAGCAAAAAATATGGATTCACAATATCTAAATAATATAAGTCAACATTTACCGGATGTTATTCAGTATTCCAGTTAAACATACAATATGAAAAAAAGTGAAATCTAATATTTTGCAGAACAATGATTGAAACATTGGCAAAATGCAAACAACAAAGACAAGGAAATTAGTTTGAACAAGTCACATATAATGACTCTAAAGATCTCACTTGATAAAACCTACACAACAGCAGTCAGGGTTATTATTTGAAAGTTAAATGCATTCATGATCAATAAATGTTAAAATAAAACTTTACAAATAATTTTTTTCACAAAAAAATGTATCCACATAAAAACCTTCTTTCAAGACATTGGTGATCATGGCTCTCCTCAATTTCCTCTTTTTTACATGATACTTGTAAATTACAAAATGTTCAATAAAGGTATTTAAAAAATTATGAGCTAATAAATTGCGTGTAAATTTCTGGAGCATAATTTGTAGCTACATTGTATTGACTACAATTTACTGGGCTTATTAGAAAAACCAGGTTTTATTGCCCACTAAAAAAGTAACATATTTTAAACAAAACAATTGAATTAAATTTCCTTCACAACAATGACAAATTTAATATCATGCATGAATAAAAAGGAATAAAAATAATGAATAGGACAAAATGATGATAATTTTGAAATTTGTAAAAGAAATGTAGCATGGTAGTCAAGCTTTTATTTTTCTTTTTTTAAAGAGAAAATTGTTTATCCCTACCTTTTAATCCAATTACAAACTGGTTTAACTTTAAGTGCAAACCAACTGTTACACATCAGAGGTTTCCTGAACCTACAATTTCCTACCACTACACCTGCATTCACTTACACACAAATACCCTTGGAAAAGGTATTAATCCATCTCTTCCCTCCAGTTATGGGTTAGATAATAGGACAGATTGGGTTCTATAGCCTTGGTTGGCAACCAGTCTACCACAGAAAGTAATGGCAACCTACTGCGGGATAATCTTCTGCCCAGTCAGTCATGTCTTTTTCGAGACATAATCATCCAAAGTGGCATTTAACTGACTGACTGACACCTATAAACTAACTTATCATATTTATACAAATTATCAATAATTAAGTCAAAAATTGCGTATTCATCACATTTCTTCTCTGTAGATTTGCTTATGAGATTTTTTTCTTGTGAAGCCAATTAATTAATTCCAACCTGATTCTACAAATTTGATAAATATAATTTTATATGAATCTCTACTGATTTGCTGAGGGCCCAGTAAATAGTAGTCAAGCTTATACTTTAAAGACAAAGTTTAGACCACTGAAATTGTTTGTACATATATATATATATATATATATATATATATAAGAGAGAATGGAAAACCCATAAAATTGGAGAGGATAATCCAAAAGATTTTAACCAATTAATATAAAATATGAGAGAGAGAGAGAGAGAGAGAGAGAGACAGAGAGAGAGAGAGAGAGAGAGTGAGTTCAATGGATATCAAGATCAATATGAATTTTTTTTATTTTTCCCTGGTCTGACAAAGCAGACTCATATTTACGACTGCCAAAATAAATTCTGAATTTATAACCATTTAATTATGTGTTGAGTTTTCCTCTCAATATTATATATATATATATATATATATATATATATATATATATATATATATATATAATCATTTTACCCCAAGTAAGAAGATAATGCTACTAACTTGCAAGGGGTTACTGGGGTGGGTGGATAGAGAATGAAAAGAGGAGAAAGAAATAAAAGAACAGGATTTCAAGAGGACAGGAGATTGTCATTGACATTTCATTTAAATTTTTGAAGATTGTAAGTAGAAGGGAAGCAAGAAACTGGAAGAGAATTGTACATGTGAGAAGTCCAGCAGCAAGGGTTTTGATTGGGAGATTGGAGGTTTTGAGGAGCCTAGAACCACTTGTTAATTGCTGTTATTTCTCAGGACCCTGAGTGGTAGTACCTGTTAGGGTCCCACCTACGGGCAAATAGTGAACTCTCAAACAAAAATTAGTGCATTTTTATAATAAAATGAGCAACAATACATTTTTATAGCAAAATGACAATCATTGAAACATTAGAAAGTATAGAAATACATTTTCTAGTAAAATTACCAACAATACATTTTAGGACCTACAAACTATATATCTAAAAAACAAAATACCTTTACTCACAATATACAAAATTATGTATAAAATATTTTTAGTTGAAACCATAAAATTGCATTTAAAATATTTAGATTCTAACATTAAATAACCAATACAGGTTGATATGTTACTAAATAAAATAAACAAAGATCAACAGGTGAGAAGTGTGAGAAAGAAACTATTGAAACAAATCTTATGGTTACATCCAATTAATTCAATGGTAAAATGATGAGACCTAGTAGCCAATTTAGTCTTATGCTCAAATTGATGTGGCCAAGATATGCAGGAGAAAATTCATTAGAAAGCATTGCCATAAAAATATTTATATACAAGGTAAAGAGAAACCATGTGACAGGAAAGTGACTGAAGTCAAGATCATTAACATTATGGACCCATCTTTGGATTTTGTTCAAAATCCCAAGATGTATCACCACCAGACCATATATGATGATATACATGATATATATATGCAATGTGTAAATTGTTGCCATTTTTAATTTTGTGAGAAAAGAGCGCCATGAAGCAATTTCCTCTGCCAGAAATTAGAAAATGGCATGCTGTACTGCTTGGCATTCGCACCAGAAACTCTAATACAAACATTTCAGAATGTTTAGGTGTCACTCTAAGAACAGTGTAGAGGATTTGGAAAGAGTTGAATGAGTCTAATGGTGATTATGAAAATGTTTAGAGAGATCACTAGTTATGGCAATGTTATACCTACATTCATCTTCCTACAGGGCCTCAGACTCAACACAGAGGCCAACATCAAGTGCCTTGGAGAGGTAGTGTTGTCCTGGGTCAAAATGGTGGCTTCTGGAAGACCCTATGTCTGGCAACAGGACTCTGCACCATCCCACACAAGCAGGAGAACCCAGCCATGGCTGTCAAGCAATTTTGGTGACCACATCAATCCTTACTTACATGGTATATTTATCATGATGATTTATAAATTATAATTTATTATAGATGTACAAGATGGATTTTAATAAGAAAAGTTGTTTGGCACAGTAGAGGGAATCAACTTTCCTAGTTAAATGTCTAGCAATTGATTCAATCTAATTTTTCCACTTTATGTTCATAGAAAACATGAAACCAGGAAGGCCCAATGTTTTTCTCCCATGGAAGTTAACATATGCCATGCTAAAATGTTCTTTGTGGGGATTAAAAGATAGCAGATTTTGGTGGTGGGCATCAAAATTTACAAGCCGTTTCTTGCCACTGTTAACAATTGATTTTAGGTCATTTTGAAGAACAGCTGCCAATTTTACTTTATTGGACTTACAGGAGTAATTAGTTGTGTCATCAATATAAATAACTAGTTGAAAACTGATGACATGTTGAAGGTCATTTTTGAAGATAATAAACAATTTAAGTCCAAAGATAAATGGTTGGGGTATCTCTGCATTAATATGAAATGATCTAGAAGTGTGGCCTTCATTAAACAATTTGTTAAGAATGATTGGATAAAGCCAAATATTCATACAGAAAAACTATTGCTCTTGAGCTTGTGGAGAAGGCCAGCATGCCAAAAGCCTTTAAAATTTCTAAAGATACAGCCCGAGACTCATTGTTCTTATCTAAAGCATGATAGACAAATTTACTAATAATTTTTAACAGATCAACAGTAAATCTAGAGAAATGAAAGCCGCATTTTCTATCTGAAAGAAGGCTGTGTGAAGTGAGATGCTTAATCAATTTGAAGTTGATTAGAGCAGCTAGTACTTTACAAAAAACAGGTAAAAGACTAACATATATATAACATCTGTTTATTTTTTAAAAGAAATCATCCATTGTTTTCTTTTTTATAAATTTTACTATAAATGTGCTTAATCAACCTTCATATGCTCATCATTAAGGCTGGCACGTACTAAACCAAACTCCCTGACTAGAGAAGCCCAAGTGTAATTGGAGGCTCTGGGCTGTGCTTTGTAACCCTCACAATCAACAGCTACTTTTTTCTATCTACATTTATATACATTGCAAATTAAGCTAAGCACAGCTGGCTATTAAATGAAGAATAATGTTTCCGGATTTTAATGTCATTCTGGGCACATTTTTTCCTTCCCAAATCTGTGAATTTGCTTTGTTCATGCTAAGTCTTGAAAAAAAAAAACATGATATAAAATTCACTATTTCTTTTTCCATAATGTTGAATATGTTAGACTATTCAACTTTTTAACAAGAAAAAGCTCAAGTTGATGTTAAAAATTGCAGGAAAAATATTGCCAATTTATTTTAAAATGGAATGATCTAGTACGATCTCTCTAATTTGAAAACTGAAAATAAATACAATGTATCTAAATGATACATTGTATTTATTTTCAATTTTTCTAGTTGAATTGATCATCTATTTTAATGATCCATTATTGTACAATAAAAAGTGACAATAAAATTTGTATTTTATATGAATACAACCTTCTGAAAACTGAGATGTAGTAGAGTGAGGGTGGAGGCATATCATAAATTTAGGTGGGTGACAGAAAACTCTTACACCAGCTCTGCTCATCATAGCTGCTATTAACAAAGTATATTTCAATTTGAAAAGATATTTTCTATCCAGAATTTTGTAGAACGTGAAGCACTCCCAAATTTTATAAGACAAATCATAGACAAACAGAAAATTCTATTGATATCTCAACCATCAAGTTTAATTTGATTATTTTTTTAATTAGCTTTTTCACCTCTGCACCTTAACTGTAATTCTTTGTACAAACAAAATTTTGGCATTTTGAAATAAAATCTTGAAGCATTGCTTGATTTCCATTTATTGCAAATATAACACATGCAAATTTTTCAACTCAACTTTATTTCATCATAAATCAATTTTTTTTTTATAAATCAAACATTTGAATATTGCTGTCACATCTGATCTGCTTCTGCAGCATTTAGAGATCCTTAATAAAAAACAAAGAGAATCTGCAATGTTATTGAACTTGACGTGGCATCTCAGCTTCAATCACAATCCTACTGCTGTAACATAGATTCCCTGTGCCTTTTCTATAAATACATTAATGGTAATTGTCCTAATTAACTTTTCTCTTTTGTACCTCAACGAATTTAAGTGCAGTACTAGATTGGTGGACATGCGTTGTGGGGCAGTGGATATTGGCTTGGAATGAGAAGTCAGAGAGCTGAGTTTGAATTCCAGTCAAATTCATTGCAATCACTTATGTGCAAATACCCCTGAGAAAGGTACCAATCTACTGCATCTCCCTCCAGCTGTGAGTTAAATAGCAGAGCAGATTGTGTTCTATAGCCTTGGTTTACAACCAGTCTACCACAGAAAGTAAAGGCAACCTACTGTGGAAAAATCTTTTGCTTAGACAGTCATGTCTCTTTCAAGACATGATTGCACAAGTGTGTATCACATATGGCACTTTGACTGGCTAGATTGGCAACTAGGTCGCATTATTTTACCGTTAAAATGGGTAGATGTATCCATTTCCGACAGTTTCTTCTCTCATGCTTCTCACATAAGGAGCTCTATTCCTGATTCTTGCTTTCCAGTTCATTTTGATCTTTAAATATTTAAACACGATGTCAATCGTTATTCTTATTCTCTGTTTTTGTTTTTCTTCTCTACTTCATAATGTTTTTCTTTTTCACTTATTTTTCAAATTCAACAATCTCTTGTATCTTAGTGGCTTTATTGCCTTGCCTGGGGTGAAATAATTAAAAACAAAATATTTCATATCATACTAAATAATGATGTTTGGTGAACTACATTTGATGAAACAATACTATTTGTCTACAATTTGATTACAGCTGTCATTATTTAATGACTATTATTAAAAACAAGAGAGAAATCTAGTATAGAAAGGAAGTCTCAAGAAGAAATATTTATAAGAAATATTTTTTACTAGTTTCTTCTTCTTCTTTATGTGTCATGTCCTTTCAGGATGTAGGCGATCATGGACTTCTACTTGCTCCTATCCTTTGTTGCTCTCAACACTTTTCCCCTTGGTCAGTCAGTCAGTTAAGTGCCATATGTGATACACGCTTGGGCGATCATGTCTTGAAAGCAGAAGATTATCCCGCAGTAGGTTACCATTGCTTTCTGTGGTAGACTGGTTACCGACCAAGGCTATAGAACCCAATCTGTCCTGCTATTTAACCCATAACTGGAAGGAATATATGGATTAATACCTTTCCCAAGGGTATTTGTGTGTAAGTGAATGCAATGAATTCAGCTGGAATTCGAACTCGGCTCCCCGATTTCTCGTTCCGAGCCAATATCCAATGCACCACAACGCACATATCTCTCCCAAACCCTGTTCTGCCATCCACTTGCTCAAGCCCATCAAGTATGCTGCATGCTGCTTTCCCCTGTCTCTCTTCTCCTCTATCCATTCTATGAGTATTACATTCTCCAAGCCATCCTTCCTCATTATGTATCCCAGAAACCTCAGCTGTCTCTTCCAGATGCTAAGTATATGTTTCCTTTTCATTTACATCCTCTCCAAAACTTTGTCATTGCACACATGTTTGGTCCATGGTATCCTCAGCATCCTTCTGTAGAATCACATTTCTGTTACTTCAAGTCTCTCCTTCACATTCGCTGCCATATAGGAGGATAATCCAGTACTTGTTTCTTTGTTTCCAATGAAACTTTTCTGTGCACCTTCTAATGCACCTTCAGATCTCAGTGTCGCACTTCCCATCCTCTGTCAAAACACTTCCCATGTATTTAAATTTCTGCACCTGTTTGATTTTAGTATCCTTGACCTGTAATTAGCTTTTTGCTGATGACCATGCATTCAGTTTTCTTGACGTTTATGTTTAGCCTTTTCTTTTCACTTTCCCTTTCTTCCTCTGTAGGAGGTCCTGTGTTTTCCTTTCCATGTCTGCTATCAGCAGTGTGTCATCTGCATGCCATTAAAAATGATTGCATAGTTAGATTATTGACTTTCACAATGACATCTTTAAGTATACCTTCACCAATTTTAATTACTGTACTTTGTTCTTTCATGAGATTATTCTTCTTACTTCATCACTTTACAAATATTTTGGAACAGTTTGAAATTGTAATAACAAAGACACACACCTGGAGTCTCTAAAGTAAGAAAGATAACCCAACAAAGCAAAAAAATTACAGTTACAGATATTTCAGATAAAAACCAAAAAATACAAATATACACTCAGTATGTGTGCATTTGTATATATATAGGAATTGGACAAAATAATGGAAAATATCTTGAAATTTCAAGTAAATTTATTTCAATATGAGGTATAGAAGTAATTACAGCTTGAATTCTGTGTGGGATCGATTTGTACAAATTTTGAATTGTTTGCAGAGAAATTTTTATCCATTCTTCAGCTAAAACAGTCTCTAATTCTTTCAATGATGATGGTGGAGGATATCAACTCCTCACTTGTTTTTCTCAAATGAACCATAAATGTTCAATGATGTTGAGATCTGGGGACTGTGGTGGCCAGATAAGATGTTCTACTTCACTAGAAGAAAGATAACCCAGATAAAAGATAACTTTAGCAGCATGAATGGGTGCATTATCATCCTGAAAGATGCCATTTCTCTCTGGAAACAGTTCCTGAACAGATAGGGTGACTTCTTAAATAGTTCTGACCATTGATTTTAACAAACTTATTTGCATAATATCTGTAAAAAACAATAATTTTAGGAAAAAATGAAGTAAAACAAATCAACAAACAAAAATAGACAAGCTTTTTACAGTTTAATCAAAATTTCCAAAATTATGCTATTACAGTACTAAGTGTTTCACTTATTTTGTCCACCAACTGTATATATATATATATATATATATATTATATATAGGATGCGATGGATAAATTGTCGTCTAAATTATGCAAAATTATATTTTCAAAACTTAGCATTACAACAATCATAGTTAGAATAAATTTGTCTTTTTAATTCATCCCTGAAAATGATCTTAGAGGAGATGGAAAATACTTGGGTTAACAAAAATATGGTGTCGTCCTTGATCAATTTCAACCTAACACCAAGAAAATAATTAGAGAACTAGAAAGGAGTATTATAAAAATAAATATTCATAATCTGTCTATATTATCAGTGAAACATGAAATATATATGGTGTACGATGGATATATTATTGCCATTTTTAATTTTGTGCATATGCATTGTTTTTTTTTTATTTTATCAACTGCAGAATATAGTAGGGTCAGTTGTACACCATTTTCAGATAAAGAGCAATTCCCTCTGCCATAAATTTGGAAATAGCATGCTGTACTGCTTGGCATTCACACTGAAAGTTCCAATATGAACATTTCAGACTGTTTGAATGTCAATCTGAGGACAGTGTAGAGGATTTGGAAAGAATTGGATGAGTCTAATGGTGATTATGAAGGTGTTTGGAATGATCACTAGTTATGGAAATGTTATATCTCCATTCATCTTTCCATGGGGCCCCAGACTCGACACAGAAGTGCCTTGGAGAAGTAGTGCTGTCCTGAGTCAAGATGGTGGCTGCTGGAAGACCTTGTCTGGCAACAGGACTCTGCACTATCCCACACAAGCAGAAGAACTCAGTCATGTCAAGACAATTTTTGTGACTGCATCACTCCTTACATCTGACCAACTATCTATTCTGACTGCAACTCCCTTGATAATTGTGTGGGGTACAGTTGAACAGGAGACCAAAATTATTCCTTGTGATACCAAATATAAACTGAAAGCAAGGATTATGGTAACATTCACTAAATTAAACACAGAGACCGTCTAGAAGAGTTGCAGGAGATTCCGAAATCATCTGTAGGCTGAGATTTAATGAATAAATTTACTGTTTAGTGTTTCAATATACTTTAAACTTTTTTCAATTCCTTTTGTTAATTTTGGTAAATATATCTGTTAAAATGAGATAACAGTGTTATTTTCATTTTTGTGCAATTTTGATGAAAGTTTATCCATTGCATTTTATATATATATATATATATATATATATATATATTTTTTTTTTTTTTTTTTTCTCAGTTCAGATACTGAATTTAGGGACCAACAAAACTCCTTGTAACATCAAAGAATAATAAACTGTAGGCAACGATTATGATAGCATTCACCAACTTAAACACAGAGACTGTCAAGAAAAGCATAGAGATTTCAAATTCATCTTGAGGCTGTGGTTGAAGCCAATAGCAATTTTATTGAATAAAGTTACTCTTTTATACTTCAGTATATTTTTGCATAATTATCATAAATATATTTATATAAATAAATAATTTTGGTGTATATATATATAATAGCTGGCCACTCGTATTTGAGGATACTTATCTACCAGGGTGGCTAACTAATACTGCAACTATGTTGAGCAGACCTTAGTTACAATTTCTGGGAGAGACTGCATTATTTAGCATGAAAAACAGTATGAACAAAGCCAGGACACTCAAACCCTCAGTCACAATGACTTGTGACTTCAAGCTAGCACAACCATTGACAACTTCTCAAAGGAAGCTGTCTACCCAATTTCCCTCACAAGGCATGGGTTAATTCGTGGTATGGTTTTCAGGCACTTTCCAAAAGTGCTGCACACTGTGATTGACTCCTCCAGACTGATAACATTAAAAAGTCACCTTCCTGACAAATGAAGCATAGTGGGATTCAAACTTGGGCTTCATGGTCAGAAAGCCAAGATTCTAACCACTTGGACATGTGCCCTTATATATATATATTTTTTTTTTTTTTCTCAATTCATATACTGAATTTCTTTCATAAAACTGAATAGTTTATAAAACTCACTCAGGTGTGAAGATCAACTGTATTATATAATGATGTTAGTTATGCCATTAAATATAGAGATCAGAATTATCTGCTATTTCTAGATATATATATATTCATACATTAAGTAACTTATTGATACTCTTGTGTAGTTATTATACACCCACACACACACACACACACATATGTGTGTGTGTGTGTGGGTGTGTGTATACCAAGTATTATAGACTATTTAAATCTGAGATAAAAAGTAACATGGTGGCTGGAAAAATTCAATTAACTGAATCCAAAAATGTTATTCACCAATGAAATCATTTTAGAATTTAAAGAAGATCTTTAGATAAGATTTTAATGATTTGTTCTGAAAAAGGTTCACCCAAAAGCCAGCCAATCCTCCTCTCTAAATGAATCCAATCAATCAGATGGGGTAGCACCCCAAAAGATTTTCTTCCTTTCTGGATTTATTTTCTATTTGTTTTTTTGGTGGTCCTATCATTCAGAATGTTTGCTGTATTTTAATTAAATAATAGCTAAGTAATATTTATTTGTCTTCTCTAACTTTATATGCTTGATTATAAATACACACATGCATGTCTTTCTGTGTATATACGAGGAATGCTCCAAAAGTAATACATCTTTTTTATATCTATGAAAACTACCAGAAATACAAAGAGTATAATAATACCATATAATATTACAAATTTTCAGTTAATATTTTTCCACAATATTTAGTCAACATTGTTTATGAATGTTTGAGTTGCTCCTCATTGTATTGGTTGTAGAGAATTTTATGGAACTGCAGGGCCATGCTTGAAATGTGGATTTTCATATACTGTTTCCTACACTCACTATTTGGTTTATATAAACATTCACTAAATATCTAAAAGTGTCAATGGGTGAAATTTTTGTTCCAAGAAGAAATTCATTGATATATCTCTGTTTTCCATACATGTTCATGTCAGATGCAATTTAACCAGACTGCTATCTGTAACAAAGAGAAACATAAGTATGAGTCATTGGTTGGAAAGTTCAACTGCAACTATCATATTTGCATCTGATAATAAAATAGGAGGCATTACATTCAGAATGACTCAGATATTTATAGTAATAGTGAAAGTAGCCATTTCCATACAGGAAACTTTTAGCACTCATTGATCAAACAGTTAGTGTTATTGTTCATTGAAATATATAAAATGTTTCTCTTAAAACAATATTTCAGGAAATTAAACTTCTCAAATCCACAGATTATTATAACTCTTTCTAGTACTGATGGAAATCTTTTTCATCTGTTATTTAAAGTAGTGTGGAAAGTTAACTTTTTCATTACATCATTATTTTTCCTTCTAGTTACATGTGTTACACATTTTAGTTGTTATTGTTGGAAGCCTTCAAGTGATCTGTTTTGTTTTATTATTTGGTAAAGCTTTTTGTTAATGATTTTGTAGCACAAGTCTATAGAATTTGATGAAGTATTGTCTTTTTTAAGACCTAAAGAATTCATTTGCTTTCTTCTTTAATGTGCCATGTCCCTTCAGGATGTTGGCAATCATGGCTCGCCACAATTTCCTGTCCTTTGTCATTCTTAGTAAACTTTTTCTTTTTGCTATCTTTCCTAAACTCAATTCTGCCAACCATTTTTCAAAAGCTCATTGAGGTAGGTTATGTTCTACTTTTCTCTTGCCTTGAATATGTCAATATGTGAGTGTCAAGTTTTCTAAGCTCTCTTTCCTCATTATATTCCCTAGAAATTTCAACTCTCTCTTTCTGTTCTTAAGTATAACTTGATTTTGTTTCCATTTTCTCTAAAACTTGGTTGTTGCTCACATGTTTGGACAAAAATATTCTCAGCACCTTTCTTGAAAAGAAAAAATCAACATCAACCAAGTGTTCCAATAAATGGGACTCAAAATAAAAAAAAAATTCCAAAAGAGAAATTATGATCTGGAATTGGAATGAAAGTGGTGCGGACACCTACTCTGAATCCATCATAAAAATTCAGAATGTAGAATTTGTAAGCCCTTCAAATACCTCAGGCTATGGATCAGTCATAATAAATTTAGTATAGGAGAAAAGGAAATTGAACCAGGGTTTTTTTCTATAACAGCATTCTGTCAAGTGTTCCAAGAAATAGGACTCAAAATAAAACTTTCCAAAATGAAAACTATGATCTGGAATTGGAATGAAAGCAGTGATGACTCTTACTCTGAATCCATCATAAAAATTCAGAATGTGGAATTAGTAAAATACAAAAACTTCCAATACCATGGTGAATGGATCAGTTATAACAAATTTTGTATTTGAGATAAGAAAACTGAGTATAGAATAGGCTATTCCAGAGGTTGTTTTGCCTAACACTGCAAGTTGCTATGAAACCAAAACATCAATCTGAAAACTCAAGTCATATTCTTATATAGCCTTGTCAGATTGGGATTTTCATATGGATGCCATGCATGGTGTCAAACTTCTGTAGAAATATATAAAGTGTCAGCTGTATACTACCACTTCCTAAGATCAATGCTGAAAAAAAAAAGGTTTGAGTGAAGACTGAAGGTCTTGGCAAAGATCATGCTTCTTTGAACATTGTGGACTGGTGATATAGAATTACAAACAAATAACTGTACTTTATAAGAAAAAACACATCACTTGAAGACTTCCAACAGTGGCAAGAACTAAAATGGATAGCACATGTAATTCAATAACAAAATAATGGTATAAGATGTTGATGTTCCACACTACTTCAAATAAAAGTACTTGCTGCCAAGTCAATGAATGACAAATGTTTCCTTGCAGGGAAATCGTTAATATTATCATTCTTTGAAACCACATTTCTGTTACTTCAAGTTTCTTCTTCATCTGTAAGGAGATTATCCAGCATTCATTGGCATATAGTAGGAGTGATAATGCATAACAGTTCATCTACTTTAAGCTACTTTTAATCATTGATCTAAGAAAATGATTGTAGATAGATGATAGTTTAAATATTTTTGAACAAGGTGGATGTCATTCATGGCATCTACATGAGAGTCTAGATCTTAAAAACAAGACTTGAGTTCTCAAGTTAATATTTTGGTTTTGTAGTATATAAAATTGGATATTTTACAAAATATAATAATAATAGACAAATAACTCTTAATATGTTGCAGTATTTTTCAAAATATACCAGATTTTCAAAGCTTTACATTTTTAGCCAGACTATTGAAACTCCAGGAAACATTATATTATAATAAAAAATTACAATTACAGAACAGGTACAATGTTGATAAAAAACAAAATTATTAAATGTCATTAATATGAAATATATTCAGTATATTCTAAAACAAGTTGTAGAAATAATTTATGCAGTGATTTTGTGAACAGTTTTTTAAAAAACTTTCCCCCAAGCAAGGCAATAAAGCCACTAAAACACAAGAGGTTACTGAGTGTGAGAGAATATGAAAAAAACATTACTAAGGAGAGAGAACAATAAAAGAAAAAAATTAAGAAGACAGAAGATAATGATTGAGATTTCATTTAAATTTTTAAAGATCAATGTTGAGTAGAAACTAAGAAGCTGGAAGAGAGTTCCACAAGCAGGATGTTTGAGAGATGAAACTGTTAACATAGAATTTACAATTACATCTAGCCATTTCACCAGCAAAATTCATAAAATCTAGATAGCATAGAGGAAATTTCATCAGAATAATTACCATGAAAGTATTTAAAGAAAAGGCACAGGGAAACTATGTTATGGCAGTGGGAAAGTGATTGAAGCCAAAATTCCAGGTCAGGACCAATAACATTGTAATTTAATCTCTTAATACATAGAAGAAACACCAGACCAGATATAGCAGCAATATTTAATGCATGGATGAATAGTAGATTTATAAATGTGTAAGATAAATTCTGTTGAGAAAATATTTTATTAAAATGTTGTATTTCTCCATATGAAATAGGTTGCAACATTAAAAAGATCATTCCAAATTTCATATTTGCTGGAAAGTTACGATTTGCCAGTATACACCTGTTTTTTCATAATGTTTCATAGGTTTTCAATTAAATTAATATAGGACAAACAAGCCAACCATTTCATCAAACAAAGACATTATTCTCATTTCATTAGATTTCTGCACTAAATTTGATAGAATATTGTCATGCATAAAAAAAATGTTTTTGATTCATATTGAAATTAGACTCCATGTGTACCTTCAAAAATCAATATATGTCTTAGCACTATTTGGATCTTGCTATGGACTCACCACTTCCCCACCTTTAATCCCACTCCAAAACATTACACTACCTTTGCTTTGTTGATGTCATAACCTTTGTAGTTTTCACCATTATCCACCCAGTTGTGTTCTATCCATTTCACTCATAAAATGGCATTTGTTAATGGAGAAAAAAATTGGAAAATGAATCTTGTATTTTATTTTATTAAGTTTCCTTTATGGATATCTTTTTTAGGAGGCCTAGTTGATTTGTCTTACATGTTTTTCTACCTGATTGAAAACCCAACATCTTTGCTTTTTGACATTTTCCAGCTACCACAATGCCTAAAATTTAATATCTTGACAAAGATTTATTTTTATAATTTCATCTTCATATGGAACAGAAATCCTCAACTTGTCCTTATCAAACTTGTGTCAAAATCACCAAGGATCTTCAACAAATTTCTTCACAGTTTAGTGATACATACTGATAAATTTTGAAACCTTGAGCATTGTTTTACAAGCTCTGAACATAAACATTTCTCTTTATTTGTCAAATCAGTTTTATGAAGACTTTTTAAAGCTTTAGGCTTGCAATTTGGTTATTAATTTGAGACTTCAAAATTCACGAGATTTAATACAAATGGTTGGAGTTTGTTAACATCTGTGTAGAATAAAATGATTTCATCTGAACTAAACAGACAAATATTGTCATCATTTAGCAAAATACCTTTAGATTCCAAAAAGTATTTATCTTTTACATCAATAAAACACAAAGTGGCTTAGAATATTAGAGGCTGTGTATAACAATAATATATCATCTTAGAATTTAAATACTTAATAGCTAAGAATTGATTTTGAGTAATGTCAATACATACAAACACATACATATCTATCTGCTAATATTTAACTATCTAAATATCTCTCAATGTCTCTCAATACCTGTCTATATAATACTCTGTTAATATTTATATATTAAAATCCATCTCTCTATGTATACCACTCTGTTAATATCTATTTATGCCTCTCTGCTAATATCTATTTATGCCTTTCTATTAATATCTATATATCATTCTATCTATCTGTGCCTCTCTGTTAACATATATCTATCTCTATAGGCCTTCCTGTTAAACGATACTTAAAATGAGTATTGTAGCTGCTGCTACTTACTTTTACCCCCGAGAGTAGATAACTTGGTATTTATGTAGTCCGGTAGAGTTCATATTAGCGTGTAGGTAATTCCCCACAACACCCCCTCCCCAGTTTTTGTCCGTAAAAAGCTGTTAGTACCTCTTACGTTTTGGGTTAATAATTAGCGGGTCGGTAAACTTTCGTTTTCTGCCCTACCAACGTTTTTCAGGTGCTGGTTGGGGTGGATCCAAGTCAAAAGTCTCAAAGATAATGTTAGTTGGTTCTTCTTCTACAGGGGGCGTGTCATGCGTATAATCTGGGCGATGCCTCTTTAGTTGGTTATGGTGGTGCTTATGTGCGTGTGTTGTGGGCCCTTAATGTACACCATGTCGTCTATTCGCTTGTTAATTGTGTCCATTTCCCAGAACGACATACTATTTTTGTACTTTTAAAAAAAATTTTTCTCCGGGATTGAAACGTCTCACACATAGGTTTTCGTAGTTTAGTTTGTTTTGGCTGGAGTTTATCGAATGCCAATCTGATCTTTCGCCGAACATGGTTTCAGCTGGAGAGACAGCTGCCGGACTGTTAGGGTTTAACACCTGTAAGAACCGTTGAAGCGCTTCGTCCGTAGGTGTTCCTTGGGCCTCCTTCAAAGCTCTTTTTAAGGTGTCCACGAAACGCTCCGCCTGCCCGTTGGAGTTGGGGTGGTACTGGGGAGTGGTGAAGTGTTTTATTTTAAACACATCACAAAACTCCCTAAACTCGTTTGATGTAAATTGCGTCCCATTGTTGCTCACGCCGAACCACACAGACAGTTTGTGCAAAAAGTGGATTGTTGTTCCCATGGTGGATCTTCTACATTTCAGGACTTCGGGCCACTTGCTGTAACTATCGATTACAAGAAGATAGTAATGATCCTTGAGAGGGCCCGCGAAGTCGACATTAACCCTCGACCAAGGTTGATCAGTTCTTAGCCAAGGTTTGAATGTAGTTGGTGGCGCTTTGGCCGCTAAAGTGCACCTCTTACAGGCGTCTATCATTTCCGTGATGTCTCTATCCATATTTTGCCAATATACGAAACTACGCATCAGACTATTCATCCAATTTTTTCCTGGATGTCCCGAATGAAAATTTCGTAGAATCCTTTTTTTGTAAGTTCTTCGGTATTATAACTCTTTCGCTTTATAGCAATACTTCATCGCACAGCGAGAACACATCTGACCCATTTTTGTCAGTAACTAAATTGTTTTTCATATCGCGAATGACGTCATCTTTTACTGCCTCCCTCTTTATTTCAGCTAGCGTTACCGGGAGTTCTCTGACCGTATTCATGATCATTGTTTTGATCTCGCAATTTGTGCGGAGTACCACAATTATTGTGTCGTCAAGAAGTCGTTTTTCTTTGGTATCAGTCTCGATAGGCTGTCTGCATAACAAATTTACTTCGACGTGAAGTATACCAAGTTAAAATTATAATTCAGCAAGATGGTGCTCCATCTAAGTAGTCTATTTACCGTATGGCGCGGTAAACCCTTTTTTGACACAAAGATTGAGATTAGAGGTTTGTGGTCCGTCTGAAGAGTGAAAGGTCTAGCATGAAAATACCTATGGAACTAAAAATATTACGGCTATAGCCTTTTTTTCTATCTGTGAGTATTGTCTTTCTGCGGGTCCTGGAAGCGTGTGCGATTGCTTTTTTGTGCCGTCAGGCATTAGGTGTAAGATGCAGGCTCCAACGCCATATGAACTGACATCACTTGCTACGATAATGTCCAGTTTCGGGTCGTAATGGGTTAAGAAGTGATCAGATGTAAGTGTATTTTTAATTTTTTCACCCCTGTTATTGGGGTGTCCATTCCCAGGTTTTGTCTTTCTGCAGTAGTTCGTTCAGTGGGGTTCGCAGATCATGCATATTTCTGATAAAAACTTGGTAGTAATTAGCCAGTTCCAAAAAGCTTTGCAGAGCTTGTATGTTGTTGGGGGCTGGCATGTTTTTGATTGCTGTAGCCCTTTCGGGATCAGGACATTTTCATTGATGATGTGTCTGAGATATTTTATCTCATTTAAACAAAAATGGCATTTGAATTCTTTAATTTTGAACCCATACTCACGAATTTTCTCAAAAACCCTATGTACGTGCTCCCTATGCTGTTCTATGGACTGACTGGTAATTATTATATCGTCCAGATACACCGCTGCAAAGTCAAGGCCGCCCAGCATGGTATCCATGACCTGCTGGAAAATCGGAGGCGCGACCTTGATCCCAAAGGGAAATCTGTTGAACTTGTACAGTCCTCTATGGGTATTAATACACAGGAGTCTTGAGCTCTCCTCTTCCACTTGGATCTGGAGGTAGGCGTCACTTAAGTCGATTTTAGAGAACGTCTTCCCGCCATTGAGCTTAATGAATACCTCCTCCGGGCTAGGTAGAGGATAGTGGTGGTCTTTTAGTGCTGCGTTTAACCCGGTAGTAAAATCTGTGCAAACCCGTATTTCATTCGACTTCTTCTTAACATAAGAAGCTGCCCATTTGCTGAACTCGATTTTAGATAGAATACCAGTGTTAACTAGTATATCCAGTTCCTCACCAATCTTGTCCAGTGCAGCAAATGGTACACTTCCTTTTTTTCTTAAAAATAGGTTGTATATTTTCCTTTACTTCGAATTTTGCTTGTATCTTAGTACACTTGCCTAAGCCAGCCGAGATTTCAGGAAAGGTCTGTTTGAGTTCCGCTTTAAGTAATATTCTCAATTCTTTGGCAAAATTTGTTGATAGGGCGGTCCCACAAATTAAAGTGGTCCAACCAGTCAGTGCCAAATAAATTTTCAGAGTTTTTTTTTTAGTACGAACGCCTTTAACTTTTTGGTCGTACCGTTTAATAATGTAACTGACAGGTACAAATCACCAATGAAAGTAATCCTGCTTCCAGTCACCATGCGGGCTGATTTACTAGTTTTTTGTAACGTTGGCTTGTTTAGCCTCCTCCAAATTTGTAGATTTATTATAGAGAGGTCTGACCCAGAAACTAACAGGAGCTTCTTAACCGTCTTATTCAATATCTTGACGGTGATGTATTTTCATAAGCTTCCATCTGGTTACTCATTTGACCTAGCGTGTCTGACTCGATATTTGACTGTTTTCTTTTAACTTCTACAATGGGAGTCTTTATGGCCAACTTTGCCGCACTTTTTGCATTTTTTATTTAGGAAGGGGCAGAATTTTGTCCAATGCAATTCACTGCACGGTGAATAGCACGCACTGAAGGGTAATTTTCTTAATTTTCATGTGATTTTTCCGTTTTGCGAGTGGTCTCCGTTCTTTTTATTCGAGGCGTAATATTTTTGGTTATATTTTACTTTGATGTGAACTATACCCGATTCCTCTATATTTCTGGAGTCGTTCTCTACGCTTATCACTCTTTGACAGTCTTCTGCCAATTTCTGAAGTGTTAAATTTGGTTCACTCTCGAACTTCACGAGTACTCTACGCCTAATTTCGGCGTTTTTTGCTGATACCAATCCCTGGGCGAAAATGAGGCATTTGAAATCGCCTGCCGTCAGATCCGCCTGCCTGGGATCGTTGCAGTGTTTGTTTACGATTGTTGCGAAAGTTAAGTAGTCTTGGTCGTCTTGCTTTGTGAAATTAAAGCATTTCCATTTTTTTTTTTTTTTTTTTTTTTTTTTAATCATCTCACCCCAAGCAAGGCATTCCACTGCCACTATTGCGCATGGGGCTACATAGGGGAAGGTAAAGAGAAGGAGTGGATAGACATAGGGAATGTCAGGAGAAAGGTGATAGATGAGTAAGGATAGCGAGGATGAGTGTCGGGCAGATGGGAAGAGTGTTTGATAGAATGGGAGCAGGTTAGTGTGTTAGGAGGTGTCTATTGACCTTACATTTAAACTCCTGGAGATTGTAGCCGTCGGGGAAGCAATCGTTTGGAAGAGAATTCCACAGTCGGGAAGTGCGAGGAAAGAAACTGTTGGAGTAGAAGTTACGGCTGCATTTTATCGGTTTCACTGTAAAAGGGTGGGATCTAGTTGCTAATCTAGTATCTCGTACAAATTCGTATTTAGGGGGCACCAGTGATCTAAGTTCATCGGAGCAGAAGCCGTGAAAGTATTTATAGAAGAGACACAGCGAAGCCACGTCTCGCCGGTGGGAGAGAGACTGCAGGCGGTCTGCCAAGTCGGTATCTATCACATTACAGACCCTCCTCTGAACCTTATCGAGAAGCCCGAGGAGAACAGCAGGGGCACCCGACCAGATATGGCAGCAGTATTCAATGCACGGGCGGATGGTAGATTTGTAAATATGCAGGATAGATTTAGACGGAAAAAACTTCCGGGCCCTACACAGAGAACCGACTTTCATAGCAGCGGATTTAGCAATGGATTCGATATAGTCATTCCATTTGAGGTCCGCTGAAAGTGTGAGACCAAGGAGGCGTAGTGTTTTACTCTCTGGGAGGCAAGCCTGGTCCATGCTAATGGGAGGTAGGTGAGATTGTCGATGATGGTTAATTGACAATAGCTTCGTTTTAGAAGCATTAAAATTTACTAGCCATTTCTTACCCCATTCCAATATGGATTGGAGGTCTTTTTCAATCTCGGCTGCAAGTTTAGCTTTGACGCCTACACAAGATTTTTGTTGGAGGCGAGAGTAAACTGTGGTGTCATCGGCGTACAAACCTATTTGGGCTCTTATGGAATCAGGGAGATCATTAATATATATCAGGAAGAGTGTAGGACCTAAGATGGAGCCTTGGGGGACACCTGCGTTTGTATGGTAGTTCTGAGAGGCATGTCCGTTTAATACCACTTTCATTGTGCGGTTAGAGAGGAATGACTGGATTAGTTCAAACAAATGTCCAGTTATACCATAGCTCCGCAGTTTACATAGAAGGCCAGCATGCCAAACTCTGTCGAACGCCTTAGATATATCCAATGCAACGGTTCGAGCTTCGCCATTCCTGTCGAGTGCCTGGTATATGTACTCGGTGATGGTCGTTAGCATATCAGCAGTAGACCTGGTGAAGCGGAAACCATATTGCTTGTCCGAGAGGAGCCTGTGTGCTGTGAGATGCTGAACCACCTCGGCGTTGATAATGGCTTCGAACACTTTGCCAAAGATCGGAAGAAGGCTGATAGGGCGGTAATTTGCAGGGTCAGAGGGTTCTCCAGTGTTTTTAAATATAGGAACTATAGAGGAAGATTTCCAACAGGCAGGAAAGCAGGAAGCAGATAGGCAGAGGTTGTAGAGCTTAGAAAGGATAGAGGAGAGTTCAGGGGCACATTTCTTTAAGACTATGGTTGGGATACCGTCACCACCGCTCGCTTTGTGAGGGTCAAGTTTTAAGATTATCTTAGAGACAAGCGAAGGTGTAATGTGGACATCATTCAGTTTTGCCTCAGTTCTAGGTGAGAAGTCCAGACTCGAATTGTTCGAGAATCTGCGGGCAAAACATTCAGCCTTATCTGCTGGGGAGGTGAGGACCTCAAATTTGTTGATTAGCGGGGGTATTGTGGACTTGCTCTTGTTAAGTACTCTTTTACAGAGTCGCCAGTAGTCTTTAGAGCCGAATTTAGAGCATGCTATGCGTTGCTTCATTCTGGCAGCAAACAACATCTTAGCTTCGTTAAGTACCCTTTTACACTTATTACGAGCTGAAGTGAAAAGGCGCCTGTTTTGTTCCGACGCATAGTTACGATAAAGTCGGAAGAAATGATTCCGGTGGGCAATGGCAGCCGAACAAGCGGGTGAGAACCATGGAGACGAATGAGATTTAAGCTGGAATTTCCTAGCAGGGATGAAGGCATCAATGCCAGCCTTAACCCAGGAGGAGACCTCGGATGCACATTCTTCGATGGGAAGACTAAAGACGTTGTTCCAAGGGATGTCACAGAGGAAGTCTCGGAACGAATCCCAGTCTGCTCTTTGATAGCAGTATGATATTCTACTTGTCTGTGTTTCAGGGGTCGGGCGGGAGTGGAGTGAAATATTGACGGACACTACAGTGTGGTCAGAGTTTCCAAGTGGGCAGAGTTGTCTGGTAGTGCAAGAGTCTGGGATGGAAGTGAAGCAGAGGTCTAGAAGTGAGTTCCTTCCGTTAGAGTTGTCGGAGAAACGCGTGGGGAAGTCCACTACTTGCGTAAGGGATTGGGTGATTGAAAAGTTCATGATGTGGACACCAGCAGGGTCAGTGACAGCGTTCTTCAGCCACTTGGTGTGGTGGGCGTTAAAGTCACCAAACACGAATACATGGGCAGAGGGATGGGTAGAAATGGCTTTGTCAATATTGTCAGAAATGATGTCAAGTAACGAACAGTCAGGGGAGGAAGGAGAGCGGTACAGAAAGAAGAGATAGCTAATCGAGCTGAGAAGTGAGAGGCGGAAGCACATGAAAGAATGATCTGGGGATTCAAAAGATGACACCCTAGCTAAGGGAAGGTGTTCGCTGACATAGACACCAAGCCCATGCATATGAACATTGGAGTCCTTCCTGAAGAGGGGAAGGTAGCCAGGAACGCAGAACTCAGATGAGGGGATAGAAGGGTTAAGATTAGTTTCACATAGGGCTAATATATCAGGTGAGTTATTATGGAGGAAAGAATCTACGCTGGGGAAGTTGGTGCGGATGCCGCGTATGTTAGTGAAAGAGATGCAGACAGGTCTTATGAAAAAGAGACGTGTAAGGGCTAAAAAGTTCTGATAACAATTTGTACGGCTTCTGTAAATTCTAGTTCTGTGGTTTTCTTGGATAGAATGTAATTTACAAGTCTACCGTGTTTGGTAGTACCAAGCTTTCACAGAAATAACCTGACCTTTTTTGAATCAGGCCAGCTT
This sequence comes from Ascarosepion bandense, assembly GCA_037127315.1. Classification (NCBI taxonomy): domain Eukaryota; kingdom Metazoa; phylum Mollusca; class Cephalopoda; order Sepiida; family Sepiidae; genus Ascarosepion; species Ascarosepion bandense. The sequence continues at coordinate 563,242 of JBBBDQ010000536.1, read as the reverse complement.
TCACAGTCCACCCTGAAGAGATCTTTGTATCTTCTAAAGTATGCGTCGAATGTTTTTATCTTCTTCCAGCACATATGTGAAAATTTCCATTGTACTCCAGACGGTACTTTGTGAGAACGCCGCGTTGTTCTCGGCCGGGGTGGGGGTTGTTATTCAGAGCTTCGAGAAGCAATTCTTCAACTCGTTTTTTGTCTGTTTTCGTTTGCTTGGAGTGTTTCTAGATATAAGTATTCACTTGTTTGCAGTGTTTTCCTGTGTCTGTTATAGCGGGTATCTCTTCTCTTATTTCATTTGTAGTGAGGGGTAGTAGGATTCCGTAGCATGTTAACGGAATTTGGCTTTGTGGGAAGATAGCCCACTATAATTCATAAATGATTATAAATTCAAGAAAGGCAATTTTGAGTGTAAAATAACATTTATACATATATACATTTCAATTAATGTTTTACAATTAAAACAATACTTAGAATAAAGATCCAACGAAGTTAGAGAGAGTTCATGGCAGATAGTAATGAGGTGAAATAGATAAAAGAATGTTCATTGAAGATATAATGCTGAAAGATAAAAAGCTTGGTAGTACGATTAATGTTCATTATCAAGTTGCCGTTTCTAAGGTCAGTAGGTCAGCAAGTTGGTTTGTGGAATGTCTTAGAAAAGGTCAGTTAGTACTTTGAGAACAGGGGAGGAAGAAAGAGGTGAACATTGTAGCCACTCGACCTGTCAAGGAAGAAACTAATTACACTCTTCTCCTCTGTCTGTGCCTGTCTATCTGGGTGCCTTTTGTCACGGCTTTTATATTTTTCTTCTGGCTCAAAACGCTGATCATTTCGCATTTCATCCTTGTATTTGGTTCCGGGCTTCTCATTGGCTGATAAATAAAAATGTTAATTTGATATTTGATTAATTTTTATTTTTCAACTGGAACATCTGCGCGGAGCCACTTGCGTATGACAACCTTTTATTCATTAGCTTTCTGGTTGGCATAGAGCCAACATCCGGTTTGCTTGCTTTTGCTCGTTCAGTGGTATCACCACACTGTCTTCATATTTCTGTAATGTTTCGACATGTCTGTCTTCATTTTGTTTAATATCTCTAACAAGAGTTGCTGTTGTTCTTTTTGTTGTTGTTGTTGTTCTAGGTGAGCTTTCATCATCTGGATGATGATGGCTTTAAAATCCTCCATTATGGACTTTTATTTAGAACGAGAAAGAAACAATTCATACTACTTGTAAATTCTCTTCTGAATGAGAAGAAAAAATGGAATTTTTTCTTCATGAGGTGGGGAAAACTTTCTTATTTTCCAGCTGGTTACTGTAACTATTAAATGAATTACAGTTTTAGACTGTATGTCATGGAACAAGAAACAACAATTTACTTTTTTTTTCTCTGGGGGAGGAAAAAATTATTAGCTAGAAGAAAATCTACTTACAGTATGTTTTGGGGCACAGTTTACAGACAGTTTGTTCATTATTTACTGGTGTCTGATAATAATTTTTGCTTTGAATGTTGTAGGATTTGCTGTTGATATTTTCATGGTAAAAATGTTTGTTTCCTTTGAGTTATGGAACGGTTTGTTACTGCTGCAGTTAAGGTTCCACGTCGGCTTCAACAACTTGTTAGTTGCTTATTTACAAGTTCTTTGTAGGCAATTGTTAAGCTTTGTGGCTTTGAAATTCTTGTCGACAGTTTTTGTGGTGAAGAATTGTTGCGGGTCCTAGGTAAGTTCAAATTTTTCATCGTTAATTGATGTGGATGATGATGACTACCCAGGACCCTCAACAGGTCCTGGGTAGTCTGAATTTCTTTGTTGCCAATTGATGTGGCCCTGGGAAAATGGTCACAAGAAAGACTCAGACACGATATACGGTTGGAATCAATATTATATTACAAAAGAGAACAGTGTACAGAGGAAATAGAGTATAATAGTACTTAGTGCCAGAACAGTGTACTAACAAATGAGTATTGTAGCTGCTGCTACTTACTACCATCCCCGAGAGTAGATGACTCTCAGTATTTATATAGTTCGGTAGAGTTCATATTAGTGTGTAGGTAATTCCCCACAACAGTCTCTGATAATATCTATTTATCTAAGCATTACTGTTAATATCTACTATCTATTCTCCTCTGTTAATATATGTCTATGCATTTCTGTTAATATCTACTATCTATTCTCCTCTGTTAATATATGTCTATGCATTTCTGTTAATATCTATCTATCTATCTATCTATCTATCTATGTTAATATTTTATCTATGCTTCATTGTTAATATCTATCTATCTATCTATCTATCTATCTATCTATCTATCTATCTATGCTGCTCTGTTTATATGTATCTGTCTATCTATTAATGCTACTTTATCTATCTATGGCTCACAGTTAATATCTGTTTATCTATATCTTTCTATCTATGTATCTATCTATTCCACTCTGTTAATATCTATCTATTAATTTCTATTTATGTATGCATATCTGTTAATATATATCAATCTATCATGCTCTGTTAATATCTATCTATGCCTCTTTGTTAATATCTATTTATATATCTGTTTTTCTATGCCTCTGTTAATATCTAACTATGACTCTCTCAATATCTATCTATGCCTCTCTTAATATCTACTAGCAGTATAGCCCGGCATTGCTTGGGTGTAATGAAAGCTTTAAAACTAGTCCATGATCCTGGAGCTCAGACTCTTTAGACATTGGCACGAAAGACTAAGAAGCAATAATTGTTTCCAGTTAAATAAGTTTTTTTCGTCATAAACTGAATTTTAAAGGCTAAATATGTCCTCTGAGTAAATGGTATCATGGCTGAGACTACAATTATACATACTTAGAGCCAAACCCAAAGCAAAAACTAAAATAAAAGGACTGAAAAAATACAGACATACAGGCAGATAAACAGACACACACACAAACATCTTGCCTTTTATATATATATATATTATCGATTTTCTGCACTATTGTAAGAACTGCAACCTTGAAACTTCTGAATATCGTTTCTTATGTCTTTGTCTATGAGTGTGTCAAATTTGATTAAAATCGGACCACTCCTTCTATAACCCGATTTTTTTGATTATCAATATTTATCGGGGGTACCTTGACACAAAACCTAGCTAAGAACACTCGCAGACACTTATAGTACAACTGTGTAAATTTTCAAGAAAATAGGTTCAGCCGTTTTGGAGTCTATAGGTAACAAACACACACACACAGGCAAAGTTCTATTTATAAATAAGCTTAGATTTATTTAAACCTCTGTTAATATCTATCTATCTATCTATCTATCTATCTATCTTATGCCTCTTAATATGTATCTATCTATGTGTTGTAATGTTACTGTGTGAGTAATCACCAAAATGGATGTTGGGAATAATAGTATATCAACAAATACAAGACTTGCATGCTGCATGAAGTAGATACACTGCTAGGAAACTAATCAGTATAATTGGTGTCTGTCTTTACAGCTGCAGAAATTTCTTTATTGCTGCATCTGTGGATCCAACATTGGCTTTTTTAAAAGTTCTTTTGAAGTTATCCATGAAATGATTTGTCTGGCTGTTGCTTTTAGGATGGTAAGGGCAATTGTAATGTGATTTAACACAAATCTTGCAAAATTCCTTGAACTCTCTTGATGTTAATGGTGTACCATAATCAGAAACAATTAAATCTGAAACTCTAAACCTTGCAAACAGTTTGTATAAAAACTTTATTACTACTTGCACGGTTGAACTCTTACATCTGAAAATCTCTGGCCATTTTGAAAAACTGTCTATGATAATAACATAGTATGATCCATTCATTGGACTAGCAAAATCAATATGAAGACATGACCAAGTTTCTGGTCATGGATTAAATATAATTGGTGGTGTCTTAGCTGCCAAAGCACAGCTTTTGCACACCTTTACCAAAGTTTCAGTATCTCTATCCATGCTATGCCAGTAAATATAGCTTTTCATTACACTCTTCATACTGGATATACCCAAGTGTTCTGCATGGAATTCCTTCAGTATTCTTTTTTGCAGAGCAAGAGGTACCACTACTCTTTCGTTGTACAAGAGAATGTTGTCACATATTGAATAAACTTCAGAGTCTGTTTTATTCTTGTCTTTTAATTCATTTTTCATTTCAGTAATGAATTTGTCATCCAGTGCATTCTTTTTTATATCTTCCAGCATTACAGGTAGTTCCCACACAGCATTGCATAAAATATTTTTAGTCTCTACCTTTGATTGTAGAGCAGCAATGACTGTGTCTTTGAAAAGTTCATTATTCTTTGGAATCAGCCTGAACAATTCATCCACATGACTTAGCTTAGAACCTTCCTCCTAATTGTTGTCTTTAGCTAACAATAAAACTTGCACAAATATTATGCATTTAAAATTGTCAGTGCTTAGTTCTGTTAAATTTGAATTCCTCACACTGATTATTCACAATACTAGCGAACATAGTAAAGTCTTCCTCATCACTTTTCAGTAAATTTGTATACTTTCATCTTTTAAGGAATAAAGACATTTTCGAGCTGAACAGCTCTGAAACTAATATAGCTGTTTCATTAAATGTTAAGTCCCTTGTCTTTTTTTGATAGAATAAAATTCATGAACTTTGTACGTTCAACATCGCCTAATTTTTGTAAAACTAGTCTGACATTTTTCTGATCTGACCAATTCATGCAGTCCATCTTGTAAATGTCTCCTTATCTGCAGAAATACAATATAAAATTTATGTATTCCTCAGGCTGTAGGTAAAAGCCATTATCATTTTCATGATAGCTTCCTGAGAAAATACACTCTAATCATCATTAATGTTACTTGTAAACATTTTTCACTGTTTCAAAAACAATTTCTTGAATTTTTTGAGCCTTTGTTCAAAATGTTTTTGTTGTTCTAGATGTTGCTTTACAATTTTCAACTCTTTTTTAAACTCCTCCATTTTGTATTTTCCAGAAGTATATATTTTTAAATATTTTTTTCACACTGTCAATAAAGAACGCTTTCTTCCTGCAAATTATTTCCACATAACACTTTTATCTTGAAAAATCTTAATGTTGCATGTTCTTTTTCTTTTTTGCAAATTAAATTTTTCAATTCCACGTACCTATTTGTGACATTTTAAGTCAGAATATCATTGTTTTGTTTTTCTTTTCTTTTAACTGTTGTGTTTCCCACAACTGGTTGATATCACATAATTCTTGAAAATCCTTAAAGCCAAAAAAAATGCTTTATATTTTTGTATTTTGATCTTCCTTTACCAAAGTACCTTGGTGAATTTTTATGTGAAAACCTTTGTTTGACTTATCTACTTTTTTCTCTGTGTTTTCGCCAACACTTTGCTTGTGGAATGTTATATCCATGAATGTTTAGTTAAGTATAGCCCAAAAATGTTTAGTTGAGTATAGCCCAAAAATGTTGTTGCAGAAATGCTGGGCTGAGGATCTTTTTTTTAAGGTTAGCCCCAAATTTTTGTCATCAAAAATTTTTTCACCAAAGATTTTTGTCATCAAATTGCTGTATTGATGAATGCCACAGTCTTCATTACCAAAATGCTGTATTTGACCAAAGATAGATAGATAGATAGATAGATAGATAGATAGATATTAACAGAGAGCCATAGATAAATATTAACAGGGCATATATATATACATATAAATATTAACAAAGAGGCATAGATCCCTGTTAATATATATCTGTTGATGCCAAAATGTTGTATTTTGCCAATGGCACAATTTACAATGCCAACGTGTTATATTTAATCCACAGCACAATCTTCATTGGCAATGTTGTAACCCTAAAAGGTTACTGTGTGAGTAATCACCAGAATGGAAGTTGGAAATAATAGTATATCAACAAATACAAGACTCACATGCTGTATGAAGCAGATACACTGCCAGGTAATCTGTACAATTGCTCTATTCTCTACTCTTTACTCTAATAGTGTCCACATATTTAAGGTTATACAAACATCCCATTCCTGTATATAGGTAAGTATACAACACTATGCCTCTCTGTTATTATCTGTTTATATAATTGTCTTTTTATGTCCCTGTTAATAGCTATTTATTCCTCTCTGTTAATATCTATCTGTCTATGCTTGTCTTGATATCTATCTATCTATCTATCTATCTATCTATCTATCTATGCTTAATAGATAGATAGATAATATATATCTATCAATCTATCTATGCCTCTCTTTTAATATTTATCTATACCTTTGTTAATATCTATCTATCTATCTATCTATCTATCTATCTATCTATCTATCTATGCCTCTCTGTTTATGTATTCATATCTATCTATAAATATAAAATAGTGTACAATAACTGCTAGTGGTAATTAAAAAGTGCTCAATATATATAATAAATCAAAAATTTATACTAATAACAAATATAAATTTTGTTCCTTGAAGGTGTTATTTTTTTTCTGATCATTTCACCCTAAGCAAGGCAGAACTGCCACTGGTGTGCAGGGGGTTACATAAGAGGTGAGTGATGAGAAATAGAAACAAGTTATGGGGGGATGTCAGAGAATGAGTAAGGGAAGGATATGGTGTGAAGAGGGCTGAAGAGTGGAAATGAAGAAGAACATGATACAAGGGTTGTCAGGGAAAGGATGTGAGTCAAAGAGATAAGAGATGGCAATTGACTTTACATTTTAATTCTTGGAGATTATAGCTGTCAGGGAAGCAAGTATACATAAGGGAGTTCCATAGGTGGGAAGTGTGAGCAAAAAAGCTGGTAGAGCAGAAGTTGTGGTTACATTTGATTGATTTCATTGTAAAAGAGTGGGACCTAATTGCTAGTCTAGCAGCTCAACTAAATTCATGCAGAGAGGGCACCAGAGAGCTAAGCTCATCTGAGCAGAAGATGTGAAAGTATTTGTCAAAAAGACAGGAGAGGCCACATTACGTAGGTGAGAAAGTCACTGGAGTTGAGCTACCAGGTTGAGATCAATTACATTGCAGATTCTCTGTTGGATTTTGTTAAGAAGCCCGAGATGAATAGCAGGGGCATCTGACCAGATGTGACAGTAGTATTCAATGCATGGCTGGATGGTAGATTTATATATGTACAAGATGGATTCAGATGAGAAAAACTTCCTGGCTCTACACAGGGAACCAACCTTCCTCACAGCAGATTTAGCGATACAGTCAATGTAGTCATTCCACTTGAGGTCAGCTGATAGAGTTAGGCCGAGAAGGTGCTGTGTTTTGCTTTCAGAGAGACTAGCCTGATTCATTCTGATGGGGGAGGGTGTAGGAGTGGTTATCTATGGTGGTTAAAGGATAGCTCGTCAGATTTCTTATCAAGGTGGGAGTAAATGGTTCTGTCATCAGTATAGATGCCTACTTAGAATCTGATTACATCAGGGAGATTGTTGATGAAGATCAGAAAAAGTGCAGGAACTAGAATAGAATCTTGAAGACCATGTATGATAGTATCTAGAAGCATACCCATTCAATACTACCTTCATTACATGATTACATGATTTGATAGGAAAGACTGGATTAGGTCAAACAATCATCCAGTTACACCATAGCTCTGTAGCTTGCATAGAAAACCAGCATGCCAGACTCTGTCAAATGCTTTGGAGATATCTAGTGCAACAGCTTGAGCTTTGCTGTTCTTATCAATATATATATATATTCTGTGATGGTTGTTAACATATCAGCAGTAGAACTGGTGAAGTGGAAACCATACTGTTTATCAGAGAAGAGGCCATGGGCTGTGAGATGTTGAACTACAAGACGCTGAACACAATTTTCAATGTCAATGTGTTGTATTTTGCCTCAAGCACTTTGCCAAAAATTGGTAGGAGGATGATAGGTTGATAATTAGAGAGGTGTGAGAGATCTCCAGTGTACTTAAATACAGGAACCAAAGAAGAGGACTTTTGCAGGCAGGGAAGAAGAAAGGCAGCAGTTGTAGAGTTTGAAGAGTATAGAGAAGAGTTCAGGGGCACTTTTTTTTTCAGGACAATGATTGGGATTCCATCACCTCCACTTGGCTTATGAGGGTCAAGCTTGGAAATTATGTTAAAGACCAGCAAGGAAGTAATGTGAACGTCACTCATTTGAGTGTCAGTTCTAGGTAGGAAGTCGAGTGTGGATACCCCAGACGAATCAAATGTTGAGTTTGTGGAGAATCTGCAAACAAAGCATTCAGCCTTGTCCGTTGAAGATGTGAGGACCTAAAATTCATTGATTAAAGCAGGATTGAGTGCTTGCTGTTATTTAGCACATTTTTACAGAGTCACCAGTAGTCTTTGAAGTTGAACTTGTGGGATGCTATATACAGTTTCATTCTTTCAGCAAACAGCAGCTTAGCATCATTATAGGATCTTCTTGCACTGATTATGAGCAGAGACATTCTTAAAATTATGTAAAAATTGTATTTGCATGAGACAATAATTACTTTTTAAAATTAATATCATATTTTTACATATGTATTTGTATATTTATTTGTGCATGCATTTTAATACACACTGAAATTATGCTATCATTTCAACAAGTAAACACACACACACACACACACACATATACACACAATGGCCATTTTGTAAACATGTGGTATGCACAAAAACAAACACATACATACAGATATACTAACACAATAAAATGAACACATAACATCTATCCAACCAATGAAAACAAGCAACACAAAATTTTAAAAAATAGTAACAACTCTATTTTATTTAACTTCCAAAGAATTTCTGATGAAGCTAAATAAATCTAGAGACATTTTAAATTCATAAAGGTTTCGCTACTTATTTCTTATTTAATCACATATATGAGTACAAACAAAATAATCTCTTTGCAAAAGAATGCAATTAATTGACAAAATCTATTGATCTACCTGTACCTATGTTTATGTCAGTATGAGGAGGTGCCAAAAAGTTCTAAGTTAGAACCTGTCCTGAAATCAGAACTAAATATGTTGTATATCGACGAACAGACAAACAAATTATATATAAAAATATAATTTATATTTTTATTAATGACGATGAACCGTGTAGCCTAGGGAACAGAGAGTGAGAGAGCGCGCTTCTAATGGGTTGACGGGAGTGTCTCTCTTCACCGGCCGATCTCTGTCTACTGTCTGGCTCTCTGTCTCGTCTCTCTGTCTGGTGAAATCTGTGCGCCGAGGTCTTTTTATAATCTCCAAACCGGGACTTCCGGCTTTGCCTCGCCCACGCACGCCCACGCAATTCTCAGAGACACCTGTTCTGTTTGCCTCTTGTAGCCATTTCCGCTACTGCCGGAAATAAGGTCAAACAAACATCCGTTCCTTTCAACGACTGGAAACGCCCCCGCTTGCATCAGCTTCCTCGGGTGGGACCAGATTGTTATATTACAAATAGATAAACATCCAATTTTATTTTCTTGATCAGGCAGACAACTTTTCAGCATCACCTTCTATATATATATATATATATATATATATATATATATATATCTTAAACATATACTGTTAAATATAAGAGACAATGAATGTCTATTATGTTTAATCATGAGCCGTTCTAAACATCGTATTTTGGCTCTAATTTCAGTTGAAAATAAAAACAAAATTCTCCAACATTTGGATGATTTTTTATTAAGTTGGTTCTAAGCTTTTGGCTCACATGAGCCATCTTCAGAGTGATTAAAAGGATGTTAACACAAAAACATCCACCATCAGTGATGATTTTATGTTGTGTTTACATAAAACTTTGCTAAGCAATGGCAACATTAATTTAATGTAGATGGCCCTCCAATATCTGAAGGTTCTTTTTACTGTGTGTATGAGTGAGGATTATTGTATTGTTGAATAAAATCTGTCTGATATTACCTAAATGGTTATGTTTTTCTGAGAAATGTTGTTTACTTGTACTCTGATCAGAAAGGTGACATTAAATCCAAACAACCCACACTTGATAAAATCACGTATAAATCTGGTCATAACACATTAAATTGCATTGTTCTATCTCTACCATAGAAAATCCTAATAAGATAGTACAGAAACACATTGTCTCTTGTGTTGCAGTAAACTATGTTCTTATTATAAACTTATAATAAAAATATTACCATATCCACAATATATTTATTATTAATTATTATGTTAGAACATGTGCAAACAACAAACTACTACAAAACTATACATGTTGTTTGATATTGAAAGAACAATGTCTCATCAGGTAGTTAACAATGATGGGAATAAATGTTTTATTTAAAAATATTTCTTTTAAGAACAACATTTATTTTTGGATTTTTTTTTCTGTGTGAAGTAAAAAGATATTAAAAATGGGGAAAGAAAGAGGGAAGAAAGATAAAAAAATATGAAAAATCAAGAAAAGGAAAAGAAAGAGAAAAGATACAGAAGAAATTCATATATATATAATATATTTATATATATTAAATATATATTGTATATATATTATATATATGTTATATATATATATGCAATATATATATAATATAACATATATATCTAATATATATAGTATAATATATATTATATTCATTGTATATATATATATATATATATATATATATATATATTACAATGTATATATATATATATATTTAGTGTATCGAGGCAGCAAATAATTTTCTAAACATATATTATTAAATATAAGAGACAATGAATGTCTATTAAGTTTAATCATGAGCCGTTCTAAATGTCGTATTTTGGCTTTAATTTCAGTTGAAAAGAAAGACAAAATCCCTCCAAGATTTGGATAATTTTTTATTAATTTGTTTCTAATCTTTCGGCTCACATGAGCCATCTTCAGAGATGTTATTTAGACTGTAATACAATAACAGCCACCATCACCGACGATTTTATTTTGTGTTGACATAAAACTTCACTTGGCAACGGCAATAGTTAGCAAAAATAATAAACGCAGTTCCCAAATTTGCAATGCGGTTTTATGACGTCACACTGTGTGATAGCGCGAAATGACAACAAAGCCATTCTAAACATTGTATTTTGTCTTTAATTTCAGTTGAAAATAAAGACAAAAATTCTCCAACATTTGGATAATTTTTTATTAAGTTAGTTCTTAGCTTTTGGCTCACATGAGCCATCTTCAGAGAGGTTACAAGGACATTAACACAAAAACATACACCATCAGTGATGATTTTATCTTGTGTTGACATAAAACTCTGCTAAGCAATGGCAACATTTACCAAAAATAGCAAACACAGTTTGCAAATTTGTAATATGGTTCTATCATGTCACACTGCATGAGAGCTCGGAGTTATAACAGAACTGTATATTTAAATGCAATTTAATGTGTTATGTCCGGATTTAAAGGTGATTTTATTGAGTGTTGGTTGTTTAGATTTGATGTACATGGCCTCCAATATCTGAAGGTTCCTCTTACTGTGTGTATGAGTAAGGATCACCGTATTGTTGACCAAAATCTGTCTGATATTACCTACATGGTTATGTTTTTCTGAGAAATGTTGTTTAATTGTACTCTGATCAGAAAGGTGACATTAAATCCAAACAACCCACATTTGATAAAATCACGTATATATCTGGTCATAATACATTAAATTGCATTTAAATATACGGTTCTGTTATAACTCCGAGCTCTCATGCAGTGTGACATGATAGAACCATATTACAAATTTGCAAACCGTGTTTGCTATTTTTGGTAAATGTTGCCATTGCTTAGCGGAGTTTTATGTCAACACAAGATAAAATCATCGCTGATGGTGTATGTTTTTTGTGTTAACGTCCTTGTAACCTCTCTGAAGATGGCTCATGTGAGCCAAAAGCTAGGAACCAACTTAATAAAAAATTATCCAAATGTTGAAGAATTTTTGTCTTTATTTTCAACTGAAATTAAAGCCAAAATACAATGTTTAGAATGGCTCATGATTAAACATAATAGATATTCATTGTCTCTTATATTTAACAGTATATTTTTAGAAAATTATCTGCTGCCTTGATACTCTATATATATATATATATATATATATATATATATATACAACAAATGTTTATTTGTGCTGTCCTCATTTCTATACTTGACTTAAATTTATTATTGCTTGAGTCTGAGGCAAATTAGTAAAATCTTTGTTAATTTATATTCTCCTAATTTTTATATCTTTGTATTGTTTGTGGCAAGGAGTGGGCAGGGAGGCTTACAATAGTTGATAGATAAGAAATTAAACAAATTCTATACCAACAATAGGGAGAGCAGCTTTGATGCAGACAGGTAAGAATGAAAAAAATCTAAAATAGAGAGAAAGAGAGAGAGAGAGAGAGAGAGATTTAGGCAAATTTTAAGTGGTCTACAAGAAATCAATAAAAAACAAAACTAGATTGAAAGAAATATTTTTTAAAAACTCAAGCAGTCAATAACTAAATTCATAATACAAAAAGTTTTTATTGTGAAAGAAGAGAAGAAACATCATTTTTAAAAAATTCCTTAAAAAACAAAAACAACAAAAAACTGATATCATTTTATTTCAATATAATAAAAAGAGAAATATTTAATTTTTATTTTTTTACACTATTGACAATATCATATTTGTTGTTGTTGTCGTTGTTGTTGTTGTTGTTGTTATCATCATGTTTTTGTTATCGTGCTCTCCGGCCTTTGTCAGATGTCTGACAATCTGGGTATTCATCAAAGAATTTTAAACTGAAACATTTATTTAACATACAGGGATAGATTTTTCTCATTCTGCTGTCACTATCTATGGACATCTCCTCTTGTTCTGAATTTAGTATTACCCAGTTATTACATGTCTTGTTTCCACTGATTAAGTTTATACTACTCAATATTGGGATCGAACTCACAATGTGAGTTCAATCTTTGTTGTTATAATGTTTTGTCTGTTGAACTCTCTGGCCTTTTTCAGGTGACTGTCAATCTGGCCAACCATCAAGGAACTGGCATTTCCATATTAAGTTTATGAACCCTTTATTTAATCTCCAGGAAGAGATAATTCTCATTCTTCTGTCAACATATCCTCTTGTTCTGATTTTAGTATTGCTCATTTATTACTTGCCTTGTTTCCACTGAGTCTAAGTCTGTACTGTTCAACCTAGAGACTGAACTCAAAATGTCTTCATCTTTGTTGTTATTACACTATTTTGGCTGTTGTACTCTCCTCCAATCTTTATCAGGTATCAGTTGGCCTAAGCAAACTTCAGGGAATTTTAAACTGAAATTCTTTATTCAATTTACTATAGTAGATTGATCTTGTTCTGCTGTTCAAAGGATATTTTGTCTTGATCCGATTTTAGTATTGCTTGATATTTTGTATTAGTATTGCTTGATATTTTGTCTTGATCCAATTTTGTCTTGATCCGATTTTAGTATTGCTCATTTATTACATGCCTTGTTTCCACTGAGTCTAAGTCTGTACTACCCAACTTAGAGATTGAACTCACAATTATTATATCACCAAATTTGCAAACAACACTTTCAGTCATGTGATTATTGTCCCATACACAGCAGCCAAAATGTGATAATAATAACAAAGATGAGAATATTAGTCCAAATGTAAGAAATGCAAATAATGATAACTCCTTATTGCAGAAATTCAAACAGAAATTAATTTTCATTTGACATTAAAATCTTAGTAACTACTTTTATACTTACATGAATCATCATCATCATCATCATCAGCAGCAGTAGCGACATTGTGATGATGATGATGATGATGATGATGTCATCATAGTGTTATTCTGCAACTGAAAACTGACCAGCTTCCTCCATATGTCTCAGTTGTATACCAATGTCTGGGTCTCTGTGAAGTATATTTCAATCTACTCAGTGAGAATGTCAACCAATTTTTGTCCTCTGCCTCTTTTGCCTAAGGTGTTACCTTGTAGAAGGTAGTGGAAAGATTGTTGTCTCTTGCAATGTGTCGAAACCATTTCAACTTCAGGCAGTTATAAGCTCTTCCAGTGGGCTTGTTTCTTGTCTAATTTGAATTTCAGTTTCAAAAGTAAAATAATGCTCAACTGCAAATAACTAAATCCAGGCTATTGCTGAAATTGACTTTCTATACAAAAGTCAGGAAAATAGGAAGAAATGAAAAGAATAGACATCAGATACTAACAACAGTGAAATTGAATGTGAAATGACATCAGTTCATCTCCATTGCACACAAAAAAGAAGTAGTACATTCTCATTTCTCTACTGATTAGAAATCAATTTTAGATTAAAATCCAAATCTATACAAAGGTCAAATGCACAAACCTTAGCTACAAGAAAAAATTTAAAGAGAAAAGTTTTTTAAACAAGAAAAAGTAAAAATATCATGTTAGGAAATAATGATATGCAGAGGTTTGATTTCCTTGATTTTATGGCCAAGTTGAAGGCAATCTATAGGGCCTAGTGCTAAAAAATGTGCAAAAGGAAGCCATTTTAAATATGTAAAATCAGATGAAACATGAAATATTCAAATTGAATATAAAATAAACTTTTATTTTACCCTTCGATTGAATACCCTCCTGATATAGATGCCAAAGAAGGGTGTCACATCCTCTGTGTTCCTCTTCTGCATGCTACTGGTCAAGGAACAGAATGAGTAGACAAATCAGCAGAAAATGAAATGGGTTTTTATGTGGAAAGTAAAATAGATTAAAGAACTAAGGAAATATATTATTCCAAGCCTTATATTGTTATAGATTTTGAAATCAAATACTGTCATTATTCAGTGAATTATTTTAATCTATGTCATATAGGAATGATGTGTCCCTGCTGACACTTGCATTCGAACATGAATCACCAGGGAGTAAACACAGTTGACCTTGTTCTCAAGTAATTAAGTAATTAGTAGTACTGTGCTGTTGGGATCACGTGGCATGTAGAATATATATATATATATACTATAGTCATCCGCAGACAGATCTGTTTCGCTGTATTACAGCTCATCAGTACGGCTTAGACTCCGGTCGCTTCCTAACCCAGGATTGAAACCCGACCAAACTGGCGTCAGTCGGAGATTCTACCCCTAGGCCACGTGCGTCCAGTAGAAGAAGGCAGGCTTTTTAGCGTGTATAAACACGCCCAATAGCTAGAGTGCTCCAATTCATTATCAAATGAGCGGTGTGTAAATACTGGAGTAGCTACTGTTTACAAAGTCTACCACTCTTCCAGAGTGCTTAATCAGGGTGTGAGAGCGTAAATACTATAGTCATCCACAGACAAATCTGTTTTGCTGTATTACAGCTCATCAGTACGGCTTAGACTTCAGTCACTTCCTAACCCATATATATACATATATATATATATAGGTATAGATGGATTAGAGAGTGTAGAACCAGAGGAGAATAAGTGTCTAACAGTATTGTTTGAAGGTGTCATTATTCTTGTATCTGTGACTTTACTAAAGTAGAAGTTATAAAATTAAAGTAGCGTTTCATTGAACCTAATAAGGTTGCAAAAGGAACTGACAATGTGATTTTGTTAACCATAGCAAGGTTACAAAGATTAAGTTTACTATTTTTTTTAAATTTAGAATGTTTCAGTGGATGTGTTTTTTGGTCTTCTTTAAATATGTTGCATATGGTGTAAGCATCTACTGGAGTTCTCTCTCAATCGTTCAAGTGGACAAATAATCCCATATTATGTTTCAAGTTCAGTTTGTGTAGATTTGCACTAAAAATAAGAAAAGCCTGATATGTAGTGAAATAATATCATGCTGAGAAATTAAAATTTGAATCTGGTTTCCATTATAGTGGTTATTTATTCAGGGATTCACTTGACATAGTCTGAGAGGTGCATTGGTGACAGCTGAGAAAACTTTGTTGCCACTTCTGTCTTGTCAGACTGACAGACCAACTCTTTCTTACCACTCCTTTTCCCAACCCTCCCTCATAACAGGTAACCCAGAAGTACTTCAAACTTAAATACAACTTGACTGCAACTGGAATTTCCTACCTTCCGGTCAATTGGCACTTGATCAAAAAAATTTTTATTAACTTATTCTCTTTATTTCTTTTTAGTCAGCATGTAGCCATTGAATATTTTCACTTTTAGGTTTTACTTTTGGTTATAAAACACGAACCACTTCAGACTTTATTAATACCTCTCTATGTGCATCTCTCTGTTAATATCTATCTATCTATCTATCTATCTATCTAGCTAGCTAGCTAGCTAGCTATGCTTCTCTGTTAATATCTGTATATATCGATCTATGACACTGTTAATATCTATCTACAGCACTCTGTTAAAAAATATTTATCTATGACTCACTAAATATCTGTCTCTCTATATATCTATCTGTACCTTTATGTAAAAACTTTCTATCTATGTCTTTCTGGTAATATCTATTTATCTATCTATGGTGTCTTCTACAATGAATGGACTCTTCCTCTTGCTATATATAAATTACCTGGCTGACTTCCAGAGAGGCAGTTCAAGAGCAGTTATAGAGCAGTCAAATACAGCAGTTAACGGAAGCAGTTAACAACAGCTACTAGTCAGGCAGTGTAATAATACCTTTGGACTTTCTTATTTCTATATTACTATACACTCCATCCACGTCTATTGAACAGGTGTAGAGGCTCATCCCTTGTTCCCTGTTTAGGATGTGGTTTCCGGCTTTCTCTTTTTCAATCTTTTCACTTTTCTTTTTTTTTCAATTGGAGTAGATAGACTAAACTATCGCCCAGTTCACACTCCACCCACGTCTATTGAACAGGTGAAGAGGCTCATCCCTTGTTCCCTGTTTAGGATGTGGTTCCCGGCTTTCTCTTTTTCAATCTTTTCACTTTTCTTTTTTTTTCAATTGGAGTAGATAGACTAAACTATTGCCCAGTTCACACTCCACCCACGTCTATTGAACAGGTGAAGAGGCTCATCCCTTGTTCCCTGTTTAGGATGTGGTCCCCGGCTTTCTCTTTTTCAATCTTTTCACTTTTCTTTTTTTTTCAATTGGAGTAGATAGACTAAACTATCGCCCAGTTCACACTCCACCCACGTCTATTGAACAGGTGAAGAGGCTCATCCCTTGTTCCCTGTTTAGGATGTGGTTCCCGGCTTTCTCTTTTTCAATCTTTTCACTTTTCTTTTTTTTTCAATTGGAGTAGATAGACTAAACTATCGCCCAGTTCACACTCCACCCACGTCTATTGAACAGGTGTAGAGGCTCATCCCTTGTTCCCTGTTTAGGATGTGGTTTCCGGCTTTCTCTTTTTCAATCTTTTCACATTTCTTTTTTTTTCAATTGGAGTAGATAGACTAAACTATCGCCCAGTTCACACTCCACCCACGTCTATTGAACAGGTGAAGAGGCTCATCCCTTGTTCCCTGTTTAGGATGTGGTTTCCGGCTTTCTTTTTCAATCTTTTCACTTTTCTTTTTTTTTCAATTGGAGTAGATAGACTAAACTATTGCCCAGTTCACACTCCACCCACGTCTATTGAACAGGTGAAGAGGCTCATCCCTTGTTCCCTGTTTAGGATGTGGTTCCCGGCTTTCTCTTTTTCAATCTTTTCACTTTTCTTTTTTTTTCAATTGGAGTAGATAGACTAAACTATCGCCCAGTTCACACTCCACCCATGTCTATTGAACAGGTGAAGAGGCTCATCCCTTGTTCCCTGTTTAGGATGTGGTCCCCGGCTTTCTCTTTTTCAATCTTTTCACTTTTCTTTTTTTTTCAATTGGAGTAGATAGACTAAACTATCGCCCAGTTCACACTCCACCCACGTCTATTGAACAGGTGAAGAGGCTCATCCCTTGTTCCCTGTTTAGGATGTGGTTCCCGGCTTTCTCTTTTCCAATCTTTTCACTCTTACGTAGCCCCCTGCGCTTCAGTGGCGTTACCCCCTTGCTCGGGGTGATACGATTAAAAAAAAAAAAAATATTAACATTTATTTTGAATATTTTGTTTCTGGTTATACACTATTTTGAATCTACCTCCTGTGTTCTGTGTCTTACTTCTGGCACAAACTGATCACTACAACTTTGTTGTGGAGTTGTGGCAAAACTTTTCCACAAACTGGCAACAAAGATCAACAGCACTATTAAGTTGACATGACTTTGTGTGTGTATTCTAATCACTTGGTAATCATTGTCATCTAGTATACTCAGTAATTTATTAATCTATCTTATATATTCTTTGATTATTCCTAATAAGAAAGTGTCAAAGTGATGTCACTCAAAGATTGCTATATGCAATAAACTCCTGAAGAATGCTGAAATGTTATGATAAAGCTAACACAGATAAGGATATTCATCCAAATAATTCATAGGATGATAAAATCTTCATATAATTCTTCAAAATCTCATAGACTAAATCAGGAAATGTTAATAATCTTGACTCTGACTTAACTTTGACAATCTTTTCCTGAATCAAAAGAGATGGGAATAAAATTACATTAGAAGAAATGAGAAAACAATATATAAATCGTTTTGTTCTGAAGAACATATATTTAAATTTTTCTAAATATGTGTTTTCAGTATAGCCTAAGAATAATTAAAACAATCTGATGAAAATTGATGAAATATCAACAAAAAGAAAATTGATTGTTCCATTTTCTATGGCTTATAAATCCTTTTCAGGTTATTTAAAGCCAGAAAATATGTTTTAAGAGTGAATTAATTTTTTTCTGTTGAAATGATGATTTAGTAATACAAGTCTTATTAATTAACCTATAGCTTGGAGGAGAAGAGATGGATTCATACTTTTTCCAAGGTTATTTGCATGTAAGTGAATATAACAAACCCAACTGAAATTGGAACTTAGCTTTTTGATTAACAATTCCGAATCCTTATCCACTACACACATTAAAGCTTACAGCACCTTGTATTCTCAAGCAGTCACCAATCTAAGTACTGAGTAAACTCGACATTGCTTAACTGTGATGATCATGAAGAACCAGTGTTTAAATGTGATATGTTTGTAATCCACATAAAAAGAAAAAGAAAATAAAGGAAATTAGGAAGACTATATACTCAAAGCATATATTTAAAAAAAAATTAAATTTAAAATTTCAGCATTCCCTCTCATTTATGTGTATGTGTAATAGCATCAAACGTCACTTTGCTTCATTGAACAAAACGTGTCATACAAAAATTTCTACTTTGTCATGAATTTTTCTAAAATTATTCTAGATATTTGAAAAAATAAATGTACATGTAGTATATGATTCCCCCAAGATGATGCAAGAACAGACTTTGTACGAAATCAGAGAAATCAGGTGCATCAACAGGTTCACCTGAGGGATAACCTCCTAACTAACAAGTACAAATTTGTACCTTACAGGATAGTGAATGCTGGCTCTGACAGATTCACATGATCAACCCAGTTGTGCCAAGTGTATACCCGAGAAAAAAACTCGATGATATGTTGATATATAAACACCCAGTCCTAAAGGATAAAGGCCTTTTCAAATTCATATAAAAGTGTAGGGTGAATGTTTAGAAATGGCCTCAAAGTTCCACCCACCACTTGGTGACTGTTTACGTTCAGAGTGAAATAAACAATGAGATTTAGTCTTTTGTTTTCATTAAAATTTGCAAAGATAATGTTCACCTTGTGTATAACAGTTTGTATGCAGCTTCTCCAACCCATATCAATGTACATAATAAAAAAATTATCTCTGCTATATCTTGTTATATCTCTTTCCATAGAGATCAGCTCAGGCTTGGAAAAGTAATGAAATACACACACTGTATCAGTTTTAAATCATTTCAGTACCCTGAGGAAGAGTATACCAGACCCAGAAGTATCCGAACAGAATATAAGCAGCCATCCCACAGCATCCTAAGGGAATGCTACTTCTGATTTCCTTTATTTTGTTTTCACTCTAAGGATCTGAGGTGTTAACACATTAACTGAAAGAGGATCTTCTCCCCAACAATTGAAATTCCCTCTTTCAGAATCTTTTGATTAGGTTTGGGGGATGATGAGAATGACACTTTTGATCTCAAGATAAATTGGTAAGAAGATTCAGAAAGGAATAACGCCAGGGGTAATGTAAATGTCGCAAGTACTCTCAACAGGCACCTGGTTTGTTGACATTCAGATGTCAACTTGGGCAATTAGCAGCTGCTATGAACCTTCAGTAAACCACAAAGACAGAGGGATAATAATTTCAACAGAAATCCTTGAATACGCAAATTTTATATGCAGGAAACTGATTCAGCTGAGAAGCTTTTCTTATGCCAAGTATCAATACACACAGGGAATTGTAAATTAATTTAATGAGCATTCAATTTGGAACATGTTCTTACTGGGTATGTATGCTGGAAGGGGCTGTTTGGGTTTGAGACAAGCTTTCTCAAAGACACTTGGTCAACTGTGTTGATTGCATATTATGAAGGAGATGAGGAGATAATGGCATGGTGCCTTTATTCTTTCTTTACAAGCCTTATGGAATTATTCATGCATGGATGGTACTTCTGCCTTGGGTCTTGAGTGTTCTACATACAATCAACTATTGTCTCTTTCACCTAGGATCAAAGTGTATTATCTGTGCACAATGTCACACACACACACACACACACAACCACACATGCACACGTGTATATATATATATATACATGGTGCAAAAAATGAAAATAATACTGACATCTCTTTTTAACAGATATATTTACCAAAATTAAACAAAACTGTCTTGAAATACTAAAGAGTAAATTTATTCAATAAAATTGCCATTGGCTTTAACCATAGCTGCCAGGCAATTTTTAAATCTCCTGCAGCTCTTCTGGACAGTCTCCTTGTTTAAGTTGGTGATTAGTAAATGCTGCTATAATCCTTGTTCAATGTTCATCATTGGTGATACAAGAAGTTTTGTTGGTCTCTCACTCAACTGCACCCCATACATAATAATCAAGGGGGTTAGAGTCTGTGAAGTTAGGTGGTCAGATATAAGAGGTGATGTGGTTGTAGAAATTATTTGACAGCCATGACTTGGTTCTCCTGCTCATGTAGCATGATGTAAAGTCCTGTTGCCAGATATAAGGCCTTTCAACATCCACCCTCTTGACCCAGGGCAGCACCACATTCTCAAGGCATTTAATGTAGATCTTTGTGTTGAGTCTGAACCCCTGTGGGATGATGAATGGCAGCATAATGTTGCCATAACTAATGATTACTCCAAACATCTTCATAATCACCATTAGATTCATCCAACTGTTTATAAATCCTCTGCACTATTCTCAGATCGATACCCAAACACTCAGAGTGTTTGGGTAACAGTCTACTATAGCTCATTAGTCATGATAATAATATTATGTCCTGACTGACTCTAATCAGAATACTCTTAGATCTCTGACACTGAACTATCTTTGTTTTTCTTATTTAAGTCAACTTGCCTTGTTTATTTGTGTTATCAGAGGTTTCTTATTTACTCCACAACTTCTCTTCTTTTAAGATTTTGTATTTTCTTAAATATTTTTTTTCATTTCTTAGTATTCACCCTCACCTCTTTCTGGCAAATTCGCCACATACTGAACTTTGTATTTCTTTTGTTTTGGATCTTGTACATTTCCTTTTTTTGTGCTCATATTTGTATATTCAATGAATTTTTGGGGTGTTGGTACATCAAAGATATCTTATAGAATTTGCATAGGTTCATCCTTTCTTATGGGCCTTTCTTCAGTAAACCTTTTCTTTTACTGCTTCTAATACCCTTTGAATTTCCATTTTTTAAATTTCACCATATAAATCATTTTTCTAATTCATGACCTTATTATGCTGTATTTTCACATTTCTTTTCCATTTTTATATCTCCTAAAAAACATTATTTCACCAATTTTGAAAAAAATTGTATTTTTTCGGTCATCCGTTCATATTCTTCTTTGATTTCGTAGCAACTTGTTGAACACTGATTTAAGTTTTCTTATGTACATCAATTCTGCTGGTGACATGCCTGTTACTGATTTGGGATTCAGTGTTACCCGTATACTCTCAAGAATTTTTATAGTGCTTCTTCACTTACTTTTTCATTACTTACTTTTTTCAAAGCTCTCTTAAAAGTACTCACTCTTAAAAGTTCAGCTTGTCCGTTTAACCTTGGGCAATACGATAGGGTAGTAATATGTTTAGTTGAGAACATTTTGCAAAATTCATTAAATTCTTAAGCAGTAAATTGTGTACTGTTATCTGAAACTATGACATCTGAAATGCCATATCTTGCAAACAGTTTATGTAAAAATTCACTGTAACCATAAAAGTTGCTTTTTTTGACTTACAAATTTCAGGCCACTTAGTAAAGCTATCCACTACCATAAGATAAAGGTAATGCAATCCATTTATTGGACTAGCAAAATCTATGTGCAGTCTTGACCACAGAGTATCTATCTTTGGCCAAGGTTGTAATTTTGTGCTTGGTGATTTTTCTACCAAAGCACAACCTTTGCAGGTTTTTACTAATTTTCAATGTCTTGATCTATTTTGATCCAGTATGCATAAGTTCTCATAGAAGATTTCATCCTTGAAATTCCGAGATATCCACTATGAAATTCATTTAATAGCCTTTTTTTGTAATATGATAGATATTACTATGCAAATATTAATACTCCATCATATAGCAAAATAAGTGTTCAAGTCTGGGTTTCATTCTGTAAATTGTCTATCTTTTTTACTTTCTTTTAGTCCATTTTTTATTTTCAAAATAAACATTTCTTTTTCTGCTCTTACTTGTATTTCTTCCTGGGTAACTGGCAGTTTGCATACTTCATAATATATTTTTAATTTCTATTTCACTTTTAATGTTGCAATAATAGTATCCTCAAATAGTTTAGTATATTTTGGTTCACTATTTTCTTGTTAAACCATCCACATAAATTAATTATTTGGATAGTTGGTATTCCATCCTAAAATCTTAAATTGATAAGCTGGTACTCCATCATTGTAATCTATTCCCTGTATGCATAGGTATTGATTTTTTAAACCAAAAAATTGATAGTAAAGGTCCATGGTCTGTCTGTAAATGAAAACTACCTCTGCATATGAATTTTGGAAAATATTTTAGCAAATATTATTGCTAACACAACTTTTTTTTACCTGGTTGTAGATTTTTCTGCTGGTAGTAATGAATGCAAAGCTTATATGCTACCATCATCATTTTTATGTAGCATTACCATTTCTATACCATACTCATTAGCATCTGATTCTAATTTAATTTCTGCTTTTGGATTGTAGTATGCTAATGACAAGTCTGACATTGGTATTTTCTTGAATTCTTCAAATGCCTTTTGACACTTATCAGTCCATTTCCCCATTACACCTTTTTTAAGCAAACTGTTTAGTGGAGCTCTCAAATTTGCATATTAGTTATATAGATTTCATAATAATTTGCTAGTCCGAGAAATGCTTGTAGCCCAGTAACATTTGTTTAAAAAGGCATATTCTTAATTAGCCTTTCCTTTGATAGTTGATGACGTTTTGCCTTTGACAGTTGATGACATTTTTTGTCAATAATTTGTCCTAGGTACTTGGTTTTAGGCAAAAACAATTTGCACCTTTTCTCACTGAGTTTGAACCCGTACACTCATTTTTTTTTCAAAAATTCTTTTACATGTTTGATTTCATTGCAATATATCAATATATCATCCAGATAAGCAACTGGGAAATCATAATCTGCAAGCATAGTGTCTATAGTGTGTTGAAATATACAATTCCTTCTGCAAATTTATTGTAATTAGCTGTGGTCATTCTTCTTCAAGTTTTATTTGCCAATATGCCTTAAAAAGATGCAACCTGGAAACAATTTTTCCATCACTTAATTTTGCAAAAATTTCCTCTGGATTTGGTAATAGGTAGTTATGTGATTCTATATATTTGCTTAATCCAATTGAAAAATCAGCACAAACCTTAATTTTTTTATTTCTTTTCTTTACATACTCTGCTGATTCCCTTTAGTTTAATTCTTTGTTGACTTGATCCAAGGCTGCAAATGGTATAATACATTTCAGTTTACTGGTATTAATCCTTTTTTCACTTGAAATTTTTCTTTGGTTTTAAAACACCAACTCAACTCTTCCAACAGAACATCCAGAAAATATTTTTTCAATTCTTCCTTTAAATTTTCAGATTGTTTTTTCTACTACTTCTGTACTAAATATTTACAGGTAAATCCCATAACTTGAATAATCCCATCCAGTTAGTATCAAATAAGATTGTAGTATTTTAGCCTTAGCTTTTGCATACTTGTTACAAAATTAAATGATGCAAGTCACTTCACCAATAGCAAATAATTTTTTACTTGACACACCACATATAGTTTTCAAAATTCTTTTTAATATAGATTTTCTGTTTGCTTTCCATGTGGCTTTGTTGATTATTGTGATAGCACTACCAGTGTCTAGTTGCATTTTTACATCCACATGATTTTTCATATATACAAATTTTCTATCTCAAAGCTGTGTAAGAAATTTTCCTTGCTTTAGTTTAACAGTGTGATTTTTAATGTCCTACTTTTCCACACATATTGTCATCTCCAAGATGTAATCTTCCACATCTGAAACATAAATTAATTTTTGTAATTTTATATTTTTCTTTGTGTAGTATATATACAAATTCTTTTTTTTACAATGATTTAGGATTCTCTGATTTTTGTCTGATATTTCTTGTAGTGTTAGTTTTTGATTATGTTTCTGTTTTATTAGGATTCAAGCAAGTATATCTGTGTTCACAATTAACCCTTGAATGAAAATGAATCCATTTAACATATCCAGAGTCAGCTTATTTGATTTGAATCTTTCACCTTATTTGTTAATGTTGCCAGCATATATTACAAGATATTTATCTTTTTTTGTCAGGGTCATAAACTTCCAATGAGTATGGAATAATGAACTTTTCTCACTAAACATTTTACTCAGAATATTTTTGGTTTCTTCAAAGAAAATTTCTCTTGGTATTCTTGGTTCTACAAAATTAAAATATTCCAAGTTGTTACATTCTTTTCATATTTTCTAAAAGAAGCAGAAAAAGTAATTCTATCATTTGAATTGTATATGAATTCAGTAATGTCATTTGCCACCACATTGGAAGTAAAAGAAATTGAAAAATATTACATTTTTTCTGAATTATTGAAATTATTGAAAATAAACATAACACTATTAACTTATACTATTGCAACCAAATACATAATAATTATAAACAAGATGAAAAAACTCTCAAAAACATAATACGTAGAAATGTTCAACCAGTCGAAAGTAATAATCTCATTAAACTCATTATATATTATAAAAAGTTTAAAACAATTGACCTCATAGTCTATAATAACCCAACAGGCACTAAACTAAATTCTTTACAAAAAACCAATGTAGTGTACCAATTTACATGCCCATTCAGAGATTGCATCTCTGATACTACTCAAAAACCTAGTACATATATTGGTTTTACCACAACCACGCTCTCCCGTAGACTTACATGTCATCTTTCTGATCAGAGTACTATTAAACAACATTTCTCTGAAAAACATAAACATGTAGGTAATATCAGACAGATTTTGGTCAACAATACGGTGATCCTTACTCATACACACAGTAAGAGGAACCTGCAGATATTGGAGGCCATGTACATCAAATCAAAACAACCAACACTCAATAAAATCAACTTTAAAACAGGAAATAACATATTACATTGCATTTGACTAGATGGTTTTGTTGTCATTTCGCGCTATCCCGCAGTGTGACGTCATAAAACCGCATCGCAAACTTAAGAACTGCGTTTATTATTTTTGGTAACTATTGCCGTTGCCAAGCGGAGTTTTATGTCAACACAAAATAAAATCGTCGGTGATGGTGGATTTTATAATATTTCAGTTTAAACTACCTCTCTGAAGATGGCTCATGTGAGCCGAAAGCTTAGAAGAAAACCAATAAATAATTATCCAAATGTTGGAGAATTTTTGTCTTTATTTTCAACTGAAATTAAAGCAAAAATATGACGTTTAGAACGGCTCATGATTAAACATAATAGACATTCATTGTCTCTTATATTTAATAGCATATGTCTAGAAAATATATATATATATATATAGATATATATATATAGATATATATATATATAATGAATAGTGTATATAATAGATATATTCATATTTTTAATTTATCTATTTAAACATCATTTTTAAGAGACACTCATATTTGAGTAGATACTCTGTTTTTTTTATAATTAAACAATATCTGCTGGCCTGAATAATTGAGAAATCTTGTTAGAAAAATATTTAATACATCTAAAAGAATGGATTTTTTAGAGCTATTAAATTTTTTTTTCAAGTTTTCCATGTAGAAGTTACTAAATGTTGGACCATGAGCTAAACCTATGGAAACACCATCATGTTGTATATATATATATATATTGATGGTTTCATTATTGAGATTTTTGGGCTTTTTAGATTTGGATTAGTTTGAGGGTTGGTTTGATGCTGCATTTACTAAGTATGTATGGTGCTATGATTTTGTTAATAATTTTATTTAGTTGATAAACAGTAGTGGAGATTTCAGATATGATAGAACAGAGAGAGAAGTTAGGTTTATGTGTTTTTATAGTTCCATAAATGTATCCTGGTTTGTAATCACTAATTATTCAGGGAAGTTTTCAAATATTTTGTTCTGCATTGGTGGCTGGGATTAGGTTGTTGATTTTCAATTTCTTCTGGTAAATAAGATTCCTGTTAACATTTTGAAATTTGGTGTAGTCATTGAGTATTAGTGCATTTTTGAATTATAGTCAAATTTATTCATTACTACGAAGATGTTTGTCTCATCTGCTTTTTTTTACAGTTATATCAGTTTGATTACATAGCTCCATGGCAACAATTTTTAATGGTTTTGTTAAGAACTTGGACAAGTATTTTCTTTTGTCATGGCCTTGAGTATGTCTCGAATTTCTGGTTCTGTTTTTTATCAGCTGCTGCTCTTGAAGTTTTTTTATGTTTTGATATAATGTCTTGATTTCCATCTTTTATCTAATCTATTATATTTTCTGTATAGATGATAAATTGTTTTTCCTTCCCCTCTCCACATATCCTCTTTTAAGTTTTAATGTGAGGAAATTTTCCTTTGGTAATTTAATTTCAATTCAAAGTTGTTAGACAAACGACACCTTAAGTTTTGTGTCATTTGATTTAGATTTTGGTAGATGTTCATAGACATAAATTCCAAGGTCATGCATGTGAACTTTAGAGTCCTTTCTAAAGAATGGAAGATAAACAGGAAGCGAGAAATTAGAGGAGTGGATTGTAGGGTTATGGTTACTTTCACAGAGAGCTTGGATGTTTGGGGACATTTTGTAGAGGAACAATTCACACTGCAAATGTTGGTACAAATACGAGAGATATTGGACAAACAAATGTTGATGTGTTTAGGAGATATTTGTTTGGCTGGTTTAGTTTTATTACTTTGATAGCTTATAGTCATGGTGAGTTATTTTGATAAGGAAAATCCTAGAATAATAATTAGTCATCAAATACAACATGTGTAGGAAGGGAACTGGAACAAAATGCAGCACAGTGAGGCTTCAGGGTTGCCTATCAGACATGCTTGCATGGACAACCATCCATGCATGACATGGCACTGCAAGAACCCCAATATTATTCAACTGGTGACCAGAGCAGCCTCTCTAGTTCTACACAAGCATTTGGGTTCCTACCTACCAGCTGCAAAAGAGCAAACATAAAACTGCCAATTTATTTCATCATTAACATCTGGGTTTCAAGTCATTTCAATTCTCTAACTCCCCTTACCCTTACAATGAAATTTTTCCTATCCATCATGACTTTGTCAATTTTTCACTACTTTAAGTGAAAAACAACTTAAAGAAAATCCTGTAACTGTTTCACGAGGATACAGGATAACTTTTCGAACATGCCAAATGCTGCATATTTATACATTTAATTTATTTCATCCTTAACATCTGGGTTTCAAGTCAATTCAATTCTCTAACTCCCCTGCCAACCCAGTATTCTCAGTATAAGGAGATATTACCAACATCTACATATATCTCAGAAAAATTATGACAGCACCACTATTAAGGCCTGAATCCTGCCGAATGGCACATATTTTCCATAAAAAAAAAATTTATCGTAAATAATCAGACCGGTAGAAATAAATCTATATACTGTTTGATTATTTTAAAAAATAACAGAATATCTACAAATGATGAAATGAATTAAATGTATAAATATGCAGCATATTTGGCATGTTCAAAAAGTTATCCCGTATCCTCGTGAAACAGTTACAGGATTTTCTTTAAGTTATTTTTCACTTAAAGTAGTGAAAAAGTGACAAAGACGAGAAAAAATAAAAAAAAAATAAAAAAATAAAATGCATGTCAGACATAAATAGTTGACTTACTGAATGATCTATCTGTTAACCAAAACAAATTTATTACCAGAAGATGAGAGAATCAATAAATTTATGCTAGGGGTTAGATTATAGATTATCTAGTTATATCATATTAGGAAAAATTAACTACACTTTATGGTATATTTTAGACAATGATAACAGATGGAAGTTACTTTACTGTGGAGGTTTAATTTGGGAATTTAATAATTTGCAATTTTTCCTGTAAACATAGAAAACATATCTCATGTAAATATTTACAAGCTCTGGCTTTCTAATAGTTTCCATTTTACACTAGGGGTCTTACTGGCTTCTTTTAATTGCTAATAATAAATAGAAAGTAATGTGCTATTGAGGTTAGTTTCATTATTAAAAAATGAGATGTGCAAATAAAGGCATGTTATAAAAGGGTTCTTGGAACAACCAATATAAAAATTTTTTACTGTAGGATTTTCTATGGTAGAAAGAGAGCATAGATAGACTATCTACCTATGTTCTATCTCTACCATAGAAAATCCTAATAAGATAGTACAGAAACACATTGTCTCTTGTGTTGCAGTAAACTATGTTCTTATTATAAACTTATAATAAAAATATTACCATATCCACAATATATTTATTATTAATTATTATGTTAGAACATGTGCAAACAACAAACTACTACAAAACTGTACATGTTGTTTGATATTGAAAGAACAATGTCTCATCAGGTAGTTAACAATGATGGTAATAAATGTTTTATTTAAAAATATTTCTTTTAAGAACAACATTTATTTTTGGATTTTTTTCTGTGTGAAGTAAAAAGATATTAAAAATGGGGAAAGAAAGAGGGAAGAAAGATAAAAAAATAAGAAGAAAAATCAAGAAAAGGAAAAGAAAGAGAAAAGATACAGAAGAAATTCATATATATATAATATATTTATATATATTAAATATATATTGTATATATATGATATATATGTAATATATATATGCAATATATATATATATAACATATATATCTAATATGTATAGTATAATATATATTATATTCATTGCATATATATATATATATATATATATATGCAATGAATAGGGAGGGATTCCTCAAATGAGAGTACAAAAAAAAAACCCTGATCCAGATTCATATACCAAATATATGTATATATATATAATATACCAAACACACACACACACACACACACATATATATAACATACCTAACATATGTATAAAGAACCTTCCAATCAGTGATTAAATGTGGCAGGAAATGGTTTGCAAATTTTAATGGCTCTAAACCAAATCTGCTCTCTTTTAACCACCACAGACAAACATTTCTGCCTGCCATCAACATTGACACTGCTTGTCTACTGGAGAACAACACACAGCACCTCCTTGACCTCAATTTCTCCCTGACATGACATCTGACATCTCTGACATCTCTTCCCTCTGTTTTTTCTACAAGTATTTTAATGGCAACTGATTCAGCATCAGTTAGAGCCGCAACTGATTCAGCATCCTGGAGCTCCAATCACATGAATTTAAGCATACCACTAGATTGGCATCCAGGTTTCACCCTTTTAACATTGAAATAGTTAAATGTAACTGCCACTTCTACACCAACAATTACTTTTCTCTCACTTCCCACCTGTGGAACTTCCTTCTGTGTACTTACGAAACTACAACAAACTTCAAAAAATTAATTTTCTAGAAACCTTTTCATTTTTTATTGTTTCCTCAATACCCACTGTACAGAGTCTTTTCTTTCATTTTCATTCTCTGTAAACTCCTGTGTATCAGTAACAATACTGACTTGCTTGCAGTGAAATTCTTAAAAAAGCATTATATACATGATATATACATGTATAATATGCATAATATATGTATAACATATGCTCATATGTATATATTATGGAAATTCATGAAGGTTAATGAAATGGTTATAAACAACCAACAATTTGAAATTATTTGTTTGAACATTATTTTTGATCGATACTCGTATTTAAGTAGATATTCTGTTTATAATCAAACAGTATTATATAATTTATTTCTACCGGGCTGATTATTTATGATTAATTTTTGTTATGAAAATATGTCATTCAGCAGGATTCAAATCTGAAACCCCTATCCACATAGGGAAAGCCACCAATTGATCTGGCACAGCTTAGACCTCTCAACTACGAATAACCAACAGTCTAAATGAAGTCAAATCAAGCCTATATAACACAATTTTCAATTCACGCAAATATACCATATCTGCACTGGTATGTAGCATAATGTCAGCAAATGTAGACATGTTATGGAAATTAACAAAGATAAACGAAATGGTTATAAACAACTGACAATTTAAAATTATTTGTTTAAACATTATTTTTGATTGATACTTGTATTTACATATAATCAAACAGTATATATTTGTTGACATTACAACACATTTCAGTGCAGATATGGTTATTTGCGTGAATCAAAAATTGTGTTATATAGGTTTGATTTTACTTCATTTGGACTGTTGGTCATTTGTGGTTGAGAGGTCTAAGATACACCAGATCAATTGGTGGCTTCCCCTAGGTGGATAGGGTTTGCAGGTTTGAATCCTGCTGAATGACACACATTTTCGTAACAAAAATTAATCATAAATAATCAGGCTGGTAAAAATAAATATATATGTACTGTTTGATAATAATCAGAATATCTACTTAAATATGAGTATCAATCAAAAATAATGATCAAAGAATATGTATATAAATATATAATATATACCTATATATTACACTAGCAGTATAGCCCGGCATTGCTCAGGTGTAATGAAAGCATTAAAACTAATCCATGTTCCTGGACCTCAGACTCTTTGGTTGTTGACACAAAAAACTAAAAAGCAATAGTTGTTTCCAGTCAAAGCGAAACTGTAGATTGAAAGAAAAAGGAATGGAAGTAAGTCAAATTTTGATTTCCGGTGTCAATGTCAAATAAGTTTTGCATCGCAAACTGAATTTTGAAGGCTAAATAAATCCTCTGAGTAAATGGCATCATGGCTGAGACTAAGAACTACAATTATACCTACTTAGAGCAAAACCCGAAGCAAAAACCAAAATTAAAGGGCTGAAAACCTGATTTTGATCAAACCCAATAGGATATCAGGGTATCAATTTCCAATATTGGAGTCAAATAAGTCATTCAAGGATAAACTAATCTAAATAAGTCCATGAAAATTTATCGTACCCATTGGGAGTAAAATTGGAGAAAATGAACCATATTGATGGCTAAATATTTGTTTTTGATCAGATTTGATAGAATATTGTAGGTATCGATTTCTGATATCGGGAAAAATGAGTCATCTGAGAAGATCTACTAATGTTTGAGACTAAAAACTATAATTTTAGCAAGTTAGAGCAAATTCTGCAGCATGAACCATGATAAAAAGGGCTGAAATCCTGATCTTGATCAGATCTGATTGGATATCAGGGTATTAATTTCTGATATCAAGGGAACATCAATAAAAATAAGTAGCCCATGACCTGACCAGAAGCCTAAAGAATATTTATGTGAAGTTTGGTGAGAATCGGATAAAAATTGTGAATTTGTATAAAGGACACACACACACACACACACACACAGCTTGCCTTTTATATATATAGATATATAAATATATCTATATATATATATATATATATATATATATATATATATATATATATACCTATATAATATGTACCTTTATAATATGTACCTATATATATATATCGGATGACAATATTTACGCTCTCACACCCTGATTGAGCACTCTGGAGGAGGGGTAGACTTTGAAAAACAGTAGCCACTCTAGCGTGAACGCATCGCTCATTCATTAAAAATGAATTGGAGCACTCTGACTGCTGTGCGCGTAATATGATATGCGCTAAAAAAGACTGCCTTCTTCCACCAAACACCCCGTGGCCCAGGGGTAGAGGTGCCAGCTGGGTTAAGGAGCAATCGGAATCTAACTGTACTGATGAGCTGTGATACAGCGAAACAGATCTGTCTGCGGATGACACTATATATATATATATATATATATGAAGAAATATAGTTTTAAGGTGTGCTATGTTTATAGGATAAAGTGCTCAATATCAAAGATAAAGTATGTAAATATAAAAGTGAACATTGGAGTTGTGGTGATACAGAAACAAAAGATGTTCAGGTTGAAAAATAAAAATGAATCAAATATCAAATTACCATTTTCCCCCAGTGAGAATTTTCTTTACCAGCCAATGGGAAGCCCGGAATCAAATACAAGGATGAAATTCAAAACTAGCTGTGTTTTGATCCAAGGACTTGAGGAAAAGAATGTAACTAATCCCCTTGACCTAAGGCTGCTATTCTGACCTCTTTCCTTTCCCTGTTCTCAAAAGTACTAACTGACCTTTTCAAAGACATTCCACATACCAACTTGCTGACCTACTGACCTTAGAAACTACTAAGCCTTTTACCTTTTGTGACATCTTCCATGAACATTCTTTTATCTCTTTCAGCTCATTATTAATTGCCATGAACTCTTTTACCTCCTTTGGACTTTTATTTCAAGCATTACTTATTTTGTAAAACATAATTGCTATGTATATATATAAATGTTATTTTGTACTCTAAGTGCCTTTCTTGAATTTATAATCATTTTATGAATGATAGTGGGCTATCTTCCCACAAGGTCAAATTCTGTTAACCTGCTTTGGAATCCTACTACCCCTCACTATAAATGGAATAAGAAGCTATAAAGTCAACACCCAGAGGTGACAGACTGCTTCATGCTAGGCACAATCATCAGGTCACATGTGCTGAGTTTTTCCTTGGCTATTTATATATATGGGTCAGTGATGCATTGTGGGTAATCCTTTTAAGATTATTTTGGTGGGAGTGGTTTGTGTATTCATTCATTCATTTATTTATTTATTTGAATAAATTTGTTTTACTTTTTTATTTTTATATTTATTCTTTTTGGTTTTTGATGTTTAAATTATTTCTCTATTTAAACTTATTTATTTCCTTTATTTATTTTATATTTTTATTTTAATTTTAATTTTATTTTATCTATTTTAATTATTGTTATAGTGGCAGTGCTTTGTCAATTTGTTTATTATTTGCTTGGATTGAATTTTCTTTATTATTATTTATTGTTTTCCATTTTTGATTTTTAAGTAACAGAGTAAAAATTTGTTTTTTCATGTCTGCATTTTGAAAGTAGTTTGTTTTGGCCTGTGAAGGAAATAATAGCTATTTTTTCCTTGAAACAAAGTCTGCAGGTTTTGGATTGGTTGTTGTAGGCTGAGGTTCTTTTCTGTATTTTCCATGATATTTTTGGTGTGTATTGGGTTTTGTTTTTCATTTCCCAGATATACTTAGAAAGCATTGTGCTGTTTATGTATTTACTATTAGTGAAGGATGTTTGGTGTGCAGTTTCTTTGTTTCCAGGGTCCTTCTGAAACTTCTATGAATATTTTTCTTCATTATCTGGTGATTTTACCATTGTTTGGTATATTACTTTGTTTTGTAAACAATTACTGTTTAAGGGGCATGCATTCCTTATTCTGCAGTTAAACATGGGTTTAATTTATTTGAGTTGTTTGTTGATAGTTTTTCTGTTGTGATTTTTTATTATTTGTGTTATGTACTTGGTGCAACTGTGGCTGGTTTTCACTTTGGTTTTGTTGAATATTTTGTGGAGAGTGCTTGATTCTGGGAAGTGTTTGTGTAGGAGCTTGAAGAATATTTTTCCTATGTTTGTTTTTACATTTTTACTATATGGTGGGTTGAACCATATGATATTTCTCTTTCTGTTGGCATGTTTTGTACTCTGTGGTGAGTATGTGAGTGTTGCCAGGAATCCACTTTCTTTTAGAAAAACTATGAAACAGCCTATCTAAAAAAGATTATGAAACAGCCCTAATATTTAGCTCCTGATAAACAGTAGAGCACTTTTGCTACATTCATAACACGTTATGGACATAGAAAAATTTAGCTTTGACTATTCCCTCAAAAACATGCCTACCTCATCGCCATCCACATATAAGCTAAAATTAATTGAAAAAATAGAAAGCTTCATTTTGTAGAATAAGATGGAAAGCCCGTTTCTTTTTAAACCAGGAATAATACTACACTCAAAGAAAAATATGGCTTGAAAACCCAAAAATATCCCCTGCAGCAAAAAGAAAGACTAAATTTGTAAGAAACATAAAATTCCATAAAAAACAAGACGTATTTCAAAAGAAACTAAAAAAAAGATATAATTAAAAGAAGCAATTCAACAAATGTATTTATTGCAACAGACAAAACTAAAAATTTATATGAACTAAGCCCCTATACACATAATAAATTACTTAAGTACAACATAACTAAAACATATTAAAATAACAGAAAACAATATCAATATAACAGAAAACAATATCAATATGGAAGCCAAAAATTAGTCATCTAATTCTGTTTGCTGGGGCAGAGTGGGGTTGTAATTTTTTGTTTTAAAGTCATATTTTTCTTTGAGTGTAGTATTATTGTGAAGGTCTTGGTTTTAACAAAATATGGGCTTTCCACCTAAATAAATAAATAAATTAAACATCAAAAACTGGAAAGAACAATTAAATATATATATAAAAATAAAAAAGTAAAATAAATTTATCCAAATAAATAAATAAATAAATACAAAACCACTCCTGCCAAAATAACCATTAGTAGGATTATGCACCATTGAGCATATATATAAGTAGGAAAAACCTAATACATGTGGCCTGATGATTGTGCCTAGCA
This sequence comes from Ascarosepion bandense, assembly GCA_037127315.1. Lineage (NCBI taxonomy): Eukaryota > Metazoa > Mollusca > Cephalopoda > Sepiida > Sepiidae > Ascarosepion > Ascarosepion bandense. Next base: position 528,244 of record JBBBDQ010000536.1, on the reverse strand, counting down.
TGAAACAGTCTGTCATCTCTGGGTGTTGACTTCAATGTTCACTTATATATATATATATATAGTCATCTGCAGGCAGTCCTGTTTTGGTGTATCACTGCTGATCAGTATGGCTAGACTTCTGATTGCTTCTAGCCAGGATTAAAACCCGACTGAATTGACATCTGTTAGCAATTCTATGAGCATTCAGCGGAGGAAGTTTGATTTTAGTGTGTTATATACATGAGGTACATACACGAGTAGCCAATAGTATTAAAAATAGTATTAAAATGTCCTGAAATGAAAAGTCCTGAAATGAACAATAAATAAATAGTGGTGAGTAGCTAGTGTTGTTAAAGTCCACTATTTCTCCATAGTGCCCAATCTGCAGGTGTCAGCATAAATAGTTTGAATTTATTACTGAAGTGAAATATATATATATATATATATAGTTTTAGTGTCATTTTATCTTTGCAGATTAAGTGACAAATTCTTTTCACAAAAAATATCAGTGCTCTATCTTCATTCTGATAATGAGTATTTTGCAATAAAAAACCTGCTTGCTAGTGCTTTTTAACAGTAAAACTACTGAAAAATCAACAATCTTGGTGCGAAAAACTATCACAAGTATATATATTGTAATTTTGTTATAACAATGATTTATAAAAGCATTATATCACTGAAAAGTTTTGTTCTTACACTTCCTTACTATATAAATTTAAAAATAGATACAATATACATAATACACAAATATATATATATATATATATATATATATATATACATATATATAATATACAAATATATATAATATAGATATAATATAGATACTATATTAATAATAATATATATGTAATATATGTAATGCAGAGAAACGTGGAAAACCATGATCGCCTACGTCCTGAAGGGACAGGGCACATAGAAGAAGAAGAAGAATATATGTAATATATATAATATAAATACAATTTACAAACATATATATACATATAATGTATATAATATAGCTCCATTATACAATTATATATATACACATATATATATGTAATATATTTCAAAAATATTCTGTTGATCTTTTGAAATGATTTGTGAATGTCTTTGTGGTTACCAACACTGTTTGTTTATAGATACGTAATTTAGAATAAAGCTCATTTCGTCTTTTTACCTTGAAAAAGTCCATCACAGGACGAAACACGTAGGCAATTTAAAATACAGTTTTCCTCTTGTCTTTATTTTATTTAACCATATATATAATATATTTGTATACAACATAGAGAGGGGTAGATTTCATGTAAAACAGTGACTACTTATGGCTTTACACTACGTTCTTTGGTTACTGAATTGAATGTAGTTTGGTGTGGCTATGAAATTGAACGCTCTCAGTCATCAGGTTTGTTTACACTCTGTGAATAACGAACTGTGAAAGCTGCTTGTCTCTGCCATTACACAGATAGCTCAGTGGTAAGATATTTGTTTAATGACAAATTAGTCAGATTTCAATCCCGGCTTGAAGCTAAACGGATAATCTAACTGCGTTGAAGAGCTGTGATACAGCAAAACAGGCTTTTTATATATAAAACATAAAATTTATAAAATGGCACCTACTTTGTACATTGAAAGTATTAATAAGGAGGCAAAAAACAGCACAACCAAGCTGTGTATATATATTTTAAGGTCTAAATATTATGCTGTAAGCAAGCATTTTTAAACTTAAAGAGTCATAAGGTTAATTTTTACAATAATCCTTCATTTCAATCATCCCATACCTGAATTAAGTAAAACAAGCCAAGAATTCCTGTAAAAAGTATTTAACTTGTTAAGAATCACTATACAACTCAATCAATGGAAAGTTACAAATGTGTTGCGATATCGCTTTTTGGTCCTTCGATGTTGGCTCTTCTTATCATTGTGAAAAAGAATTTTACATGCTCACTCAAATGAGTGGTGGTGTCATGCCGCCTCTGCGTGATAATGACTGAAAGCCTTTAAGCTGGAACTGCAACTGATGCTATCACAGTATTATGAAAGGCATCTCTTTTCATTTTACTGGAGCCTACCATAGCTGGTGCCGTCATCACTATGGATAGATTCTGTTGTTGGGGTTGGTGGCGTCACTCATCGTTGGCATGTTGTCCCTTCAGCTGTTGTCGCTTTGCATGTGGCGGCGTTTGTGAATGGGCCACCTGATTTGACATTCGCAATAGGTAGGATTTTGCTGTCACCATCTAATTTTGAACTCCCCGTGGAGTGTGAGACGAGAGATTGTTTGTTGACCAGGCAAATGAATGTATTTTTTGGTTTCATATAATTAAGAAGAAATAAAAGCATATATTTATAAATTATGACATCAAGGATGTCTATTTATCCATATCTGAGAAAGGGATGCTTGAAGCATTGGATTTTGATAAAAGCTTTGTTAATATTCTACCCAAAGAGATAGAGATCATTTTACATTGTTGAACATCTGTGTTGTTATGCAATGGCAAAAAATGGCTCAAGAAAGCAAATAAATATGCCTTTGATGACCAACAAAGTTTATTTAATAGTGCTGAGGTTTTAGAATTAATGGTCCTCAATATATGAGACAAGGTCAACAAAATAGTCCATAGAAAGCCATGGCTTGCATAGGGACTATGGACTGATGATAGTGCTAGACAAAAGAAGAGTTAATGACAAAATACAAAAACTTTCTTTTTAACTCATCAAGTGCCTCGAGTTTGAAATTGAGGTTGATATGAATAAGAAAGTTGTCCAATATTTAGATGTAGAATTAAATCTAAAACTGGCAGCATCTCCCTTTTCATGAAATTCAACACAAAATTGAGTTATGTGAATGCTGAATTGAACCACCCTATGAGTGTAATCAAGCACTTCCCTAAAGGAATAGAATGCAGGCTGTCAAGAAATTCCTCTTGTAAGGATATTTTTGAAGAAAAAAACAAATGAATATGAAAGGGCATTAAAAGAGGAGGGGCATAAAACCAAGCTGGTATTTAATACTCAACAGAATCAACAAGTGAGGAACAATGAAAAAAAAGAAAAAGGAGTTGGTTTCAAAGCAAAATCTAGCACAGAGAAAATATTTTTCAATTTGCTTAATAAGCACTTCCTTAAGTGTTGTGAATTGAACAAAATCTTCAATAGAAGGAAAGTAAAGTTATAGCTGTAAAAGCAATTTGGAAATTATTATTAAAAAGCAGGACACAATGAATTTCAGGGCAAATGCGCAAAAAATAGTGTTAATAGTGAAACATATAATTGTAGGGATAGAAGCAAATGTTCACTGAATGGAGTTTGTAAGACAGAAAAGGGTGGTTTGCAAAGTGGAAGTAGAGGATATAAAGGTCCAAAGCAAAGTATATGTGGTTTGCACTGAAGACAAGATTCAAGAAGTGATGGTACAATCACAATCCATCTTCTAAACTGGAAAATCATAGTCATGTCGGGAATTAAAGGAAAAAATAATAAAAGACAATGTAAGTTTGAGCATATTGTAAAAAGCCATGACTTACAGCATTGGTAGTGATGTCTGCAGATTTTGCCAAGAAGAGAAATAATATAGTAATAACTTATCTAGACCAAAGGAAGCATTTAAATGAGATGTCTGAAAATATGTTCATATATAAACACCCAGAAAATATAGTTTAGCTTTGTACGAATGCAGAGGAAAGTATGAGTAAATTTTTTTACTCCTTCTCACATCCAATTTTGTTTACTCTTACTTTAACCCTCCCCTTCTGTTGCACATATAAATAATCAAATAAGGTGTTAATAAAAATATAATTAATCTCTATTGCCTGATGAAACCTCTTCGCTTGAAACCATCGTAGCATAAGTTGTTAATATTACTATATATATATATATATATACACACACACAACTGGAGAATATCTCATGATGGGCTGAATGAAATTTAGCTCTTCAGCCCAGCAAGTGACCTACATATTCTGGTATAAACAGGGCATTCATCAAGTTCAATGGCATACAGCGCCAGAGCTACATTATCATGCAATTTGAGATGTCTCGTGAGACCACTTCTGGACCTGCATAACTTACCACAAAAATCACATATCAATTGGTGGACATCTACAATTCCATAGTCAATTGCCACCCTGTGTTGGTGCACTCTCAAATGGCTCTTTAGACCAGTCATCATCAAACACACTTTACCACAATCTGTACACATCAGATTGAGCTGCCTGCAAATGTCTTCAGGAAGCCTAACAGGGACACCCTTGTGTACATCTCTTTTAAAATTTTATGTGCCTTCTTCTTTCATCTTCAAAGTGATGCCTTTCACTACTGACTGCTTTCTTTTAATTATTGTGATTAAATGCACATTCTTCCCAGTGTTCACAAAGAATATTGCCCTTCTTCAGCGCACCTTTGATGCAGTTCCTTAAACTGCATCTTAGGTTTGCCAGCATTCCTCTTCTCTGTTTTCACCATAAAAGCAGTTGCTTTGGCATGCAGCCTCTTCCATTATGACAAGGTCACCTGCTCACCAAGGATGATATTTTAGTATTAGGGACTCGACACTATCACAGCTGCTCCTCTCTAGCACCATTAACAAACATTTGCTGATGATACGACGAAAGCAGTACTGATAAAAACTTTCAAGATTTTTTATCTGTCTACAGTAGACCCACTCATGTCTCACAAAAGTAAAGGAGTGCTGTAAGCACAGAAGTGGGATAGACCTTCATCTTTGTACTGAGTGAAATTCTGTACTTAGACCACAAATGTTTATTCAGTTTTTCCAAGTCTTCTGTATGCAGTTTGATATTGCCACATGAAGATCACAGGACATGCTCAATGTGCTCCCAAGATACACAAATGCACAAACAATATTCAACCTTTCAGCATAGATGAATGTGTTTGGTTCACCATATAACTTCCCTGAAGTTGGCTGGTACATGACTACCATCTTTTTCAAACTGATAATCAAATCCAGTACAGTGAATGCATTAGAAAAAGTATCCATGAGATGCTGCATGTCCCCCATCCAAGTGAGCTAGCACATCACTCAAAAGATCCTGGGCTTAACTAATAAAACAACAATTTTAGGCAAAATTTAACTTTATTCATCAACATAGTCTCCTTCTAGGGTGATACACTGATTACAATGCTTCTCCAACATTTCAATGCCTTTTTTGTAGAATGATTAAAAATATGCCTCAGTTTCTGATATACCTTCTTCAGTGGAGCCAAATCTCTTTCCCTGGAGCATTCTTTAGAAGTCTGCAAACAGCAAGTAGTTGGGGGCCAGATCTGGAGAATAGGGTGGATGCGGAAGCAATTCAAAGTGCAATTCATGTAGTTTTGTCATCATTGTAATCGATTTGTGATATGGTACATTGTCTTGGTGAAAGAACACTTCTTTTTTATTTGTGGACATTTTTGATGATTTCTTCCTTCAAATGCATGAATAATGCTATATAATATTTGCTATTGATGGTTCTACTTTTCTCAAGGTAATCAATGAACAAAATGCCTTGTGTATCCCAGAATATGAAGGTTAAAACCTTGCCTGCTGATGTTGGCATCTTTGGTTGCATTGGACAGCTTTCACCTGCTGCTATCCACTCAGCTAATTTAGCTCCAGAGTGAAGTGGTGGATCCATGTTTCATCCATTATAACATATTTATACAAAACCTCATTCTTGTGTTGAAACAGTTGCAAACAATGCTCTGAATCGTCAACATTATTTTTTATCTAAGGTGAGCAAATGTGGCACCCACTTTGAAGACAGCTTTCTCATTGACAAATATTCATGCAAAATGGTGAATACACTGCCTTCTGATATGTTCAACTTCTATGCTATCTCTCGCAACTTCAATTTATGCTTGACTAAAATGAGTTTGTGGATTGTTTTGATGTTTTCCAGGACAACTGCTGATTTTGGACGATCTGAGAGTTCAGCAACATTTGTGTCTGTACAACCGCATTTAAAGTCAGCATACTGCCTCTTAACCATTGTTTCTGACAGTGCAGAGTCTGAATAACACCTATCAAGCCATTTCTTTGCTTGAACAGTATTTTTCCCATCAGAAAGTAATGCTTTATCAACATACAAAATTCAGATTTTTCCATTGTTTTGAAAATTTGCAACAGTAGCCTCACTTAAATAACTCTAATTTGTAAAAACTAATAATCCAATTGGGCCCAAAATTTGTCAAGTGCTATTTGAAGGTTAGTACTTCATAAAAATCATATGGATTTTTTATTAGTGATGCCATCTATATTTCAGGCCCGGGACTTATTGAGTGATGTGTTACAAAATTGCAGTCATTTGATCAGTGACAAGCAAACCTTTGACTTTGCATTAAACCTCCTGATGTTAAACAGCTTTCCAATTGAACAATAGCGAAATGTAATGCAACATAAATACTATGGTTACAGTTCTTTAACGTCTGTCCAAAAATGGCAGAGAAGTATAGGACAAACAGGGTTGAAGCTGGAATATCACAATGCTTGATGCCATTCTTAAACGTCACCAGCACAGGGAGCTTTCCACCAACATTAACCCAGGCCTTCATATTATCATGAAACAAATGCAGAAAAGAGCATAATTTTTGGGAACCCCAGCCTCCTTAAACACACACACACACACACACACACACACACACACACACATATATAGATATATGCATACATATATTAAATATATACATATATATAATGGCTGGTCACTTGTATTTGAGGTTACCCATCTAGCAGGGCAGCTATCTAATCCCCATTGCAGACGCTTGCTCAGGCACACTGTGTTTATTCAATACCCATAGAGCTCACCAGTGGTTTATACTGCAGCTATGTAGAGTGGACTTTAATTACAGTTTCTGAGAGAGAGTGCATTATCTAGTGTGAAAAACAGTCTGCATAAGGCAAGGATGCTCAAAACCTTGGTCACATTGACTTGTGACTTTGGACTAGCACAATCATTGATGACTCCTCAAAGAAAACTGTCTACCCCATTTCACTCACAAGGCTTAGGTCAGCCTGTGATATCATTTTCTGGCACTTTCCAAAGGTACCATATGCTGGGAATGCCTCATCCAGACTGATAACATCAAGGAGTCAATTTCCTGATAAATCAACCACGGTGAAATTTGAACCCAGGCTTCATGGTCAGAAAGCAAACATTCTAACCACTTGGCCATGTGCATATATATATATATATATATATATATATATATATATATATATAAATGAGTTGAATATATGGATCGGAATCTGACAAGATGAATAAAATAAGGAAAGAACAAGTAGGAAAAAGTGTCTTTAATCTAAATAAAATGTGAAACATGTTAGATTGAAGATACTTTTTTCCTACTTGTTCTTTACTTATTTTATTCATATATACAAACAAACCTGATGAGTGAGAACACCATTGTGATGTCCTCACAAAAACTTCTAAGTTGGCATGAATCTGCTCTATAAAAGGGATAAACTCTTTGTACTTATTAATACTCTATCTACACCCAGATATCGAGCACTTTACGATAAAAACCTGCTTGTCAAAATACATTTTATCAGTAATAATCACTGAAAAATAACAATCTTGGCACTAGATACTATCACAATTAAATATTATATATATATATATATATATATATATATATACACAAGCCAAATACACATTAGCTAGCAGACAGTAGTTTGAAAAAGTGCTCAATGCACAGCCAACACAATTGAAATGAATATGCAGAGCTAACAATATGTTAAAGAAGCAAGTGGTGTGTGTTCTGTTCTTTAACATATATACATACATATATATAATATATAATGATAATATACACGCTAAAATGTCTGCCTTTATCTGCCGAGCGCCAGTAGAGGTAGAATCGCCAACTGACGTCAGTTCAGTCAGGTTTCAATCCTGGGTAAAAATGCAATCAGCTGTTTAACCGTACTGATGAGCTGTGATACAGTGAAACAGATCTGTCTGCAGATGACTATATATACATATATATATATATATATACATTTTCTAAACATATACTGTTAAATACAACAGACAATGAATGTCTATTCTGTTTAATCATGAGCCATTCTAAACATCATATTTTGGCTTTAATTTCAGGTGAAAATAAAGACAAAAATTGTCCACTATTTGGATATTTTATATTATGCTGGTTCTAAGCTTTCGGATCACATTACCCATCTTCAGAGAGGTCAAAGGCATGTTAACATAAAGACATCCACCATCAAACATGATTTTATCTTGTGTTGACATAAAACATTGTTATGTGACAATAACAGTCACTAAATAGCAGGCGCAGGTCGTAAATTTGTAATGTGGTTTTATGACATCACACAGACGGAGGGACCAAAATGTTAACAGAATCATATGTCTAAATGCAATGTAATGTGTTGTGACCAGATTGAAATGTGATTTTATAAAGTGTGGATTTTTTGATTTAATGTAGATGGCCCCCAATATCTGAAGTGTCTTTTTACTGTGTGTATGTATGAGTATTATTGTGTTATTGACTAAAATCTGTCTAATATTAATTACATGGCTATGTTTTTCTAAGAAATGTTGTTTAATTGAACTATTGTCAGAAAGGTGGTTATAAGGGTTATTAGAGACTATGAGGTCAATTGTTTTAAGTTTTTTATAATATATGATGAGCTTAATTTGATTATTATTATTTATTGGTTTAACATTTCTACATATGTTTTTGAGTGTTGTTTCATCATGTTTGTAATTATTATGCATTTGGTTGCAACAGTATAAGTTAATAGTATTATGTTTATTTTGACATATACTATTATTAATATTATCAATATTGTTAGAGGTATTATTAAGTTTATTGGGATACATTTGAATTTATTGATCAATGACGGAGTTAGGAAATCCATTCTTAACAAGTGTTTGTTTAATGTTGTGTAATTCTTTATAGAATATGATTTGGGAGAAGATATCATTTGTGTGTGATGAATTAAGTTTTTTATAACAGCTAACTTATATCGTTGGGGGCATTCACTATTATAATTAAGAAGACATGAGTTTATGATAGTTGATTTCCTATATAGAGAAATAGTAAATCTATGTGTGCTAGACTCAATAAATACATCAAGGAATGGAATTTTATTATTAAGGTCTATTGTAAATTTGAGGACTGAGTGACTTTCAAATTTGTTTTCAAGTTGTGTAATTTGATCAATATTTTTAGCTAAAATGAAAATGTCATCTATGTATCTTACATATATAGGGGGTTTATTATTGTCATATATATATATATATATACAAACCTAAAAGTAAGCATGTTGAAAAAATTCCTCAGACTTAAACAAAATTTTATCATTAAAACCTTAGTTATTATTAAGAGGGAAAACCAAAGATATTTTTATTATTAAATTATATTTTTTCATCCTTTTGTGAATTTTCAAATTTTTATTAAAAAATCTTGTTTTCTTGTATCAGCTGTGGTATTGAAAATTATTATAGGAAATTTTAATCTCTTTTTTGTGATGAAAAACATGTTTTTTTAGATATTCTTGTGAAAAATCAAGTAATTGTCAGATTTTAATAAAACTTTCAGGTTATTTTTTACAACTGATTGAAATTATTTCAAAAATGTTTCTTAGTAAATTTTGGTTAAAATATTTCTTTTTTTGCATCTTATTCCCTTATTATTTATTCTTATGAGATATTGAGAAATTAATTTTTCTACCGCTTAATGTTTATTTTAGTTATACATGACAGAATTTCTTTGAGAATTTAAATCATCAATTTTTTCATAAAACAGGAACCCGCATTATAGAAAATCTGCTCTGAATCAGAAAATAAAAAGTGCAACAAATCAAAAACGTTATTTGATTAGAAAATGCTAATATTTTGAATACGATATATTATGGATACTATTGTCTAAAGAAAAAAATGAATAAATATTTCATTTTTACTAGAATTGTTTTCATTTTTTAAAACATTTTATTAGAATCATTAATAAAGTTTGAAATCTTTTAAATTTTTATCTTAATTTGCACCAGGTAAGTAAAAATATATATTTACTAATCATAAATAAAAAAGCTTACTACAGTTCAATGACCCTCAGTATTTTAAAAAAAGAATTTTTAATTTTTTGCATGTATATAAATGTGCTGATTTTTGTACATATGTATTACATGCTATTTACATTAACTGGACTATTGTCCTCTTCTTTGTTGTATGATGTTTCGGCCATTGTACGCTTTGGGTTTCTTCAGGTGCAATGAATTTTGAACCAAACTCTTTATTACAATCACTGGGGTATATCATGTTCATTTCTTATGCAAAGCCTCTTTTGGTAGTCATGAGTTATCTCTCTCTAACCTGACTCTCTAAGTTACTTGTTCACCACTGTTGTAGCCTGGTACACAACTCTTTGGGTCAAGTCACTGAAGTTAATCAATACTTATATCCACTGGGTCATGTATCTCTGAGTTCAATACTAGGCTACATTTAATCTGTTGGCTTGAAATTAAAACTATAGTAAGTGTGAAGAAACATTTTTCATTTTGTAAAATTAATTTTAAAACTTAGGTATCACATTTTTGGTTTGAATTCCAGCCAAATTCATTGCATTAACTTACATGCAAATACCCTTGGGAAAGGTATTAATCCGTCTATTCCTTCCAGTTATGGGTTAAATAACAGGACAGATTGAGTTCTATAGCCTTGGCCGGCAACCAGTCTACCGCAGAAAGCAATGGCAACTTACTGCGGGATAATCTTCTGCCCAGTCAGTCATGTCTCTTTCGAGACATGATCGCCCAAGTGTTTATCACGTATAGCACTTAACTAACTGACTGACCTATACATATATATATATATATATATATATATATATATAGGTACCTTGACCAAAAATGTAAATAAAATGATAAATAAAAAGATATATATATATATATATATATATATATATATATATATAAAGAAAAAATTTAAATCTAAATTTAAATTACTTCAAACTTTATTATAGTAGACACTTTGTAGTTGTAATTACTCCTCTTTTTTACTTATGAAACATTGTGTTCTATATTTCTATATCAATTATACACCATTTCATTGAGAATTGCTAGTCAAGAAAATTTATGTGCAGGCTGGCCTGTATGTATATTTTAAATGCAATTCACATTCAAAGTAATAAAAATGTTAGATTAAAAAGTACACAGGAGTGTATATATATATATATAAACAATCTACAGACTGGCCTGTTTTGCTTTATCACAGCTTCTCAGTGCAGATAGATAAACCATTTGCCTCAAACTGGTACTGATTTGACAGCAGTTGGATATTCACCCACCAGGCCATTGGCACATGTCAGAGAAAGGTTGATTTCATAGTGGGTCATGATTTTACAAAATGTAAATAATGCCAGCAATGAGAGTGTTCTATTTGTAACTTCACCAAATGAATGTTCTATATGGCAACCAGAGAACATAGTGTAAAGCCGTAAATAAGTTCTGTTTATGAAATTCTCCCCTTTCTATAGCACTCATTTGGCTAGCAAGACCATAAATAAACCATCCGCAGACAAGCCTGTTTGACTGTATCATAGAGATTATATATATATATATATATATATATATAATAACCCAACAGGCACTAAACTAAATTCTTTACAAAAAACCAATGTAGTGTACCAATTTACATGCCCATTCAGAGATTGCATCTCTGATACTACTCAAAAACCTAGTACATATATTGGTTTTACCACAACCACGCTCTCCCGTAGACTTACATGTCATCTTTCTGATCAGAGTACTATTAAACAACATTTCTCTGAAAAACATAAACATGTAGGTAATATCAGACAGATTTTGGTCAACAATACGGTGATCCTTACTCATACACACAGTAAGAGGAACCTGCAGATATTGGAGGCCATGTACATCAAATCAAAACAACCAACACTCAATAAAATCAACTTTAAAACAGGAAATAACATATTACATTGCATTTGACTAGATGGTTTTGTTGTCATTTCGCGCTATCCCGCGGTGTGACGTCATAAAACCGCATCGCAAACTTAAGAACTGCGTTTATTATTTTTGGTAACTATTGCCGTTGCCAAGCGGAGTTTTATGTCAACACAAAATAAAATCGTCGGTGATGGTGGATTTTATAATATTTCAGTTTAAACTACCTCTCTGAAGATGGCTCATGTGAGCCGAAAGCTTAGAAGAAAACCAATAAATAATTATCCAAATGTTGGAGAATTTTTGTCTTTATTTTCAACTGAAATTAAAGCAAAAATACGACGTTTAGAACGGCTCATGATTAAACATAATAGACATTCATTGTCTCTTATATTTAATAGAATATGTCTAGAAAATTACTTGCTGCCTCGATATACTAAATATATATATATATATATATATATATATATATATATATATACCAGTAAAATAGTAGCTGGTTGGACCAGCAGACAGTAGTTTGAAAAAGTGCTCAATGCACAATCAAAACAAATGAACTGAATATGCAGAGCCAAACAATATGTCATGACCAGTATGGTCAAAACCTAGTCAGCAAGTAAGTAGTGTGTTTTTTTCTGTGATATATATATATATATATCCTTAACTATAACAGCCAATGCCCAGAAAGATATAAAATAGCAGTAATGACAAACTTCTTAAATAGGGCACATCAAAATTCCTCCTCCCAAAGAATACTTTTGAGTGAACTAAAACACATAAAACAAACATTAGTCAACAATAATTTTCCCAACTACATCATTGATAAACAAATAAAATTATTCTTACAAAAAATACATGACGTTAGCATTAAAAATAACATACAAAAAATTATTAAACACAATATTTCTGCTGTAATTCCTCAAAAACATGTAAAATTTATAATATATTATAGAAAATGGAAGACATCAAACCTTGTTTCTAATAATAATAACCCTATCAAATCTAAACTAACAATGACTAATATAGTGTATGAATTTCAAGTATCTTTATTCACTGTCAATTACCTATATTTCAATCACTTATAATAAAGATTGGGTTTTTTGTCATCAATCAATTACCTATATTGGCCATACTACCACTTCTCTGAGTAGATGACTTCTATGCCACTTATCTAGTAGTAATAGTAAAATAAAAAAACATTTATTAACTCATAACTTACAAGAACCCTTAAGAAAAAGTCTGGTTGAAAATACAAAAATACTATTTAAATCATAATATCAAAGGCACCTTGCTATAAGAGAAACACTGTATATCAAACAATTTTCTCTTACCATCAACATTATATTATTTAACAGTGGAAAAAATGGAAAGATGCTCATGTGATGCTTAGCCGTACACATCACGTGATAGCTTTAAAGAACTCTCCTTTTCAAAACAAACAAAAACATCATATTACAGTAAAACATGAGGACATAATAACAACACCAGAAAAATAGCATCCTTGAAAATGGCCTGCAAAGAGGTTGAAAGTGCTTGGAAAGTAAAAAATTATGGATCATCTTTACATTCCTTATCTCCAGCAAAAAGAAAATGTAAGAATACTGGAAAAATTAAATAAAAAATTAATAAAATCTTCCTTGTCTGTCATTTTTAACAATGCATGTTTAAATGAAAGATTACTGCCCAAATATACATTAGTATGTATGTATGTATTTATGTATGTATGTATGTATGTATTTATGTATGTATGTATGAATGTATTTATGTATGTATGTATGCGTAAGTTCTTTGCCTGATGCTCATTCAAGAAGAGAATCCAAATTAAATTCTGATGTTTAATTGGATATTTAATATGTTTAACTTAGTTTGACACAAGGTATGAGTAAATTGGTGTGTGAAACAAGTTTACTAAATATTATTCTAGAGAAAATTGCCCAGACAAAGATTTCTTGCTGAAAGTTGAACTCAACAACTTTTCTGTGAGACAAAGAGGAAAACAAATCAGCCTTTCTTATCTACAAGTCAGAATAACTATAGTTAATCTAATACAGAAGAGAATATCAGGTTGAATGCTATTCTTTAAGCAATGAAATTTGAATCAGATGTGAAAGAAAAATTTCCTAAATATTATCAAATAAGTGTTGCCGTTCAATGTCACTTGAGAGGAGTGAGGAAGGTGTCAATTATGAAATGCTTAAATCCAGCAAATCAGTAAATCCACTTGAACCAGCAAATAGTTTTTTTTTTTTTTTTTTTTACAAGGAAAAGTTCATTATCACATTTCTTTATTCCATTTATTTGAAGACCATTTTTGTGTGAGAGACCAATCTGTTTTTCTGAAACTGTCTCTTCCACTTTGAACCCTGTCTGTGTGCTTGCACTTTGAACTGAGACAAAAAAGACCTGCCATTGAAAGAATACTGAAGAGATTTTGTTCAAGGCTAATACATTTTTATCTCTTGATTGAATTGATTTTGTAAATGCATTATACACTAGCCACTTTCATACTGGTGTATATTTTACTAGAAAAAGGGAAGAAAATGGTTGCAGAGAATATGTTGCATTTTGGTAATTGAAAATAGAACAAATCAAAATGATGTCTGGTATTTTGTCGAGGTTCTGCGAAAGGTGAAAAAGCCAGTCAAAGAGCCTTTCATAGTATTCGGTTAATTTAGAAATTGCGATGACCACCTTTTCTCCTTTCCATCAGCAGGCAAGTGCCTAATTTACACAATTTCAGTGTATATATTGTGAATAAATATCTCTCTTGTAATCTTAGAATATGCTGATCAGTGCCAATTTTGTAAAAGAAGGAAAAGGAGATGTGCTATGATAAGAAAAAGAAATTGCGACAGCTGAAGAGAAGTGAAAATTATTTGAGGTTAAAGAGAGTGATTGCAGAATTTATTGGATGAATTGGAGCAGTGATCGGACTAGCAATCAGAGCTCAGTGCTTGTTCTGGTAAACTGCCAAAGTCTTTAATAGTGTGGCTGTCATGCAGAATCTCTATCTTTTAGTGTTTTTGAACTTTTCATTTTAAGCAATAGTGGTTCTCATATTTTAAAATAGCTTATGCATAAACACCCTAAAAAATTACATTGTTTACATTTCTCAGATTGTGGTCCTCATCTTTATTGCTATTTTTACAACATTTTGGCTGTTGTACGTTTCAGCCTTCTTCTGGTGCTAGAAATTTCAAACCAACCTCTTTATTTCGATCACTGGGGTAGATTCATTTTTCATTTCATGTGTGATGCCACTTCTGGATGCCAAGTAGTTATCTCCCTTTTACCTTAGGTGAGTTATTTGTTCACTACTGCTGTAGTCAGATATTGAACTCACACCTTTTTTGGGTCAAGTCACTGGAACTAAGCAATGATTATACCCACTGGCCATATGTCTTTGAGGACCTTAAAAAATGGTATTTCTTCTTTTAGATCGAAATCCATTATAATGTAAAACCAAACTAGTAACATTCTCTCATCACCAAATGGATTCTAAATTTTCACCTATCATGATGAACGAATCTCTCACCTTTGAGATCTGGGTTGAGCTTATTACCCAATAGGTCAACCCAAATCTTAAGTGGGGGCATACATACAAAATATTGCTTATGATACTGGAAAAATAGTTAATTCATTGTACCACTACACTAAGTACCTGTCTCCTCCTGCTATCCCCTACATTTACAAGAGCCAGATCAGACCAGAAATGCACTACTGCCACCATATATAGGTAAGAGCTGCCCAGTCTTGACTTTCTAGTCTTGATAGTCAAAAAGTGTTTCTGCATCCTTGTGGGTGGCAAATAAGTTTCTGCCATACAAATCCATTCCTACAGATGAAATACTTTAAACCTCTCATTGTTGTATCACTATTTCTGTAGAAAGTGTTCAGACCTGCCACACCTAGCACAATGTACCAAAAACCCCTCATTCCCTTTGTATTTCATTGGTGAGTTGTAAGTTCTGCTCAAGCAGCTTCTTCCTACAAACCACCACACTGTGAGACTAATTCCCAAGAGGATACTTTCTTGATCACTATAATCTTAATCTGTTCAAGTCTAGGGTTAACCATTATCTTCCCCACATATCCCCATATACTATGCCTCTTACTCTGTAACCTCTAACTCGAGTGACTCTTGAGCCTTGTACAGAGTGAACATCACTAAAATCAGTGTATTTTTTTATTTTAACAGAAGTTTTATTAGTTTATCCTGGACAAAATAAGAAAAAAGATTTTTCATAAAAAGCATTAAAAGAATAATGGTAGATTTGAATTTAGAAATAAGATAAGCCAAATATTTACCATTTAGTGTCTTTGGAAAAAGTCAGTCAACAAGCCTCTAGTAATATTTGACTAACTTAGAAATTGCAATGACCACCTTTTCTCCTTTCCATCAGCAGGCAAGTGCCTAATTTACACAATTTCAGTGTATATATTGTGAATAAATATCTCTCTTATAATCTTAGAATATGCTGATCAGTGCCAATTTTGTGAAAGAAGGAAAAAGTGACATGCTAGGAGAAAAAGAAATTTAGACAGATGAAGAGAAAACAAGTTACCAAATTTTAGTTTCTGTTAGGTAGGCTTCATTTTTTTTTTCTGAATATTCTATTTATTCTAGATTTAATATTTATAAAAGAAATCATTTGTTCAGTAAAGATACTGTAAAATTGTAATTATGCAAATAGTTCATTTTAATGTTTTCAGAATACATAATTTATTTTTTTATTAACAAACACTGATCATTTTGAGCAAAGTGATTCTGTAAGTACACTTCTGATAAAGCAATACATTGTTGAATTTCCAACTTATGGCCTACATTCGTAAAAGCTCTCATAAATTATAATAAATTAAAAAGATTATATACAGGCAAGTAGAGGATACCTCTTGAAATAAGCATAGAAGAAATTAAATTCTTGCCTATGAGATGAAGCTGATGATGAATATCTTTTTTTAAAAATTGTTGTTTTTCATGATATTTGAACCTGTGTATGGATGCTATTTAATAAATAAGATCTGCTTTTGCATAGTAATCACTGTAGCATAATGGTTATTTGCAAGGAAAGTAGAATCAATAAGTTGAGTTCAAATTCAAGCATAGATTGTCACATTCATGCTTGAAAAGGCATGAATTCATCTCTTCTCTCTCCAGCTATGATTTAAATAGCAGGGTAGACTAGATTCTTTGTTCTGGTGTCAACCAGTTTAAGAGAAAATAAATCTTAATGGAAAACCACTGCACTTATCTCTCCCAAGAATAGACATCAATTCACAGATGATAAAGAAAAGAAATCTGATTGATTTGTTTTTTATGAATTATCAACCTTTTACAGGTTATTTTAAAGCCAGAAAATATTTTTAGATCATAAGAACTTTTTTGGGGATAATAATAATTTACTAATACAAATGCTACTTATTAACCTATATCTAGAAGAGAAGAGGTGGATTCATACCTTTCTCACTGTTATTTATGCAAAAGTGAAAATAATGAACCCAACTGGAATTAGAACTCAGCTCCCTAATTTCCAACTCTAAGCTATTATCTGTTACCCACACATCCAAGATTACAGCACCTAGAATTCCTAAGTAATCATGTATCTAGCTACTGATCAAGCTTGATTTGATTATACAAGAACTGGATTGTACTTGGCTTACAGGCATGTGACATGGCTGTAAGCCTTGTAAAGGAATCTATGGAGAATTATAATTACCTACGTCTTGAAGGGACATGGTATTTAAAAGAATAGTAAAGACAGAAGCATATTTGAAGATATATTTGGTAGTATATACAGTCTGTTGAGTGATTATTAATAATATTCATTAATCACAAATATCACGTTCAAGTTACATAGAAAACAGTCATCAGTGACAGAGATTTGTTCTGGAAGGTTTTTCACCAATTGAAATTCAGAAAATGTATGAAAACAATGAACCTTACAAGCATTCAGACAATACTTCTGTAGAATGAGGCCTGAAAGGAGAACATTTCTTTCCCATCACAATAATACAAGGTTACATTAGTAAGGCTTCTGATTTTAGCAGTTGTTGCACACATTCCTTGATTGGCTGTCATCATATTTCTTGCTGTTCCTGAAATTGAAAGAAATGTTGAAAGGTCAACATTTTTCTGTTGATGCTGAGGTTAAAGTTGAACAATTGCATCAGCAGTAAACCAGAAACTTTCTTCATGGAAGGAATAAAAAGAGTTTAGAACATTTGGAAAAATATACAGTCCCATATAAGGATTGTGCTAAAAAATAAACTGATAATTTTTAAAAGAAATTTACTTAATTTTGATATCATTTTCATAATTCTATCTAGTCTAAAACTAGTTTCATAGTATTCAAGATCTTTATTAATCAAAGAACCATTGTAATTTTGAAGAGAAATAATTTTACTTCATTTTTATATCATTTTCATTATTCTATCTGGTCTGATAGTCATGTTTTACTATTTAAAACCTTATTTATCAAGCAGTCCTCATAAACTAATTAATGTGAAAATATTTAGTAACTGCACACACCAACCAAACTTTGTTTAACTGATTTAGAATTATCTATTTTCCTTGATTTTCTCATTTAGTCAGTTGTCAAACATGATACACACTTGGATGATCATGTCTCTTTTGATTCATGACTTACTAGGTAGAAGATTTTCCCGCAGTAGGTTATCACTACTTTCTGCAGGAGACTGGTTGCTAACCAAGGCTGTAGATCCCAATCTGTCCTGCTATTCAACCCATAGCTGGAGGGAGGAAAGATGGATTAATACCTTTCCCAAGGGTATTTGTGCACAAGTAATTGAAACAAATTTGACTGGAATTTGAACTTAGCTCTTCAATTTCTCATTCCGGTTCGATATCCATCACATCACAATGTACATTTTATCATTAATTTCTGTTAATAGAAACTAAACAGTAGCACTAAACTTAAAATCAGTAACGATTATTCAATCATTTTAAACAAAATTTTATTTAGATAGATTTCATAGACAGAGTCAAATTCAGTTTAAATTTGAAAATCTGGAAATTTAATCACATTTTTACTAAACAAAGAAAGATTGAAGTGAGGTTAAAATAACTTTTCAAATAACCAGTAATAGTTCAAAATAAAATTTTGTTTTTTGATTTGTATTTAAAACAGACTAAATTTGACTTGAGTAATGAATATGTTATCTTCAAAAAGTCACCTCAATTCATTGTTAATTTTAAGACTTTCCAACCTTGCCAAAGATCAAAGTATAGTATATGTTCATTTGATGTCAATGAAATAAAAAATGAAATTGTTCATTGGCACTTTATATTGACTACTAGCATATTTTATTTACCCTACTTTCCCACTGGAGCAAGATGTGACACAAGGTTGGTTTTTAAAGTGGGGAACCTGAGCATGGATGCTTGGGCCACTGGTCAAAGATTACCCAGCCCCCGCTAATACAGTAACTGGGTACAAAGTTTGTTTTAGCATGTCAGGACTTGTCTCAGTATGTCTAAGCTTGTCTTATTTTGGTCTCATACCCCTATCACAAAAGTGACACAAAACTACTAGCATATTACTCATAAAAAATTATGAGATTATAATATACATGTAGACTGGCACTCTGTCTAGGATCAGAATGTCAATGTCAGCAGTTGTGTCTTGGATTAGAGTGTAATATATAAAGGGTGTGATGAATAACTTGTCATTTAAAATTTTGAATTACGCGCATACACGTTTATTTTTGATTTTATCAACTGCACAGTATAGTAGGATTAGTTGGGTACTGTCTGAGAAAAAGGGAACCATGATGCAATTCACTCTGCCAGAAATCTGGAAACAGCATATTCTACTGCTAGGCATTCATGCCAGAAGCTCTAATATGAGCATGTCAGAGTGTTTGGCTGTCAATGTGAGAACAGTACAGAGGATTCAGAAAGAGATAGTGTTTTGAGTGCTCACTAGTAATGGAAGCATTATGCCTCCATTCATCTTCCCACAAACTCAACACAGAGACTTACATCAAGTACCTTGAGGAGGTAGTGCTGCCCTGGGTCCAGAGGGTGTCTGCTAGAAGACTTTATGTCTGGAAACAGGACTCTGTCCACTCAACTCTCCAGACATGCAACACCTTTTATTATGTGAAGAGCAAAGTTGAGCAAGTGACCAACAAAACTGTTTGTAATATGAAAGATGAACTAAAAGTATATTTATATCAATTGATGGCTTCCCCTATGTTGTTAGGGTGGTAGGTTTGATTCCTGCTTAATGACATATATTTTCATAACAAAATTTCTCAAAATATTCAAGCTGGTAGAGTTATACATATAAATATACTGTTTAAATAAAAACAGAGTATGTACTCAAATACGAGTATCTATTAAAAATAATGTTCAAACAAATAAATTAAATATGCCGATTGTTAATCCATTTTGCAAATCTCCAGAACTTTTTATAACATTGTCTGTTTACATTTGTTTACATTACAATACTTTTCAGAACAGAGATAGATATTTATGAGAAATCAAAAATTTGTTTTTATAAGGCCTGATTCAGCTACGTTTAGACTGTGAAATCATTTGTGGTTGAGTGGTTAAGGTACATCAGATCAATTGATGACTTCTCTTATGTTGTTAGGGATTGCAAGTACGAATCCTGCCAAATTAAACATATTTTCATAACAAAATTTTTCATAAATATTCAGGCTGGTAAAATTATATATATAAATATACTGTTTAATTAAAAACAGAGAATCTATTCAAGTACGACTATTAAAAATAATGTTCAAACAAATAAATTAAATATGTTGTTTGTTAATCTAGAACTTTCCTTAACATATATGATGATGATTTGCCTGAAATAGGCCTATACTTCTGATTTACCATGAAATAACATGTCTATCTCAATATTTTCTTATATATATATATATATATATATATATATATAAACTTTTTTTAGTTAGTACAGGTGCTTCAAATCCTTGTTTTATTTCTTGCCAAATTTAATCTGCAAAGATTTAAATGCAATGTTAATGCTGTGGCAGACCTACCCATTAACATGCTAATGGATTAACCTGACTTGCACATATATACCATGTGACTAGTAGTCATTGGAAGCACCAGTCTGGCATGAGTCAGACAATCGTAGAGTGACTTACCGAAAAGAGACTTTGTGATATCCAACACCGCTTGCTCATCAGCTAGATGAATAAGCTGGCATATTGTACCTTTACCGTATTTTGTAATACAATTGTTTACCCTAATCCCATGTTCCTGTTTTCATTTGTTACCCCTTAAAACAGGGTTACAACAGTTAATCACTATCTACTGTCCTCCTGATTACATTCTTCTCTTTTTTGCTCACTATTACTGTTTCAGTTCCTAATTCTTCCACATCCTCTACCCCCTTGCATTTTAGTGGCTTTACTACCTTGCTTGGGGTGATACTGATTTTTTTAAAAATATTTTTTTTTTTCAAACAGTGAAATTGAATCTATAAGTGAAGAAACGTTTTAAATTTCATGAAAGAGAATGCAAGAGGTACATTTTTTAAAATAAGATTTCTAATACTTGTGCTGGGGCATGCGGAAGAAGGAGTTAACATATTAATTTCACTGTTTGAAATAAAAACAGGCATATCTACCCAGAAGGCCCATGAACTAGCTAAAATAATGGTTAGAGCAATAAGAATATGGGATTAAAAACTAAACTAATATACTTAATTGTACATTTGGGTGGCATTCCCTCTTTTACACAATTTTTGTTAAAAACAACTAACAAGATACGGCAGTTAAGTTTTTTGTTTAATTTTGCTTGTGTCCCATGTCACACAAGCAGAACCCTGTCATGGATGCCAGACAATTTCTGTGACCACAACACCCCTTACATCTGGACACCCCAGGCTGTAAGCCCTTTGATTATTATGTGCAGGGCACAGTTGAGTGAGAGACCAACAAAACTCTTTCTAATGCCAAGGATTAACTGAAGGCTCATTTCTGGACATAACGTATGTAAAAATTGTATAAATATTCTGTATGTCCAAGCACCTCCGTCTATTCTTTTAGCTGTTATCATGGATGATTTTATTTTTACTCTTAACTGAATGTATGGATTTTTTGTATGTATCTAGAGTATTAGAAATATTTTTATTTATTTTCAAAACATCATCCGCACCTTGTGGCAATGTTCATAGTTTATGTTATTGAATGTTGGCTTTTCCTATTTTATTAATAATACTTCCATTATTTTGGCTGTTTTTTTACATGTGAATGATGCTATTATATTTGTATCGTCTGTAAATATGACTTAAATCTTTTAAAATTCTGTATTAATTTGTAGCAGTTAAGTGATATTGTTATTAAGTAAAGATTTACTAATCATAAATGAAAAAGCTTACAACGAATTAATAAACCCCAGTATTTTAAATATTTTAATTATCTTGTGTGTATAAACGAGTTGATTTTTATAAATACAGACATTAATACATGACATTATCAGAAAACAAGAACAGTGACTATAATAACTTTCAAGCAAAAGTACCTAAAATTCAATAAAATATTAAATTACTTAGGATATTTTCCTTAACTTTTAGAATTACTGGGTAATTAAAAAATTATATAAAAAAGGTCCTCATGTTATATTCATCAAGTAATGTTTTGATATATTCCCTGTAGAAAAATTTCCAAATATAAATCTGAGATAGTTGTCAAAACCTCATAAAAGCACCTACCTCTATGTTAAAAAATGCATTTTTGTGATATTTTAAATTAAAATTAAGTAACATTTGTTTAAAATCAGATTAATTAAACTTTAGCTCAGCTAATCTTTCTCAAATAATGTTTCACAAAAGTATATTTTATTTTTAAAAGATTTTTTTAATTAAAAATAATTATGTTCTACTGACAGATTTGCAAATATGATTAAAATAACTAAAATCAGCCATTTTTAGTGATTTAAAAAAGTTCTAACCAATTTAAGTTTATTTTGAAATGCAGCAATGTATTTTGCTTATTAGAAATGTTAAATTTAGTTTATTAGTTTAAAATTAAAACCAGAATAAATGCTTCAAGGAAGATTTTTCGTTTTTAATAATTCATTTTAAAACTTAGCTATCATTTTTCTTCAGGGTTATCTAACTATAGCATATGTAGATGATTCAGTGTTGATAGCAGACATAGAAGGGAAATTAGAAGAACATCTGCAGGAGGTAGTTAAGGAAAATAAAATGAAAAGATTAAATGTCAATTGTAAGAAAAGAGAATATATGAATTGTAAGCAAAACGAAATGTCCTACATATAAACTATAAATTGGAAATTCCAAAATCAAGCAAGTAGGAAGGTACATTAATATATCAAATGATACTTTTCAAATGCAAAATATTAAGAAACAAGAAAATTAAGAAAAAGTAAGTGTGTTGAACCTGTGTAATGTCGTTCTCCTATATAGCAATGAATACTGGACAAACTTGAGTAACAAAAGACAAAAAGTTGTGGAGAGCTATGATCCCTCATATCCTGAAATGACATGACACATAAAAAGGGATGACCTAATAGCATAAAGTTGTTTGCTTTGCCAGAATAATAGTGGCTATGTGACATGGAAATAGTATTTATTACTTACTAAGGTTTTGTGTGGGTACACCTGTCCAAATGTATTTCAGAGCTTTCTAGAAGTATGTTGAGCGTCGTTTTAAGGAATTTAATGAAGTCTGAAAAATGTTCTATCTACCCAATTTCACTCACTGGGCTTGAGTCAACCTGTGGTATGGTTTTCAGGTCCTTTCCAAAGGTGCCACACACTGAAGTCTGAAGTTGCCTCCTCTAGACTGATAACATCAGGAAGTCACCTTCCTGACAAATCAACCATAGTGAGATTTGAATTTAGGCTTCATAGTCAGAAAGCAAACATTCTAGTCACTCAGCCATGCACCCACAAACCCTTGGAAAGTAGGGATCATTATAAAATACAATGACTCATTATTACAGTAGACCATCTTTTCAAATATTCCTTTCATGGTGGATATGTTTTCATGTGACTGTTTAGACTAAAACAGGAACAGCACACTTTTCCACAAACAGGACATCTGTAAAGACCTTGGATGCTTATAGATGAAGGATTCTGCTTGGAATGTATCTGACAGTATTCCACTACTTGCTGGACCAATTTTGCTTTTGTGGTTTGAACAGCATTCATGCAGACACGTTGCCAACTTTCCTAATTGGCAAGAGAAGATATTACAGGTTTCTGGATAGCTCTGATATAGTCCATGTATTACTTGCCCTGACCACTGACAGTCCTTTTTCTCAACTCTGATTCACCAAAAAAAGCACATTGTTTCTCAGGTATACAAGTGATTGAATGTAGCTGTCAATCCAGAAGCTTAATCATGGTGGTTGTTGACTGTGAATACTGAAATTTGATATGTACTTTATGCCACCATCAATATAACCTGAAAATTTTTGGTAGGCAGGACACATGGAATTATCAATTTCTTCTAAATGGTGGTGGTATGAAACTGGATTCACATGTAACCACTGAAACACACACACACACACCCTTGTATACAGAGACTTTGGTCTTACTGTTGAGATCCCTATACAGAAAGATATATTTAGAAAGCCATTCAAATGTTACAGAGGTAACTCAAATATGATGCTAAATTGCCTCTGTCAGATCACAACAGATCTGTGAATATGTTCACATTCCCAAGATCTGTAAGAATGGGGTTGTAGTTTGCTGCAAGATTGCAGTTTTCTTGGTATTAATACAATGTCCAATGGTAGCCATCACTTATAACATCCAGCTGTTGTTAAAGACCAAGAGGAAAATGACTGATGAGAGAGGTGTCATCAACATACTAAAGCTTAAAAATATGTATATAGTGAGTCTTTGATAATGCCCAGAGGTGAATTTCTTGCATTCACTTATATACAAATACCCTTGGGAAAGGTATTAATCCCTCTCTTCCCTCCAATTATGGGTCAACCTACTGCAGGATAGTCTTCTGCCTAGTCAGTCATGTCTCTTTCGAGACATGATCAACCAATGTGTGTATCATGTATGGCACTTAACTGACTGACTGAGAAATAGCAGTGTTGAATAGTTAAGTATTAATTGATGGGTCAATTAATAGCAGTGTTGAATAGTCACAGATTAATTTATGGGTCAAGTAATAGCAGTGTTGAATAGTCACATATTAATTGATGGGTCGAGTAATAGCAGTGTTGAATAGTCACATATTAATTGATGGGTCGAGTAATAGCAGTGTTGAATAGTCACATATTAATTGGTGGGTCGAGTAATAGCAGTGTTGAATAGTCACATATTAATTTATGGGTCAAGTAATAGCAGTGTTGAATAGTCACATATTAATTTATAGGTCAAGTAATAGCAGTGTTGAATAGTCACATATTAATTGATGGGTCGAGTAATAGCAGTGTTGAATAGTCACATATTAATTGATGGGTCGAGTAATAGCAGTGTTGAATAGTCACATATTAATTGATAGGTCGAGTAATAGCAGTGTTGAATAGTCACATATTAATTTATAGGTCAAGTAATAGCAGTGTTGAATAGTCATGTATTAATTTATAGGTCAAGTAATAGCAGTGTTGAATAGTCACATATTAATTGATGGGTCAAGTAATAGCAGTGTTGAATAGTCACATATTAATTTATAGGTCAAGTAATAGCAGTGTTGAATAGTCACATATTAATTGATGGGTCGAGTAATAGCAGTGTTGAATAGTCACATATTAATTGATGGGTCGAGTAATAGCAGTGTTGAATAGTCACATATTAATTGATGGGTCGAGTAATAGCAGTGTTGAATAGTCACATATTAATTGATGGGTCGAATAATAGCAGTGTTGAATAGTCACATATTAATTGATGGGTCGAGTAATAGCAGTGTTGAATAGTCACATATTAATTGATAGGTCAAGTAATAGCAGTGTTGAATAGTCACATATTAATTGATGGGTCGAGTAATAGCAGTGTTGAATAGTCACATATTAATTGATGGGTCGAGTAATAGCAGTGTTGAATAGTCACATATTAATTGATGGGTCGAGTAATAGCAGTGTTGAATAGTCACATATTAATTGATGGGTCGAGTAATAGCAGTGTTGAATAGTCACATATTAATTGATAGGTCAAGTAATAGCAGTGTTGAATAGTCACATATTAATTGATGGGTCGAGTAATAGCAGTGTTGAATAGTCACATATTAATTGATGGGTCGAGTAATAGCAGTGTTGAATAGTCACATATTAATTGATAGGTCGAGTAATAGCAGTGTTGAATAGTCACATATTAATTGATGGGTCGAGTAATAGCAGTGTTGAATAGTCACATATTAATTGATGGGTCGAGTAATAGCAGTGTTGAATAGTCACATATTAATTGATGGGTCGAGTAATAGCAGTGTTGAATAGTCACATATTAATTGATAGGTTGAGTAATAGCAGTGTTGAATAGTCACATATTAATTTATAGGTCAAGTAATAGCAGTGTTGAATAGTCACATATTAATTGATGGGTCGAGTAATAGCAGTGTTGAATAGTCACATATTAATTGATGGGTCGAGTAATAGCAGTGTTGAATAGTCACATATTAATTTATAGGTCAAGTAATAGCAGTGTTGAATAGTCACATATTAATTTATAGGTCAAGTAATAGCAGTGTTGAATAGTCACATATTAATTTATGCGTCAAGTAATAGCAGTGTTGAATAGTCACATATTAATTTATAAGTCAAGTAATAGCAGTGTTGAATAGTCACATATTAATTTATAGGTCAAGTAATAGCAGTGTTGAATAGTCACATATTAATTGATGGGTCGAGTAATAGCAGTAATTGACGGTTTGAGTAATACCAATGGTGAATTGGAATGTGATTTTTTGTGATATTTCCCTTCATCCTTGTCAATCACAAAAGATCCTATTCATGCATCATCTGCAGGTTGCCATAGTTTCTATATATTTTTGGTATTCACCCAAAATTCACTTTTCTCACATTCCCTTGCTACTTGAGAAAGGCCACGAATAGTTGATACTTGAAGATAGAATGCTGTATCTTTTATAATCATTTTATATTCTATCAACATTTTATTGCTAGATATAACCATAGGTTAATATGCTAACAGTTTCTTCTCTCACACTTTTTGCTTATGGAACTCCAGCTTCATCACATACCCAGTATCACTGGAAATAAGACAGGAAGTCACACAAATAGTGAGACTTTGAGAGAGAATATTTATGGCATGGGCTTGAGGATGTTGAATGTTAAAGGCTTGAACCTACCCTTTGTTTCTCTTATCACTTGGGCACTATTTTTATCTATACTGTTGATGGCAGTAGTAGTATTATGATTTTTACTTTTTTATTTGATAAGACATTATTAATATTGATTAGTATTTCTTTCATCTCAGTTGTTTTTTGTTTCTTTTTTTTTAATCCGTATCATCCCATGTATGGCAGTAATGCCGCTAAACACAAGGTGTTATGAGGTGTGGAAAAATTAGAAACAGAAACAATTATGATTAGCAGAATAAAAAAGAGAGTAATCAGCAGGAGAGTAGGTAGGGATTGACATTGCATTTAAATTTTTGCAGATTAAAGTTGGCTGGAAAGTATGAAACCAAAAGAAGTTCTACAAGTGAGAAAAGAACCTCTAAGCATAGAATTTACAGCTACATCTAGCCAGCTCAACTGTAAATTGATGAGATCTCAATGTCAGTCTAATACTGCATTTAAATTAAATAAAACTCTAGTACCATAACAGAGAGCTAATCTCAATAATTACCATGAAAGTATTTATAGAAAAGACATAGAGAGACAACCTTACAGCGGTGGAAAAGTGACTGAAGCCGAGCTACCAGATCAGGACCAATAATATTGCTGATTCATCTTTGGATCTTAATCAGAAGCTCAAGGTAAATAGCAGGGCTACCAGATCATATGTGGCAGTAATATTATAAGCATGGTTGAATGGTAGCCTTATAGATATGTAAGATAGATTCAAGAGAAAAAAATTATATCACTTGATACAGTGAACCAACTGACCTTAGCAAGAATTTCCACTTCATGTCAGCTAAGAATGTGAGCCTGAGAAGGTGTAACAAGTCATTTTCCTGGAGGTTAGTATCAACTATGCTGATGAAAGGCAGTGAGTGGCCTCTCAGATGTTCAATGTAAAGAAGTTTAGTTTTGGAAGCATTAAAATTAACAAATCATCTTTTTCCTTAGTTAACAACAGACTTGATGTAGTTTTGGATATCACCTGTCATTTTGACTTTGTTGAACTGATAAACCTTGCTTTTGAGGCAGGAGTAAATGGTTGTGTCCTGAGCGTAGATATCAAGTTGAGAGCTTGTGTCATAAGGAAGGTCATTAAGAAAAACTAAAACCTGAGTAGAATCAAGGATGGAGTCCTAGGCAACAATTGTGTTAGTACAAAATAATCTAGATGAGTGGCCATTCAGGATAATATTTATTTCATGATTTGATAGGAAAGAGTGGATCAGTTCAAAAATGTGTACAGAGGCACCATAACTTTTCAGCTTGTGGAGAAGACTAGAATACCAGATGCTATCAAAGATTTTCAAGATGTCAAATGCTACAGTCTGGGCTTTGCCATTTCTATGTAGAGCATGATAGACTCTTTCTGCAATCATCATCAGTACATTGACCTGGAGAAATGAAAGTTGTATTGCTTGTCTGAGAAAAGACCTTGTGATGAGAGATGATGAACCATTTCAGCATTGATTAGGGCCTCTAGGAAAAAAATACCCCAAAATAGGTAGAAGGCCAATAGGCCAATAGCTGGAAGGGTTGAATAGCTCACCAGTGTTCTTAAAAATTAGAACAACAGATAATGATTTATTAATAAATAGAGAGAACTGGAGCTAATTTGGGAGCCTATTTCTTGACTATTACCATGCTTTGTGGGGATCTAGGTTAGGGATGATAGCAGAAACTATGGAAGAAATTATGTGCATATCAATCAACAGAGACTCAGTTCTAGGATGGAAGTTAGGCAGGGATATTCCAGAAGAGTCAAAAGTAGAGGTTGAGGAGTTTACATGCAAAACATTCAGCTTTCTCAGCAGAGAATGATAACATCTCAAATTGATTGAAGATGGAAAGAACAGAGACCTTACACTGATTTAATGCTCTATTACAGAGCTGCGAGTAATCACAAGAGCCAAAATCCTTAGAGACTATGCAGTACCTCATTCTTTCCACAAACAGGGACTTTTCTTCTTCGAGGACCTTACATTTATTATGTGTAGTAACAAATAAGCACCTGCTATGACGAGAGCTGTCACACTGGTATAGCAAAAATAGTGGTTTTTGTGTGCTATAATGGTTGAACATGCAGGGGTGAACCATAGAGAGAATTCAGGTTTCACCTGGTATTTCCAAGAAAGGATAAAAATGTCCATGCTGGCTTTGACCCAAGAAAACACTTCAGTGGCACAATTTTCAATTGGGTAGTTGAAGATGTCAGTCCAAGAGGTGTTATGAATCATGGAGAGAGTGCCAATCAGCATACTGGTAATGCAAAGAGGTCTTGTGGATAGAGATTTCCTGTTTAATAGATGATTGTAACAAAGTATCAATACCTACCACAGAATGGTCAGAATTATTAAGAGGGCAGTATTGTGAAGAGTGAAGGTAAAAAATAAATCAAATAGAGAAATGAGTAGAAGAAAAAAAGACAAAGTCATAGATAACAGATGGAAGCATATGAAGAAGTAGTCTGGGGCTAGATAATGCCATACATGCCATACATGTGAATGTCATACATGTGAATGCTGGAATCTATTTGGCAAAGGAAAAGATAGCCTGAAACCAAGAATACATTAGTAGCAATGGAAGAATTTAAGTTAGTTTCACAGAAGGAAAAGATCTCTTTTTTTGTGTCCATGTGTGTGTGTTTTTTTTCATGAGACTTGTTTGAGAGAGAGAGAGAGAGAGAGAGAGAGAGAGAGAGAGAGAGAGAGAGAGAGAGAGAGAGAGAGAGAGATACCACTACAATTGTCACTATCTGTCGGTAGACAGCCAGAGCATAGTGTGGCCTCAGGGTTTCTCAGTTGAAGTACATGCAGAACACCTATTATTAGATATAAATGTAAATTCTATGCTAACAGTTTTTCTGTTTGATTCTTGCTTGATGAACTTTATTCCAGCTTCTTGCTTTCAACTCCTCTTTGATCTTCAAAAGTTTAAATGTAATGTCAATTACTATCACTTGTATCTTTAATTCCTGTTCTTTTTTTGTTCTTTTATTGGCCTCTCTCCTTCATAATGGTTTCTTTTTCTCATATTCTTTCATCCTCAGTGATCTCTTGGATCTTAAAGGCTTTATTGCTTTACTTTGGGGAAATTATTAAGAAAACATCAAATGATGTTAAATTCTGTATCTCATAGCAGTTATAGTTACACAGCTACAATATCTCTTTACCTATTATGCTGTATATATATCATTGAAATGAATTCATTTGTACAAGTGTAGGAAGGTGAAACTATCCAGCTCCTAAGTTTTGACTCTTCAATTTATATACATAATTATATCAATATGTTTATAGCCTAATTGGGAAGCAAACATTTATTTTACAAAATCTTTTCAACATAGTCTTTTTTGTCAAGGCACTTATTCTGAAACTTCTATTAATCACCAGTGTCAAATAGTATACAATGAAAATTTCAGATCAAAATTCAATTAAAACTGTGCCTGGCTCTGGAGACTGATTCACCCTCATAGATATGAATAGAGTTAAGATTGATGAAGTCATTGAAACTGATGAAAATAACTAACTGATATGAAATGATAATGTACTATATCATATTAATGATATGAAATGTACTAAGTTATATGAAATAATATTAAAACATAAGATATGCATAAAGATATCCTTGAAGAATGAGAAAAATAAACAAACTGTAATTAGTAACAATGACTTTATAATTTCAAACTTATAGGAATTAATATAGGTATTAAGTACAAATATTAAATTTTGAAGTCATATAATCTAATAGAAATTAATGTTAGGTCCAACTCCAGACTCAGTCTCACAAAGCCTATGGTTTATTGTTTGGTGTTCGATGATGCTTATAGAGATGAAAATACAAAACTGAAAAAAATAGCCTACGGTAAATGTCTACAAATTTGATTACACAACCCCTTATGAAGAAGATTGGGTATAATAAGGTGAAAAGCTGAGAAATAAGTGCGCAGTGCAATCAATCATCTCACAAATTCTTGATTTTTTTTCTGTCTCATAAATACAGATAAATTACTATCAGTTCAAACAGTTTTTTTTAATGAGTCTCATTTTAATACTGACAGTAAACAGGTACAACTAGAATGTTTAAACAAACCAAAATGATCATTTTCTTCAAGTTTTTGTCATTATTCTTCTTATTAGGATAATTGTATAAGAAAAAATAAAAAACATAAATAACCCTGGATTGTATAAAAAGACTAAACAGATAAATAAATCTTTAAATAAACGTTCAACAAATCAGAAAATGAAAAAAGATATTCATCTTTAGAATAAATTTAGAAATTTGTGAATAATTTCTCAAGATAAAAAAAGAGAAGGAAAATAAGAGCATCTCTTACAGTCTAAAAGCTTAAAATACCAATCTGAAGGATTTGAGGTTTTCCCTTAAGACTTAAACATTCCTATAAGTGAATTGAAAATCCCTAGACAGTTTGTTGAGTACACTTACCTTTAATCTAAATTCACACACACATAAATGTTTCTTTTTTATCTTTCTATATTCATATATACAGTAAACATTGGCATATGCACATGCATACACATATGATTTGAATGTTGTTATTAACTTACGTTTACCTTTTCACACACACATACACATGCACACACATATGATACTATTAAAACAGCAAGCCACTTTGCATCAAAACATCTCATGTAATATTTTATCACTTTCTCGGGTATATATTTCTTCTTGAAACTCAATACTGGGTCCAACGCTGCTTGATCAAAGGTGCTGAATCAATGATGCTGGTACAAACAACGAATGTTGCAATTACAGGATTGACAATGCTGAGCTGGTGACAATCATTAAACTTCATAAATACTGTGGCCTTTACTGCTACCACTACGGCAATTATTCTCAAACTTCTTGGGCAACTAGTAAACTTTAAAACCCACAACAAATTCAGGGCGATGATTAAACTTTTAAAATCATAAATCACTTTGTTGGCGATCACTCAACTCAACTTCATCACAAAAATCAGTTTCAGATAATCATTTCATAACCTTCTTCATCTTTGTCTTTTCTTCATCACTGTCCTTTTCTTCATCACTGTCCTTTTCTTCATCACTGTCAGAAACAGCAAATACAATTTGCAATAAATGCCTCTGTTGAAAACAATAGGACCAGACCCATATGTAAAATAAAATATAATTATATTTTATTTTCCTTTTTCATGGATAGGCAACTTTGGTGATATGCCATGGGTTAGGAGATAGTTTGGTCAGAGTTGTCAATACCCCCCAATTGGGGAGACCTGATTTTATTCAACTGTTTTCTTCAACAGTTGTGTCCAGATTCATCAAAATCAAAATTACTACTAAAGATTTTCTAATTGTCAGCTTGACATCACTTCTACACCATTGACAGCTATCTTCTGGTACAAACTTAAATGTAGGACATGAACCTCTGACCTCACTAGACAAAATAAAACCCCAAATGCAAGAATTTTTTGTTTAAAAATGTTACCTGGATGACATCCTTAAACAAAATACATTTCACTTAAAGTACTAAGTGCAAATACACTTCATTGTCAAAAATGTTATGATTCTCAAAAATATTGTCTAATGAATATTTAACACTACATTCATATCATACTTTAGAAGGTATGAAGGCATTTTCAGAGAAGAATTATGACCCACAGAGAAAAATAATAATAGTGCCGGATGTGGGTGAATATGGCATTAGAGCAGTAATAGCTCATAAATTTGAAGACATTACAATGAAAGTAGTTGCCCATACTACAAGAAATTTGACAAATACAAAAAGTCAAATCAAGTCAAATTGAAAATGAAATGCTTGATATAATTTCTACTGTAAAATAATTTCACAGGATGATATTAGGAAGAAAATTTGTATTATAATCTGGTCATAGTCCATTAATATTCCCACACATACTGCAAACAGACTACAGCATTAGGCTACAATTTTATTTAACTTTGATTTCAAGATGGAATTTCTATCATCCAAAAAATTGGAACTTGTTGATGGCTTGTCCAGATTGAAATCAAAATGTAAAGAAAATTTTGAAAATACTGTGATTGCTTTGTTGGAATTCCAAAGTGAAATTAAAAGCCTTGTCTGTACAACTATTAAAGAATTGCCGGTCATGACAGATTCATTCTAAAAATGATGTATTTATTCAAAATACTATGCATAGATTATTAAGTTAAAATTGAGTAAAACTCTGGTAACAATAATACAGCATTTTCTATTTGTGATGGAATATTTCTGTATGGAGAAAGAGTAGTAATTTCATTATCAATACAAAAAATGATTTTGAAACAATTTTATGTAGGACATCCAAAAATAGCAAGGATGACATCCCTGATGAGAAGCTAAGTTTATTAATCAAAGTTGGACAAGAATATTCAAAATACAGTTAGAAAATATAATGGTTTTAATTAAATGACAAAACCACCAATTATAAATTATCAGTCATGGCCAAGCATTAATAAATCATGGGCAAGACTACATATAAACTTAGCTGGACCACTAAACAGTTGATACTATTTAATTGTGGTTGATAGTTTCACAAAATGGCCCAGAATATTGAAGTGTAAATGTCACTGTGAAAATGTCACCTGCAGAGCTCAAGTTTGCTACAAAAGTGAGATCTATTTTCTGTGAATTACTGTCTGGAAATAAAAAGAAAATTTAAAAATTTAAAACTTCCAAATCATTTAAGATCAGCAATAAGTCAGTCAGTCAGTTAAGTGCCATATGTGAAACACACTTTGGGCGAACATGTCTCGAAAGAGACATAACTGACTGGGCAGAAGATTATCCTGCAGTAGGTTGCCATTGTTTCCTGCAGTAGACTGGTTGCCATCTAAGGCTATAGAACTCAATCTGTCCTATTATCTAACCCATAACTGGAGGGAAGAGATGGATTAATACCTTTCCCAAGGGTATTTGTGCATAAGTGAATGCAAGGAATTCAACTGGAATTCGAACTCGGCACCCCGATCTCTCATTCTGAGTTGATATCTACAGCACCGCAACACACATCCAGCAATAAAGTTTTCTTTAAAAACTCTAAGGATGGAAAGGAAGATTGTGGCAGGAAGAAAAAATAATTCAACTCATTAGTAGTATGATGTACATTTTCAAAGATAGATGATTCTGACATAAAACAAATATAAATCAATTGACGTTTAGATATGCACAGAATAAGCAATCAGTACAATTTCATTTACCAATTGACATACTTTACAATACTTTTGAAGTACCTATTCGTAATATGAATACTACAATACAATGTAAGGGTAAGAAAGCATAATCTGACTGAAATGTTTTAAGTGGATCCATGTCAGAAAAAGTATCATCTAAAGAAAGTGCACATTGAAAAGGGGGGGTGTGGAGGTGTACACACTTCTCCAGACTGTGATGTGGACTCATCCAAATGGTGAACATACTAATGCTGAGAATTGTCTGAGTACACTGCTAGACAGTTACAAGACAGCTACAAGACTGCTAGCTGTAAGTGAACTTTATATATTACTACAGATTTCAGTAAGATTATATTGACTTTAAGTGACATATTTCTTGATTGCGCTGCACTCATTCAGCACAATGAAGACATAACAGATGTACACATATGAATGCATGTATATATATTTATGCATACACATGTATAATCAGGCTTACATCTGTGAATTCATTTGCATATATGTAAGTTTAAATTCTTAGATGATTTTCTTTTTTTTACTAGTAAGAGGGAGTTCAATTTTAACAAAATGATAAAATTATTTGTTGTCCAATGAAATATATGATTCATGAAATCATACTGGGACTACTGTTCATACCAAATATCTGGTCATATAGCTGATACCTTCTGTTGTTCACATTTTTATTGTAATAATCATAACATTTCGGTCATTGTATACTTCAGTCTTCATCAGATGATATTTGTCGGAATTTCAAACCACGCCCTTCATTTTTTTCCACCAGTTTAGATTGTTTTAGTTCTGTTTGCTATACCTTTTCTGGAGATTTCAGTTGCAATTATTTCCCCAAGTGGCCCAGTGGATAAAAGCATTGGTTGTAGTAATCCAGTGACTTGACACAAAGAGTTGCGAGTTCAATACCTGGTGACAGCAGAGGTGAACAAAAACTTGGAGAGTTGAGTTACTAAAAGGAAATAACTGAAGCTGAGATATCCAGAAAAGGCATGACACATGAAAATACAGGTTAAGATGAATAAATTGTTGTCTAAATTACACAAAAATGAAAATTACACTGACATTTCATTCTAATAGATATATTTTCCAAAATTTCATAAAAATATCTTGAAATACTATAGAGTAAGTTTTTTCTAAAATAAAACTGACATTGGCTTCAACCACAACCTCTAGATGACTTCAGAATCTCCCACATCTCTTCTGGATGATTTTCTTGTTTAAGTTGGTGAATGCTGCTATAATTCTTGCTATTTTTTCTGCAGTAGACTAGCTGCCAACCAAGACTACAAAACCCAATCTGTCCTGCTATTTAAATATAGCTGGAGGGAGAAGAGATGGATTAATACCTTTCCCCAAGGGTATTTGTGTATAAGTGCAACAAATTCAACTGGAATTTGAACTCGGCTCTAACATATACACCTTCATTTAATAAAATATAATAACCCAATTTTTTCTTCCTTTAATTTCAGTGGCATCCTCTATCTTTACAGTTTTCAAGGCATTTCTATAGTAAAATCATTAGCAGGGAATTTACATTGTAAACACAAAAGTCCTAACCTGACAATAATGTCTGCTTTAACTCCTGACAATCTATTTCTTTCTGATTTTTAACTCTCAACATAGATATTCAATGCTGAAATTTGTTCAAGAAAATTTTAGGTAAGAAGATAGCAAATTTTAGTAATTAAATCATTAAACTTCACTTTTAAGCATGAATGTCATAATAATTTTATTCCTTAATTTACAGCCAACCTCACTAACTTGCAACCAAAAACAAGAAACACTATAGAATTTTTGGTATTTACTTCATATGTATGTTTTTAGAATTTACTGTGTCTATGCAGATGTAATCATTAGACTGAATGAAAGTTTTGACGTATTGTGGGCATTAGCTATGCTTGCGAATGGCCTTGTACCACACTTAACTGAGCCCACTGATATAGAAAGAAATTATATCAACAAACATTGAACAAAGGATAAAAAGGTCTAGTTTGTATTAATAAATGTAAGATTTATTTAATCAAAGAAATTAACAATAATTCATTGTTTTAAAATATTTGTGTAGAAGGTCGGCATAAAGTCTCTCTTCCATGCGAGTGTGTTTTAGAGTTTCTTTTTCATTCAGTTGGTTGAACGATAAGAAATGGATTTGTGAAAGAAAAGACATGTCTCTGTTTTGCTGTGCATATGTGTGTGTGTGTGTGTGTGTGTGTGTGTGTGTGTGTGTGTGTGTGTGTGCACATGTGCAGTAGTAAGTGAAAAGCTATGTCCTAAGTAAGAAAAAGGACTGAAGTAATGTTGTTGATCTTCTTTCTTTTGTTGCCAACAGTAAATGAGTAGAAGAAGAATCAATTAATGCAGTGTAAAAGAGAAAGTGAGAGAGGGATAAAATTCATGCCACCACCTGGATGAGGCACCCAGTAGTTGACTGGTTGCTCTCTGATGAGAAAGGAAAAATTCACACTATTTATGTGTTTCTTAAAGATAGAATCAGAAGCTCTTTTTTTTTTTATTGAAGAATGGATAAATGCATATGTTTTTTCAGTTGGGTCATGAAAAGGTGTAGGTGTATATAAGCTGGGAGTTTTTGTGCAATGAGATTTTAAGAATCTAACAGTATTTAATTATAGCATTGTTTACATTGTTCAAACTGTTGTCCTTATCTTTGTTGCCATATTCACAACATTTTGGCTGTTGTACACTCCAACCTTCTAAACGTGATTGGAGTTTTCAAATGAACCCTTTATTTCTATCACTGGGGTAGACTGTTCTCATTACATGAGTCATGTCACTTACAGATGTCTTAGTTATCTTCCTTTTAACTCAACTCTATGTTTTTTTGTTCAGCTCTGCTGCTGCTCACAACTCTTTAGATCAAGTCACTAGATCTAACTAATGCTTTTATCCACTGTTTAGTTCAAAATTGCAATCATCTGATAAAGGTTGGAGTGTACAATGTTTAAAACATTGGGAATATGGCAACAAAGATGAAGACAACAGTCCAAACAATGTAAATGATGTAAATAATTACAATACCTCATCTCAGAAATACAGACAATTATTAATTATAACAATCTACATGTTTTCTCATGGCATGTGATGTAATAGATATCAGATCAAAATGGGAAATCAGGCAGCTGAGTTCAAATTTCAGTTGAGTTCGTTACATTCACTTATGTGCAAATTGCCTTTGGAAAGATATGAATTTATCTATTCTCTCTCCAGGAGAATAGCAGGACAGACTGGGTTTTATAGCCTTGGTTTTCAACCTGTCTACTGCAGAAAGAATTGGGAACCTGCAGGGAAATCATCAAAACACTTTCTTCCAACATGCCTTGAGCAAGTATGTAAGAATAGGCTCATAAAAGTAATATAAGAATAATATTTTATGTGGATGTGAAGTTTACAATATTGCAGAGTAAGCAATTTTAAAAAATATAAATAAAAAAAGGAACTTGGTCATTTACAAAAGGCTATGGATTGAACACATGAGCAATAATGAAGTCTTAGAGAAAATAGAAACAAAAAGTACACTTATACATAGCATCAAAAAGAAGTAGTTGAAATATTTAGGTCACATAACAAGGAAAGGGGGCTTTTAAAATTTAATACTCACAGGACATAATGAAGGCAAGAAAGACAGTAGAAAGTAGCACATAACTTACCATACAAGCTTGCATAACTTAATGAAAAAACAGAGTTTAGGTTAGATAACAAAAGGCAAAATTTATTAAGAGCTACAAAGCTAGGAAGTTGTGGAAAGTCACAATCGCCAATATCCTGAAGGGACATAGCACATATTAGAAGAACAATGGAATATCCAATTAATCCTCTAAAATATAAAACAAGCCAAATAACAGCATTAAAAATAGTAAATGCTAGTTTCAAGTATCCCTTAAAAATAATATGCATTTTTTGATCATTTCACTACAAGCAAGGTAATGATGCCACAACATGTTGGGGTTATTGTCATGATAATATTTATAGAAAAGACAGAGGGAAGCCATATCATGGTGAAGGGAAAGTGACTGAAGTTAAGATGCCAGGTCAGGACCAATAACATTACAGACCTTTCTTTGGATTTTGTTGAGAATCTTGAGATATATAACAGAAGCACCAGACCAGATATGAGAGCAATATTCAATGCACAGACAAATGGTAGATTTATAGATGTGTAAGTGGTCATTCATATAATATGTAAACACAGATTTTGAATATTTTGACTTCCTTCCCACATGTACATTTTAGCAACCATCTTCCACATGCTCACATACTTTTTGTGCTCACCACCACTCTATTTTACAAAATACTGAGGTGAAACAGGTTGCACTTTTTCATTCTATTGTCTTTTGAAAACCTAATACCTTACATCCGAAGGCGAATTGGCATGGCAAAGGACGCGTTCCAGAAGATGAGCAAAATACTAACACACAGGAAGATCTCAATAGAAACGAAGAAAAGAGTGCTAGACTGCTACGTGATGTCAGTTCTTCAGTACGGCTGTGAATGCTGGACAATATCATCGAAAATGAGGAAAAAACTGGAAGCGGCCGAAATGTGGTTCTACAGAAGGATGCTACGGATATCGTGGACTGAGCATACAAGCAATGACGAAGTGTTAGAAAGAATGGCAACAAAAAGGAAATTGATGCTGAGCATCAGGAAGAGACAACTGAAGTTCCTGGGACATGCAATGAGGAAGGAGAGCCTGGAGAACCTGATACTGACTGGTCAGATAGAAGGAAGGAGAGACAGAGGAAGGCAGCGGATAACATATCTGCAGAGTCTGATCAGGTGGATGACGGAACGGGGGTTGCCAGGAGCAACAGGAGCAAACATACTAAGAGCCACAAGGGATAGGGAGACGTGGAGATCCATGATCGCCTACGTCCTGAAGGGACAGGGCACATAGAAGAAGAAGAAGAAGAATACCTTTTGTGTACATTTGATCAGAGTCTGTCTTATTTCACAATAAGCTTATCAAACTTGTAAAAATCAGCATAATCTGAATGGTCTTTAAGATGGATTCTGCTGAGAAAATTTGTCTAGCTCTGGTTATTGTGTCCATTATTTACTTTTCTTTTGATCCAGTCAAGTAAATATCGTTCAGCCTTGTTGCCACCTGCATCAGTGTTCCGAAGAAATTGTCTTAATCGTAATTCTTGGCCATTCACAATGAATCTCCTGATGTCCAAGGTTCAATCAATCACTGTGGACTTCTTAAGGCCTTCTAATTTCCTCTTTGTCGCTTTTACTCAGAAGAAGAGCAATTAACAATACTTGTCATCCTCAACTATCGTTTTCTTCTTTAATTTTTCTTCTTTATTTTGGAATTAGTTGACTTGTGTTAATTAACAATTGTCAATTAATCTAATGACAAGAGAAGCAAATCAAAGCCTGACTTTGATTTATAGGAACCAAAAATTTATTCATCTAGAAAAGACAATGATTATAAGTAAAGACATTAGTCTCATTGTAGGTTAATTTTAATTTTTAATCTATTCATTAATTTTAATTTTTTAATTAGTATTTTTAAAACTCATTAAAATATATTAATTTTTTATTTGCACTTATAATTATTCAAATTTCTAATAACAGAATTTCAATTTCAAAACTAAAAAATAATTTACATATGATTTGAAAAATTATAAAAGGCAATTCAAACACTATGAAATGTGTAATGTTAAAGAAATTGATTTTATATTAAACCTCATCACATTGTTGTTAAAAGCCAATTAATCTATACTAGCTTAATTTTGTCTTCCTAAATTTTTGTCAATAATTTTTCTTTTAAATAATACATTCTTCTTCTTCACTCTTTGTAAATAATAGCTGACTTACTTTCTTAACACTATCATAATCGTATTAGTCCTGTATGTCTCAGCATATTCTGTCTCAAATTCAATTTTTTATTTCTAATCAACTGATCAATTGTCATAAATATACGTACCTTCAACAATGATTTGCTAAAAAATGAGCATGCATGATGAAAAAATGCTCCAAACTTGATAAAAACAAAGTTTTATCATCAAAATCTTTATTTATTTTTATGAAAAATTACTTTCTTTATTCCTTGTAAAAGTTTAGTTAAAAATCTTCTTTTCTGACATCAGAAATTAATATTGGGAAATTTGAGTGTCTTTTTCTAATGATAAACATGTTGATTTGGAAATTCTGGCAAAAATTGAATAATTGTCAGAACTTGATGAGACATTCAGAACTTATTCATAAATGAATGCACTTATTTTTTAAATGTTTTTTTTAGAAAATCTTGGTAAAAATATATTTTATTTTAAATTTGTTACCCCCACACCATCACTTATCTAATTTTAGGAAATTAATTTTAGTAGCACTTAATGTTTATATTAGGTAAGACAAGTCCTTCAAGAATTTAAATAATTACATTTTTTCATTAATCATAACCCCAGTTAGAGAAAATCTGCTCTGAATAATATAATAAAAAATGCAATAAAATGAAAACATTATTTAATTAGAAATGCTTTTAACTGCTTTTTTGAATAAAACATATGGACAGTATTATTTAAAAAAATTATTATTTAAAAAAATATTGATGAATAATGGAGTTTTACATGAATTGTCTTCCTTTTTTAAGCAATTTTAATAAGAATAATCTATAAATTTTTAAAATTCTGCATTAATTTTTATCAATAAAGTGATATTGTTATTAAATAAATTTATATTTATTAATCATAATTTGAAAAGATTACTACACTCCAGTAGTTTTAAAACATTTAAATTTTTTTTTGTGTGTATAAACTTGCCAATTTTTGTGAATATGGATATCCATACATGACATTATCAGAAAATAAAGGGGTAACTATAGTAAATTTAAAATTTATTGGTACTTTTCTAGCATTTTCTCAACAAGCATCTTTGTAAGTAAGCCAAAGTGCCTAAAATGAAATAAAACATTAGATTACAGGGTAGTTAAAAAAAATTATATAAGAAAAGGCGTTCATATTTGTCAAGTAATTTGTACCCTTTAATTTGCCAAACTTTAAAGTATTGATAAATCTGTCAATACCTTATAAAACACCCATCTCTGTGTTAATAAATATTTCTGCAATATTTTAAATGAAAAGTAAATAATATTATTTTTAATTCATATTAATTAAACACTAAATCAGCTAATCTTTTCAGAAAGATATATTTTATTTTTGAAAGATTTTTTAATAAAAAGAATTGCATAGTGTTGAAAGATTAGTCAATATAGGCGATTTTAATAATTTTAATAATATAGGCGATTTTAATAATTTAAAAAAAATGAAACCAATCAATTTAAATTCATTTTGAAATAAATCAAAGTATTTTGCTTATTGGAAATATTAAATTTAATTAAAATTTAAATATTAAATTTAATTAAATTGAATTAAAACTAAAATAAATGCTTCAAGAAAAAATTTTAATTTTTAAAATGTATTTTAAACTTTAAGTGTCACGTTTTTTAAGGTATCTACATAAATATATATTGATTTCAGTAACATAATAATAATAATTATTGCCTTTATACAGTAAAACCTTTTCTGTCTACATTTCTGGGATCATTATTTACAGCAACCAGCAAGGCTCAATACAAACTGCCTCAGGTGAATCAATAAAATCTGTTGAATCTTTTACATAACTAGGAAGCAAAATAGATTCTACTGAAAAGAATTTGAAAATTTGCATAGCTGGGCCACTTTAAATAAAATGGATGTAATCTGAAAGTTTGATCTACTAGACAACCTCAAGTGGAGACTCTTTCAAGCACTGTAGAGACAGTTTTAGTTTATGATGCTATTGCTTGAACAGTAACTTACAACTCTTGAATCTAAGCTTGATGGAACCTATGCTGAACTACTGAGAGCAATACTTATCATCTCTTGAAGATAATATCTAACTAAATTACAACTCTATGGACCCATCCATGATATTTCTATAATTATACTTTTCAAGACAGTGTTGG
Source organism: Ascarosepion bandense (assembly GCA_037127315.1). Taxonomy (NCBI): domain Eukaryota; kingdom Metazoa; phylum Mollusca; class Cephalopoda; order Sepiida; family Sepiidae; genus Ascarosepion; species Ascarosepion bandense. The sequence continues at coordinate 485,940 of JBBBDQ010000536.1, read as the reverse complement.
AGAGCAAAACAAGAACTTGCAAGTGGTCTACTACTCTGGACACCTAGCCATGGAGGAAGATGAGTTGTATGCTCAGCAACCACTTATATTGAACATGTTGTACAGAATGCCACCCTAATAATGATTTCAACCTTGATGCAGGGCCATGATGATTAGCATGATAGACTGAGAAATGTCTGAGCTAAATTAACCAAATAATAATTTACATGCAGACTATCTCCTTATGCTTGCTATTATTATCACAGTATTTCGGAATTTTGAACTGAACCATTTATTTAAATTCCATGGTTATGTCTTTTTCTTATTTGGTTTCAGTTAGATTTTACTTACTATCTCTACTAAGTCTGCATTGCCCATCTCAGAGGATTACTGTCACCAAATTCAAGAACCAACATTTTAGTTCAGGGTGAGCACCTGTTTATGGTTAGAAGGCCAAAAACTGAAACATTGTGCATTCATAACAAAAAAATAAGGATAATAGTCAGCATGTAAATAATCTAAGTAGCAGTAAGATTTGTTAAAGTAGATACCCCCCGACTCCTGCAGTCAGTGAAATCCTCTGATAATGCAATCATCTTGTGATGTTCAAACATTTTTTAAATCAGACACCCTATTTTAAAAAGTAAGAAATATATTTGATTTCTGAGACAAATCAGCTGTAAAGATGAGATGAATTAGATGGAAAAATTTCAGTTGTCAATGAACACTTAATTTTTGTTCAATTTATTTTCTTGTTTCTGATGATTCAGTCTTTGGTAGCTTTGATTTTTAATATTTTCAAAATTCTATTATTATTATCAAAGATTTAGGCTATATCATTTATTTTGTTTGTACTTTTCTTCTTTCAAATATATTTTGCAAATTAGTTTTAGTTTGATAAAGCAGGTTTTAAAATGAAAGTTCTTGTTGATTCAACTAATTACAGATCTGTGGATAATGAGGTCCAACAGTATTGCTTGAATATAGCTGAAAGGAGTTGGTTGGTAATGTAAAGATTTTATTTAAAATCTGCAAGGAAGACTAATATCCTGTCCTATTCAGTTAGTTTATAATACAAAGATGTTATCTGACTTGGCATCTTGACTTTAGCCATTTTCTCACTGATGTGATATGGCATCTCTGTTTTTTCTACAAATATTTTCATGGCAACTACTCTGATGAGCTTTTTTCCCCTGGTATCCTGAACACATGAGTTTAATATTAGTGATATTAGATTGGCATCTAGACCACACCCTTTTACCATTGAAATAGTTAAATGTGTCTGTCACTTCTACTCTAATAGTTTCTTTTCTTGCACGTTCTGCCTATGGAACTCTCTTCTGTTTATTTGCTTCCCTGATAACTACAATCTCTAAAAATTTAAATGCAGTGTCAATTGCCATCTTCTATCTTCTTTAATCCCATTCATCTTTTATCCTTTCTTTAATACTCCTGTGCCCAGTCTTTTCTCTCCTAATAACACCCTGTTCACTAGTGGCAGTCTCACCTTGCTTGGGGTGAAATTATTAAAAAAATATTATTGATTATATTTTTATTTTTGCTTGTTGATGAAATTTTTGATGCAAAGTCTTTTTTTTTTTTGCATTTTCCTTTGTATCTACAATTATCTACTTTTAAATGTTAAAAATTTGTATCCCATTTATTGCAATATAGCAGACATTTAAATTACCTAAATGTGAAACAGAAATATATTGATAAGTGTTAAAAGCAGATACAATGGACAAAATGAGAATGGAAACTTGAAGTGGGATACATTCAGAAAAGCTTTAGTAACATCAGCAATTGATATTATCCCAAAGGAAAATAGACTGCAGGGTTGCTAAAAAAAGGAACAGTCCAACATGCAAATTACAATTTAGAGATACCAAAATCAAACAGATAAAACAATTGAATATCTAGGAAGTGTTTTATCAGAGGATGGGATATGTGACACAGTACTACAAAGGCACAATGTGATAGCAAAAGATGCCTTCCAAACACTAAGCAATGTATTAAGAAACAGGAAAATATTGTTAGAAACAAATAAAAATGTACAGAACTATTATGTAATCTCAGTCCTCCAATATGTCTGTGAATGCTGGACAATCTCCTCAAAAATGAAGAAGAGACTTGAAGCAACAGTAATGTGACTCTACAGAAAGATACTGAGAATACCATGGACTAAACATGCAAGCAATGATGAAGTTTTAGGGAAAAATGGAAACACAAATGACACTTATACTTAAAACCAAAAAGAGAGAGTTTAAATTTCTAGTGCTTATAATAAAAAAAGAGGACTTAGAAAATTTGATACTCATAGTACAAACTGAAGGCCAGAGAAACAGAGAAAAGCAATGCATAACCTACCTGATAAAATGTGCAAATGGATGGCAGAACAGGATTTGGGAGAGATGACAAAAAGACAAAATTTATTTAAGAGCTACAAATTGCAGGAAGTTGTGGAAAGTCATGATCACCACCATCCTGAAAGAACATAGATGATCATGTTATTTACTAAGCATAATGAGGAAATGTGAAGAGGAAGTGAGGGTGTCGCTTGTATAGAAAAATCAGTATTTGAAATTCTTTCTTGAACACCAAACTTCAGCAAAAGTGCAAAAACATGTTAAGTATTTTAAGCACCAGCCAATCTACATAAACATATCCTAAACTAGTACAAGGCTATGATAATAGAAAAGCCATGCATTTATGATATCAGCAAATTGGGATATCATATGGAAGGCACTTTTTTATCACTAAGAGCTCTTTAAATTCTTGGTTGGGGATTTTTTTTATTTTTAATTATTTCTCAGAATTACATTTTATTTAAATTAAATTTCTTCTTTTACTTTTTTAAAAATCCTCCTCCTTCCACTTCTCCCCACTTTTTTCTTCAGCTATTAATACATCAAGCAACATTTTATTCTCTATATTGGGAAAGTAAGCCACTGGGGACATTTTACTTAGAAAATTTTGTCAAAAAATAAAAAGTCATGCACCAATCTACACAACTATACATTTGGATTTCTTTCAAAAAGAAAAAATTTTAAAGATTTTAAAGGAGGTGCATTAGGAATTCCTTACAGAAAGGAAATAGTTAAGTTTTAAATCCTTTCAAAGTATGCAATATCATTTGATTTGATGATATCAACAGTTGCTTTTTCATTGACTGCTGTCTTTGATCAGCCCAATTGGGAACAGTGTTCGTCTGAATTCAAGATTTGATTTTGTGGAAGAAGCTTGAAATACAATCCTCCAATCCTATCATATACATAGCATAATATTCTTTAGATGCAGACTAGATTTTGGAGTTTTTAACAGATGTTTATTTTGCTTTCCCAATGACTTTTTCTGCTCCACATTAGTGTAAACACTCCACTTTTCATTGCCTGTACTTGTTCTTCCCAGAACAAAATTTGAGCAGAGATTTGAAGATAAAAATGTGGTTTATAAAATGTTTTTCCATTAAATCATGATAAACCCAAACATTTAACAACTCAAGTATCTAATTATTTTCAAATGTCTCTCAACACTCATATGAGATATGCATTGTATCTAGACAATGTCTTATGTTGTGTTACTGTTACGAAACCGTTTGGGTCAGCAACACATAGAATACAATTTAGTTGGAATAATGCTGAAGGGAGTGAATTAAACTATAATGCAAGATAATTTTATACAAATAGGAAATTTATTTTAACACACAAAAATATTTAGCAAAAACACAGGTATAAGGTGACAGAACTATATAACAACGGACATGGGAATGGGTTAAACTTTGTACTAGTTTTACACAATATTCACGGGAAAATAAGAGGTGGGTCTAATGAGGAAGATATTTGGAGGAAGTTTAGGCGGAATGGAAAAAGGTCATTCAACTCGGCAATATATATATATATATATATATATATATATATATATATATATATAACTATACTCAGTTAGGGTTTGGTCAGAATGAAAAACAAAACAATCTTTAGTACCTTTCACGGCAGCAATGTGGTGTATTCACTGGATATTGAGGAACGTTTTCGTATGGTAGCTTTATGAAAAGTTCTTTCAACGTCTTGAACGAATCACCAGAGAGGGGTCTACCCCTGGCCTGTAGCACCTACAACTCTGGGGTTTTCTACTATTTCTTCCTTTTTATATAGAAACAGGGGCCTATATTCATTGGCTCTCTCTTTCTCTGGTCTCTTGCTTCTTTTCCATGTAACCATAGTTACCAGGCTAGTTAATCGCTTTTTGGGAAGGGTAGAACCTGACCAACTGACCCAAATCCTACTACTCTTCTTTTTGGGGTGGTAGGACCTTGACCTCATGACCAGTTACTACTACTTTTTGGGGGATTGGTCTGACCAAACAACCTAGTTACTACTATTCTTTTGATAAAGTGACTATTTTTAGTCATGACCCAAGGCCTTTGTGACAAGAAAACAGTTACAGTTACCTAGGTTATTTTTAATCACCATTTCAATTTGGTCATCATCATCAACAACAGAATTCTTAATTTTGAAGTCAAAGTTTGTGTTTTACAACCTACCACATCCAAATGGTATTCTCAGCTATGGCAGCATTTCTATAAATGGCACATATATTTTATATATTGTGTTTTCTTCTTTTTCTAGAAATAAAAGTACATGACATGATGAAAATTTATCTTATTTTCTTCCACTTTTACTTTTATTGTGAAAATTTTTAAAATTCACAATCCACACATGAATTATAAAGAAAGACATGCTGTAATGTCACCTTTCAGAATATTATTGTGTCATAAATATCAGTCACTTGTGAAACAAAATCACATGTTCAAATGCCACCTAATGAAAAACAGTATCAACTTTTGTTCCAACCTGGTACTTCATTTATTAAATCAATAACCTGTATACAACTTTATATTCTACAGGCAACATTTTAATGAATTTTCAAGATGGTTTAGTGGATTAGCTACTTCAATAATTAAATGTATAAGGTTTTTTACAGGAATATTGTTGTGATGTGTAAATCTTGTAGGAAGCTACATGAATTTTTCTTCTGTTGGTGTCTGAGATTCACTTTATTTATGTGTCTATCTCATTTGCATACCACACTACGTCTCCCTGAACCTGAGAGGTTGATGCCCTTAATTGCTCTATCACTTCTTCTGAATATTCTGGATGGTCTGTGTTGCTCTTGGGCTTGTTTTTCTTGTGTCCTCTTTAATGAAGATCTTAGTTTTGATTCATCTTCCTCTTGTAGGTCTGTTAACTCATTTTCACTTTCCTTCATAGTCTGTTCTGTTTTGGTTTCCCCATCTTCTATCTCCTCTTGTTTCTTGTTTTGCATTTCTACATCCTCAGACTTGAATCTGGTTCTAAATTGATTAGTGTGAGCTAATATTAGTTGCCCCTTCCTTTCTCATACAGCTTTGTTCTGTCCTTTTTGTAAGACAAACTTTGCTCTTTCTGGCTCTGCCTCCTTGTTTTTTGTTTGTACCAGACTTTCTTCTCTGTGGTGAATGACATGGTTATTGGAGCTCTAATTTACCTGCCCATTAAAGCAGATAGACTTTGCTTTCTATCTGCATGAGGAGCCGTTTGAGAACTTAGAAGTAAATTAGGGAGATATGTCTCTATATTTTCATTAAAAGGTGAAAACACCTTTAATCTCATTTTTACTGTCTGGACTATCCTTTCCGCTATGCCATTTGATTGTGGGTAATATGGTGCCGTTTTATATGGTACACATCCTATTTTTTCAACCAAGACAGTATGTTTCGTGTAAATCTTGTTCTGAATATTTACTTCCTGGTGACAGCTTTCCTATTTCTCACCTTTATTACTTCTAGCCAGCCCAAGAACGAGTCTACTAAGATAAAAAAATAAACCAATATCTCTAATGTGGGCATAGTCCATGTGGACCCTTGACCATGGCTCCCCCCTTTAGGCTATGTATGTAATTTGGTTTGTTTAAATGTCTTAATTTCTGTACATTTGAAACATCTTCTTATTTGTTCTTCAATATCTTTAGAATATCCCAATTACCAAGCTTGCAGTCTTAACCTTCTTTGCGTCGCTGTGACACCACAATGTATATTGTTGTACACAGTTTTAATTATTTCCTTCCTTAAAATTTGGGGAGACACTATTGCATCTGTCTATGTCATACTTCCTTGGAAGGTTTTTCCACTATTGTGCAGTTACTCCACACATTCTTTCTCGTGAGGTCTAGTATTTTTCTTAGTATTGGATCTTGTTTTTTTTCTATGCTGAGTGTTTTATGGGATAATATATTCGATTCTACTCATTGTATACCTGTATTGTCTGAATTTTCTCTTTCCTTTCCATTTTCATTCTGAAATCTTATTCTTAATAATGCATCCACATGAGGAATGATGCTTTTTTTAACATGCATAATGTCAAAATCAAATGCCATGATTTTAATGGCCCACCTTAAAATGCTTGATGACATTACTCTTGGTAAATCCTTTCAAGGATTGAATAAGAATTCCAAGGGCTCATGATCTGATTTTAACAGGAACTTTTTACCCAACAAGAAATTCTGTGCTCTGGAGTATGGAGAGGGCACAGGATTTCTATGGCTTTGGCCAATGCTTCCCTTTCTATATTAGAATAATTACATTCTGCTGATGATAATTTTCTGTAAAGATACATGATTGGCTGACTCACTTGTGATACAATAGCTGTTATAGCATATTCACTTGCATCTGTTGTTAAAGTAACTTCTCTTCTAGAGTTGATAATTTTTATTACTGGCTTACTTGTCAAAGCCTTTTTTAATATTTTGAAAGCATTAATTTTTTTCTGCATCCATGTGAATTCTACATTATTTTTACACATTTTCACAAATGGTTCAATGAGTTTGCTATATCTAAGAAGATATCTGCTGTAGAAATTAATTCTAAGAAAGATTCCATTTCCTTCTTGTTTGTAGGCTTCACTACTTTTGCAATTTTGTTTGTTAACTTCTTCTCAGGGGATATTCCTTCTTTAGATATTTGATATCCTAGACAGGATATTTTTTCACAGTCTAGTTTGCATTTGTCTCTGTTTATCATCATGCCTACCTGATTTAATCTCTGTAGGACTTGTTCTGTTTAATTTGTCCTTTGTGTGCTCCCACAAATATTTCATCTTGAAATATTATTATGTTCTTCACTTTTCCTAATAAAATCTTCTTGATAGCTCTTTGAAAAATATGACTTGCCATTTTAATACCAAATAGCAGATGAGTCCATTTTAATAACCCTAATAGTGTATTCATTCTAGTAACCTCCTTAAAGTTGTCATCTATTTCAATTTGGTTATATGGTGATTTTAGGTCAATCTTTGCAAAAATGCTTCATGTTTGATAATTCATGATTCGCTGTTTCAATACTTATTAGAGAAAATGAATACGAACATATCTGATAGTTCACCCCAATTTTGTAATTGCTGCATATTCTAATATTTCTGTCAGCCTTTTTAATGACAAGTATTGGTGAATCCCAATTGCTCCCTCCATGAGTTACCTTTTCCAAAATACCCTGCTGAATCATTCTTTTTAACTTTACCACAATTACAGGTAAAATATGTATCTGCAGTTTCCTTGATTCAATATATTTTGGATGATGGTTCTTCTTCAAACAAATGCTTGTTTTATAATCCTTTAGTAATCCTATTTTTTGTTCTTCAGATTCCATTGAATTAATTAATTTTGATGTATCAACTCTTAACATGTCTATTCCTAGCAATCCATGATATTTCATACATGGTACCACTGTTAAGGGTATGATTTCAAAATGATTCTTTGTTTTGAATGTTCCTTTGAATCTACCCAAGGTTTTAATTGTGGTTCCATCAAATTGTTTTAATTGTAGGATAGACATTTTTAACCCAGGTTTTTCCATATACTGCCAAAAATTCATTGGTATTAGTATAATATCTCTCTGGTGTTTACTCTCTGTTCAATCTTCAAACTACCCTTTTCCTGCAGCTAGATTGATAAATAGATTGCTTTGATCTAAACCCTAACTTATTCCATGTTGTGATTTGGTTGATCATAAGATGGGCAAAACTGAGTGAAATTCAGGAACTGTTGTAAATGAATCAGCAAAGTTACAAGAAGAAAAAACATATCTTCATAGAATTCCAATATCTTCATTCTTTTGGTACATTTCAACAGTCAGAATCTATTTATTTTCATGCAGACAGTTATTGTCCCAAACTATATCCTAAATTGAAATTCAACACTTCGGCTGGTTCTGTCAAGTCTGGCACAGTGTTTGAGTCAGAGTTGTTCTAAGGTAGGCAGTCATGTGTTATCAGGTGGTGTGGTCTCTCATCTCAACTGCAATTCCAATTGCGGCTTCATCCGTACTCTTGTGGCTACTTCATTTGTGTATACTTCCACCCAAAACTGGTGTGGGGAATGATTGGTTTGGGGAAATCAATGATTTTGCTAATCTTAACAAGAGTCTCTTTGTCATCTGGCTTTTGAAAATTATCCAAGTATCTAATCCATGCCTCCACATGCTCTGGATTGTCGAGCATGGTCAGACAATTGTTGTGATGTATAAATCTTGTAGGAAGCTACATGATTTCTCCCTCATTCCATGGTGCTTGAGGTTCACTCTATTTACGTATACCACACCACAAATATTTTATAGTACATGAAATAATGGTGTTGAAAGGGTACATGCACAAAACAACAGACTAATTGATTGCAATACAAGATATCAGTTATTAAAACAAAATTAAAAGGAAAGTTTAAAATGAGTTTCTTTTGTTAGAGTAAATTGCATATGCAATGAAATATTTGAAAATATGTTTAAGTAGGACTTACTGTGTTGGTGAGTTTTTAGAGTGAAGCATTTATAGCCCTTTCAGCTTTAGCATGGAAAGTTCATGTCATCAGCTCAAAAGAGGAAAACCTGGAGGATAGAGATAGAAAACCGGAAAAGAGAAATAGACAGTTACCTTTTGGTTTATGTGTTTTTATAATTGAGAGATGCTGCTGATATTATGTTTAAAAGCTAATACTGCTGCTATTATGTTTAAGGGGTGCTACTGATATTAAAAGGGCACTGCAATGGCATGATGAGCATATCTTAATATTATTGTTATTCGTGTTATTGACATTTTATTTCAAGTTTGTTTTTTTAATGTCATTTTTATTTCAAGCCTCTACAGAGTTCAGATATTTTACTGAAGTGGCTAATATTATTCTCTTTTTTTCAAAGTTAATGTTTCTTTTATGTGGCTACATACCTTTAGCTATCATGGGGTTAAAAGCTGATCACAAGGCCTTTATATTTGGATATCTATTTTACTAGGAATTGATTCTTTGCTAACTATATTAAAAGGACATTAGGCTGGGTTGAAATCAGTTTTACATCTTTTTAATTTGATTTTAAAACATTGAAGCTCTGTAGTCTGGAACTTTAGATGGAAGGCATTACCCCATACATTACTTCTCTATTTGTCATTGTAAGAGCTAATCAAAATAGCTGTTTACATTTGGAAAGAAGAATTTTACAAGTATCTGAAATTCTTTTGCTTTATTTAGAGTGTGTTGTTAATAAGCCTCACTTGTTTGTCCTTTAAAATTTATTCTTAAATTTTTCAATCTATCTCCTTCTATGTGCTGCATTCTTTTAGGGCATAGGCAATCATGACTCTCCATAACTTCCTATCCTTTGTAAGAATGTTTAGCTTTTTGTTATTCCTCTTATTTCTCACTATGCCATCCATGTACACAAGCTTGTTAGGTAGGATACTCAATTTTTCCCTTTTTCCTTCAATATGTTTGGTGAATGTTAAATTTTTAACAACTTTCCTTCTTATGTATCATAGAAATTTCAGTTACCTTTATGATTTTTATTGTCCTTTTTGTTTCCTTTTTCCTTAAGATTTCCTTTTTGCTTACATGCTCTATGGCAGAGGTTCTTAATCAGGGGTTTGGTGGAATTCCCCCTAAGGGAAATTTTAGTAGGAGGGAAGAATCTTTTATTTTCTTTTGTTCTGTATTTACAGGATTTTGTTTATTGAATTCAAATACCCTGGCATTCAATTGGACTTTTTGTTTATTGAAGTATGTTTCAGTTTATTTATTTAATAATTAGTTATAAATTAAAACAAATTACTGTATAAGTATTCAAGTTAAAATATCAATGAACATTTTCTATTGCTATTAAATTTGTAAAAATCCTCTATAAAAATAGTGCATGTAAATGTACACGTACTAATATGGAAAAGAATGAAAATTTTCAATAATATATGCATATTATTTGGAATGCATCTTTTGAGTTGGACAATCTTGAAAAGGATAGGGAATGATATTCTCACTCATGGTGAAAAAAAGGGTGCAGTTGATAAAAAAAATGGTTGAGAACCGCTGCTCCTAGCATCCTTCTGTAGAGCTACATCTCTGTTGTCATTCATACTTTATGTCTCCTTTTTATCTGTGAGGAAATTCTCCAGCATTCACTGTTATCTAGGAGGATTGATATTAGATAACAGTTCAGTACGATTTTCTTTGCTTTGAGTATATTGACTGAAAATAATAATCTATTGGAAAGCCATGTTTATATATACAGTTTCTATTATTTGAGCATCACATATTTTGAAAGTATATAATAAACTAATGTATTAGAGCATGTCTTTCTGTAAAAAATACAACTTCAGTAGAATTCTTTATCCCAAAGCTTGATTTTAATAAGCGGATTGGAATTTTTATTGATTGTTTGTAAAATTTTGGAATTTCATTATCATACTTACATTTGGGGCAGTTACAGTGGTCAGCTTAACTGGTTACAAAGGAAGGGCCTCAATGTCGGAGAATGACCTTGCAGATCATTGTTAACCTCTGTACCAGGTAAATACATAAGGTGCAGGTGACTCAGTGTTTAACAGCATGGAAAATGAAAGTAGCAAGTATAGCTAATCCCAGCTGAGATAATTTGTGTTCACTTCACAGGAATGCTCTTGCAAATAACATGTCTCTATATTTACTCCTCCATTTATCAGTAAATTAACAGGACAGATTGGGATGGAAACCAATTCAGGAGAAGGACAACTTTTGTGAGAGATAAATTATTTTTCACACTGTCCTATCCTACAAAAAAATGTCACAAGCCTCTTACTATTCTATTGTTATTTCCATGGTAAATGTTCTGATAAGTTACATTCTTTAGTTCTATCAATTCAGACCTTTACATTTAAGATCTGTCATGGACATGGAATGTATAATAACCATTCCCTTGGTATTACATTAGCACAAAAGAGATTACATTTGGACAGCTTCTGTCTGAGAAATGCTACTTTATGGAATAAACTTTTGAAAGACCAAGAGGATGCTTCCTTGATCACTATGATCTTAACCTGTTTAAGTCTTGGATTAACTGTTATCTTTCCTACATATCCTCATAAACTGTAATTCTTACCTCCTCTTCTTACATTCATACAACAACCTCATTCAGCAAACCTCTACCTTCACTACATCTTAGGTCTTGTGTAGTATCATATGCAAATAAAGAGATCAGTATATACAGCGAGTACTTGAAGAAGTAAGACAGAAAATAGCCTGTCATCACAGAAGACACACAGAGCTGTGCCATGAATACTGCTACTTACATTGATATGTGAAACATAACAATGTTGTGGCTGATAAGATCCATGATTTCACTGGATGAACCACAACATGTAGAAAGATGGATGAGAACTTTTGCAGCATTTGCAAGAGTAAAGAAATTAAAAGTCTCAAAGACCAATGGAGGAGAAAATGAGATAACTGATTTATTTCTTTCCTACAGTGGGATGCGAAGCTGTGAAGAAAATTTCAGAAAATGTGTTAACTGAGCAAGTTAGAAGAAATGACGTTTGGGCAAATTGTGAAAGTTGTTTAAAAAACATAAGACCAACCGGAAAGAACCAAGGTTTTGGAAACAAGACAAGCACCATGGAAGTCAATTATGCAATACTTACATAGATTGAAAAAACGAGTAAAGTATTGTGAATTTGAAAAATTAGGAACACATGAAATGACTACAGAAGATGAATTAATTCTTCTGAGACCAAAACTACAAGCATAGGATACTAGAATATCTGCAGAGTAGCAGAATGATTTTGGAAGCTAATATCAAATTTTTGTAACAGAGCTGATTAGAAAATTTAATCAACTAAAAGAAGAATTTGAGACATATAGGATGAGCACTACCAAATATGTAATAAAATGTAAATATTGTGGGAAAAGTCATATGAGAGACAAGTATAAATATAAATGTCCAGTTTTGGGAAAAATAGGCTCTAACTGCAAAAAATGAATGTAAAAACTGCAAACCACAAGTTAGCAAAAATGGAGTGTTTTGAAAAAATTAATCTCAAGCATACAATCAAATTCAAGGAAATAACCATGGTAAACACAACTATAAGCTTATTAGAATGAACACATCTACTGTTTAAAATAAAAACTTCCAGCCATATTTTTCAAAAAGCAATTGAAAGAGTTTTTTTAAGAAAAGTAAAAAAATATGATAATATACCAGGATGATATAGGCGTAGAGGTGAGAAGAGTTAAAATATAAAATCGAGCAAATTTAGATGAGATTAAAAAAGACAGGCTTGACCATAAACAAAGAGAAATGTTAATTTTGACTGTAAGAAGATATCATATTCAGGATATCAAATATCAAAAGAAGGCATATCACCTGATGATAGACAAGCAATGAAAATAACAGGAATAGCTGCTCCAGCAAATAAAAAAGAATTAGAATCTTTTTGGGGGCTAATAAATTTTTATTGTAAATACATACCAAAATACAGCAACATAATAGAACCAGTTGCAAAATTATGCAAAAACACAATGAATTTGAATTAATACAGAAACAAACCATCACTTTTGAAACACTAATGAATATTCTGAGGTGCAAATCAATAACAAAAGTTTTTGATCCCCAAAAGGAAATAATGTTAACCATGGACGCAAGTAAGAAGATGATTTTTATCACAAGAAGAACACCCAATCATGTACATATCAAGAAGGTTAGCATCAGTAGAAACTAACTACTTGAATGTCAAAAAAAAAAAGCACTAGCATGGAGAGGGCGCAAAACTTTTTGATATGAAAAAAATTCTAATTAAAAATTGGACCACAAACCTTTAGAATTCATATTTAACCCAAGAAAAGAATTGGCAAAAGTCACATTGTCAAAGATTTTAAGATGGGCAATAAAATTCATGGCATTCAAATTTGATATAGTGCATGTAAAAAGTGAATCTATTCCTCATGTAGACACTTTATCAAGATTGCAGTTCAAGAATGAAACAGAAGAAAGACAAGAAAATGCTGAAGATAAAATAATATACTGGGTGGAAACAGATGTTCTTCCTCTAAATAGACTCAAAATATAAACAAACCAGTATTAAGCAGAATAGTAGAGAGAATAAAAAATAATACATGAACTAATTGTCAATGACAGAATGACCATTTACGGAAACAAAGCACAAACTAACCATAGAAGATGGCATAATTTGCAATGAAGATGTAATAGTAGCTCTACAAATACTGAGAAGAGACATACTAAAAGGAGTACATGAAGACATACATTGTGGCATAACAGCAAAGCAAAGAAGACTAAAGTTGCAAGCAAGGTGGCCAGGATATTCAAAAGACATAGAGGAATACATTGAGATGCCTGAACTGTGCAGAAATAAAGCACTTCAAGCAATCAAAAATTCACTCATGGCCCAAGGAAACAGAGCCATGAGTTAGGGTTTGTATGGATCAAGCATATATCAGAGATAGGGGATTATTCTTAGTATTAGTGGACTCATATTCAGGATGGTCAGAAGTTGTCAGAGTAAAAGACAGAAAAGCTACCTCCATAAAAGAAATACTAAGAACCATGTTCTCAAAAAATGGAGTGCCACAGACACTAGTCACCGACAATACACCCGGATTTTGTGATGAGAACTTATGTGCATGGTTAAGACAAATTGGATGCATCCCATACAAGACACCACCATATCACTCACAGTCTAATGGCATTGTGGAAAGAATAGTACAAACCCTGAGAATGGAATTAAAAGCATTCTCACTACTTATGAAAAGCATAGAAGCGTATCAGATCTCCCATAATTATGTCCTTTGCAACAAGAGAAAAGGTGTAGCATAAAATAATAAAGAAACAAATCCAAAAAGAAGCAAATTCCCTAATCCAAAATGGTCACACCATGGCTATACTGGAAAAGAAGGGATAAAATATACTGGGCACATACAGATGAGTTTAGAAGCAGAAAAGAGCTGGAGGATGTGGAGATGGAAGATCAGGAACAAGGGCAACATATACTGGCACATGCATATCAATTCAGAAGCAGAGATGAGCTGGAGGGTGTGGAGATGGAAGGTCAAGAACAAGAAGAGACAGAAAGTTATAAAAATGGAATAGAGCAGGAAACGAAAGAAAATGAGAATGAGGAGATAAATGAAGAGGAAGAGGAAAATGAAGAGAGACCACGATCACCATTAAAGACAAAACTTGCAAGACAAGAGGAAAGACAGTACAAAATGAAAACAGTTAGGAGTAGTAAGAAAAAACAAGGGTGTATGACCTCTCCAATTAAAGGAGGTGTATTATTGTATACAAATGTTGAGACCAGTATATATAGAAAGTACTTGGAGAAGTAGGACAGAAAATAGCTGGTCATCACAAAAGACATGCAGAGCTGTGCTATGAATACTATTACTTGCATTGATATGCAAAACATAACATCTTGTATTTTGTGAACAAAATAGTAAAACAAAACTTGTTCTTAATGCATTTATGAAATAATTTGCAATGTCACTCTGTAATAAAATAATTCACAATGTTTTCTATAAGATAAATCATTAGCAATGTATTTACATAAAGCATAAAACTTGAACAGATTAAGAGTGAAGTGATCAGGAAAGCATCCTCTTGGGAATAAGGTTCCATAGATCAGCAGTTTGTGGAAACTAGCTTTTTGAGTGAAACTTGTATCTCACTAATGAAATATAAAGGGAATGAGGGTGGTTTACTACACGCCATGGTGGGTCTTAGACATGATGTTTAGAACTGATAGAACTAAGGAATGTAGTTTGCATGAGCACTTTCCATGAAAACAGCAATGCAGTAGTGAGAGGCTTGCAAATTTTGTCAGTGGAAAAGGGGTTGTAGTGTTATATATTCTTTGGCTGTAGTATATCATTTTGCCAAGAAATATATTTTGTACTGAATGACGCAAAGCTGGCATGATTTGAAAGAAGGTGAATATTGTTTTGAAATGCCACTGAGGTTTTGTTTCGACAAACAGAGGTCAAGTTGAATGAAATAAGCACTTGAAATATAAAAAAAAATGCAGCAGAAGTACCACGTGTTGAGTGAGGCTTGTCTATTTAATAGACCAAAGAGACAACGTTTGAGTTCAGTTTAGATTGTAGATAGGTGAGAAGGGAAGATGAAGCTGCAGTCAGCTGTCTCTTCTGTGTGTGCATGTCTACCTCTGACCAAACCCCTACTCTACAAAATTGTCACTGAAGAAAAAGAATAAAAGTGTAATTGTACATTTTTATATATTGTATCCATCATTCTATCAGTGAGATGATTGTCATTTTGGTTTGAGTATTATTTTTCATTAGAGTGGGTATGCAACAGTAGGGTGGAATATAATTCATCACCAACAAGTAAGCAGAAACATTTTTGGACTTTTGAGACTGGAAAGTGAAAGTGCCTATATATGACAACAGTACCCCTTATTTCCTGATATGTCTCTTGCAAACATCTGTCTCTTGTAAAGTTAGAGGATAGCAAGAGGAATTAGATACTTACTGTAGTGGTACAGGGAATGAAAACATTTTTCCAGCATCTTTACTGATGGATAATATGTATAAGATCCACTTGAGGTCTGGGATGAGTTTAAGGTCCAGTAAGGACTCAACATCAACGATGTGCATTGTGATGCAGTGGATATCAACTCGGAATGATAAATCGGAGTGCCAAGTTCAAATTCCAGTTGAATTCCTTGCATTCACTTATGCACAAATACCCTTGGGAAAGGTATTAATCCCTCTCTTCCCTTCCAGTTATGGGTTAAATAATAGGACAGATTCTATAGCCTTGGCTGGCAACCAGTCTACTGCAGAAAGCAATGGCATCCTACTGCGGGATAATCTTCTGCCCAGTTTGTCATGTTTCTTTCGAGACATGATTGCCCAAAGCATGTATCACGTATGGCACTTAACTGCCTGACTGAAGGGATCAATGCATGAAGCCTCCCTGAGGGAACATTCATTTGTCATGATTGCTGATGGTTCCAGTGTTCGATCAGTGATGATGGGATGTAACTAGTATGGTTTTTGAGGCATTGAATGTAACTAGCTAGTTTTTTTTTTTTCTCACTGAGATGTTAGATCTTGATCAGAGGAAGAATAGCAGCCAATCTTTGGTCATCTACAGTTTTGGTGGTGCACCTATATACTGTTTTATCATCAGCGTAGATATTCACAAAGGATTGGAGTATATTTTTAGGCAGGTTATTTATGTAAAAAGTGTTGGTTCAAGAAGCAACCCCTAGGGATGCTAGCATTGATTGCTAGGGCCTCAGAGAACTGGCCATTAACAACTACCTTCAAAGATCAACACATTAGGCAGAGCTTTATAATTGAGTAAACTCTTTCAGTGATTCCAAAGATTTCTGACAATTAACAATATTTTTTCACTTGTATTTCTACAGTAAAATAATTTACAATGATTTTTGTACTATAATCATAAGTAATGCATTTATGTTATACACATAATAGTTTTATTTTGTTGGAAATGCTTACAGTAATTTCTGAACAATGTACAATATACAAACCAAGTGTTGAAAAACATGCAAAAGTTTGTTAAATATTTGGTGTTTTATCAACAAATTTTCATGACTTTCAGAATAATTTGATTTGTTAAACAAAAAATTACTAAGGCTAATCAAGGAGTAGAGGTAATATTAGTGGACAATAATTAATAAACATAAATCTTTTATATAGATACAAAGTTCAGTAAAACACTAACATAAAACCATGGCTATAATTTGTTTCCTTTATTACCAGAATGAAAGTTTTGGTACTTTTGTTGAATAAATCGTATCTGTTATATGACAGGTTGCATAAACAGCTAGTTAAATTATGTTTAAGAGGAGGGTTGTACTTATAAATTCATCCGTATATTTGCATGTAGTTACTCTTTAAACATGAAAATATTGGTGGAGGTCATATCTGCTAACAATGGAATGCATTCTGGCTTGGATATTATCTGAGTTTAAATAAACCGTCTGAATCAGTGAAATGGAAAATGTAATAAATCCTTTTTAAGATTTAAAGCCTTCAACTTGCAAATTGCAATAAACATATTGTTTCTTAAAAAATTATTTTTACAAAGTACATTCTTTTCTAAGTGCAGACTGCTCTCTTCAATGAAATATAATATTACACACTTGCGAAGAGATAAATATAATTGTATATAAATACACAAATATGCAAGACAACTCACAAGCACAAACTATTTTATAGGGCATGTCACTATACACATATATACATAAAGCAAACTACATATGCACAACTAATGTAGTATAAAGTCACTTGCTATGCAATCATATATATATATATACACACACACACACTCAATGGCTCACAGATAAACATTTTTCTTTATTTCTTCCAACACAGACAGATATACAAAAACATGCATACCATTTTTTATGTCCTAATTTGTACAAAATTATGAGAAATATTTTCTCATACATACAAGAAAAGTTCACAACCTGACTAAGAAAGGATTCCAGAATACATGGTATTTTTTTCAGTTGGGAACTTAGATTTTGTGAAAGGGTCTAGACCAAGAAAATTTCAGCACCTTTTTGCATGTACATATTGGGTCAGAACAAAAGTTTGCAGAATTTTTTAAGTGAATTTCAAAGACAATATTTAGAAATTTTTACATTGTTTTATTCACTCACATTTCTGCTGTTTTGATCCAATACCTTCCACCATCTTTGTGGCAACTTCATGATTCAGTACCACCAGAACTTGGATTCTTTCTGGGTGTTTTAAGTGTTTTTTACAGACTTCCTGAGAACTGAAGTTCTTCTTCTTAAGAGAACTTTCTAGAGACTGAAATAAGTGGCAATTGAAAATTTCAAGGTCAGAAGTGGCCAATCAAAAGATGCAATGTCAGAAGAGATAGTTGAAAAGTGCAAGGTCAGAAGAGGTAATTGAAAAGTGCAAGGTCAGAAGTGGTAATTGAAAAGTGCAAGGTCAGAAGTGGTAATCAAAAGATGCAAGGTCAGAAGAGGTAGTTGAAAAGTGCAATGTCAGCAGTAGCAATTGAAAGGTGCAAGGTCAGAAGAGGTAGTTGAAAAGTGCAAGGTCAGAAGTGGCAATCAAACGATGCAAGGTTAGAGGAAGTATTTTTGAAAATCAAATTTGACTGGAAAGCTAGAAGCTGGAAGAGTGTTCCACAAATGAGTAAGAAAGAAGAAACTGTGAGCATAGAACTTATAGTTACATCTACACATTTCAATTGTAAAATGATAAGACCTAGCTGCCAATTTAGTACTGAATTTAAATTCATTAAATTAACTGAATTAATTATTATATTATTATTTTAGTTGTTAATATGGCTTGACTTTCTATTTTTTCATTATTTTTTTTTATTTATTCATTTTTTTCTGTTTCAACTTGAAACTTACATCAGTTTTTATTGTATCTAAAAGATCTTCATTTCTTGAATATTATTTCTCATTCTAATATAAATATCTTTTAACAGTTTCCACTGGAATAATCTTGATGGTAGTTCAGATTTATTTCATTAATTTGGTATCTTTGATAAGGTGGGCAATAGTCAGATTTGTAGAATGTGAAGGTACCTTGTCTTGTTTGAATATATTCTTTAGCTTAAAGTTTCTTGCTTGTAGCCTATACCATTCAAAGAAAAGCTTTTGCAAGGAACAAATATTAACCTTAACAGCAAAACAATAGGATTTATTATTGGTGAGCCCAATCTTAACAACATAAGCCATTGTGACGAACGAAGGAACAAACCCTTACTCCAAAAACAGGTTTGTGTGCTTTGTGCAGTCTGTCAAAGGAGTGGAAGAAAGAATATATCTTCTGTTTAGCTTAGATTATTTTTTGACTGACTTTATTTCATGCAAATGATTGTCCTCTACCACTGTCTTGGCCAATAAAATAATTTGTCACCTGCATAAAAAGATTTGCATTTATCGGAAGGGGAATTTTCTGGAAATTGTGTATTTTCAAGTATGGATAGATCGAATTAGCTGTGTGCTATCCTGTAGAAGTGATTGTTTTTGCTTCAGCTATGCAAATGACATCATTTTGATGGCAGACACCAAATGAATTTTGCAGAAACTTCCAGACAAGTTTAAAATAGAAAGCTGGAAGAAAGGACCAGCCATCAGCTTTAAGAAGACAGACTATATGATTGTTAGTAACTGGGACAGCTAAGATGTGAAATGAGACCTCAAAATTAAGCAAGGAAAGAAATTTAAATATCTGAAAAATGTGACATTAAAATTCAAAGGTACATTGTAATAGCAAAAAGTGTTTTCCAAAAGCTAAACAAAGTATTAAGAAATAGGAAAATGTTATCAGGAATACAGAAAGGAGCGCTGAACTACTGCTATCAATCCTTCCTATGTTGCAGTGAATGCTGGAACTTTTTCCTCATAGATGAAGAGGAGACTTTAGATCACAGCAATGTGGGCCTACAGAAGGATACTTAGACTTTTAACTAAAAACTAAAGGACACTTAGAATCAGAAAGAGAGAGTTGAAATTTCTGGCATGCATAATGAAAAAAGAGAACTTGGAAAATTTGGCACTCAGAATATATTGAAGGCAAGAGGGATAGTGGGAAAAAGCAAGAAATCTATCTAAAAAGCTTGTGTAAATCGATGACAAAAATCCAGAATAGATAGTAAAAATTGTTTGCTAAGAGTTACAAAGGATAAGGTATTGTGGCGAGCCACATCATGAAGAGATATAGCACTTAGAAAAAGATTTTATATATTTATTTCCCATATGATGAATAACCATTGAGTAGTATAATATAATCTTACATTACCAAGTAATATTTGATATTTGATAACCGATATTATCTACTGTAATTTAGGTGTTGTATTTAACTTTTTAGCATGTGCTGATTGGTCAGCAACAAAAAATTGTAAAAACATTGCGTAATAAAATCTGATATATTGATGATAGGCAAAAAGCCATGCACATATGTGCCCAGGCATTTATATATATATTAAGGAAGAACAAAATAATAATGTACAAGAGTGAACAAAATAATGGAAATAGTAACATAATATCATAATTTGAAAAATTTGATTAAACTGTCAAAAGCTTGTCAATTTTTATGTTTGTTGATTTAATATTAGTAATACTGCTTTTTTTAAAATAATTTTTGTTTTTTTTTACAGATATTATTTAAATAGGTTTGTTATAATCAACAGCCACGACTATTTAAGAACTTTAAGTGATCAACTTCATCTTATGGCTCAGGAACTGTTTCCAGAGAGAAATGTCATCTTTCAGGAATGCACCCATTCATACTACTAAAGTTTCATGAATTAGAACATCTTATCTGGCCACCTGAGTTCCTAGATCTCAACATCATTGAACATTTATGGTTTATTTTTGAAAAACAAATTAGAACTCAATATCCTCTTCCATCATCATTGAAAGAAGTGGAGACTGTTTTAGCTGAAGAATGGATAAAAATTCTTCTGGAAACAATTCAAAATTTGTATGAGTCAATCCCATGCAAAATTCAAGCTGTAATTACTGCTAAAAATGGTTCTACCTTATATTGAAATAAATTTACTTGAAATTTCAAGGTATTTCCATTATTTGTCTACCTCCTGTATATGCCTACAAGACTGATTTTGGCACATTAGTGCATACACATGCAAAAAAAACAAAATCTCTTTTTTCTCTTTAAGGAGGGGAAAATAATAAAAGAACAGGAATTAAGAAAACAGAAGATAACACTTGACATTGCATCATAGAACTTACGATTGCATCTAGCCATTTCAGCATTCACACATATTTGTAGACCAAAATAAGTATGAATACTTTCAAAAACACATCTATGAGAACATATAAACATACACACTCTTGCATATATGCCTAAACACATACATAAACATATTTGATGAAAATAATGTAAGTATGATTATATGAAATCACGTGTAGAAATTAAAAGAAAAATGGCAAAGATCCTTATGTAACCTGGAGTGTATTAAGAAAGGCCAGACCTTGCAATATTAGTGATGTCTGCAGATTGTGCCAAGAAGAAAAGTTGGCTGCAGATTGTGCCAAGAAAAGTTCCAGAATCATAAAGTTTGCTAAATGAAAGGTCCAAAATGATGTTCAGATGCATACACATTACAAAATACATTTTGGGCTCAAACAAACCTGGATAAAAGTATGTACAGTATCATTTTGCTAGTCTTGACTAACTCTTTCCTTATTTTAAACTTCCTGTTATGCATTCAAAAAATTGTTGGATAATCAGTTAATATATAATGCCTGACAATACTGAAGGGTGGAACCATGTTCACCATAATAGGCTGATCATTCTAATTTGAATATATAAATATATATATATTATATATTCTGTATATTTAGGTAGTAAATATTCTTAAAGGCAAATATTAAAAAAAAGGCATTTTGTGTTGATTCCTTTTAGGCAGAGTGTCACAACACACTAGTTTTATGAAATTCAGCAATTGTTTCTTGATGATGACTTAAAAACATCAAAAACTTTGATCTTATTTCTTTTCTTCTGAAATGAACTTTGGAAAGTTTCTGATAAAATTTTCAACTGCCACCAGAGGGGAGAAATAGAATACAGAGAGAGAATGATGATCCCAATGTTCAGATGCTGACTATACAAGATGTGATAAAAAGTATCAGGACTGGTGCTATAAAAAGAAAACTACAACACATATCAATTCAGCATTTAATCTTCTTTGAAGTAGTCTCATTCTGAAGCCACATGCACTGTCGATTCCATTGACAAAATCTTGTCGCATTCCCTTGGATTTCCTTAATGTCTTGAAATCTTGTTTCTTTCAAGTGGAATTTGATTTTTGTAAAGAGGAAGAAGTCACAAGAAGAGAATCTGCATAATGTGGTTGTTGTTAGATTTGGGGAATATTGTGCTTGGCCAAAAATTAATACACAGGCTGTACTGAATGGGCAGGTACATTGTGATGGTGGAGTTGACACTCAATTCTATCCATTTCCAACAAACAGCATCTTGCAAACTCTGCAACAGTGTTTGTTTACTGTCTAACCAGGTGGAGTATACTCATGATGAACAATGCCCTTGCAGTTGAATAAAACTCTCAAGTAGTGAAACTATCTTCACATTGTTTCAACTCATTCATTCCTTTCTTCAGTCTCAGAGAAGTTGGGGTCATAGCTATAGACCCATGGTTTATAACCTGTTATTACTGTTTTTTAATAGTTTTCTGTGCTGTGGTCACTTGACCACACCCTACACACTTTCTTTCCGAGCACTGCTATAAACAACAGAAGTGAGTGAAAAAGTTAAAACCTAATTTGCAAACAAAAAAGAGTTCAAGGTCATTCTGTAGATTCACTCTGTGTTTACTTTAGCCTGTTACCATAGTAAAAATTGTGATACTTTTTGATCAGATCTTCTATATGGAGTGTGTGAGAACTGCATTGAATTTTGATTTTAGAAAATTTGGCTTAAATCAACACAAATCCACATTGTGAAGAAATACTGCAATTCATAGAAATGAAATGTAAACAACATGTATGTATATTTTTTTCGTGTCAGTTATTGAATCCGCATGTATTAGAAGCAATATTATTCTGTTCCCATTTCTTGTATTTTACCCTCTGTGTGACTATCTGTGTTTTTATACTCTATGAAATTTTATAATTTAAATTGTGATATACAAATGTGTCAATATTTATTAATATAAATAAGTTCCAGGAAGTTGAACAGGTTGTACAAATCACAGATGCTTGCTGCTACATTTTAGAAAAAGACACCATTTGAAACACAGTATGGCAACAAAGAACTGGTAGAAACTAGATGTTAGTGTAAGTAATTTTTTAGTGTTCAAATTTCTTGTCACATATGTATTTAGAGATTCTAAATAAAAAACAAAGAATCTGCAATGCTATTGGTTCTTCAGCCATTTTCTCACCACTGTGAGCTTCACTGTGCCTTTTCCATAAATATTTTCATGGTAATTGTTTTGATGGGCTTTCCTAGACTTAAGCGTACTACTAGATTGGTGGCATGATTTCAACATTTTACACTTGAAATGACTAAATGCAACAGTAAGGTTTTATGCTGATAGTTTCTTCTCTCACACTCTCATTGTGGAACTCTTTTTCGGCTTCTTGCTTTCCAGTCAACTTTGATCAAAAATTCAAATGCAATGTCAATTGTTATATTCTGTCTTCTTAATTCCTGTTCCTTTATTGTTTGCCCCTTAAAAAGATTTTTCTCATATTCTCTCACACTCAGTGACCCCTTGCATCTTAATGGCTTTATTGCCTGGCTTGGGGTTGAAATGATTGAAAAAAAAGAGATATACTGAAACATTCTCAGCCTGACCAAGAAGTGACCATAGGCATGGTATTGCAGGGCAACAACATTTACCTGCAGGAAATAGTGGAGATGGCAAAGCATAGTTCTCATTACTCGGCACCCCAAAAACCATCACTGATGGCATGAAACTGATGTGCATCAATGTGGATATCTTTGTGGGATTTATATTTGTCCTTATCTTCTGTTACTGGTTGAAGTTTTTCTCATTGGAGAAAATCTTAACATGCCAGGGTGATTGGTTTTGTTCAGCAAATGCTTTAACTGGATCCCATTGATTATATTCATTTGGCTGAAATAAGTCACATGAGAGCCACTTAGTGACATCACTGCATAAGGTTATAACAGCGATCACTCTTTCAGTCAGTTTCCATGAGTCAAACCAAGCAGTTCATTTTTTTAATAGGGGCAAGACTCTGATAAAGGCTACATTTGCCTCCCACAGCTCACTTGAATCTGAAATCTTAAATGTGGCTTCTCCAGTAACACAGAAGAATATCTGACAGCTTACATAAGCCTCTTTTTTCATTTATTTCTCATCCTGCTTGTTGTTGCATACATGTTATAGTTTCTTTGCGTGGGATACGGATAAATATGTATATAAAATTTTGTGCATGACTTGGCTGTATAAAACTCTGTCTGAGAACAAAACTTGTTTGTCATTCCTTTTTCTTTCAGCTATTTCACACTGTCTGTAAAATAAGGTGTTATTATATCATGGATATGATAATGCCCATAATAGGAGGAAAAATGCAAATGGGAAAATAAACCTTTCTCTCAGCGTAGCACACCCATTATCTGATGACTTACCTGTCATGTGATATTATCGACACATCACCATGGTTTTCCTGAGTCTTATCAGACATGAACTCTTCTCTCCTCATTACATAGAACTTCTACTTGATATCTTCATGCATGAAATGTTTGATAGTGGATTTTGTTACATTGAGGTGTTCAGAAATAGCTCTTATGGCTGGGATCATGACTGATGTTGACTAAGTTCTGTTGGATGAACCTTGCTTTCTTTGTGATATCTGAACATTTAGAATATTTCTTTCTATTGACCACGGGTCTCCAGCTCATTTTTGACTTTTCAAGAAGCTGGTTATATTCAAGTTGCTGTAGTTAGTTACTAGAGTCACAAGCATGGTATGTATTTATATTTTCTGTATCTGATTGGAAGCTTGGTATGTTAATGTTTGAAAGAGAAATGAGAATGTCCAGATTTGTTACATATCATATAATGTTACTTTAGGTCGTTTCCAATTAATTGCTCACTAAACGTGTTCTTTTACACTTGGCACACTCTGCATATATATCTGAACTCATAAGCAATTTTTTTGAAGCACCTGCATACTTTTGAGGCATATATCTCTAAAATATCTTTAAAGTGAATTAACAAAAGACATCTTTAAAGTTAACAAAATTCATATCTTTTAAATGAATTAATAAAAGATATTTTCCTAAAATAATACTTTTCCTTTTTTGTCTAATTATGAAAGTGATAGTCAGCTGACAAGCTAACTTCAAGAAAAAGCTAGGTTTCACATAAGGGGGACGTGCTTTGCTCATCATAGAATTTTAAATTTTTATATCAGAATAGAGACAACAGGAATAAATTGGAGTGTGATGAATTGAGGGAGGATCAAATAGATATATTCAAATGCATTTAATAAAAAAAGGAACACGCAGCTGACATGTTGGATTTTTATTATGGAAGTGATAAAGGGGAAAGAATATGGGGTAAACAGAAATGATACTTGGGGGGACATAAACTTCCTGTTTGTGTGTTTATTTCACAATCCTTTAGGAGTAAAAAAAATTATGTAAATGATTCTTTTTTATTTATTTTTTCTTTCTCAGTTTTATACATGGTCCCTTAAAATGTTTTGGCCTTTTCAACTGCTAGTGGTAGTTGGTTTTGTAGAATGTGTTGGGGGTGGAAGTGCTGGTGCATTATGAAATGGAAGCACTGACTCTGGAGGTTAGTGACAGGGGTGGCAATAGATTTGCCTAGGTTGCTGTAGGTAATTTCTCAGAGGTAAGTATGATCAGAGTTTTGTTTTCAGTGGTTGCTGGTACTGATTTCTAATGTATATGATCTTGGACCTTGTTGGAAGCTGATCCTTGAATATTACCAGTGTTGATATCTATGGTAATCATGAGCAAAGTATCACCCTCCTTTAGTGAATGGTGGGTTTGACCAAGAGTGGGAAGAAATCTGTCTACTTTGATTTGCTGACACAGTGGTTTTGATATTGGGCCATAGCATTTCCAACTTTGTTTGCAGTTTCCAAACAATCATGAATTTTGCTGGTGACTCTCCTGTTGTAGTGTAGAATGAATTTCTTTAAGAAATTAAGAATTTTGAGAGCTTTGTATAGAGGGTGCTTTACTGATTTTGTGGCTAATCTCAGAGATTGTGCTATTCATTCTGCTAATCCAATGGTTGCAGGATGGCATGGGGTGCTTTCTGCATATCTAATGCTGTTACATGTAAAGAAATGTCTAAACTCATCAGATGTGAATGTTGGTGCATTATCTGAAATGAATAGTTTTGATATACTATATCTCGTGAACATTGTTATTAAAATATCCATGGTTGTAGTCACTATAGCATTAAATGTAAGAATTACCTCTACTCATTTGGAATAGGCATCGAGTACTACCAGGAACATCGATCTCTGGAAGGGACCGGCATAGTCTATGTGTATTCTCTGCCAGAGCCTGTAAGGCCACTGCCAAAGATGTAGTGGAGCTTTTGGTGGGTCAAGTTAAGTGATGGAGCATATCACACATGCCTTCACAGCTGCTTCAGTGTCCTTGTCAAGATTAGGTGACCAGAATATTCCATTAGCCAGACTTTTCATTTTGACAGTCGCAAGATTGCCTTCATGCAATTCTTATATGACTTGTTTATGTAGTTTTTCTGGTATAACTACCTTTATTCTTCACAGCAAACAGTTGTGGATAGAAAGTCTATATTATTTCTGATGAAAGATATGAAATTTTTCTGGATCTTTTATATTCTGGCTAGCCATTATGGAAGAAATAAATTACATGGAATAGGATAGGTCAGATCTTGATGCCCTGCCAATTGTAGTTGCCTCAATTAGACATTGTTTCATTGTTCCTTTGCTGAAAAGTGTGTCACCTTTCTCATATATGTCTCTTCTTGAATTTGAGTGGCTTGTGGTCTGTAAAAACTGTGAATTTGTTGTTGCACGAATAATTGAAAAACTTTTCACTGACTATACAACTGTGTTAGGAATAATTGGATTCAGATTTGTTAAGGATGTGGAATACATACACTATGGGTTTTTCTCCATTGATAATATGTGACAAGACAGAACTGATACCATATGAACTTGCATTGCATGCCAGATGTTTAGGGGGATTGGAATAAAACTGTACCAGGACCATTCCTGATGGGATCATCCCTTTGATTTTGTTGAATGCATTATCACATTTTCCAGACCATATGAACGAAATGTTCCTTTTGATCATAGAGTGATTTTGTGTCATGGTAAATGTTTTGAAGCCATCTGTGGTAAAAAATTTACCAGACCTAGAAATGAGTGTTGTTATGTTTTGTCATTTAGAGATGGAGCATTAGTCGCAGTTTCAATTTGTTTTTGGTTTTGTGGAACCCATTTTTGGATATTTTTATTCCACAGAAGATCACAGAGTCCTGAAAGAAAGAGCACTTGTCCAAATTTGTTTTGAGACCAGATTCTTGAAGATCAAAAAGAATATTTCTGAGGTTTTTAAAATGTCTCTTTTCAGATTTGCCAGTGATTAACATATCATCCATCTTACAAACTACTCATTCTAGACCTTATAGAATTTGGTCCATCGTCTTTTATTGCAGATGCTGATGTGATGCCATAAACTAGACAATTATATTGATCCTTTGTGGTTGCCAGTTGCTTTGATCCTTCACCAAGCATTAATTGTAGGTATGCCAGCCTTAGATTTATTTTGCAGAATTTTTCCCATATGTCAAGTTTTGCTAGCATGTCTCTTATTCTTGGGGCGGGGGGGTATATTGTTCAACTTCTAAATTTGGGTTGACTGTTGTTTTCATAGTTACTGCAAATGTAGATGCTACCATTGTGTTTTATTATGGGCACTTTAGGTGTGGTCCATTCATTTGGTTTGACTGGGAACAGGACACTTTCCTTGGTTAGTTTGTTCCATTCTTCCACCACTTTTGTCCTTAACACATATGGGGCATGTACCTGGGCACTGTGTTAGGTTAGATTCTCAACTGTCCTTTCATGTCCTTGATTGTACCTATAACCTCCTTGAAGACTTGTGGGAATTCCATTTTCAGTTTTGCAATCAGGCCATTTTCTTCTGTGCTGTTGATGTTGTGGAGGGACTTGTATATTTCAAATTTATACATCCAGACTCTCCTTAAGATGGGATTATTGCTAGATGGTGAGAGGCAATCAAATAATTTTGTTGTTGTGTTCAGCTAATATCAGCACCTGATCTAAGGTTTTAATGAGTTTGTTAGTATATGTCTTCAGTTGGGCTGTAGTTCTTTCAAGGACGAGGTGTGTGGAAAATATCCGTTTATAATCCTTTAGTGTCAACACTGAAATTGTTGTTTCTGTATTAAGTTCTATCCACATCAACTTTGAATCCAAAGTTACAATGACAAATATTTTACCTGAACCATTCATATGAAATTGTTTGAAAGCACTGCCTCCCTCATTTGTAGCTTGTAGAGATTTCAGTTGCTGTCTCTTTTTTTTTTTTTTAATAATTGTAGACTTGCTTAGATCTACTCATTGGCTGTAAGTGACCACTTTTGTGACATGCTCAGCAAACCACCTCCTTAAAGTAGCAGTTTGCCTTGTCTGTGGTTCATCTTTCCACAAGAACTGCAGGGTAGAAAATTTAAGAACTTTCCTCTTTTGTTGTCCTTGTCTTGTTCCATCAGTCTCTGGCTTCCTGGGGATGTTTATATTGTCTATATGGATTTTGGTGATGTTCTTTTATACCATTTCCATGGAGATAGCAATGGAGCAAGCCTTATCAAACGATGGGGTGTCTTCTTGAAGAAATTCTTTTAGGTCATTTCACACCTTAGATTGTACACGACTCTGTCCCGTAAAGCTCCCTTTAGATAATTACCAAATTTACAATAAACAGATAATTGTTTTATAGCTGCGATAAAGTCCGATATGGTTTTGGAATTTTCCTGTCTCCTAATGTGGAATCTATATTGTTCTATTATTTCAAGCATCTTTGGATTAATAAAATGTTGAATGGTGTATTGTGCACAACTCATCGTATGTTTTACTTGAGGGCAAGTCAGGGACTGATAAAGCTTGTAGAGTCATATATGTCTTGGGACCACAAGAAGAGAAAAGAACTAATATATGTTTATGTTCCAAAATGTCATTTGCAACCATATATGCATCTAGTCTTTCTTTACAGTTCTGAAGGTTTTCTGTCAGTTTGTCGAACATATTTAGGCATGTTTATCTCTGTGGGATATAAATACGGTTAAACTTGTTATCAATCAAAATATTTAGTAAAGTTGTTAAAGGCTTACCTCTCAAAGTTATTATGAAGTCCCATCATTATATTGAGGAAGAATGAAATGGATATATTAAATTGCACTTTTAGTAAACAAGAAACACACGGTGGACATGTTGCATTTTTATTACAGAAGTGATAAAAGTGAATAATATGGGGCAAACAAAATGATACTTGGGATGTAAACTTTCTGTTTACACATGTAGTCATTTTCTAAGTTTCTAATGTAACACAAGGCTGAAAGTATGAAGCACTCAGTGAGGATCGAACTCACTACTCAATTGTAACGATTCAAGCAAGACACGCTTACTAACTGTAATAGCATGTCGAGATACCTGTTTACGTGTGTATCTCACAAGAATGTGTAAATGGGATTTCATAAGTTAAACAGAAATTAACCTGAAATCTTAAGGCAACTTATACAAAGTTAAACAACAATACACAGTTGATGACATATATCACATGTTAAAGGCATTAGTTTCCTGCAACTTTACCAACTCTCTTATTTTATAACAAGCATAATTCATGTTTGGGTGATGTAGCTTAAATGTCTCAGATATACATTTCTTCAATTGAATATTCTGAATCCTGAGAATATGCAGAAGAGTAAGTAAGGAAGTCAGGGAAGGAAGAACAGAAAAATGTCTATCAGTTGAAACACGAGTTTTAGAACATCATCAGCCCTAGATGAGAGGAAGAAGGATTTATTATTAAAATAATTAATTAGTTGCAATTGTTATATTTTCATTTCAACATTGAATAAGTTAAAACTCAGCAGAGAATAATGGCTCCGATGAACTGAAAACAAAAATATAGAAACATACAATTCTTTACACATAAGGCATTCCCCCCCCCCCCACACACACACACATATATACACACACCACACACAGAAGTCTGTGCCATATAAAATATTTCATGACATCTAATGCATAGATTTTCCTCGGAATTTGTTTTCAAACTCATTTTGTATATTATTTTTTTTTATGAGATGTTTCTTCATAATGTTGGCAATCATATTTTTCCACAACTTTCTGACTCAGTAACTTTGATTGTTTACCAGGCTTCTCACCTTGTTCTGCACCCATTAACACAAACTTTTCATTTACTGTTTCTCTCTGCTTCTCCTGCCTTCAGTATATCCTGTGGGTATTAAATTCTCTAACCCCTCTTATGCATCCTAGAAAATTTCAACTGTCTCCTGATTGTAAGTATAAATTTTCTTGTAGTTTCTATTTTCTTTAAACCTCAACTTTTCTTAACTTCATTGGAAAAATGATTTCTAGATTTTGTCTTAATTTAATATTCTTCTTCTTCTTGTGTTGAGTCTCTTCATGACATAGGCAATCATGAACTTCCACTTAGCCCTGTCTCTTGTTACTTCCAATATTTTTCCTCTTGGTATCTCTCCTAAACCCTGTTCTGCTATCCATTTGCTCAAACCTATTAAATATGTCTTGCACTGCATTCCCCTGTCTCTCTTTCCTTCTATCTATCCTGTGAATATTAGATTCTCCAGACTCTTCTTCCTCATTATGTGTCCCAGGGACCTCAGCTGTCTTTTCCTGATGTTAAGTATGAGTTTTTTTTCTTGTTTGCATCCTCTCCAATACCTCATTGTTGCTCACATGCTCAGTCAATGGTATCCTCAGTATTCTTCTGTAGAACCACATTTCTGCTGTCTCGAGCCTCTCCTTCATCCTTGAGGTGATTGTCCAATATTCACTGATTTAATAGCTATTAAATAAATTAGATTATTAGATATAACAATGCATCAATGTGAAATTATTAATATCATGATTCTGATGACTGCCACTAAGAAAAAATCTAGTATTTAAAGGAAACAATATGAGAAAAGAATGAATTCAATGAGAACATCTATTAAACTTAATGGATTTTTTATTTCATTTGTTTTTTATGGCTTATCCACCATGAATGTTATGAAGACTTGGTGAAGTAATGGATGGCAGCTCGGATTGAGGAATCGGAAAGCTGAGAGATTGCTATATTCACTTATGTGCAAATATCCTTGGGAAAGGTACGAATACATCTCTTTTCCTCCCACCTATGAGTAAATAGCAGGACAGACTGGGTCTTATAGTCTTATGTGGCAACTGATGTAGGAAAGACAACTCTGAGGAAGGTCGTTTGGGGACCTTATGGTATATTATGTACACCAGTTTTCTGTATTCAGCTCTTCCAAAAAGTAGGAAGTGTGGTTGGTTCTGCACAAGCCTTCAGTCTCATAATCAAGTCATATTTACATATAGTTTGGCTGTTTGGTTCTAAGAACTGAGTTGCTTTACCCTCTTAAGCAGAAAATGATGGAAGAGTACAATATATATAAGATTTATTTAGGCAGCAAGAATTCTTTTAAGCAACTTTTGTTAAACAATACCAGCAAGGTATGTCTGCTCAACTTTTATTAAGATTTTCTAACTTCTAAGTTGTTTTTCAAGGGTGTTTTTTGTCTCTGATGGTTTATTTTTGTGTTGTCTCTGAAAAACATCCTAGAAAATGTTTATAGAAGTGGCTGAAATTATTTGGAAAATTTTTATATTCCTTAACTTCTACAAAATGAAAAAATGTTAGAAACTTAATCTGGAAATTATTTTGAACTTTTGTTCTCATCTTGGTTGATATAGGTGTTATAATAGACAACATTTCAACCAAGTACCCACTGGTCATCATCAGGTGTCCACAGATTTGCTGATGTGGATTATTTCATTGATTATTTTGAAATATTCTGTGAAGTGGTTTGCCACTACCAAGTCCAAGGATTGAACTTATGACCCCTAGATGATACTGACACACATATAACCATCTACTATGCCACCGTCCTAAAGAACTTTAGTGTGGTATTTTTGGAGCCTTTTATATTCAGTGTCAGATGGATTTTGACAACTGCATTATGTTAGTGGGTTTATGCCACTCGTCATAATTTGTATTTATTTCTGAGATGAGTAATTTTCAATAAATTTGAAATTATTTCAAATTTTTGTTCTCTTGGTTGATATAGGTGTTATATAGGTGGTATAACTAGTGGTCATGAGTTCAATCCTTGGACTTGGTAGTGGTGAACCAAATTTCAACATGAAAGAACAATAATTGATTTCATAGGGTATTTTGCAATAATCAACAAGATAATCCACATCAGCTAATCTATGGACACATGATGACCAGAGGGTACTTGGTTGAAATATTGTGTCTATTATAACACCTATATCAATTAAGATGAGAACAAAAGTTTGAAATAATTCCAAGATTATTGGAAGGAACAATAAAAAATTAATTAAATCCTCCTTTTTGAGTGTATTTAATGAGTATATATATATATATATATATATATATATATATATATATATATATATATATATAAACTTATTTATAAATAGAACTGTGTATTTATTTATTTATAAATAGAACTATATATGGAATTTTTATGCTGTAATTTCATAGTCATGCATCTATTATAGTATGAAAAAATTGGTTTTTTTATAAACATTTTAGAACATTATTATAGTATTTGTAGCTGATTCTATTAAGTGACAGCTTAAATTTTTTAAGGAATATTGCCTCAAGGAGTTGTAGTTTGCATTTGTTGTTTTCTTGGTGTTGGATAGTTGAGATGTCAATCATTTTTTATATTTTGAATGTAGACAGGAATGTTGTTGTGGATGTCTTGAAATAGACAAATGGTCAGACATGAGTCATGTAAGACATCTTGTCAATGCAGTTGTTGTAAATCCAACACACACACATATATATATACAGAAAATATATATACACTATTACACTTTGGTTTTTATAATAAAAATTGACAATGTTACAAAGTTGGTATTTAGCCAACAAATATTGGTAAAATTACTTATATTTTAATGAGAAATATATCAAGTTACTTTCAGTTTTAGTATCTACCTTTATTAAAAATATTGATAATTAGCTTAAAAGTTGTACTCTGTGCAAACTTTTAAGTTAGCTGCCTAAGGAATATTTGAGCCTCATGCACCAAAATGAAAGAGATCTCTGGCATAGCTTATAAAAAAGCAATGAAAATTTTGAAGAAATGACTTGAATTTCTCAATTCACTCCATGGAACTTGATTTGGACAATAAGTCCAATTCTGGCCCAAAGCCTGATTTCTTCTTCTATGTACCTTGTCCTTTCAGGAAGTAGGCGACCATGGCCTTCCACGTCTCCCTATCCCTGGTGGCTCTTAGCATGCTTTCTCCTATAATGTCTCTCAGCCCTCCATTCTGTCATCCACTTGCTCAGGCCCTTTAAATATGTTATCCACTGCTTTCCTCTGTCTCTTTTTCTCTCTATCTGGCCTGTTAGTATCAGGTTCTCCAAGCCCTCCTTCCTCATTGCATGTCCCAGGAACTTCAGTTGTCTTTTCTTCTTGATGCTCAATATTAATTTCCTTTTTGTTTCCATCATTTCCAAAACCTCATCATTGCTCACATGCTTGGTCCACAATATCCGCAGCATCCTTCTGTAGAACCACATTTCATTTGCTTCAAGTTTTCCCTTCATCTTTGTTGATATTGTCCAACATTCACTGCCGTATTGAAGAACTGACATCACATAGCAGTCCAGTACTCTCTTTGTTTCTAGTGAAAGTTTCCTGTGTTTTAATACTTTACTCAGCTTCTGGAACGTGTCTTTCGCCATGCCAATTCATCCTTGGATCTCTGTGTTGCACTTTCCATATTCAGTTAAAACCATTCCCAGATATTTAAATTTTCGTACCTGCTTGATTTTAACATCTCCCACCTGTATTTGGCACTTTGGGATACTCTTTCTGCTGATGACCATGCATTCAGTTTTCTTGCAGTTTATTTGTAATCCCTTCATGTCACTCTCTTCAGCTATCTTCTGTAGGAGGTCCTGCAGTTTTTTTTCCATGTCTGCAATCAACACTGTGTCGTCTGCGCATCTTATGTTGTTCAGATTATGACCTCTGATGACAAATCCTGGCATAACATCTAGGGTCCTCAAAATATTCTCACTGTACAAGTTAAATAGATCCGGTGAAAATACACATCCCTGTCTTACGCCTCTTTCTATCTTTGTATAACGGCTGAATTCGTTACTTGTCTGTATGCAGGCAGTTTGCTGACAGTAGAGGTTTTTAATTACCCTAATGTCTTTCCCAAATATGTTGAGCCTGCTGGGCATCTCTATCAATTCTTTGTGGCGTATTTTGTTGAATGCTTTTGCATAGTCAATAAAGCACAGGTATAAATCCTAATCATAAATATGGTGTTCCTTATCCCAGTGTCTTTGATGAACCCGCACTGTTCTTGTCCCATCTTTGGCCTGATTCTACTTCTTGCTCTATTCATCAGTATTCGGATGATCAGTTTTGTAATATGACTAATTAAGCTGATAGTTTGGTGTAGTTCACTCGTTTGCATCTGGCTTCTTAGGCAATGCTATGAAAATAGATTTGCATAGGTCGTCTGGCATTATACCACTATCATAAATTTCATTTATTTTTTCCAGGGATAACAGCAGCTCTATTACAATGCCATCTGGACCAGCTGCTTTGTTTCTATTCAGTTTGGCCATTGCAGCTTCCATTTTGGACTTTAATATTTCCGGTCAGTCCTCATCTTTGCATATTGTCGGTTACTCTCTCGTCATGGAAAAGATCTTCTATATATTCTTCCCATCGCTTGAGTATTTCCTTTTTCTCCAGTATTATTGTTCCATTATTGGCTTTTATACATCCTGTTGAGGAGCAGATTTTTTGTCCTGTCAGTTTTCTTATCTCTTTATGCATGTCTGCTTTATTAGTCCTGCTCAGTCCCTCTACCTCTGCACATTTGTCGTTGAGCCATTCCTCTTTTTCCTGTCTGCATTTGTTCCTTATTTCCTTGAGCAGTTTCCTGTATTCTCTTCCGTGTCTTCGCATCATTTTCTGTCTCCTTTGCATC
Organism: Ascarosepion bandense; assembly: GCA_037127315.1. Classification (NCBI taxonomy): domain Eukaryota; kingdom Metazoa; phylum Mollusca; class Cephalopoda; order Sepiida; family Sepiidae; genus Ascarosepion; species Ascarosepion bandense. The sequence continues at coordinate 450,814 of JBBBDQ010000536.1, read as the reverse complement.
ATGTCAAGGATTTCTTCAGTCATCCACTCGTTTTTCTTCTGCATCTGATTTCCTTTGGAGCAATGTTGTTTGCTGATGTCACCATTGCTTCCTTTAGTGAGTCCCATTTTGAATGTCCTTGTCCAGTTTTTTCTTCATATTTGTTTTTCACGCTATTAGAGTATTCTTTTTGCAGTTTGAGGTCATTCACGGGTATGTTGCATATCAGTCTCAGTGCTGTGCTAAGCTTCTTCATTCTCTGAAGTTTTACCCTTAGTTTGCAGATGACTGGGATGTGGTCGCTCCCACAGTCAGCACCTGGGTAGGTTTTGCATTGTACCACTGCATTTCTAAACCTCCTGTTTATGGTTATGTAGTCTATTTGGTTCTTCGTCTCACTCTCTGGGCTCCTCCATGTCCATAAACATTGTGGGTGTTCTTGAAACCAGGTGTTAGTTATTACCTGGTCATTTGATGTACGCCATTGGACCCATTTTTCTCCTCGTTCATTCCGGACACTTAATCCCAAGTTGCCGGTTGTGTCTCCTTCTCTCTCTTTGCCTACTTTGGCATTCAAGTCACCCATTATTATTCTGATTTCTTGGCTTTTGCACTGAGCCTTGGTATTGTCCAGTATGGGGTAGAGTGTTTCTATCTCTTCCTCAGTGCTTTGCATTGTTGGTGCATAAGCTACTATGACAAATATGTTAATCGATCTTCCTCTCAGTTTGACCAAGAGGACTCTATCTGAAAGCTGACAGTATTCAAGAACGCATTTTCTCACTGCTTTGTCCAGAATTAAGCTGACTCCTTTTTCGTTGCTTTTGCCTCCTGTGTAGATTATCCTGTGGTCGTTGCTGCTGAGGTCTCCATTGTTTGGCCATCTGGTTTTGCATATGCCCAGGATATTGATCTTCAGTCTGTCCATCTTCTGCTTAACATTTTCTAGTTGTTCACAGCTGTTGAGTGTCCTAACATTCCATGTCCCTAAAGTTAGTCTCTCTTTGTTGCGCACAGTCGCAGGGTAACGGTCCAAAGACACCTGTTGCTCATGTCGTTCCTTCCCGAGCGAGGGACTAATTTTGGGATAAAATGTCTCCTTTACGTTGTTGGTGCTAACAGTCACAGGATGATGTTCAGGTGACACCTGTTGCTCATGCCTATCCTTACTGGACGAGGAGTTGCTTTCTTTGGAAGCAACCCCCTTCACGCCGTTGTGTTTCATATATTTATTGTGGAAAACCATGATTAAGCAGGGAGTAGATAGTGGAGTGGTATGCCGTTGCCTTCTCCACAGTGATTTATTGAGACACCACCTCTAGTTAGCTGGCCATTGACTCCTTAAGAGTTCTTTCACTCAATGTAGGTTTCATTTTATCCTACTGGGATGCTAACATCACCCCCACCCAGAAAAAAAAACAAAAAAAAACGGTGGGGTTGAACAGTAGATATTAAGTATGTAATCAGTATAAGTTAAATTAACTAGACTTGCAGAAGAATATAATGTCCATTCCCCCAATTAGTACAAAAGAACATGAGCGTCTGCAAAATTTTAAATCAACATTGGTTACCAGTAGGAAGAAGGTTGAAATTTCTTTGCATTTTTGACATTTTGTAAAGACAAATCTTTTGACTTGCTTTGGCTAACTCCAGAAGATCTTTAATTTACCCACACGGAACTAGGGATGGTAGCACATGTTTTTGTTTGGGTAACGGAAGGGGGAGGGGAGATAAGAACGTTATAAATATTTTTACAATAAATAAAAAATTACATTTTAAATTCAATGTAAACCTATTTTTAGAAACTTGAGACAAGAAAAAATCATTCTGAAAGAAAAGAAAAAAAAAGAAAAATACAAAACATGAACATGGCTTAATCGAAGATTTTTTTCTAGCTAGTCTAAGAAACTGTGTCAGCAATAGTTGAGATCAGTATTGGTTACCAGTAGATAAAAGGTTGAAATTTCTTTGCATTTTCAACATTTTGCAAAGATAAATCTTTTGATATGCTTTGGCTAACTCCAAGAAGAGCTTTAATTTTACTGACACGGAACTAGGGATGGTAGCACGTGCTTTTTTTTTTTTTTGTAAGGGAAGGGAGAGGAGAGACAAGAACGCTATAAAGAAGAGAGAAGAAAAAAATACATTTTAAATTCAATGTAAACTTATTTTTAGAAACTTGAGACAAAAAAAAAGTCATTATAAGATAATATATATATATATATATATATATAAAAAAAAAGAAAAATACAAAACATGAACATGGATTAATCGAAGATTTTTTTTTAACTAGTGAGTGAGTTACTTTACTAGTCTAAAAAGCTGTGTCGGCAATAGTTAAGAAATATCAGCATCAGTTACCAGTAGGAAAAAGGTTGAAGTTTCTTTGCATTTTCGACATTTTGCAAAGACAAATCTTTTGACTTGGTTTGGCTAAATCCAGAAGAGCTTTAATTTACTGACCCGGAATTAGTGATGGTAGCACGTGTTGTTTTTTTTCTTTGTTACGGAAGTGGGGAGCAGAGACAAGGACGCTATATTTTTACATTAAAGAAGAAAAAAATTACATTTAAATTCAATGTAAACTTATTAGAAACTCGAGACAAAAAAAGTCATAAGATAAAATATATATAAATAAAAAAGAAAAATACAAAACATGAATATGTCAAAATGCATTGACATTTCAACCTTTTTTTGCCTATTGGTAACAAATGCTGACACAGGTTCTTATGCAGTTTAAACTAGCTAAAACAAAAAAAAAACCCCCCCCCCAAAAAAAAACCATTCGATTAATCCATGTTCATGTTTTGTATTTTTTCTTTTATATCATATATATATATATATATATATTTTTTTTTTTCTTTCAGAATGACTTATTTGTTTGTCTAAAGTTTCTAAAAATAGGTTCATATTGATTTTTTTTTAAATGTATTTTTTCTTCTCTCTTCTTTAATGTAAAATATTTATAGTGTTCTTGTCTCTCCTCCCCTTTCCTTTACAAAAACAAAAACAAACAAACACGTGCTTACCATCCCTAGTTCCATATCGGTAAATTAAAGTTCTTCTGGAGTTAGCCAAAGCAAATCAAATAATTTGTTTTTGCAAAATGTCGAAAATGCAAAGAAATTTCAACCTTTTGTCTACTGGTAATGAATGCTGTTCTTAACTATTTCTGACATAGGTTCTTATAGAGACTCTAAGAGACTATCTAAAAAAAGAAATCTTTGATTAATCCATGTTTATGATTTGTATTTTTATTTTTTTTATATTTTCTTTCAGAATTACTTTTTTTTGTCTCAAGTTTCTAAAAATAGGTTTATTTATTTGAATTTAAAATGTATTTTTTTCTTCTCTCTTTAATGTAAAAATATTTATAGCCTCCTTGTCTCTCCTCACTTCCGTAACAAAAAAAAAAAACGAAAAAAAACAAAAAAAACACGTGCTACCATCCTTAATTTCCATGTCGGTAAATTAAAGATCTTCTGGACTGGAGTTAGCCGAAGCAAGTTAAAACCTTTGTCTTTGCAAAATGTCGAAGATGCAAAGAAATTTCAACCTTTTTGCCTACTGGTAACAAATGCTGTTAGTGTTAACTATTGCTGATACAGGTTCTTCTAGTTTAGACTAGCTAAAAATAATAAAAAAATCTTCGATTAAATCCATGTTCTTCCTGTGTTTTTTTGTTTATATATTCGTTAATGACTTATTTTTGTTGTGTCTCAAGTTTCTAAAAATAGGTTTTACATTGAATTTAAAATGTAATTTTTTCTTCTCTCTCCTTTAATGTAAAATATTTATAGCGTTCCTGTCTCTCCTCCCACTTCTGTAACAAAAAAAAAAAAATAATGCGCGCTACCATCCCCAGTTCCGTGTCGCTAAATTAAAGATCTTCTGGAGTTAGCCAAGCAAGTCAAAAGATTTGTCTTTCTAAAATATCGAAAATGCAAAGAAATTTCAACCTTTTGTCTACTGGTAATGAATGCTAATCTTAATTATTGCTGATACAGGTTCTTAGACTAGCTTAAAAAAGCCTGATTTAAGCTGTCCAAAACTCTGATTTGGGCTGAAATTCCAATTCAAGCCTAAAACTGATTTCTTTTAAATCACAAACTCTATGCAACTTCAAAATAAAACATCACTTCCTGAAACCTCTCACTTTAACTCTGATTCTTTGGCATTTTGATGAAATAAAATTGATTTCCTCAGTTCAGAAAGTTTTGAAAATGTTTTAAACTGAATTTTAAAAAAAATAAATTAAGTTTTTGTGTTATTTTAAACTAATAATAAAAATTAAAATCTTTGAAAATCACCAACTGTTCAGTTATTTTAAAATTTAAATTTTTATCTGTTCCTTCTTCATCTGGACACAAATCCCAATGTTCAAGTGCCAGATAAAGGACTGATTTTTTTTATCTTGTGATCATTCTGAAAATGTACTGTAGAGCAAGTGTAGCCCAAGTTAGAGGGGATTTAGACACACACGGACAGACAGTGATTATTTATTTAGTTTTTATTAGGCAAATAAAGTACATCAATTTTTATTTCTATTTAAATCTAAAAAATGTTGAGAAAACAGTTTTTATGTATTTTTTTTTTATTCAGCTTATTTTTTTCTCTTTCCGATGTTTACTTAAAAGTTTTAGTTTGGTTGTTTTCATGCCTGTATTCAATGTTCTTAATATTCTGAATCATTTCTCTGTTTAGACTTGCTACACTTTCACTATTTTCTTTCTTGTTAACCTTTACAAATCTTCCTTTTTTTTACATTTTTTAACCTAGTTCTTTCTTTCTATCTTACCTATATTTTCAGTTGTTTTTTTTTTATTGTTCTTTAATCTTTATCCAACTTTTTAAAATTCCCAAAATTTGTGTTCTTTTCATTCTTGTTACTCTGTTAGGATTATCACCTTATGTCCATTTAGGTGACATTTAGAAATAAAAAATATTAGCCCATTTGTGCCCATGGTCCTTTTTTTTAGGACCAGAAGGATTATTTACCATATTTCAGCAATTCCTGCAGTTTTCAGATATATCTTTGGTTATTCATAAAGAATGAAGTGTCTTTCAAATACACCACCTACTTTCTGATGTATATTGGCAACACTGTTGTCTCAGTTTCCAGTATAGAGTGAAAATCTTAAGGAGGATAATACATTCAGTTTCATCTATCATTCAAGCAAAAACACTTTTGGTAAGTAGTACTTATATCTAACTCATATTTGTATATAGTATATATGAATGCTCTAACTGTCCTATAAAGCCAAGAAAATGTATGATAGTAATTTTGCTCAAATATACCATGCTCTATAAGTTTGGTTCTAAAATAAGGACTAAACTAAATTATTTTTATTTTTATTTTTTTTAGAATAATGCAATGAAATTTTTTTATTATATTTGTTATTAAATGAATTTATACAAATTAATGATTTTCGGTAAAAAATTAAAGTAAAAAAATTTGGGCACTAATAACTATATTGTTGTATATTTATTGCCGTAAATAACCACCAAATAATTAATATTTCTATTAAAAACTGATATCATAAGCTGAAATTCATATTATTATATTTGTCATATAAATATATGACTATCATGAAATTTTTAAGAGCATTGGTTGGTTAATAGTAATTTTATTGTGAAAACATTGACTTGCATAATAAAATCTGACAAAGTATATAATATTTGTTCTTCTACTGGACAATCTCATCACAGATTTGAGGTAACAGAAATGTGGTTCTGCAGAAAGATGCTGAGTATACTGTTGCAGACTTCAACATTTTAAATGAGATCTTTATGTTTCTGGCATGTTTGATCTGCAAACAATTTTTGGCAGACCTGTGTAAGTCCAAAAGAAAAATAAGACATACAATTTGGACAAAGAAATATTAACAAATATATTAACAAATATATTGATAGAACAAAAGGGAAACGGGGGAAATGAAATGTAAACAGTTCAAAGCAACCTTCACTGTCTGTAGTTGAGGTACTTAAATTTTTGCAGGAATGAAAAGAATGTCATTTTGTGACAAAAAGTTACTTTTCAAATCTTGTGCCACCTGTAATTATCATCCCTGAGTAGTAATTCAAAATATTGCCACCTGTAATTATCATCACTGAGTAGTAATTCAAAATATTGCCACCTGTAATTATCATCACTGAGTAGTAATTCAAAATTTTGCCACCTGTAATTATCATCACTGAGTAGTAATTCAAAATATTGCCACCTGTAATTATCATCACTGAGTAGTAATTCAAAATATTGCCACCTGTAATTATCATCACTGAGTAGTAATTCAAAATTTTGCCACCTGTAATTATCATCCCTGAGTAGTAATTCAAAATTTTGCCACCTGTAATTATCATCCCTGAGTAGTAATTCAAAATATTGCCACCTGTAATTATCATCACTGAGTAGTAATTCAAAATATTGCCACCTGTAATTATCATCCCTGAGTAGTAATTCAAAATTTTGCCACCTGTAATTATCATCCCTGAGTAGTAATTCAAAATATTGCCACCTGTAATTATCATCCCTGAGTAGTAATTCAAAATTTTGCCACCTGTAATTATCATCACTGAGTAGTAATTCAAAATATTGCCACCTGTAATTATCATCCCTGAGTAGTAATTCAAAATTTTGCCACCTGTAATTATCATCACTGAGTAGTAATTCAAAATATTGCCACCTGTAATTATCATCCCTGAGTAGTAATTCAAAATATTGCCACCTGTAATTATCATCCCTGAGTAGTAATTCAAAATTTTGCCACCTGTAATTATCATCCCTGAGTAGTAATTCAAAATATTGCCACCTGTAATTATCATCACTGAGTAGTAATTCAAAATATTGCCACCTGTAATTATCATCACTGAGTAGTAATTCAAAATATTGCCACCTGTAATTATCATCACTGAGTAGTAATTCAAAATATTGCCACCTGTAATTATCATCACTGAGTAGTAATTCAAAATATTGCCACCTGTAGTTATCACCAGTAGGGCGGTTTCTGAGTTTTTCTGTTTTACAGCATATCAACCTCTGTGGGTTATTTAATTCCAAAAAGATGGGCTTTTAAGGTATTTTTTTAATATTCAGTTATAGTTATAGGTTGATTTAAGTCAAATTTTAATGAAAATCTTTTGTTTTTATTCTTTTTTATTTTAGAAAAATGAAAATGTCTTCTAGTTTTGTATACAAAAATGTTTTGCTGAGAATTTTTTTTTCCTTCAAAAATGTGTTATGGTAATAATTTTTTCTTCCAAAATGTATATTTTTCTATAAAAGTCTATTTGTATGTATATATTTCTCTAAAAATATATTTTTAGAATTTAGTGTTTTGACCTCAGTTTAGGAGTCAATCCATAGCTGGGACCCTAACAGGTGCTACCACTCTGGGTCAGGGCGGACCTGAGAACAGTAATAATTAAGAGGTTGTTCCATGCTCCTCACAACTTTCTAATTAGAGGCCTTGTCACTGGATGCAGTTTACTGTCATGCCCGGGAGCACAAGGGGGCAGTAACCCAACAATACCATGGACTGAATACTTGAGTAGTGATGATATTTTAGAAACAATGGAAACAATAAGACACTTATGCATAGCACTAAAACGAGGAAGTTGAAATTTCTAGAGCACATAATAAAGAAGGTTTGGAAAACGTGATACTCACAAGACATTTCAAAAGCAACAGAGATAAGCAGTGTATAACTTACCTAACACACATGTGTAAATGGTTGGCAGAAAATGGATTAAGAGATGCAGCAAAGAGACAAGCTTTATCAAGGGCTACAAAAAACAGGAAGTTGTGGAGAGCCATGATCACTCAAGTTCTGAAGGGACATGCTTCATAGAAGAAGTATACCCAAGAAAAAAGGGTCTGAGATTTTAGACATCCATCTCTTCAGCTGCCAAGAAGGAATTCAAAAGTTGTTGGATGAGGTATTATTGCTAATCAATAGTGCTACTGGCTGTTTCATCCTATTAAAGTGTTATAAAAATCATATATCCATAAAATTGCAAGTCATACACAGTACAATTGTGCTTGTCAATACTAGAAAACCATTCAAAAATATTTTATATCTAGGTAATTTGTGTTGTTGATAGCTGAGAAGATATCTAGAAACTCAGAGCCTTTTCTCAGGTTTCAAACATTCATATACAAATATCTGGCATATATTATTGGATATGATTGGTTGATTCAATTTTGACATTTAATATAGATATATTCATTAAAAATTACACAATTTAATTTTTATTTCTTTAAATGTTATTTTTTTGTGGATGCTCATATTTGAGTAGGCAGTCTGTTTATTTGCTAAACAGTATATTTATTTATTTTCATCTGCTGGCCTGGATGTTTGAGAAATATTATTAAAGAAAAATATGCATTCTTAAGTAAAATTGAACCTACTTCCCTCAGAGCAGAGAGTGTTACCATTTAGCCCGGTACACCTTACTGCTTGGCCATGAGGAACTGATGGTCAGGCAAAGCCAATTTCATGCTTTCAATGCTTCACTTTTATGCTTCTCCTGCCATAGATCCATCAAAGTTTTTCATATCTGCACATAATTTTGTATCCAAATGTAAACAAGATTAAAGTTGACTGGAAAGCATGGAGCTGGAAGGGAGTTCCACAAGCAAGAAGTATGAGAAACTGCTAGCATAAAACTTAATGGTTACATTTAGCTAACTAAATTTTTTGTTTTTCTCATATGCAATAACACTCACTAACCTCTTGCAGCTTTATTGCATTGCTTTGGGTGAAATGAGTATAAAGCACTTTTAGATTAAAATTTGCACTTCATTTCCTTCAGAATGTTCATTTTACCGTAATAGCTGTTGTAACTGATTGAACTATATGAGTCTTTATAAGTCTTTATGAGAAATGAGTTTTATGAGTCTTTAATAGTTGGTTAATTAAAACTTTATATTATCCACAGAAAGAGGATCTGAGTAAAAAGCAACTAAAATTAAGATGAAAGAAATACTAGTTAAAAATTTTATGTAGTAAGACAATTTACTTCAAAAGGTGGCATTATATCATGGTCAATTTAAAGCTGGCATGAGTTAGTGTTAAACAACACTGAAATTTGTAATTCTCCTTTTACTTGTGAATCACAATGTTCAATTTACTAATAAAAAAAGTGGATCTGCATGTTGTGTAATGGTTAGTGGCAATAAAAATGAAACTGGCAAACCAAGTTTAAATTCTGGCCTAGTTTGTTGCACAATCTTTTGTACAAATATCCTTAGGAAAGGTAGGAATCGATCTCTTTTCTCTCCACCTGTAGGTTAAATAGTATTGGCAAGCAACTAGCCTGGAAGAAAAACAACTTAAAATTCAAAGCCATAGAGAAAATATTAACAAACCACACCTACTTTTCCAAAAGTCATGACCATTCATATTAAAGAAAAGAAAGTTGTGGAGCACAGTGGTCACTTACAGTTTGAAGGAATGATATTAAAAAAAAAACATGTAAGAAAGAAGACCATTGCATAACCAGAAAAGTGTCTTCTTGTGATAATGAAAAGATTTTCCCACTGTAAAGTAGCAGGGAGGGGGGGGGGTGGGGTGTAATGAAAAAAATTCCTCAATGTAAAGTAAAGGAGAGGTATGTGCATTGTGGTGCTGTGGATATCGGCTCAGAATGAGAAACTGGAGAGCTAAGTTCAAATTCTTGTTGAATTTTTTGCATTCATTTACACACAAATACCCTTGGCAAAGGTATTAATCTATCTCTACCCTCCAGCTATGGGTTAAATAGCAAAACAGATTGGGTTCTACAGCATCTTTTGGCAATGAGTTTACTGTAGAAAGTATTGGCAGTCTACTGTGGAAAAATCTTCTGCCTAGTCAGTCATATCTCTTTCGAGACATGATTGTCCAAGTGTGTATCACGTATGACACTTAACTGACTGAAAGTAGCATAGAAATGACAAAATTTTTCTCAGTCAGCCATAGTTTCTTCATAATATTGGGTGTTATACTAGAACAGCCAGAAGAAAGTCACTTCTAAAATTAAACATTCACTAGAAAAAGCAATAAGTAACCGGGATGCACAAATACTTTGAGCTTTCATACACTGTCATTTCTTTTTTTGATAAGTCTTTATTTACTCTATTTTGAAACTGTAGACAAGTTTGGATACTGCATTGCTAATAATTTTGTTTGAATTACCTGCAGCCCACAATTAAATATGGTTATTTAAGTTGATTATAACATGGGGGGCAATTTAGACATTCAAAACTATTGGGAATATCAGTTCAGAAAAATACATTTCCTTTCAACAACAGCGGCTTCTCATAATATAATATTTAGTAACGGTTCCTTTCTTTTTATAGCAGGTTGAGCACCAAAACAAAAAATACTCTTATGAAGAAATCATGAATTCTATTGAACATGTCTGGGTCATCTTGGATTGAGAAATAATGAAAAGATTCTGAAAAAATATTTGCTTTGTTTTCAAAACAAACTGGTCAGATATCCCACAAGATCAGTCAGTTAAGTGCCATACGTGAAACACGCTTGGGCGGTCATGTCGCGAAAGAGACATGACTGACTGGGCAGAAGATTATCCCGCAGTAGGTTGCCATTGCTTTCTGCGGTAGACTGGTTGCCGACCAAGGCTATAGAACCCAATCTGTCCTGCTATTTAACCCATAACTGGAAGGAAGAGATGGATTAATACCTTTCCCAAGGGTATTTGCACGTAAGTGAATACAATGGATTCAACTGGAATTTGAACTCGGCTCTCCGGTTTCTCATTCCGAGCCGATATCCACTGTACCACAACGCACATCCTATCCCACAAGATAGTCAATCTAATATTTTATGTTTAAGTGTAGAAACTTTAAAATCTATAAATGGCATATCCACTGAATTTTAATTTGTAAAATCAAAGATCATGTGACCATTGCAGTGCAAACACTTTAATGTTAATTGGAGTTTTTCAAAGATTTCCTTTTTGGATAATTTGTTCTTGTCATATATGAATTTTAACTTATATATTAATATATGCTAAACATTTCAACATAAATGAATCTTTGTTATTAGAAAGGAAATGGGAAGACTCAATTGCTAAGTATATAATGTTGCAAGCTCATATAACAGTTTTATTTGTTAATATAATTACTTAAGGTCAACTAGGATTTAGAAAAGAACAAAGGAGGAAAGTAAGTGTATAGTTCTGTTGAGTAAACCTTTCTCACAAAAATATCATTTGATTTAGTGAATTTGATCATCATTATGCATCTTATATTTATAGCTTTGTATAAGATGAAACTAAAGTATGCATCATCATCATCATCATCATTATTTAACATCTGTCTCCATGCTGGCATGGACAGAGTTTTCTTGATGACTCTGTAATTGAACCACCATGAAATATTAGAGACAGTTTTACAGCTGTATGCCCTTACTAATGCCAATCGGTTTAAGTGACTGGAAACTCAGTGTTTTTATCAAGACACCATCACTAGGAAAATTACCTACCAAGGTTAGAGAGTTCAGCCTACCCTATTTTTTTTTTTTTTTAATCATTTCACCCCAAGCAAGGCAGAAACACCACTGATGTGCAGGGGGTTACATAAATGTAAAAAGATTAATTAGAAAAGAGGAGTACAAACTAGTTAGAAAGGAACAATAGAAAGCTGAGAAAGCAGGTGCGATGACAGATACATAGGTGGAGAGAAAGGGAAGGTTATACAGGGGAGGGGAGAGAGCTAGAGTCCAGTGGTTAGTAGATGAGTATTGACTTTGCATTTAAATTTTTGGAGGTTGTAGCCATCAGGAAAGCAAGAATACGGGAGCGAGTTCCACAGGTGGGAAGTGCGAGAGAGGAAGCTGCAGGAGTAGAATTGTCGTCTGCATTTGGCTAACCTGACTGTGAATGGGTGGGACCCAGTTGCCAGTCTGGTTGCACGAGTAAACACCTGTTGAGGAGGCATCAGTGACTTAAGCTCATCCGAGCAGAAGCCATGAAAGTATTTATAGAACAGACAAAGGGAGGCCACATTTCGACGATGGGAAAGTGGCTGCAGTCGAGTCGCCAGATCAGTACCTATCACATTACAGACTCTCCTTTGGAGCCTGTCAAGAATACTGAGGAGAACGGCAGGGGCACCTGACCATAAATGGCAGCAGTACTCCATGCACAGACGGATGGTTGACTTGTATATATGCAGGATGGATTCAGGTGGAAAAAACATCCTGGATCGACATAGTGACCCAATCTTCTTAGCAGTAGATTTTGCTATGGAAGCAGTAGATTTTGCTATTCTACACAGAGTAGGTATAGAGGTTTTTATTTCAGAGATTTCCTTCTCTTAGGCAAGTTGCTATCCAAAGCTAAAGACTCTTACCCAGCCTAACTTTTCTTTTTCTCTTAAATGATCCGAGTTTGGGGGTTAACTATTTGGCCATAGCTGGGACCCTAACAGAGGCTAACACCCTGGATCAAGATGAACAACAGAAATTAAGAGGTGGTTCCACACTCCTCTAAACCTGATCAATTTAGCTGATCTGACCAGACCATTTATCAGAGATTGAGTTCAGTTATCACCAGATGTGACATCACTTCTTGTATGTGCCTTTGCTTTCAGGACATTGATGATCACAACTCTCCACAACTTTCTATCTTTTGTAGCTCTAAGTAGTGTTTGTTCTCTTACTATCTCTTTCAGTCCCTTTTCTACCATCATTCACACAAACTTTTGTCTCTCATTAAGTCCTGAGGGTATCAAATTTTCAAAATCATTTTTCCTTCTTACATATCCTAGAAATTTCAACTTTCTCTTTCTGATTGTGTCCCTTTTGTTTTCATTTTTCTTAAAACTTGCTCATTGCTCACTTTTTCCATCCATGGTATTCTCAGCATCATTCTACTATTTCTCTGCTGCTTCAAGTCATCACTTGTAAGGAAATTATCCAGCATTCACTGCCATATAGGTGGACTGATATTACATAACAATTCAGGACTCTTTTCTTTGCTACTAATAAATTTTCCTGTATATTAATAACTTCTTTAGCTTTTGGAAGGCATTGCTCACTATTTTAATGTGCCATATTTTCGGTAGTAATTTCTTTTTCTTTATAACATTTCCTAAATAGTTTTGTGTCCAATTTGTAGCTCACATCTTGGGCTGTCCCTCTTGAGAATGAAGAAATATATATATATATAAGCTGTGATACAGCAAAACAGATCTCTCTGCAGATGACTATTTATGCTCTTACACCCTGATTGAGCACTCTGGAAGAATGGTAGACTTTGAAAAAACAATAGCTACTCTAGCATCTACGCATTGTTCATTCACTAATGAATTAGAACACTCTCACTACTGGCATATGAATACATGGTATATCACACACTAAAAAGTCTTCCTCCTTCTACTGAGCACCCATAGCTCAGAGTAGAATTGCCAACTGACACCAATTCGGTCAGGTTTCAATCCTGGGTAAAAAGCAATTGGATGTCTAACCATACACCGTACTGATGAGCTGCTATATAGCACAACAGACTTGTCTGCGGATTACTATATATATATATATATATATATATATATAGGTATGGATGTAAATATATATACATATGTGTATACACAAAATTAAATACCAATATATAAAGCTTTATCCTGTGTTAATAAAACAGTGCACAATATAATATATCAGAGCTATAAAGTATATATTAATAAATATACATATTACCCTATGTTTAAAGCACAGCTTGGATTTTCATGCATTATGCAATCATCAGGTGCATATTATGAACTGTTTTTAGATTTGAATTTTCTTTTAGTCCTAGCATTTTAGTACTAGCATTGTTTTTCATTTATAATGGAATAGGAAATAGATGTAACTAATGCCTTTTAGAAAAAACTTATCTTAAAACACAATCCTAATTTATTAAACAAAAGAAATGAATTAATGACCACATGCAGACAAAAATAAATCTTTTTAAATACTTAAACCCTCACTAAACTATATAGCTCCTACTTTTCTTTGTATTTATTTATTTATTTATCAATTTATTCTTTAGTGATTTTTATTTTCAATTTTTTTGCTGTATGTGTGGATTTATATATATATATATATATATGTGTGTGTGTGTGTGTGTGGGTGTATATATATATATACATATTTATTTTATTTTATTTTTTGTCTTATTGTTTGTGTCAGCCCTTCAACTATCAATCGTGTCATCAAGGCAAAGAAAGAAACTGGCTCTATCCATCCAAAACGTAAAGACAAATGTGGTTGGAATAAAAAAACAATGCCAAGATGACGTATATGTGATCAGGAAAAATGTAAAACATTTGAAGAAAACATTTGTTTTGTTTCAATTAATTTGCATAAGGGTGTATGTAAATGACTACTGAAGACGTTTCTTACAGAGTAATGGTTATCAAGTTAATCTTTTAACAATTTATGAGTGCAATTAATTTGATTCCTATAGAATGTCTTATTCCTGCATCCCTATGCCAGGCTAATTTTAATCAAGTAAATATCTACACAAGAAAAGATTTATATCCAATGAAGAACACAAATCCTATTGTTGCAGACAAGAAACACTTTTCACCTGTCCAGAAATTAAAAATCCTGATTATTAAAACTTTATCTCATAGCAATGACAAACACATATATCCATGGCCAATTATACTTGCCTTGTATAGTGTTTTGGGCATTTTGTTGTTATGAAGGAGTAAAGGTTTTGTTTATAGGCCAAAAATCTTTTCTTTTTCACAAGAACATGAATTATGCAGTTTGTGGCTTGATGTATTTTTCCCTATTCATTTAAGACAATTTGGCGATACCTTCATGAAATATTAATATACCAATGTACACTCACAAATACACATAGTGTATAAAGTATATGTTGTTTTGATGTAAATAAGATTAATAACCTTTTTTTAATGACTTGAGATGAAATGAAAGACTTTGGATTTCACCTCTAGATGAACACGTAAGATTGTTTTTAATTAATTCAGAGCAAGAAAGAACATTTTAGTAGTATTTTCTTGATGTGTAGATAATGTAATGAATATCAATGTAGAAATTGAAATTCTTGGCTAGTCTGTGGCATTCACTTTCACACTGATACCCTTGGGGGAGTCACCAATCCATCTTAACTTCCTCTAGCCATGGGATAAAAAGCAGGGTAGTCTGGGCTCTCTAGCCTTGAGTTGCAACAAGTCTAATGAAGGGAAATTCTGAATTCCTAACAGTGGAGAAGGTAATGATCATTTCCAATAAAGCATGGCAATTTGCAGAAAATAAAAATAGAATCTATGATGAGCCATGTTTGCCATAAAAAAAATGAAGAGGGAATATTTTGTTTCTTTCTTTGTCTTAAATATGGGGATCACCAAACAGCAAACATTTCAATATTGGGAAATTTTTTAAAATTACATTTTTGAAAATAATTATAAAAAAAAAGTAAACTTTGTAAACATTTGATTTATTATGTGTTATTTACTAAGCTGAGTTTACTCCAGCCTAAAGACTACTTTGTATTACTACAGTATTAATATTCTGCAAGACTAGCTCATTAAACTTAACTCCACAACAAGGCAATATTTTCATTCGTACAAATATTACTCAGTGAGAATAAAAGTAGATATTTACTAATCTCTGCCAAGCCAGGTTATGTGCATGGTGATGTGTTGGTCAAGATTAGTGAATGTCATAAATAATAATGATAAGCATAATAACAAAAAATTGGTATAACAATATAGTAACAGTGATATACAGAGGACAGTAACGATTGTTGGTTTTAATCATGGAAATAAGTGGTATAAATATAAATAAAAATCTATAAAAGAAAATAAAAATAATTAAAATACTCTAGAATTTTAAAATCCAGAATAAATTATTTCATCCAAGTAAGAAAAAGAAAACTAATACTGAGCATTAGAAAAAGACAGCTGAAATTCCTGGGGCATGTGATGAGGAAGGAAGGCTTGGAGAATCTGATACTCACAGGTCAGATAGAGGGAAAGTGAGACAAGGGAAAGCAGTGGATAACATATTTGACAGGCCTGAGCAGGGTTTGGGTGGGGTAACAGAAAAAAAGCGTGCTAAAAGCTACCACATAGAGAGATGTTCAAGGCCATGATTGCCTATGTCCTGAAGGGACATGGCACATAGAAAATTTCATCTTTTCCAAAACCTCATCATTGATCACAAGCTTGATCTATGATATCAGCAGCATCCTTCTGTAGAACCACATTTCAGCTGCTTCAAGATTTTCCTTCATCTTTGATGATATTACCCAGCATTCACAGCCATATTGAAGAATAGACAGTACTCTCTTTTTTGTTTCTAATGAAATTTTCCTGTTTCTTAATACTCTGCTCAGCTTCTGGAATGTGTCCTTGGCAATTCCAATTTGCCTTCGGGTCTCAGTGTTGCACTTTCCATTGGAATACTTCCTAAGTACTTAAATCTTTGTAGTTGCTTGATTTTAGTATCCCCAACCTGTAATTGGCATTTTGGGCTCCTCCATTTGCTGATGACCATACATTCGGTTTTCTTGGAGTTTATTTGTTGTTCTTTCTTTCGACTTTCTTCATCTACCTTTTTTAGAAGGTTTCTGAAATCGGCCATTATTTTTGTAACAACTTAATACAATGCAGAATACACACGTGCCTCTTTAAATTTCTAAAGAGGCCATAAATGTGAAATAAGAAAGTCAGTGAAACAAAAGTAACAGATTTTAATGATTGGCTTATCTTCATCTTGATGTCACTTCTCATGTTTCATGTCTTCAGTATGAGGTTTTAATTATATACTTCATTATATTTTATTTAATTACATATTCATGCTTCATTACTTTCCAAGATTCAGTATATAAAGGAACATGATTTAGATGGAGACATTCTTGTAGAACCCCATGTACATATACACACATAAGTTATTGAGTTGTTCAGAAAATAATACTGATCTTAATATGTTTGGAACCAGCCAGCAATTGCAAAATAAAAAAAATAAATTGTAAGTAAACAATGACTCCAAGTTTAACATTAATTCTACAAGACTGTGCGCTATTTGCAGTTTACAGTAATTTGGTATGTGTTCCACTCAGATAATGTGTTCCACTCAGATAATGTGTTCCACTCAGATAATGCCAGAATATACTTTATATTCAGTGCAATGTCAAAGAAGCTAGGTGTATCAATGAACTCTTGTGCACAAAGTGCAGATCCACATCTCAGGATATGTCAGTAGCTGCTCTGACATCTAGTGGATAGATGTGGGAAAGAACAACGCATCAGAGATACCTATCCAGAGAGAAGAAAACTTAGACATTAGATTGCACAGGGAATGGAATGTGTGGTTTATGTTCAGATGAGTGCCTATGGTCATACACACACACAAGCCGACA
This sequence comes from Ascarosepion bandense, assembly GCA_037127315.1. NCBI lineage: Eukaryota > Metazoa > Mollusca > Cephalopoda > Sepiida > Sepiidae > Ascarosepion > Ascarosepion bandense. The sequence continues at coordinate 433,459 of JBBBDQ010000536.1, read as the reverse complement.
GTAACAAAGTCTGAAATTGAATAAATTGACGAATGAGAGACTCAGTTACCTGTTCTCATGTATAATGTACAATGCTACTTCATTACAGCAATGTTTAATTCAATAGAATACATTCAGCATTCATTGGCCAAGTAGCCAGTATTGCTTTTGGTTAAAATTCATAAAATCTTTCTCTTAAAACAAATTTTTAAGAAAATAGATTTCTCAAGGTCAGTAGCTGTTGTCCCTCTTTCCAGTATTGATGGATGTCTCCTTCCTAACTTTTTATTTGAAGTAGTGTCAGATGTTAACATCTTGATTATACCTTTATTTTCTCTGAGTTACATGTGCTATTTTAGCTGTTACCATTGTTGGTAGTCCTCAAGTGGTGGGGTTTTTATTATTTGGTACAACTCTTTGTGATTCTGTAGTGCCAGTCTATAATGTTTAAAGAAGGAAGGTCTTTACCAAGACACACAGGCTTTTACTCACACATGGCCTTTTTTGAATCTGATTTTATGAACTTCATTGATCTGAGAAAGCAATTGTATACAACTGACATGTTAGTTATTTCTGAAAAGGTTTTCTTGCTTTAAATAAATTGCGAAAGATTGATAAACCGTAAAAAACAAGTCAATCAAACAATAAAGCACCTATATAAAAAATCCTCAATTTTTATTAGCCAGTTGCTAGTGACAGTAATTCACCATTTCTATGTATCATGTTCATTGTTCATGGCTCTCCACAGCTTTTACTACACTCAGCAATAATTTCTCCTTCATGAACTGTTGTTGCTTTTTTATGGTACTTGTTTTTTCATCCAGGTGTGCAAACCTGCTAAATAGTGCCATGTATAACATCTGTATGAAACTCAATCTGATGAAGCTATATAAAGATATAACTCACATTTTCAGGTTAATGTTTTCGCTTTGTAGCAACTACCTCTAGCGCATTTTATGTTATACTTCAGTGAATGTCATGTTTGCCACTTCATGCTGTATGGGTTTCATAATGCAATACAGTGAAAAATATTTATGCAGTATCCTCACTAGCAGTGACTATCTGTAAATATCATCAATGTTTTGTCAAGTTTTAAAAAGTGATTGTGATATTTTTGATAAATTTTGTTCTGGAAGATCAAAATCTTTTGAAGGTATCTGTTGAAGCAACTTGAATTTAAGAAAAAACTTAATATATTATGTGGAATAATAAAATCTCAAACAAAATAAAAAAGAAATCAAAAGCAGAAATTACACTACCACATGAACTCATAACAGAATAGTGTGCATTTTTTAATCCTTTACAACAATCTACTGACCATAAAGTTTTTCTGCAAATTGTTATTTCAAATGAGAAATAGATACTTTATGATGGTGACAAATGATGCAAAAAGTAATGGTTATTGCTTAATATCAAATTAATCCAAACACTGACACCAGAACTTCACCTACCAGGTTTTGTGATACATTCCTGATAGCTACAATCTTCAAAAGTTTAAGTGCAATGTCAATTGCCATCTTCTACCTCCTTAATTCCCATCTTTATTTTACCCTTTCTTTGACATCCCCTGTACCTTATTCCTTTGTTATTTCTCTACTTTCACTGTAACCCCCCCTGTGCACCAGTTGAGATATTGCCTTGCTTGGGGTGAAAGGATTATAATAAAAAAAATGAATCTAGTGTAATATGTATGACAGGTATCTTCCACTCTGACTAACTTCTGGAGAAGCCATTACCACATTAATACAAGACATCTTCCATAAGTATAATGGCAGGCCTCACTCATGAAATAAACCCAGGGAAAAATAGTCATTAATCTGGGAACATCTAGCACCTTTTAGCAATTGTTTTTTTCATTAGAATATTTTGTTATTGTCTGAATATAAAAAAAAAAGATAACCAAGTTTTTAACTTCCTTTTATCAAAAGGCTTATGGCAATATCACATTGAAACATTGGTTCTCATATGATCACTGGTTGAGCAACATTGAGCCTGGTCAGTAATTAGATGGGTGACTCCTTGGGAATATCAGATGCTGTAAGCTTGAATATATGAGTGGTGTAATGGAGAACAGCTCAAAATGCAAAATTGGAGAGTTGAATCCCAATTCCAGTCAGGTTTGTTATATTCTTCCCTTACATACAAATACCCTTGGGCAAGTCATGAATCCTTCCTCTCCCCAGATATGGGTTAATTAGCCAGACTTGTATGAGTGAATCATTGTTGTCTCCAAAACATTTCTTACAATCTAAAAATATTTTCTTGCTTTAAATAAATCGCAAAAGGTTGATAAACCGTAAAAAACAAATCAATCAAACAATAAAAAAAACCTATATGAAAAATCCCCAATTTTTATTAGTCAGTTGCTAGTGACAGTAATTCCCCATCTCTATGTATTATGTCTATTGATCATGGCTTTCCACAGCTTTTGCTGCGCTCAGCAATAATTTCTCCTTTATGAACTGTTGTTGCTTTTTTTATGGTACATGTTTTTTCATCAAGGTGTGCAAACCTGCTAAATAGGTTATTTCTGCCTTCAATGTATCCTGCAAGTGTTGAATTCTCTAAACCTTTGCTGCTCATTATATGTCCCCAAACAGTGAATTTTATTTTACAAGTGTTATCAGCAGTTTCTTTGTAGCATTTATTTTTCATAGGATTTTCATAGATTATATATATATATATATTATATATATAGATTATATATAGATTATATATATATTTTAAATTTTCATAGGATTTTCATATTTTTCATAGAATTTTTCGTAGGAATTCTCTAAACCTTTGCTGCTCATTATATGCCCCCAAACAGTGAATTTTATTTTACAAGTGTTATCAGCAGTTTCTTTGTAGCATTTATTTTTCATAGGAATTTCTCATTCATTGCATACACTGTGCCTGTTATAAACATTCATCAGAGGATCATCTCAATTGTCTCAAGTTCGTTTATCATTTAAGACAAAATTGTCCAGCTTTCACTGCCATATAGGTGGGTAGACATCACATAGAAATATTTTTTTTCATTTTTAATCCTTTACTTTCAGTTTCTGAGAAGTATGTTCACTATTTGTTTGGATATTCACATTTTTTTACAAAATTTTCCATTGTCTGTTATTCTACTGTGCATGTGTCTAATTTTGACATCCCTGATGTCTAATTCACATTACAGGCTGTCACTTTTGCTCCCAACCATCTTATAACTGTTAGTTCTTTCTTTTCATTTTCCTTCTGAAGATACTATAAACTGTAACATCAGTGTAGTGTATGCTATGGTTCTGACTACTAATAATAAATTTTAGTGGGTCCTCTAATGATTTTCAAATCGTCTTGCTGAATGGATTAAATAAATCTAGTAAAAGAACAAATCCTCATCACACTCTTTCTGTTTTGGTAATTCCAGTTGTTTTCTATTTGCACATAAGATTAGCTTATCTTGATTTATATCATCTTGAAATATTACTTTTTAAACAAACTGTAGACATAGTGTTCTTCTGAGCTTCCAACACCTATTTGATTTGCTCTGTACCTAGAAGTCTAATAAGTGATTTTCCAACACACCACATGAGAGTTCCTTTGTGTTAATGTATAAGAATGAAATATTTTGTTCCTTTTAATGTTCCAACTTTTTATTTTGTACTTTGCTTGTGTAGAACTAAACAACAAAATTATGCTCTGCAACCCAGGTAAAAAGACACTTTATACTGAACATATGCATTCCATTGTACTATGCCGGGTGTGATGGGTAAATTGTTGCCATTTTATATTTTTAATTTTGTCCATACGTGTTATTTGTTTTCGATTTTGTCTACTAGCACAATATAGTAGGTCAGGTGGGCACCAATACAAATATTTCAGAGTGTTTGTGTGTTGATCTGAGGACAGTACAGAGGATTCAGAAAAAGATGGATGTGTCTAATAGTAATTACAAAAGTGTTGGAGTGATCACTAGTAATGGCAATGTTAAATCTCCCTTTATCTCAGACTCAACATGGAGGCCTATATCTAGTGCTGCCCTAGGTCAAGAGGGTGGCAGCTGGAAGATATGTCTGGCAACAGAACTCTGCACCATGCAACACGAGCAGAAGAACCCAGTTGTGGCTGTCAGACTATTTTTTTGACCACATCATTCCTTACATCAGGCCATATAACTCCCCAGACTGCAACCCACTTGATTATTTGCGGGTCACAGTTGAGCGAGAAACCAACAAAACTTTTTCTAACATCAAATGTAAACTGAATAGAGATTTTATTGAACAAATTTAATCTTTAGTATATTAAAATATTTTTGTGTAATTTTGGTAAATATATATATGTTAAAATGAGATAAAAGTGTTACTTTCATTTTTGTATAATTTAGATGACAATTTATCCATTGCACCCTGTATCATCTATTATCAATTCTTTGTGTTATAACTGGATTTATAATATGATAGGTTTTAATATCTGTAAATAGTTCTATAAGGGACTGCTTTTAAAAAATAAATATTTAGGTTACGTGTCAGTCAGTCAGTTAAGTGCCATACGTGATACATGCTTGGGCGATCATGTCTCAAAACAGACATGACTGACTGGGCAGAAGATTATCCCACAGTAGGTTGCCATTGCTTTCTGCGGTAGACTGATTGCCAACCAAGGCTATAGAACCCAATCTGTCCTGTTATTTAACCCATAACTGGAAGGAATAAACAGATTAATACCTTTCCCAAGGGTATTTGCACGTAAGTGAATGCAAGGAATTCAACTGGAATTCGAACTCGGCTCTCCAATTTCTCATTCCGAGCCGATATCCACTGTGCCACAATGCACAGAATAAGTAAAAAGAAGATTATGTATGGGAATGAATAAAAGAAATTAAAACAATAATTACAAAATAGCTATTTTAAAACTAAGCTTGTTGTGTGATCGCACCTGCCTGGAATGCTGACGAAAAATCATAGTCTTTATGAATATGGCGTTTAACCAGATTCATTTTAAGCAAATCAAAATAATAACTCGGAATATTATTGCAGAATACAACAACTCAGACTAAATATATTCTCTACTGACATCATAAATTTCAACCCTGAATTGTTGTCTGCTTCCAAAGATACAATCCCTCTTCCCATTTTTTTTCTTACCAAACTCTTCAGATTCCCATTTTGGGAATAGCACAAGCAATTCCTTCTCATCTGCTCATAAATCAATAACAAGAAAATCTTTCAAGAGCAAAAATTCCACCCCCCTCCTTCCCTTTATCTCTTTACCTCGTCTCTTGGACACAGCCTTCCCCTTACACTGCCACACAATGTCACATTATCTGTATTAAATCCTCCCTTGCTCAAGCATTCCTTTCTCCAGAAACAAACACAGTACATGCTTCTAGATGCTGTGTGCTGTGAAAGGCACATGACCCTTCAGCCTTACCGATTCTTGACTCTTCTCATGACCAAGTAGATATGGAGGCTTACCTTGAAACTGTTCTGTACAGACTTAAAAAAAAACTCTTCTTTCTTCACCTTAATCAAAAAGATGGACAATGCTGAAATGACTTTCCTATTTCAAGTTCATTTTCAATGGAAAAAAGAAGATTCCAATTGTCAAATCTACAAAGTCACCTTTAAGGGACATCTTGCCATACATTTGTTTAGCAGAAGCCTCACTCTCAACATTTCACTTGGCATATTTGATTGAATAGAGAAGTAAAGAGATCAAAATTTACACAAATCCATTATTCTGACTACCTTTATTTCTTGCTTTTCTCTTTGTATCTGATACATACTTCAACACTGTCAAATTTTATTATGCAAATCAATGTTTTTACAATATATAAAATTTACTGGATATACAGGGTGTCCCAAATGTCATACCAGTGTTTAAAACTGTACATTTCATATTTGTATTTTTTTTTTTTTTTTTTTTTTTTTAATCGTATCATGCTGAGCAAGGCAGTAACACCACTGATGTGCAGGGGGCTACGTAATCGTTAAAAGATTGGAAAAGAGAAAGCCGGAAACCACATCCTAAACAGGGAACAAGGGATGAGCCTCTTAACCTGTTCAATAGACATGGGTGGAGTGTGAACCGGCCGATAGATAGATCTATCTACTCCAATTGAGAAAAAAAAAAACAAAGTGAGAAGATTGGAAAAGAGAAAGCCAGAAACCACATCCTAAACAGGGAACAAGGGATGAGCCTCTTCACCTGTTCAATAGACGAGGGTGGAGTGTGTACTGGGCGATTACTAAATAAAATAGTTTTTCTGTTTGTGACAATATATTATTAGGTAATTTATTGGTCTAATTATGGAAGATGATATCAGGCAAATTTCCTCTGCTTTCTTTTTCACAAATGTATGATCACTTCCAATTTTGAAACACCCTCTACTTAAATACATATTAGCAATATATCACGCAAATTTTAGCTTATATGTATCCATATTAACAAATTGCTTACTTCAAATTTAATAATGAACAATGAGTTGCATAATAATATCTCATATTACGAAATAATTTCTTGTTAATATTTCTAACAAAAACAAATATTATACACTGAAATTCACGCGATATACAGTGTGCGATGGGTAAATTGTCGCCATTATATATTTTTAAATATAAAATGCATGTTTTGGATTTTGTCAACTGCACAGTACAGTTGGGTAAGTTGGACACTGTCTGTGAGAAAAAGTACGCCATAACAAAATTCCCTCCACCAAAAATAACTTGACATTATCTGAAATTTAAAAAAAGCATCACATGCTATTATATATATTTATTTACCATGTGATCTGCAACTATTGGATTGAAAAATAAATTCTCACACCACTAAATAAATAATTGTAAATATTTCTAATAAAAGCAGATACTGTAAGCTGAAATTCTTGTATATTTATCATACAAATTCATCCTGAAAATTTCAGTAGCATCAGTTAATTTGATTAATTTTTTATTTGCATGCCTTGTACCTTGAGGGTGTATGCAATCAATACTCTCTGCAGATTGCATTTAGTTTGGAAAAATGTTTTCTTTCTTAGACTGATTGTCACCTAAAGTTTCAAAGCTGAGTTTACTCTGCTATTTAACTTACAGTTGGGGAGATAAAACATGGATGCATATCTTTTTTAATTATGTGAAAGTGAATGCAAAAGATTAGGTGAGAAAGTGAATGCAAAAGATTAGGTGAGAATTTGAACTTGGCTGATTGATTTCATTATAAGCACCAATAGCTGTTAGACTATCTGCTCATCAAAAATTATTTAATACCAAATTTATTATGAGAACAATAATGAATAGAAGGTTGTGAAATAATGAGAAGACAGGACTAAACATCAATTGCAAGAAGACAAAATGTATGATTGTTGGCAAAAAGAAGCAGATGATGGAAAGTGTGACACTGAAATCCAAAGGTACATTGATTTAGAGAAAGAAGCCTTCCAATATGTAAGCAAAATATTGAAAAATAGTGCGGAACTGTTATGTAATATCAGTCCTCATATATGCTAGTGAATCCTGGACAGTCACCTCACAGATGAAGAGGAGGCTTGAGGCAGCAGAAATGTGGTTCTATAGGAGGATGCTGAGGATACTAACAACAAAGATGAAAATGAAAAGGAAACTTATACTTCATGTTAGGAAGAGACAGTTGAAATTTCCAGGGCAAATAATGAGGACAGAGGAAAAGAGTGTATAACCTTCCTAGCAAACTTGAATAAATGGCTAGAAGAACAGGTTTTAGTAGAGATAATAAAAAGACAAATTTATTAATGGCTATAAAGTAGAGGGAATTGTGGAAAAACCATGATTGCTCACATCATGAAGAAACACAGCACATAGAATAAGAAGGTTGTGAGATTGGTCATATAACAAGTTGTCTTTCATTTCATTTTAGCCTGATTAAACAAAGAAGGAACAGTCTTGATACTTGTAAAATGTTACATCTGTATTTATATTGAGAGTTAAGAATAATTTGCTCTTGATTGCTGCATTAATAGCTGTATTCATTAATCAGAATTTAAAATAATTACGTGACTTGTAAAATTATCAGTTTAAAATTTGATTTTATACATTATCTGGAAATATACATCATCATAACTAAATGTAAGTGGGGTTGATGTATGATTTTGTAAATTCAGTTTCAGACTCAGAAAGTCAAAAGATTGTAATTAATTTATAAAATCATTCAAATATGATGTCTCCAACTCATTTTTGTGGCAATTCTAACCATAATTTTGCTTGCATGTTCTACAAAATGCTAACAAAAGCATTTGGTAACAATTTCATTGGAGTTGTCTGGATAGCTATTTTTGATTCATGTCACATTTCCCAAATCCATTTTAAAATCTTTTGATGGTATTTAATAGTCTTTTTGTGACTTTCAAAAACAAACATAAAATATTACACTGAAAAACTCTAAATTCAGTTAAAAAGGAAAAGAACACAATTAAAAATTGCACAGGGACTTTTATTTTAAAGGCCACATCTTAGCCAACTTGTGAAAAATGGTTATGTGATTCATTTCTTCCTTTCACTCAAGAACAATAATTTATTTTTCTTCCTTGATAGTTTGGAAAGTGACTGCTATAAAATGCACATAAAATAAGGATATTCTCATTTCATTGTTAACATTTCACTGCATCTTCTCATATTTATTTCTAGAATTTTGAAAAGATATTTAATGCTGTCAAATATTTTTGTGATTTGGTACCGAGTAAAAAGATTGTTTCTTTGGTATGTCATGATGTTATATTAAAAATGAAATATTATCAATTAAAACTCAAAAGACAAAAATGAATTAGCGTTTGTAATAAGATTATTTGCTACCAGTAATTAATTCTATTGCAAGTGCTCAATTTGTGATATTTATTGTTAAATATTTTCCAATGATGAAGGAAACCGAAAGAGAAAAAGAGTACTTTTTCCTTGTAGATTATTTGTAAAATCTGCCCTCCCCTCAGGGTATAAACTAAAATCAAGAACAAGTTTCTTGTCTGAACAATGACTGAAGATGAATAATCCCTACAGAAGCACAGAATAATCTACTTGAAGTGACTGGAAAGTTCAGTTAAGAGAAACATGATCCTATCTTAAGATTTCTTGAGAAGCAAGCAAAACATATAATGCCTGATTGACCAGCAAGTCTGAGTTTTTGATCAATGGATTTCTTGGAGTTTGACATTATTTATTACTTTCTGTAAATCTTCTGAATATCAAGAAAGAAAAGGCTTGCATAACGAAAAGATTGTTCATACTTAAATTGCAGAGGTTATCTTTACTCATAAGGAAAAAAAAGGACTTCTGCAGCTAATCCAGTGTAATTGTAGGGTCTTCAAAGTGGGTCTTCTTGACCTAAGAACAGCTGACTTGCTATGATTAGACTGAGAAAAATGGCTAAGACTCAGGGAAAAAATAAATAGGATTCAAGCCAAGATCTTATTGAAGCTCAGGTTATGTATTGATAGGGATGTGAATGTATGGCAGTATGCCAGTGGTTGGTAATAAATGGTCCGAGGAACTTGTCATGCTTTTAGAAAAGTTTTGATAAATTACTTTGTTTTATAATTTAATTATTAAGGATGCTGTATTTGTGTGAGATAAGACAAGCATTGTCCTTGCTCAGGCTCTAACTTATTCATGATTACTTACAAATATTTAGCATAGAAATACTGACCACATTCATTATAATGGGATTTATGTATTCTTTTACTAATTTTTTAATGAACTTGATAAATCTTCCTCTCCAAAGTAAATCTGGCGATAGAACATTGGATTGGAGACTCTTCATTGATCTTTCATACCTGATATGCATGAGAATGCATGTCAGGTACGAAAGGATATTTTGTTTTCTTATTAAGTTCAGAATTGATACTATTTTTACTTAAGTGAAGGAAGACCAACTCACATTGCATAATTAGATGTGGTGCATTACAACCCATTGAGTTTGGGAAATCAGTTTACAAATGACAATCAGATGCTGTAGAAATACAAAACAAAATAAGCTAGAAAATGTTAGTAAATGTGTATTCGTTGAATAATATGAAAGTGACATTTTATTTATAGTGAATTCTTCAGAATAAAAACATTGTGCATTGTTTGAAGAAATATTTTCTTTTATATAAAAAATGAACCTATAAAACTATATTAACCTGAGATCAGGTAAAAAGAAAATCCCAAATCAGACTTCATTACTTTCTGATGTTCCCAGATTAAGTGCTTTCAGTATTCGTTTTTTTAAAAAAAAATTCACTTCAAACAAGGCAGTAAAGCTACTAACACACAAAGTGGTACTGAATGTGAAAGAATAAAAAAAAAAGAGAGAGAAATCATTAAGAAATATGAACAATAAAAAAAAAATCAAGAAGACAGTAAATAATGATTGACATTGCATTTACATTTTTGAATATCAAATTTGACTGGATAACATGGAGCTGGAAGAGAGTTCCACAAGCTAGAAGTGTAAGAAACTGTTAACATAGAACTTAGGGATACATTTAGTCAATTCAGCTGTGAATTTATGCCACTCTAGTACTGTGTGGTATTTGGAGAGGAAATGTTTTGACACCTCAGCAGATAATATATATATATATATATATATATATATATAAATCATCTGCATTCAGGCCTGTTTTGCTGTATCACAGCTCATCAGTGTGGCTAGATTAACCATTCACTTTAAGCCGAGACAGAAACCCGACTGATTTGTCACCAGTTGGAGATCTTACAACTAAGCTATAGGCACACGTCAGAGAAAGGTAGATTTCATAGCGTGTAATTTTTTACAGAATGAAAATATGCCAGCAGTCAAGAGTGTTCAATCCAGTAATCAAACTGAGAGCATTCAATTTGATAGCTGGAGAATTCAAATGTCAGTTGATTATGCAACCTTGGTTTCAACCTTTTAAGAGTTGATATAAAACCTGAAGATACTGAAAGGTTGATTCCAAGGTTGCATAACTGACTGACTTCCAAAAGAAAATATTTAAAAGCTGTACATTATATATGTACATTATATATGTACGAGTTCGAATTCCAGTTGAATTCATTGCATTCACTTACGTGCAAATATCCTTGGGAAAGGTATTAATCTGTCTCTTCCCTCCAGTTATGGGTTAAATAATAGGACAGATTGGGTTCTATAGCCTTGGTCGGCAACCAGTCTACCGTAGAAAGCAATGGCAACCTACTGCGGGATAATCTTCTGCCCAGTCAGTCATGTCTCTTTCGAGACATGATCACCCAAGCGTGTATCACGTATGGCACTTAACTGACTGACATTATATATGTATTGATCACTTTTTAATACAACTGTATACTAGTCTAATTTAAAACTGACCAATAACTGGTTTATAATTATATATACATTTAATCATTTCAACCCAAGTAAGGCAGGGCTACCACTAATATGCAGAAGATTACTGTGAGAGAAAAGACTGGGTACAGGAGATACTGAAGAAAGGATAAAAGATGAATGGGATTCAAGAAGATGGCAATTGATGCTGCATTTAAATTTTTAAAGAGATTGTAGCTATCATGGAAACAAATAAACAGAAGAGGATTCCACGGGCAAGGAAGTGTGAGAAAAACTGTTGGAGTAGAAATGGCGATTACATTCAACTATTTCAACAGTAAAAAGTGGGACCTTTATGCCAATCTCGTAGCACACCTAAATTCATGTATATGTGTGTGTTTCCTATACTGATCATAAAATTTAATTTATAAGCTATACACAATAAGAGATTACTGACAGTAACTAATAACAAAATAGAGCAATTATAATAGTATAACCACTCTCATTCTCTTCGTATTCCATTCGTGAGATGTAAGTATCACTCGAACAGCTTTTTTCTACGAGCTGCTACTTCGTGAAACTGACTCCTAAGAGAATGCTTCATTGATTACTAAAATCTTAACCTTGTTCAAGTCTAGAGATAACCCATTATCTTCCCCTCATATCTTTCTGAATCATGTCCTTCATCTTTTACTCTTGGACTTTGTACAGGATGAATACTATAGTAAAAAATATGTAAGAATTTTATGCCTGGTCACTCTACAAATGCTACCATTACCATGGTACACAGTACTACTAATGACAGTCATGTCATTGCTAACTAAACCAATTCCCCGCCAGGCTTTTTTGTTGAGAAGTGTAGCTTGTTAGACTGCCAGCAGGATTAAAAAAATGTGTAAAAAAAGGAGGATGAGCCACATTGTAGAGTTACTGGCAATCTAACACAATGGGTTAGAATGGTTTTCATAGAAAAAGATATTGCTAAACCTTGTCTTTGAAGATTTGGTTTTAGAGAAAATGAAAATAAAAAGAATACTTATATTTAGGATCAGAATGATTCAATGGATAATGGCTTAGAATTGTTAATTGGAAAGCTGAGACTGAGACGATTACTGAAGTTAAGCAACATTGAACCTGATTAGTACCTAGATGGGTGACCGCTCAGAAATTCAGGTGATTTAAGCTCGGATGTATGGATGGTTTAATGGATAATGACTTGGAACTGGTAATCAGAGATCTAAGTACTAAATCCAGTTGCATTCATTAAATTCACTTACATGCAAATACCCTTAACTCGAGAACACTAACCATGGGTATATAGTCAGTCAGTTAAGTGCCATATATGATACATGCTTGGGCGATCATGTCTCGAAAGAGACATGACTGACTGGGCAGAAGATTATCCCGCAGTAGGTTGCCATTGCTTTCTGCGGTAGACTGGTTGCCGACCAAGGCTATAGAACCCAGTCTGTCCTGCTATTTAACCCATAACTGGAAGGAAGAGACGGATTAATACCTTTCCCAAGGGTATTTGCGCGTAAGTAAATGCAATGAATTCAACTGGAATTCGAACTCGGCTCCCCTGATTCCTCGTCTATAGTATATAGTATATAGTACCCAGCGCAAATGACACCATTTTAATTACAAGTTAATTAAATTTTCAGTACCTGATTTTCTTACCTAAATAATGTTTTTCGGTTCCTATTAATGTTAACTCAAAGTACATATTCTGAAGTACCTGCATGTAATATATTTCAAATAAAGATTTATATTTAATATTTTTTTGATATTTTCAAAATCGGGTATGATATACCCATGGTTAATAGTGGTGTAACTTTCATTGATGGATAGTGTTCCAGCGTTAAGTAAAGTATGAATCCTCCTCTTCTCCTATGGGTTAATTAGTAAGACGTATATCAATAGAACCATTATTACCAATAAATAAATAAAATTGTGAACAAAATTTTTAAAATTTTGGCATTAAATAATTCATAGAGATTGATATGCTACTAAACAAAACCAACCAACCAAACCAAATAGACTGATGGTCTGACGAGTTTTGAAGTATCTGTAATGAGTTTCACCACTGAAGCACTGGCATACAAATGGGAAGATTTTTGTGGACAGGGTGAAGATTTGTTTTTAGGAATGGAAAGAAGGTTGTTGACCCCAAAATAAGGCATATTTATGAGAAGGTCAAGAGAAGTTAATTTTTGCAATGTTGCCATATTTGGTTGCAAAGTATGATGTTTGTTTTTAGAATTCATCCATAACAATAACTGACAATATCTGTTTTCTAAATAAGAACGCTACATGTTTTTGTACTAAACAATTTTTGTTCTATGACTTTCTTTTTCATTGGTTTTTTATGCAAATTTACAATAGTTCTGAACAAGTTTTTAAGAATATTTACTAGTTTTTATCATGTTCGATTAAAAGAATAATAATTTTCTGTATTTGCAAATAATTGCATTTTCTTTTAGAAATCAAGAATAATAAGATAATATTTTGTATGCTACATGTTTTTTTTAATAAACAGTTTTTGTTCTAAAATATTTATTTCTATTTTTTTATGCAAATTTATTAATGGAGAACAAACTTCTAATATTTACTGTAATGAATGACTTTTGCCAAATTAGAAATTTTTTATTTTTAAACTTTTGTTCTCTAACATTGAACACCACTATCTCTCTAATATTGAATGTGTGGGCAACACATTTAACATAGTGCACAGTTTTATTCTAGGTAGAAGTACTGGGGTGATACTTTGATCCTTAGTAGACTGGATGCATAATCTTATTCTAGGTAGAAGCACTAATCTATATGTAAATAGTCTCTTCATTTTTTAAAAGTACTATTCTTGTAAGTTTAATACATTTAAAAAAAAATTGACTGCATCAACAAGAGATAGATTATGCAAAAGTGTTTGATAAATTACATCCAAAGAACTATTTGAACTTTTTTTAAATAATTTTTTCACTGCAAGCAAGGCATTACTGCCACCACTGGTCTGCAAGGGTTTACATAAGAGGAGAGTAAAGAGAAAGAGGAACAGGTCACAGGGGTTGTCAGAGAATGGATAAAAACACTAGTGTGAAGAGAGCTGTGCGAGAGTAGAGCAAAAAGGGAGAAGAATAAGATACAGGGAGTTTCAGGAAAGGATGGGAGTCAAGAAGATAAGAGATGGCAGTTGACATTGCATTTAAACTCTTCGAGATTGTACCTATCAGGTAAGCAAGTATATGGAAGGGAGTTCCATAGGCAGGAAGTGCAAGAAAAGAAGCTGATGGAGTAGAAGTTGGGGTTCAATTTGATTGTTTTTACAGTAAAAGGGTGGGACCTAGTTGTCAGTATAGTAGTGTGAGTAAATTTGTGCAGATGTGGAACTGGGGAGCTAAGCTTCCATGAAAATATTTGTGGAAAAGACGGAGAGAAGTCACATCTTGTCTGTGAGAAAGTTGAGCTGCCAGTTCAAGATTGATTACATTGCAGATTCTCCTTTGGATTTTGTTAAGAACCTCAAAATGAATAGCTGGGGTGCCTGACCAGATGTGATAGCAGTATTCAATACACAGATGAATGGTAGAATTGTGTATGTACAAGATGGATTCAGACAAGTAAAACTTCCTGGACTGACAGTGACTTGGCCTTCCTAGATTTAGTTAATGATTCAATGTAGTTGTTCCACTTGAGAAAGATATTAGAATAGTCCCAAAACTTATAATGGGAGTGAAACCACCTGCATATCGATAGAAAATGAATTCAGAAAATATGAAAAGAGAAAGGGGTATAAGACAAGGATGCATTGTGGTGATACCGAGCAAAAGCGATGGACCGGATATTTGCTCTCTCACGACAAAAAGGCAAATGACCAAAAGTCATCCGTGCACCGCTGGCTCCACGCAGATGTTCCAGTTGAAAACTAAAAATTAATTAAATATTAAATTTCCAGTTCACAAGCCTACGCGAAATTTATTTATCAGCCAATGGGAAGCCCAGAACCAAATACAAGTGTGAAATCCCAAATGTGCTGCTGTGATCCAAAAAGAAGATATAAAAAGAGGATACAGAAAGCATGGACAGGAGAAGAGAGTAATTAGTATCTCCCTTGACCGAAGTCAAGCGGCTACTATGCTCGCCTCCCCTCACCTCTATTTCCTGCTTCCCTACCTCAAAAACTACTTACTGACCTTAGGAGTGAATACATCAAAGACATTCCTTATTTACATGCTCCCAAATTCCTAAGCATTAATTCTCTTTCATCATTTTATTGCCATGAACATTTTAACCTCCGTTGGACCTATACTTCAAATATTGAATTAATTGAAAAAACATTAATTGATATGTGTATATATAAAATATTATTTTTCTACTCAAATTCCCTTTCTTGATTTGTAATCATTTTATGACTTATAGTGGGCTATCTACAACAAGGCCAAATTCCGTTAACCTTCAACAATAGACAGCTACCCTTCACTAGAACGGACACCCACTACTAACAGAAAAAGAATAGATAAGCAGCCCCTATAGCATCTTGTCACTGGATTTATCCAAACTTTACAATGAGACGATTTCTGAGAGAATTAGAAGTTCTATCAGGAGTCATTATTGGCAGGCACAATCTTAACAATATAACATATGCAGATGACACAGTGTTGATAGCAAACATAGAAAGGAAACTACAACAACTCCTACAGAATGTAGTAAAAGAAAACGAAAAAAAAAAGGATTAACCATCAATTGAAAGAAGAGAGCATCTGTGATTGTCCACAAAAGAAATAGTCCAGAATGCTGACTAATAACTGCCAATGCCAAATTCAAGCAAGAAAAATATTTAAATATCTAAGAAATGTTTAACAGGGGATGGAAAATACAGAAATGAAATCTGAAGGTACATTAGAATAGCAAAAAATGTCTTTCAAAAGCTATGCAAAATATTAAGAAACAGGGAAATTTTGTGAGAAACAAAGAAAAGAGTGCTGAACTGTTATGTAATATTTGTCCTCATACATGACAATGAATGCTGGATCATCTCATCATAGATTAAGGAGAGACTTGTGGCAATAGAAAAATGGTTTTACAGAAGAATGCTAAGAATACCATAGACTAAACATGTGAGTAGTAATAAAGTTTTAAAGAGAATGAAAATAAAAAGAATACTTATATTTAGGATCAGAAAGAGACAATTGAAATTTCTATGAGGAAAGAGAGCATGAAGAATATGACACTCATAGGACAATGTTAAAGGCAAGTGGAACAAAACAAAGCAGCGAATAACCTAAACGAGCTTGTGTAAGTGGTTAGCAAAACAGAGATTAGGAGAGATAGCAAATAGACAAACTTTTCTGCAAAGGAAAGGAAGTTAACAAGAACCATGATCACTCATGTTTTGAAGGAAACACAACACATCAAACCCTTATTTTCCAATACATTCTTGTGATAGACAAGTTTAGAACCTTTTCATGATTAATGTAATTGTGCATATGCATGCATAAAACAGCTAAAAAAAAAAACAATACTCAATCTAAATGTCAAGAAATATTTGATAAGCTCTCGACATTAAAGTCTTTTTTGTTATCCAACAGTCAAATGATACTCTTTTTTTTTTTTTGTGAATATAAAAGCTGGAATAAAATTATTTGTTTTGGTTAAGTTTTAACTTTCTCTTCTTGACATTTCCTGTCTTAGTTCTAAATAAGTGACAACATGATTAAAATTTACGATCAATATATCATTAGATTTAGTTTTTTCATTGTACTTATGTATTTGGTGCCTATTGATTCTTCTTCTTCTTTATGTGCCTTGTCCCTTCAGGACGTAGGCAATCATAGATTTCTACTTGCCTCTATCACTTGTCATTCTTAATATTTCTCTTCTGATATCTCTCCTAAACCTTATTTCAGCATCCATTTGCTCAAGCCCATCAAGTATGTCTCATGCTGTTTTGCTCTGTCTCCCTTTCTTTTTACCTAACCTGTGAATATTAGATTCTCCAAATTCTCCTTTCTCATTATGTGTCCCAGAAACCTCAGTTTTCTTTTCCTGATGCTAAGTATAAGTTTTCTTTTTGTTTCCATCCACTGCAAAACTTCCTCATTGCTCACATGTTCAGTCCATAATATTCTCAGTATTCTTCTGTAGAACTACATTTCATTTGCTTCAAGTCTCTCCTTAATACTTGAGGAGATTGTTCAGCATTCACTGCCATAAAGGAGAACAGATATCACGTAACAGTCCAGTACTTGTTTCTTTGTTTCAATGAAATCTTCCTGCCTATTCATTAGGATATGGTAAATATACAAGATAATTTGAAAAACTTTTATTTTTATGTTTTGCTGATGAATAATGTGTCATCACAAAAATGGATTATTGCAACAAAATGTAATTCATGTTAAGCATTAAACACTTGATTTTTACTTAAAGTGCATTATTTTAGAAATTAGATTTAATTTAATTAGATTTTAATTAATTTTAACTCCTATTTATTTATTTATATAATCATTTGTTTTAATGTTTTCATATCTTACATTGTTTCAGTATTAATTTAGTAAGAACAGGTGAAAAACAGAAATAGTTCAGCTATATATTAATCAAAGGGCTTCGTGGATTGTGGTACTTTCACTGCATCTCAATGGTTCTCAACCAGGGTCCATGTAACATTACTAGGGATCTACATGAAAAGAATAGCAAATTGGGTGTCAACGGTAACATCTTAGTGGTCTATAGAGCAATTTTACTTTGGAACACTTGTTGCAATTGAGAATTTGAATGTCTACAGTAATTTACATCATATTAAAATGCTAGAAATAAAAAAACAACTCTAAAATTGGCACAAAAATGATATTAAATGATGCAAGTTAGCATCCCTTTTACTCTATTGGATGTTTTGAATGTAAATGTTGAAGAAAAACTGAGAAGGATTACATAAAGATTATAGTTCATTATATAAATTAATTTAATATATTAATAATAAATAATAATATTAATTTTAAGTATTGATATAATAAACTAATATATTAATATATATTAATTAATATAATTATTAATCTTCATGAGTTACCCCCATTTGCAACTCTTTAACTGGAAAGTGGGTGGTTTACTCAGAAGGGGCAGAGCGGCCATTTTTTACTTAGGGCACATAATTGGAGAACAAAGGAGTCTGAATAATGCATTCTCTTTCCATTACATGTCTGAATTCATTTAATTTTAATTTATATTGACAGCAGAGCACATCAATCAACACTATGGCTTCCAAATTTGTTCTTTCACTTATTTTAAATATAGATAAATACAATACTTAGAAAAATGTTTGGGAATTTGCTATCTGTATTGATACACCTCACTGTGCACCCATAGTATTTTTATCCCTGGAAAGAAAAGTCAGAGAGGCTGTATTAGAACTGGACACTATCATACTACATGCCATTGATGGAATGGAAAAGTTGAATATGCTCTTTTTAGAGAATTCTAACCAGTCAACTTTTATGACATACAGGTTGTTTGAACAATATCAATGACAGAATGAAATTTGTGGTGATATTCAAAAAATTACCACTGATAACAGATCATAAAAATTTACTAAACTTACAAGACAGGACACCAGGAAAAATTGTAAACTTACCTTTTCTTATTTATCAGTGGGTATTGCAACTTGTTGCCTCACAAGCACTGGCTTGTACTTTGTAATTTCTTTTAGTATAATTCAGCAATTATAAATTTTTCTGTAAAGCAGAAAAAGACCCAAGCAAATAGAGAGGCATAAAAAGCAAAAATCTCTAGAATATCAGAAACATAATATTAGACCCAACCACTAATCACATGCTAATTAGTCACATGCTAAGGAATGACAGTAATTGGACTATGCAATATATGCAAGTGTTGGAAGAATCACTATTTAGATTCTCTATTTTTTAAAAGGAACAAGATCAGGAAGGACTACAATTATCTCTCTATACAACACATGATCTGACCTTGTAATTAAAAATAAATTCTTATAAAATCTCAACAGACGACTACCTTATTAACAAAGTTATAGAACTACAAAATACAATTACCAGAGCTGGTACATGCCTACAGAGCATTAAAAAGTATGAATCTGTCACCTGGTAATGAGCGACTAGTAAAAGCAGCCATTGGCAAACTAACACTGTCTGCAATGTCCAAACAACTTTAAAAAATTATGTGTAGACTATTTTCCGTTGTTTTCTTGACAAATACACAACCAGTTGTGATAAAGAGAGATATTGATTGTGTCTACAATAAAAACAGCCAGGAAGACACCGATGAAGTATATTATGGTCACTTGTCAAACTGACGTCCTTCTCGAATTTCCAGTTAGTGAGATAACAGAGGCAGAAGAGGACATAAAAACAAAATCCTGGTATTTTCTGACAAACGGTCAGGCTCATTTGAACCTGAATGCAATACCACCAAATGTTTCACATGTGGCTGCAAATTTCAATGAAGTTATAATTGGCTATATGCTGATAGCATCAGTAATAAGTAGGGTAGGAGTCAAAAGGATAACTACATATCTGTAGTCAACATTGTCAACAAAAGCAGGATGAAAAACAGTCAAACATTTTGGGGTGAGACACTTGGTTCAGCAGTGGTGCTTTTGCAACTGTTAGTGGGACTAAATGGTATGAGCATTTTCTGGAAACCATTCTTGTACAGCAACAACAAAAATAAATATTCAAGGAGGATTGAGAATTTACAAGTTTGGCAATGGAAAAAACTAAAATCACTCTTCACAGCATGTGTCATTGCTGGCATTGACGTCAGTATTTTTACTGATGTTGTGGACTTGAACATTTTGCTTTTATTAAGCCAAGATGCCATGAAAAGGATGACATGTCTCAGTTTTGAAAATGACAGTGTTACAATTCTTGGAAAAAAAATTCCACTGTGGTGCACCATGTCTGGTCACTATCACATCTCTATTATAAGATCTCTTCCAGAATGAAGTAAGTTTAATTAAATCAATCAGTTGTGCCATACATTAAACACACTTGGCCAATCGTGTTTTTAAAGAGACATGACTGACTGGACAGAAGATTTTCCCACAGTAGTTTGTCATTACTTTCTTCAGTAGACTGATTGTCAACCAAGGCTATAGAACAGAACCAAATCTTCCTTGCTATTTAACCCATAGCTTAAGGGAGAAGAGATGGATTAATACCTTTTCTAAGAGTATTTGCACATAAGTGGATGCAAAGACTTTAACTGGAATTTGAACTCAGCTCTCCAATTTCTCATTCTGAGCTAATATTCACTGCACCACAATGCGCATTACTTTTCATTAAAGAAATTACTACGAAAAACAAATAAAAAAATTAGAATTGCAACAAAATTGCATAGACAATTTAGCCATACAAGTAGTAAAAAGTTTTGGGATCTAGTTAAGAATGCAAGAATAAAAGATCCTAAATTTATCATAATTTTACAAGAATTTCCTAATTCATATGCAATATACATAAGATACAAGATGATTGGAGGTTGGCCCATTGTTGGGTTCTCATTAGGATCATATTTTAATGAAAGTATTGCCATAGACATAAAAGGAATCAGTGGAAAAAATATGGCATCTAACTGATTATGGTACAAGATACAGTATTGGAGTCAGGATTTCTAGTAAGGAAAGTTCTAATATTCTTAGTGCTATATTCACACACTAGAGAGCATATTTTGGCAGTCTAGGATCTATCCTCACTGAAAATAGCAGAGAGTTTAATAACCAATCATGTTGGAACATAGCACAGAACTTGAATATTGTAGTATGCACTACAGTTGCTAAAGATCCTTAGAGCAATGGTTTGAACAAACAACACAATGGCAGACTGGGAGAAATGGTGAAGAAAACCACTGAAAACACAAGTTGTAGTTTTTGCAGTGGCCATAAATTTCAAAAATACACTTCATAATGTCCATGGTTATAGTACTAACCAACTGGTTTTTGGCAGAAATTCCAACTTGCCTTCTTTTTTTAAATAAAAAACTGTCTGTATTAGAAGGTATTTCTATCAGTGATGTTGTTGCAAAAAACCTTAATGAAATACATATTGCCAGGAAACATTTCATAGAATGTGAGCCTTTGGAAAAACCAAGATGCACTCTATCACCAAGTTCAAACAAATATAGTGCATTCATACAAGAATGGTGATACTGTCCTCTATAAAAGTAACATATATGATAGATGGCTTGGCTCAGGAATTGTCATAGGGTGAGAGTATAAGTGGGTACTTATTAAACATGGTTGCACTAATATGAGTGTGCTTCCATTCCATTTAGTCCCCTACCCTGAAGCATATAAAAATTCTGATGACACAATAATGGAAACAACACCCAGCACCTTACAAAAAAGGAACGATAAAACTCTAAAAGTATTGATTTTTGATACAGATGTATCATTTTCTTCAAACCCAAATGAAAATATTGAACAACATCATACTGTGACAGCAAGAAGCAGACCACCCAAGCAAAACTACATTCTTAAGAAAATCGAGCTTCCAAAACCAGGAAAAACTGCTAAATGCATGCTTGCTAATGATGATGATTAAGAATGGAGAAAATTGAATGTCTTAAGTAGAGCAGGTAAAGCAACAGGCAGAAAGAAACACTTAATGAATGTAGTTATGGAACAAAGCAAACTCTTTTGGCTGGACTTTGAACATGGAGTATCAGAATGACAAGCAAATGAAAGCAAACACGAGAAGACAAAAACACTTCTTGTGATGAGGAAAATATAATGATTTTTTCCTCAATTGATGATCTGGAAATGGCAATAAAGAAGGAGCTTAAAAGTTGTGTTGAAATACAATCCAAGATATCCACACAATGGGTTCATACTTATAAAAGCTCTAATGATAAACAGACTTATAAAACTAGATTGATGCTTGCAATATAAGAAATGAAAAATTTTCCCATCTGCTATAAAGAAGGTCTACGCATAGCATTAGGAATAATGGCATCTTACCATTGGATGTGTAAATACATGGACATAAAAAACACATTTCTACAGAGTAAACAGTTAGACCAATTGGTTTATTTAGATCATCCAAAAGAGGCTAATGTACTCCCTGGTTATATTTGGAAGCTCTGTAAATGTCTATATGGTCTGATTGATGTATCAAGAACCTGGTATCTCACACTCAAGGATGAATCAATTAAATTAGGAGTGGGCATTTCAAAATATGACCAGGCAGTATTTAAATGGCAATTTGAAAACAAATTACAGAGTATAACTGCTGCCCATGTTGACAATTTTGGCTTTTCAGGAACAGAAATCTTATAACAGATCCAAGTTATAGACAAAATCTGTTATCTATTTGAAGTCAAATCTGAAAAAGTTGCCGAATTCCAATGTATAGAATTAAACATAAAGAAAAATGGAGATAATATTAAACTAGGACAGAATTAATACGTAAAAAAGTTAAGATATATTCCAATAGATGTGGGCACAAACTTGAAAGACATTATATCTACAACAGAAGTAACAAAGACACAGTAGCTGATTGGTCAACTTAATTGGCTAACCACCCAATTAGGCTTGATCTAAGTTATAGAATTTAATGCATTAACATCATATTAAAACAAAAAAAAAATGTAGAATGTATAAAACAAGCAAATAGTGGTCAAGAAAGCAAAAAAGAGAAATCTCAGATAGACATTCGAGATTTAAAAACCTAGAACACTTAGAAATTATTGCCTACGGTGATGCCTCTTTTGCCAATTTGATGATGGATCAAAAGGAAGATATATACTCTTTTTGGTAGAAAGTATCAATAGATAAATGGCCACTGCTTGCCAATAAAAATGTATTAAAAGAGTCGTCAAAAATACACTAGCAGCTGAAACATTAGCCATGGTTGATGCAGCAGATGCATATCTTTTTCATAGAATATTTTATTAAAACTGTTGAAACTTGAAGATAATAATAAAAATATAAAAATTAATTATAAAACTAACAATTCCTATCTCTATGATGTGGTACATTCATCAACACAAATTCTGGATAAGTAACTTCACATAGAGAAATAATAGAAAAGAAATTGCCAAAATTTCTTGGATGCCAACTGATGTATAAACTGTGGACTCACTAACAAAGAAAGAAGTAGCATCATTTAAGATTCTTGGGTTCATATCAGAGCCTAAGGAATAATTTTTTTAATGAATTTACATTCTCTTAAGAGTCATTGTGTTTCAAAATCAATAAGAGTTTGATCATCACTGACACAGATCTTTTCAAATTTTGGTACACTTATAGAGTTTTGCAATAGAAATTAAATTATGCTAATTTTCAATCTCGAGATCAAATAGTTTCAGAGATATCACCCATTAACAAAAAGGGAAATTTTGGAAAATAGTTACAAATTTTAAATATCAATACCTCAGTAGTTTTTTAACCCACAAAGCTAAAATTATATACCATATTAATGTTCCTGCATAGATCTAAAAGGTAATGTATTTTTGATTTGTTTAGAGGTCAAACAAAATAATTTAAGCTTAACATTTGACCATTAGTTTCTCAAATACAGTCTTTATTTTTTTTAAATTTGACGCATTTGTCTGCCCTATGTCAAGATATGTACAAAGTTTTGTGACCGACATTTGAGGTTAGCCTGAGTTAAAGGGTTTTTCTGGGTTGGCAGATGACAAATTTTGCTATTTTCCCCTATGTACTAACATCTTTATATCTCTCAATATCAAGTTAAATATCTTTAGAATGCTCTTTGAATGCTGACTAATATTCACATAAGAACTATGATCGTAAAACAATCAGAATTTGTGTTATTTGTGCTTAAATGTTTACCAATTTTGTGGAAAATAAACAACCTTATTTTCGGTTTGTTTACATTTTTATTATACACTGTGGTGAAAATAATAAAAGAACTCTGTAATCTTTCTCTGACTTTCTGGGACTGAATGATTTCTCTTTGTTTTTGTCTTCCTCTCTCCATGATCTAGACAGCCATTTTCTTGAATGGTTTGCTACCGGAGTTGATTTTTAGTAAAATAAAGCTTCACTCAAGCTATACTGACTCAGTATTATATCACTTTCACTAAGATCCTTTTCATAACATACGCAAATAGATTTTTATATGAAAAAGTAACATAATAAAAATAACTATAAAAAAGTGTCATGAATTGATGTTAAAATAATATGAAAATATGCAACAAATGATGTTAATGGTTAACAAAATTTTAACCATTAACCTTTGTCTTTGATTCCGTTGTTGATGCTTGCTACAGATACTTTAATCCTAGGCAGGATGATGTTAGTATAAATGTTGATATCCAGTATTAGAAAATGAAATTTTAATAATATGACTACTGCTTTGACGAGCTTCTTTCCCTGGTGCCCCTAATTACATCATTACTAGATAAGAATCAAGGTCTCACCCTTTTACCATCAAAATATTTAAATGTAACCATCTCTTCTACTCTAACAGTTTCTTTTCTCACACTTCCCATTTGTGGAACTCCCTTCTGTTTGCTAGCTTTTCTGATAGCTACAATCTCTAAAAGTTTAAATGCAATATTAATTGCCATATTCTGTTTCCTTGTATCCCATCCATCTGTTATCTTTTCTCTGCACCTTGACTTTTTCTTTAATTTCACTGTAATCCCCTGTCCACCAGTGGCAGTTCTGCCTTGCTTGGGGTGATACAATTATAAAAAAAATTCAAATATATGAAAATTCTAATTCTACAGATAAAAACTGCAGTAAATATTCTTAAAAACTTATCTGTACAGAGCCAAAGATGAAAGAAGTTCTAGAACAGTAACTGTTTATTACAAAAATGTGTAGCATGCAAAATTGTAAATACAGATGTAAATTATAGCTGCATTAATATTGTTACAGAATATTTATGAGATGTATATAAACCACAGCTTTTAATTAAATAAGCAAATCTTTGATTAGAGAATCTCCTGAATTTAGTTTGATTTTATCCTATTCCTGTTGCTGTTCTACCATAAATCATTCATCATCATCAACATTTTCTTTGTTACATTATTGTCAATAATCATCCAAACATTTTCGACTGGAATGAGTTTTGGATTTTGGATAGATCATATCAGAACCTTAATACTTTACCCCATTCCTGCTGTAGTTTTTACTTCAAATCTGCCTCAATGACTTGATTCCTTAACTATTTTAACTTGACAAGGGCCATTATCTTACATAAAAATTGACCCAGTGACAGATAAACACTTCAGAGAAGGAACAATATACTGTTTAATAATATTCTTATACATTTATTTTGCTATGGAACTGAACGAGTGGGCCAATACCAGTGTTAGAGAACATCTCCCACATCAATATGCTACCACCTCTGAAATTAATTGATTTTTTTTCACAAACTTGGGAAGCAGTCTCACCTTTACACCACTTGACATACAGCTTGGTGTCAGAGCCAACCAAATTAAACTTACATTTACTGCTGAAGAACACTCTTGTCCAGTTTTCATTGGTTCAGAGACAATGCCAATCTCGATTTTTGGTTCTTCTTGTTATGGAGAATTTTGATGTCAGATGACTGTGTGTGAAGACATTCTTCATATAAACAATGTGACGATGTTTGCTAAGATATTTTCCTGCCAAATTCTTTAGTTATCTGATGTACAATGCCTGATGCCATGTCAAAACAGTCCTTCATGGAAAGTCTATGACTCACCTGATTCAGTCGGAGAGTCATTTTATATCGTTGCCCTGGTGAGTTAGGTGACTTGAAGTATGACAGCCTAACACCTGAGTGATTTATCAACATTGACTTGACATTGTGATATTGTAAGAAACAACCCTGCCGAAATATAAGGAATATTTGCTTAGATTGAGATGTTGCCACATTTTGTTTGGAACTTTCTTTGTCCTTGGTTCTTTTTTTTTAATCTCAAATTAACATTGTATAAAAAAGTTTTTATAGACATTTACTGAGACCTGAAGGCATATTGGCATGGTGAATGATGCATTCCAAAAGATGAGCAGAGTATTGAGAGACAGGAAAATTTTGTTGGAAACAAAGAAAAATTATTGGACTGTTATATGATATCTGTCCTCTTATATGGCAGCTAATGCTGAACAATCTCCTGAATGATGAAGGAAAGACTTGAAGCAACAGAAATGTAGTCTTACAGAAGGATGTTCAGGATACCATGGACTGAATATGTGAGCAACGACAATGCTTTGGAGAGAACTGAAATAAAAAGTAAACTTATATTTAACATCAGGAAGAGACAGCTGAAGTTTTTGAGATGTATAATGAGGAAGGATGATTTGGAGAATCTGATACTCACAGAGAAGTAGGAAAGAGAGACAGGGGAAAACAGCACATGACATACTTGATGGGCTTAAACAAATAAAGGGTTTGGAAGAAATAACAGGACAAAATATATTATGAACAATGAAGGACAGGTAGCGGTTAGGGGTTATTATCACCTATGTCCTAGAAGGGCACAGTACGTAAGAGAAAACAACTGCAGTTTTTATAGCACTCAAATTGGTAGAATTGGAATTTTTTTATTTTTAAACTTGCATTAGCTGCTACTATAAAGTAAAGATTAAAATATTATAGCAAAATTTATGTCTGTCTATATTTCTGAGATTGAGTATTGTAACTATTTACACTATTTACATTGTTCAGACTGTTGCCCTCATCTTTATTGTCATATTCAAAATGTTTCAGTCATTGTACTCTCTGGTTTCTTTTGGTGATATACATTGGAATTCTGAACTGGACTCCTTATTCAGTTCATGAGAGTAGATTGTTTTCATGCCTTTTCTGGATATCTCAGCTTCAGTTATTTCCCTTTAGTAACTCAACTCTCAAAGTTTTTGTTCACCTCTGCTATGGCCAGGTATTGAATTCATAACTCTTCAGGTTATCGCACCCGGCCGGAAGCTACGACCGGCTGCTCAAATGTCTAAAACGCGTCACTCCGGAAAAGAAAGCGAGGCCATCAATTTCCGGTGACTCAGCATTTCCAGGGACCAAAACGCTGAAAAATAACAACAAAGCAAAGTATAAACACACACAAACGCTCGCACACAAAAACAATACTCTGAAACTAATCTATATACACATGGGGTGCAAACAAAACCCATGTGTACATTCGAAAGTGGAGAGAGAAATTGTTACTAACCAAACAAGAGATTACTAGCTCGGCAATGTTGAAGACCATAGCCGACAGAACATGGCCGATGTTTCTCAACCAAAACGAGAGGAGAGGGACCTGGGGTTGAGCGACGTGCTCCCCCTACCACCAGCGCCTGGCCGACTTTGCCACTCGCCATAGCAGCAGCCTCAACCAAATTCCAGCAGCCCAGCAGCAGCCGCCAGAAGCCAGCAGGAGCAGTCACGCAGTAGCAGCAGCCGTCCCTAGCCCAACCTGCCAACTCCAGCAGCAGCAGCAGCAGCCACATTCTAACAGTCCTTTTTAGGACTCTCTGTTTACATAGATCTAGTCCTTTTAAGGGCTTCCCGTTTCTGTTATGCACGAGTCCTTTTAAGGGCTCTTCAATTACATATGCGATAGCCCTTTTCAGGGCTAACCTGCCCCCAAGCAGCAGAAGCAGCTGACGCACCAGGCAAGAACAACAGACGCACCAAGCAGGCAGAAGCAGCTGACGTACCAGGCAGAAGCAGCTGACGCACCAGGCAAGAACAACAGACGCACCAAGCAGGCAGAAGCAGCTGACGTACCGGGCAGAAGTAGCAGACGCACCAAGCAGGCAGAAGCAGCTGACGTACCAGGCAGAAGCAGCAGACGCACCAAGCAGCTGACGCACCAGGCAGACGCATCAGGCAGAAGCAGCCGCCAGCAAGTGCAGCCAACTCCAGCAGCGGCAGCCACACTCTACAATAGTCCTTTTTAGGACTCTCTGTTACATTGATATAGCCCTTTTAAGGGCTTTCCGTACTGATATGCACAAGTCCTTTTAAGGGCTCTTCATCTACGTATGCAATAGCCCTTTCCAGGGCTAACCTACCTGAGCAGCAGAAGCAGTAGACACAGCGGGCGCACCAGGCAGATCCCGGCTACACTCACGACCGTACGTCTAAAGACAGCCGGAGCGGAATTCGCAACGACCAACTTCGCACCAGTACTACCCAGCCAGCTACCGGCTTACCGTCTTGGAACCTAGCGATCCCATCAATCAGCACCGGCGACCACAACGAAGTTTCTGTAAGACATTATTTTGCCTGCTTAGGCAAATAAAAACTTGGTTGAAACATATAAACCCTCGATTTCGTTGTCCTTGATTCGATCGTATTGCTTTAACTCACAGCGGGGTTAACGGCACCTTTTCTGTCGATAGCCCCGCTACAAGTGGTGACCGCCGACGTTTGATATTTACGATCGATCAAGATGGCAACAGACGAGTGGAATCAGCACGCTCCCATAAACGTAGCAATGCCGCCCTCAAGCCTACCCCCATACAACCACCAAAACACAAGAAATTGGTTTCTTCAACTCGAAGCAATCTTCTCGGTACGGAGGATATCGTCGCAACAGACAAAATTTGCCTACGTAGTGCAAGTCCTGCCACCTTCAGTGGTCGACGAAGTGGTAGACATCTTGGAAAATGTACCCGAGCAGGAGCCATATACCTGTTTAAAGAACGCAGTTCTAAAACGTACCGGCCGTACGGACGAGGAGCTACTCCGCGAACTTTTCACCAACGTTACCAAGGGTGACAGAACACCCTCACAACTCCTACGCTTTATGAGGAGCCGACTGGGAAAACATTCGATGGACGAATCTATTCTGCGTGAACTGTGGATGGACAAGCTGCCCACCACTATAACACAGATATTGGCGCCGATCGCGGAAAACACGCCACTGGACCAGGTAGCAGACTCCGCCGACCGTATCGCAGCAAAACTGGACCAAGGAGTGTGTGCCATGCGGTACCCAGACGACACACCGACAAAAGATGAGGATCTACGAAAAACGGTAACTGAAATGCAACAGCAGCTACAGGACATACGTCTACTCCTCAACAGCAAACCAAGAGACCCGAAGCCGATAGCCAACAATTGGCGACGGAGAACACGGAGTACCAGCAGGGATCGACGAACCGACTCAGAATTATGCTGGTACCATCAAAGATTTGGTAATAGGGCAAAACATTGCTCGGCACCCTGCAAACACAGTTCCAGGCCAAATTCGGGAAACGAGAATACCGGCAGGTAGGAGCGGCAGAGCCCGCCGGTGAAAACACACAGAGCCGCCTTTTTTACGTTTGGGACCAAAAAAACCGCATTAAATTTTTAGTGGACACAGGCGCAGTCATCAGCGTGATACCCCACAGAGGAAAACATGACCAAAAGGCGGCCCTCTATAAGCTCCAGGCAGCAAACGGTTCAGCGATTGAGACGTATGGCACCAAGACACTGACGCTCAATATTGGCATGCGGCGCGATTTTACCTGGACTTTCACCCAAGCAGACGTAAAAACGCCAATACTTGGAGCAGACTTCCTGGCTCACTACGACCTAGCTGTACACATGAATACGAGAACCTTAGCAGATAACACCACAAACATTTCTGTCAAAGGCACCCCCTCTCGACAAAACACCACAGGAATCAGCGTAACAGCCTACCACGGACGAGAATACAGCGAAATCCTGAACAGATATCCAGACATCATTCAGCCACTCGCGGGCACCGGTCCGGAGAAGCACCAAACACAGCATCATATCAAGACCAGCGGACAGCCAACATTTTCCCATCCACGACGCCTCCCTCCTCATAAACTGGAATACGCAAAAAAGGAATTCAACGAGATGTTAAAGGACGGATTCATCCGACCCTCCGACAGCCCATACGCCTCTCCCCTACATCTCGTACCCAAACCAGGAAGCACGGACTTTAGGGTATGCGTCGATTACAGAAGATTAAACGCCACGACCATACCTGATCGCTACCCAGTCCCCCATATACACGATTTCGCCTCAGGATTACAAGGCACACGCGTCTTCTCTAAAATAGACCTAACGAAAGCCTACCACCAAATCCCCATAGCTCCGGAGGACATCCCAAAGACTGCAGTAACCACTCCCTTCGGCCTCTTTGAATACGTCAAGATGCCTTTCGGCCTGAGGAATGCAGCACAAACGTTCCAACGTTTTATTGACGAGGTACTGCGCGGCCTCACGTATGCATATGCTTACATTGACGACATCCTCATAGCCAGTACGGATGCGAAGGTGCACAAACAACATCTAAACGAAGTTTTCCACAGGATAGAACACTACGGACTTCGGCTAAACATTGACAAATGCATTTTCGGAGCATCTGAGGTAAACTTCTTAGGTCATCACATCGACGCATACGGAATCACGCCGTTACCTGAGAAGATCGACACAATCAAAAATTTTCCCACGCCTACATCCACGAAACAAATCAGGCGATTTGTCGGGATGATAAATTTTTACCGTAGGTTCATCCCCGACTGTTCGACAATTCTTTCCCCTCTGACAAACCTCATAGAACGAAAGAATAAGCAAGTCAGACTAGAAGGAGAATCCTTGCAGGCCTTCGAAACGGCGAAGACAGCACTGAGAAATTTCACTAGACTCTCGTTTATTGAAAATGACCCGGAAACTAGGATCTTTCTCACAACCGACGCTTCCGACGTTGGAATAGGAGCAGTAGTAGAGCAGCAAGTAAACATGGTAAGAAAGCCGATAGCTTTCTTCTCGGCTAAACTTTCCGCAACCCAGAGAAGATATAGTACCTTCTCACGGGAACTCCTGGCCATCTACCTGTCTATCCGTCATTTCCGACATCTCCTGGAGGGCAGACACTTTACGATCTTCACAGATCACAAACCGCTGACCAACGCAATGAATGTCAACGCAGACAAATACACATCCAGGGAAACACGTCACCTGGACTACATTTCTCAGTTTACGACGGACATTAAACACGTAAAAGGGAAATACAATACTGTCGCAGACACATTGTCCAGAACTGATGTCAACTCCATGGATAACACTATCTTGAGCCAGGAGCTGATAGCCGACGAACAAAAGGGTGATACAACAATACCCGACCTCATTAAGGAAACTTCATTGAAACTGCAGGAATTCCCTTGTCCATTTAGCAGTAAAACCCTTTTCTGCGACACCACACTTAATACTCCGAGACCATACATTCCACCACCTCTCAGGAAAACAGTATTTCTCCATTTCCACAATATATCCCACCCGAGCAAGCGAGCAACCGTCAGGCTTATCGCTGATCGATTCGTGTGGCCGAATATGAAGCAAGACATCCGGAATTGGGTCACAACCTGCATACCTTGCCAAAAATGCAAAACGCACAGGCACACAAAATCCCCAGTTGGAACATTCGCTACACCCGACGCACGTTTCAGTCACATCCACGTGGACCTCGTCGGACCCTTACCAATGTGCCAGGGGTACCAATATCTGCTAACAATCATAGACCGTTTCTCGAGGTGGCCGGTAGCGGTACCGATTAAGGACATTTCCGCTACCACAGTCTCCAAAGCTATCCTCGCCAACTGGATCACAAACTTTGGCGTACCCCGAGTTCTCACTACAGATCGGGGACCACAGTTTCAGTCGTCGCTCTTTCGAGAATTCTCCCAACTTCTGGGCGTCAAGCACATCAAAACCACTGCCTACCATCCTTGCGCAAACGGCCTAGTGGAAAGGTTTCACCGATCCTTAAAGGCGTCATTGTCAACCAAATTAGACATACAAAACTGGGTCGACAACCTCCCCATGACCATGCTCTCTTTGAGGAATACCCTCAAAACCGACTTAGGGTGTTCAACAGCAGAGCTCGTGTTCGGCATGCCTCTCTCCTTACCAGGACAATATTTCCACACTCCGCAGACCTTGTGCACAACCTCACCGAGCTCCTTTGCGCAGGAGCTATGCCACAGAATGGCCAAGCTTACATACACTCCCCCACGACAACAAACCACAAGTTCGTACATACCACCGGAACTGGATAGCTGCGATTACGTCTTCGTCAGAAACGACTCCGTAAAAAAACCTCTCACGCCCAGTTACCAAGGTCCCTTCAAAGTGTTGAAACGTTCGGAGAAAGTTGTCACAATCATGCGCGGCAAGGAAAAACACACAGTCTCCATCGACCGACTCAAACCAGCTCGGCTAGAGGAAACGCCTGCCGAGGCAAACTTGCCAATAACGACGGAAGATGTAACCACACCAGAGATACGAACAAAATCAGGTAGGAGAGTCCACTTTCCAGCAAAATTAAAATCGTATGTTTTTTTTTTTCTCGTGAATTGATCATGATCAATCCTCTAGGAAGGGGGCCTTATCGCACCCGGCCGGAAGCTACGACCGGCTGCTCAAATGTCTAAAACGCGTCACTCCGGAAAAGAAAGCGAGGCCATCAATTTCCGGTGACTCAGCATTTCCAGGGACCAAAACGCTGAAAAATAACAACAAAGCAAAGTATAAACACACACAAACGCTCGCACACAAAAACAATACTCTGAAACTAATCTATATACACATGGGGTGCAAACAAAACCCATGTGTACATTCGAAAGTGGAGAGAGAAATTGTTACTAACCAAACAAGAGATTACTAGCTCGGCAATGTTGAAGACCATAGCCGACAGAACATGGCCGATGTTTCTCAACCAAAACGAGAGGAGAGGGACCTGGGGTTGAGCGACGTGCTCCCCCTACCACCAGCGCCTGGCCGACTTTGCCACTCGCCATAGCAGCAGCCTCAACCAAATTCCAGCAGCCCAGCAGCAGCCGCCAGAAGCCAGCAGGAGCAGTCACGCAGTAGCAGCAGCCGTCCCTAGCCCAACCTGCCAACTCCAGCAGCAGCAGCAGCAGCCACATTCTAACAGTCCTTTTTAGGACTCTCTGTTTACATAGATCTAGTCCTTTTAAGGGCTTCCCGTTTCTGTTATGCACGAGTCCTTTTAAGGGCTCTTCAATTACATATGCGATAGCCCTTTTCAGGGCTAACCTGCCCCCAAGCAGCAGAAGCAGCTGACGCACCAGGCAAGAACAACAGACGCACCAAGCAGGCAGAAGCAGCTGACGTACCAGGCAGAAGCAGCTGACGCACCAGGCAAGAACAACAGACGCACCAAGCAGGCAGAAGCAGCTGACGTACCGGGCAGAAGTAGCAGACGCACCAAGCAGGCAGAAGCAGCTGACGTACCAGGCAGAAGCAGCAGACGCACCAAGCAGCTGACGCACCAGGCAGACGCATCAGGCAGAAGCAGCCGCCAGCAAGTGCAGCCAACTCCAGCAGCGGCAGCCACACTCTACAATAGTCCTTTTTAGGACTCTCTGTTACATTGATATAGCCCTTTTAAGGGCTTTCCGTACTGATATGCACAAGTCCTTTTAAGGGCTCTTCATCTACGTATGCAATAGCCCTTTCCAGGGCTAACCTACCTGAGCAGCAGAAGCAGTAGACACAGCGGGCGCACCAGGCAGATCCCGGCTACACTCACGACCGTACGTCTAAAGACAGCCGGAGCGGAATTCGCAACGACCAACTTCGCACCAGTACTACCCAGCCAGCTACCGGCTTACCGTCTTGGAACCTAGCGATCCCATCAATCAGCACCGGCGACCACAACGAAGTTTCTGTAAGACATTATTTTGCCTGCTTAGGCAAATAAAAACTTGGTTGAAACATATAAACCCTCGATTTCGTTGTCCTTGATTCGATCGTATTGCTTTAACTCACAGCGGGGTTAACGGCACCTTTTCTGTCGATAGCCCCGCTACAAGGTCATATCATTGGATTACTTCAGTCAATGATTTTATCTACTTGGCCATGTGTCCTTGGGGATAAAAGCATTGGTTGAAGTAACCCAGTGAATTGACCCAAAGAATAGTGGGTTCAATATCTGGCCACAGCAGAATTGAACAAAACTTGGAGAGTTTAGTTGCTAAAGGGAAATAACTGAAACTAAGACATCCATGACATATGGAACAAAAATAATCTACCCCAGTGGAAGAAATAAAGGGTTCAGTTTGAAATTCCAACATATATTATCTGAAGAATTCCAGAGAATACAATGGCCTAAACTTGAATATGACAAAGATGAGGACAACATTTCAAATGAGGCAAATAATGTAAACAAAATTTGTTTCTGTTGTTTTCTTTATTAATAATTATTGCTAAACAGTTTTGGTCATAATTAAATTAGACCAGTATACAGTTGTATTAAAAAATAAGGGCTCAATACATATATATTGTAGTTTTCTTTATTATATGGGAAATGATAAGCATTGTTTTTTATAAATAGTATTTTCCTCTTAATAATATATATATAAAACAAAAATGTTATAAACAAGTGTATGGTTGCAAGAAGAATTATGACAAAAGCAGATGTAAATTTATCTTGTTTATTAAATAAATACAGAGTGGTTTACAAATTTGGTTGTTCTTAATTTTTAGCTTTTTAGCATCTAGATGTATATGAATTTGTGCTAGGCTGGCTGTCTGTAATTGTATGTAATTTTCACAAGGATATGTGTGGTTTTCCAAGGCGGTTGTCCTCAGTGAAAAGGGGATAGAAAGTTGAGAGAGAAGGAAAATGAACAAATATGTGCTGCTGTGATGTTCTCTCTTTCCTTTCGTATTAGTAATTGTAACATTGGAGGGTTGTTCTT
Source organism: Ascarosepion bandense (assembly GCA_037127315.1). NCBI lineage: Eukaryota > Metazoa > Mollusca > Cephalopoda > Sepiida > Sepiidae > Ascarosepion > Ascarosepion bandense. The sequence goes on along the minus strand of JBBBDQ010000536.1, from coordinate 398,559 downwards.
TCTTTCTTCCTTGCCGACAATGTGTAAGGAAGAGGGGTAAGGACTTGATGTGACAGTGGGTGAGAAGATAAGACAGGAGTGTTAATGACCAGCTATCCAGCCAGTGGGTTAAGCCCACAGTGAGTTGTAGCAGGCTGTAAGCCCTTCTTTTGAATTTAATTTCCTCAGTGATTTTGATAGCAAAATTAAATTTCCCATAGGCTTATTAGATTTTTCAGGTTTTGTCTCTGGGTATGTTTTCTAGGGTTCTTATTCACTGATAAATATTGTTGCACATATATGTGAGGAAAGACGAAATTTGTTGTGTTAGTTTCCAATCCAACTGTGCGGACATCAGTCAGTTAAGTGCCATACGTGAAACACGCTTGGGCGATCATGTCTCGAAAGAGACATGACTGACTGGGCAGAAGATTTTCCTGTAGTAGGTTGCCATTGTTTTCTGCGGTAGACTGGTTGCCAGCCAAGGCTATAGAATCCAATCTGTCCTGTTATTTAACCCATAACTGGAAGGAAGAGCCAGATTAATACCTTTCCCAAGAGTATTTGTGCGTAAGTGAATGTAATGAATTCAACTGGAATTCAAACTTGGCACCCCGATTTCTCGTTTCGAGCCGATATCCACTGCACCACAACGCACATCCATCTACGTGCGGATGTAAGCAAGCATATGACATGTCTGTTTATGGACCAATCAAACAACAACATTTAGCAAATAAAACTCAGAGCCTGTTTTAATGGGTTTCTGAGAATGTAGAAACACAAATTTTGAGTGTTTTCAGTAAGTGAGTGTAAATCAGAGGAGATATGACATTCAGTTTTATAACAAAAGCAACAGACTTTATTGTAGCATATTCATCTTTGCATTATGTTAATTGTATATTGTATATTACAGAGAGACATATGTCATTTTACCAATGTTTAATGAGTTACGTATCTTAACTTTCAAATATTATAAAAGTAGAGTGGTAGAAAGAATTCAGGTTTTACTTCAACTTTGTTAATAGAACTCCTTGTCATTGGTTATCTCTTGCTTGTTGATTCATGACTATTTAACAGTTCACATCACTTTGATCATGCAAGATAATCAATTTTTCAGGTTTATTTTCTTAGGCAGGCTGCAACAACAGTTTGCCATTGCTTAATGCAAACAGGAGCCATTGATAGAAAAAGAATTCCACACATCTGGATAAAAACAGAGAAGAACTTTTACTTTTATTACAAGATTCCAATTTGTTTAAGATTTTGAATAGTCTTCTCTATTGTAGCAATTTATTTTTTTCATTTTAGATTCCAATAAGAAATCCATTTTCAATTAGCAGTTACTATTAAAAAAAAAACATTTTTTAAAACATATATGAGCAGTCCATATGTTGTGGTTCTGAAGCATTCATCAGTGGGGTGTTCAAAAGAGAGACTACAGTCTGCTTTCACCAGCAGAGGGTTTTTTTAGGCTGAAGTCAAGTTTAGGGTAAAGGGTTTCCTTGATAGAATCAAAAGCCATGTGTCTGTGAACAAGATGAGTCTTTAATTTAAATGACATTGAGTATATTCTGACCTAGAGAAAGATTGTTCCACCAGGTCTACTTTGACCAAGACATTACTTATGAGTGAATACCAACTGAGACATGTGGAGGGAGCTGGTCTGGAGCTCAGTTGTGTAGTAACCCTCTGACTACATCCACTCATGTACTGATAATGATGAATAATGCTTTGAGAACGATTCATGTTTAAATCTCAACTAATGTTCATTTTTAATAAGTTCACATAGAACTTCTTTTCTAGCTTTTGATATTTTCATATATTTACTACTTATATGTAGTGGTATTGAAAAATTCTTGATAATTGACGCCAGTCCTGTGTGCGTTATTTGCACATCATGTATTTTGTTTGCAACTAGTTACCTTGGATGCATATCATCTTAAATGAACACTTGAAATGTGCATGTAACTTAAAAACCCATATTTTACCTAATGAATGTTCACCAAAAGCCCATTGAAACATTTTAGAAGTATTATTAGATTTGCTAACGTTCACACAAGTATGAATATTTTTTTTTAAGTTCACTAATTATAAGGTCCGGCCTTCATTTAAGGTAGAGGATTACAGAATAATGTGTGTGATATAAGGGTAAGTGGATTAAGTAGGAAGTGAAGATTATGATGATATGTCGGATGGATAATGATTGACCCTAGACTTGAAGAGGTTAATACTGAAGTGCTTGGAGAAGTAGTTTTCAGAGTGGAATGCCATTCTTAGCAAAAGAATAAAAAGATAAAAAGAGAGATTCTACTCTGTGAATGTTGCAAGGGGAGTCTATGTTGCAATAGTCTCAGCTAGGTAACATTAAAGAATGGATCTTGTCTAAACATTTGCCATCAATCTAGCAACAGAGTAGTGATGGGCTTGCAATGTTGTGTTTGCGGGAAAAGGGGCTGTAGAGTGGAAGATAACTCATCCCACACAAGACAGCTTTAAATGAATTTTTAAATCTATCAAAACTAGAAATTGACAGAGCTTTAATATTGTTTGTTTAAAGTTTATATTGGAAGCTCTGTTCTTAGTTATTGTTGATTTGGGTTCTACAGTTTTGATACCAAACAATCAGGAAATTTGGGTGCTATAGTTTTGATATTAAACAATCAGGAAATTTGGGTTCTACAGTTTTGATACCAAACAATCAGGAAATTTGGGTGCTATAGTTTTGATATTAAACAATCAAGAAATTTGGGTTCTACAGTTTTGATACCAAACAATCAGGAAGTTTGGGTGCTATAGTTTTGATATTAAACAATCAGGAAATTTGGGTTCTACAGTTTTGATACCAAACAATCAGGAAATTTGGGTGCTATAGTTTTGATATTAAACAATCAGGAAATTTGGGTGCTATAGTTTTGATATTAAACAATCAGGAAATTTGGGTGCTATAGTTTTGATATTAAACAATCAGGAAATTTGGGTGCTATAGTTTTGATATTAAACAATCAGGAAATTTGGGTGCTATAGTTTTGATATTAAACAATCAGGAAATTTGGGTGCTATAGTTTTGATATTAAACAATCAGGAAATTTGGGTTCTACAGTTTTGATACCAAACAATCAGGAAATTTGGGTGCTATAGTTTTGATATTAAACAATCAGGAAATTTGGGTGCTATAGTTTTGATATTAAACAATCAGGAAATTTGGGTTCTACAGTTTTGATACCAAACAATCAGGAAATTTGGGTGCTATAGTTTTGATATTAAACAATCAGGAAATTTGGGTGCTATAGTTTTGATATTAAACAATCAGGAAATTTGGGTGCTATAGTTTTGATATTAAACAATCAGGAAATTTGGGTTCTACAGTTTTGATACTAAACAATCAGGAAATTTGGGTTCTACAGTTTTGATACCAAACAATCAGAAATTTTGCCCAACTTTTAGATAAAACTGTGTGGCATAAATCAGCAAAAATAATTAGGGTGCCAGCTACTATTTCAGCTGTTAACCATCAGTCACCCATTGTTTTTTGTTATTTCAATGTATTAACTTAAAATATTTCTGGTTCATACAGGTGAGAACATGTTACTCCAAGTTTACTTTGCTGCAAACAAATAGCAAAATATTTGTATAGTTTTTATGTAACATTTTTTATTCATTTTTTCAATACTTTTTATATGGTTTTGTAGGAGAAAAAAATTCACTGTCACAAATCCTCACCATACTTCAACACTCTGGACAACATACCAACAACACAGTTGTTACCAAGATGAATTCTCCCGCCACCTTTATATTTTGAGATTTCTTTTGTCTCAGGCTTCCACTTATTGGTCAAAGAACTATCCATTTGGTGCATGGGACCTGTTTTAAAAACAAAGCACTTTAACCTTTTTCTTTTTTCTTGACTGTTGCAAAAAATGCATGCAACCCTGGGCCACTTTACTCTCTAGTGAAGTTCACTACAGGTTTGATACAACTAGAAGATCTAAGAATGTGAAAAGTGATGAATTGAAGAAACTTTTAAAAATAGATGTAGTATTTGAATGTGTTGAAAAATAAAAAGTAAATCAGTCAACTGTAGTAAATCATAGGCTTTGTAATATCAACTTATGTTTACTTATTATACAGGCTGCAAAAGATAAAATACCAAAATTATGCAAAAATGAATTAACACTGGCATTTCATTTTAACAGATATATTTACCAGAATTACACAAATACATGCTTGAAATACTAAAGAGTGGATCTATTCAATAAAATTGTCATTGGATTTAACCACAGCCTCCAGACAACTTCAGAATCTCATGCATCTCTTCCAGACAGTCACTTAAGCAAGTTGTTGAATACTGCCATAATCATTGCCTTCAGTCCATCTTTGGTGATTACAAAAAGTTTTTCTTGGTCTCTTGCTCAACTGCATCATACATATTATAATCATGAGTGTTACTCAGCTGAAGTTCAAAAGACTTTGGGATTTGAAGAACTTAATTTTTAGTTTGAATTTGACTTCAGACCAAATTCATCTTTTGGCCAGAATTGGACTTATAGCCTGAATCAGAGTTAAAGTGGATTTTTAAGTTTCATGGAGTAAATTGAGGAATCCAAAGTTATTACTTCAAAATTATTATTATTGTTTTCTAAGCTGGACCAAATGTCCCTTTTGTTTGGGGCTGGAGGCCCAATTAACCCTCTGCAGAAGCTAGCTTAAAAGTCCAAGCAGAGAGTATCTTTTAAGACAGTTAATGCCATAAAAAAGCTGCTGGGACATTATTAAATTCTCAGGACCTTAAGTTCTTTAAGCATAATATAAAGGGCTGGTATCATTACTTGTAAAAGGTTGATATAGCTTATACTAGCAGTATAGCCCGGTGTTGCTCGGGTGTAATGAAAGCTTTAAAACTAATCCATGGTCCTGAAGCTCAGACTCTTTGGACGTTGGCATGAAAGAATAAAAAGCAATAGTTGTTTCCAGTTAAAGCAAAACCGTAGTCTGAAAGAAAAATGAATGGATATAAGTCAAATTTTGATTTTCTGGTATCAATATCAAATAAGTTTTTTTCATTGTAAACTGAATTTTGAAGGCTAAATAAGTCCTCTGAGTAAATGGTATTATGGCTGAGACTAAGAACTACAGTTATACCTACTTAGAGCAAAACCTGAAGCAAAAACTAAAATAACAGGGCTGAAAAACTGATTGTGATCAGACCCGGTAGGATACTGGAGTATTGATTTCCAATATCGGAGTCAAATAAGTCATCCAAGGATAAACTAACCTAAGTAAGTCCATGAAAACTTATCGTATTGGGAGTAAAATTGGAGAAAATGAGCCATATTGATGGTTGAATATCGGTTTTTGATCAGATTCAATAGAATATTGGGGATATTGATTTCCAATATCGGGGAAAGTGAGTTGTCTGAGAAGATCTATTAATGTTTAAGTCTAAAAACTATAATTTTACCAAGTTAGAGCAGATTCTGCAGCAAGAACCATGATAAAAGAGCTGAAATCCTGATCTTGATCAGACCTGATTGTATATTGAGGTATTGAGTCCCAATATCAGAGAGAAATTGGAAAAAATAAGTCACCCATAACCTGACCAGAAGCCTAAAGAATATTTGTGTGAAGTTTGGTGAGAATTGGATAAAAATTGTGGATTTGTGAAAAGGTCATACAGACAGATAAGCAGAAACACACACAAATATCTTGCTTTTTATATATATATTTTATTGATTTTCTGCACTATTGTAAGAACTGCAATCTTGAAACTTCTGAATATCGTTTCTTATGTCTTTGTCTATGAGTGTATCAAATTTGATTAAAATCAGACCACTCCTTCTATAAGCTGATTTTTTTTTAATATCGATTTTCAATATTTATCGGGGCTTCCTCGGCACAAAACCTAGCTAAAAACTCTCGCAGACGCTTATAGTGCAACTGTGTAAATTTTCAAGAAAATCAGTTCAGCAGTTTCGGAGTCTATAGGTAACAGATACACACACACACACACACACACACACACACACACACACACACACAGACAAAGTTCCATTTATAAATAAGTTTAGATATGTTGATATAGCTTATATAGAGAAATAAAGCTTAAGCATGTTTGCTTCGTATTCCATTTTTCAACAAACTTTTGAATCTTTGTTTATGCTTTGTTACTTTTTTAATATTGCACTGTTGTTTTTTACAGATTAAATGTGAGAAGCATACTGTATCAGTCATTTTATTAGACAGAATTTTCAGTAAAGTAAAATTATCACCTTTCAGTAAACAATATTTAAGAAAATGCAATAAAGAACTAATTAAGCCTCAAAGATACTTCTAAGATTTCTTAAACATAAAAATATATGGTATTGGTAACTTTTGAATCAACTTAATAATTTTTTAAATCTATTCTTCTTTCTTTTGTTTAACATCTTGCTTGGCATGAAATTAATTTCTTATGACATCATAGATTGAAATTAAGAACTAAAAAGTCATTTTCTATTTTTCTATGTCTGGCAGTGCAAGACACCATCAGAAAAAAAAGGCCCATTAGAAGACCTCATATCCACAATCAAGAAGTGAAAGTTGAAATGGTATGGTCACATCACAAGAGCCACCAATATTTTTACTACCATCCTACAAGGTACCAATTTAGGCAAAACAACAAGAAGTAGACAGAGGGAAAAATGGGCTGATGATGTTACTGGGTGAACTTGAAGATCATTCACAGAGACTCAAACATTGGCATGCAACTGGAACATACAAAGGGAGCTGATCAGGTTCTCAGCAGTGCACTGACCCAATTCCTCCAATCAGGCATAAAACTGAAGATGATTTGATGAGTGAAGAATTACATGTTGCCAAGTCCTATCCAAAAGAACTTTCAGCATTTATTCTTTCTACTTTTAACTTGTTTAATTGAAGTACTGGCTTAAAAGGCAAAAGGATTTTTTTTTGAATGGATACAACTTTATATGTCTTTCCCTGCACCTCATCTAAATGCATTTCATTGCTTTTATTTTAGTAGAATATATACAGTAGCAGAATTTCTTGGATAGCATGTTTTAAAAATACTGTTGATCATTACAAGAATTAATAGATCTTTGAAATAGTGCTGCCCATCTTGGCTTTGGTAAAAGTAATTTCCAAGGAAAATTAAAGAAGAGATCACGAAGAAAGAAATAATTTCCTTTTCCTAAACAACAATTATTTTTGCAGTGTGTTTAACAACATATTGATGTTTTCCGCAATTAAATTTAGTGAAACTCATGAGATTTATGTAATGTCTTGGCTCAGAGAATGAACGAACAAACGAGCACACACACACACACACACACACACACACACACAGTAAATAATTATCCTTATTAATATTATTACTTTGTACATAGAACTCTTGAAAACTTAGAGAAATGAAAATAATGAATCCTGAAATGTTGAAGGTTCACTTGCTAGGTTGATTAGGATTACTTCTATAAACATATAATATAAAAAGAGCCCTAATATTTTTTAGACTGATGTTTTTAAAAAATCTACACTTTTCTTAAAAAGTTCATCAATTTTTACATTATTACAACAAGAAAACTGATAAAGTGTCAAATTTAAAGTTTCAATAACCAATTTTATTTCTTATAGATACAATGGTTTGAAAGCTAAAAGAAGCCAAACAGACTTGTATTCATAATAAACTGACCTTTGCAACAAGGTTTTTCTATCAAAAAACTATTCTTATTTTTACTAAAACCAACATTTCTTCAAACAAATAAGTCTATCTAAAATAATAATAAGCTGTACTTGACATTTTGTAAGATGAGTGGTTATAAAAACAGACTGATACATTGATTAAACAAACACTGGTTTCAGTTTGTGATGCCTAAAAAATTACATCTATGATTCTCCCTTTAATTGTGATCAGATTCAAAGACGCAAATAATTGTATAAAGATCATATGCAATGATAAATAATATGGGCTACGTGTTTACTTCTTTTCAGAGTGTTTACAATAAAGTGACTTTCACAAAAGGTATTTGTTTATAGCTGCTGGGCTAAGGTCACACATTATATAAGCTTGATGTGCGTTGTGGTGCAGTGAATATCGACTCAGAATGACAAATTCGAAGAGCTGAGTTTAAATTCCAGTTGAATTCCTTGCATTCACTTACGCACAAAAACCCTTGGGAAAAGTATTAATCCATCTCTTCCCTCCAGTTATGGGTTAAATAATAGGACAGATTGGGTTCTATAATCTTGGTCAGCAACCAGTCTACCACAGAAAGCAATGGCAGCCTACTGCTGGATGATTTTATGCCCAGTTAGGCGATCATGTCTCAAAAGAGACATGATCGCCTAAAGTGTGTATCACGTATGGCACTTAACTGACTATGTTTTTGTATTAATTATTGAAATTGTTTTTGATATTATTTTAGTAAGACATTAAGGTCAGAAAGATCTGAATATCTAGTTTAGAATGTTTTTTATTTTTACATGTTAAGATCACAAATTACATTTTATCATAAAACAGAATTGATCTTTTTTTCTGTGGCATGCTTCTTTGGAACATAGGTGTTCATGGCCCTTCACATCTCTCTGTTTCTTGTAGCTCTTAATAAGTTTTGTGTTTTTGCTATTTTTCCCAAACCCCGTTCTATTATCTAATTACTCAAGTTTTTCTATTCCTCTCAATCTGTTCTGTGGGTATCAGATTTTCCAAGCCCTGCTTCTTCATTAAGTACTACAGAAATTTCAACTGCCTTTTGCTGAAGTTAAGTGTAAGTTTACTTTTTGTTTCTATTTTCTTTAAAACCTCATCATTTCTCACATATTCAGTCCATGATATCCTCACATCTTTCTGTAGAACCCCATTTCTGTTGCTTCAAATCAAAAACTGGAGGTTTTGTTTTTTTTAACAATTGTTAATTAAGGTATATGTGGTTAATGTAAGAATTATACATACAGAAAATGAAACTATTGTGCTTGAAGCAGTAGGGAGATGGTTAATGTTTATTAATTCGACCTTGTGTCAAACATAACTGAACTCATTACAGCTTAGGATTTATTATCTTTCATCAGAAGGTTTTCAGTAGGTTGGAATGTGTGAATCCGTGTGGAAGAATAAAGATATACATTTTGCATGTTAAAAATTTATTAATGAAAAGGATAACATGAATTATAGAAGTTAATGATCAATGAGAAACAACCAATGAGTTAAGGGTATCAAGAGTTGCAGAAATATTTGTAGTAGTAACTTGTTGGAAAGAGTTTGTAATGGATGTGCGTTGTGGTACAGTGGATATCGGCTCAGAACAAGAAACCAGGGAGCTGAGTTTGAATTCCAGTTGAATCCATTGTATTCACTTACACACAAATACCCTTAGGAAAGGTATTAATCCGTCTCTTCCTTCCAGTTATGGGTTAAATAGCAGGACAGACTGGGTTCTATAACCTTGGTCGGCAACCAGTCTACTGCAGAAAGCAATGGCAACCTACTGCAAGATAATCTTCTGCCCAGTCAGTCATGTCTCTTTCAAGACATGATCGTCCAAGCGTGTATCACATATGGCACTTAACTGACTGATGTATGTGTATGTAAGTATGTATGAGTGTTTGTTGTTAGAAGTGTCTTTGAAGTATTCGCTCAGTTTTAAAATGTCCATTTGTTTTCAAGTATAAGATGAGGTATATGGGAATGTTGAGACTGGAGAAGAAGAAGTAAAAGAAATCAGCACATGAGAAAGAAGGAGAAAAAGAATGAGTGTGTGACTTGACCTTATGTCCTGGTCAACTTGAAGTTTGTCCTGTTACATTTTAGTCTGCCGTCTCAATGCTTCCATCTGACTAACTTGCTGACACTGACCAAAGTCTTTATAGCCATTTAGTTCTTTCGAATTGGATCGTTAACTCTTTTTAGTCTTGCAAATTGCTTCCATTGGTTACAAAGTCAATTTAACATCTCCTTGCGAAATCCGGTTTCAACTTTTTCTTTAAGCAAGTAAGGTCAATCCTGTTTCTATTCAGCAAAACCAGGATTTCACACATCATTGTGAATTTTTGTTAAAGTGAAGAAGAAAGTGGCTTTTAATTCTTAATTTCCTATCCACTACATGCTAAGTTCAAATTCTGACAAGAACAGTTTCATTTACTTAGCACTAACACTATTGTAATTGGCATTAATCTTTCTTCTTCCAGAGATAGATTAAGTAGCGGAAAAGACTGAACTTGGTAGGGTAATAAGTCTAGGTGAAAGACAAATCTGAATTTAAAATCAGCTTGAAGAGAAATGGGCTTCTTGAAGAGAAGTGACCTTGCTATAGACACACACTCTTCTGTTATGTCTTCAGTACGCTCTGTGCTCCTATGATCCCAATGGGTTATGGGAGACATGATTGTGAATTAAGCTGAAACTAAAGTGTTAGAATTTTTCAGACACATTTTTTGTCAGAGTTGTCTTTCATGTAGTTAATTTTTTAATCAACTCCACCCCATGCATGACAATAAAGTCACTAAATGCAAGGGTGTGAAAAAATTAGAAAACTGAAATATTATTCAGGCATGAGAATAATAAAAGATTAATCAGGAAGACAGTAGATAATGATTGACATTGCAATTCTTGAAGATTAATGTTGGCTGGAAAGCATAGAGATGGAAGAGAGTTCCACAAACGGGAAGTGTGAGAAAAGAAACTGTTAACATAGAACTTACAGTTGCATCTAGCCAACTCATCTATAAATTGATGAGATCTTGTTGCCAGTCTAGTACTGTACTTAAATTCATAAAGTACTATAGCAAAGAGCTTCTCTGAACAATTAACACAAAACTATTTATAGAAAAATTACAGAGAAACAACTTTATGGTGGTGACTGAAGTGAATATGCCAGATCAGGACCAAGAATATTGCTGAGTCTTCTTTGGATTTTATCAAGAATCTTAAATTATATAGCAAGAGCACAGGACTGTTTGTGACAGCAATATTCTAAGCATGGATGAATGTTAGACTTATAGATATGTAAGATAGATTCTGAAGAGAAAAACTGTCATGCTCAACATGATGAACCAACTTTCTTAGCAGCAGACCTAGCAATGTATTCAATATAGTCTTTTCACTTCTGAGTTGATTGAGTGATGCATTTTCTATGACTGATCAACCCTTTACAGGTTATTTCAAATCAGAAAATAGTTTTATATTGTAAGAACTTTTTTTTTCGCCATAATAATAGTTTGGTGATGCAGGTCTTACTAATTAACCCATAGCTGGAAAGAGAAGGGTATTTATCAAGAGTATTTGCACATAAGTCAATATAACGAACCTAATGAGAATTGGAATTCAGTTCTATGAATTACAATTCCAAGTTGTTATCCATTACACCATCAGCACATCTAAACTTACAGCACCTGGTATTCTCAAGCAGTCACCCATCTATGTACTGACCAGGCTCATTGTTGCTTAACTTTAGTGATCATATGGGAAGTAGTGTCTTTCATGTAGATAATCTAAGTCAGATACAAGGTTATAATAAGTTGGTGCCCAGTGAGAATTGAACCTTCTACACTAGCAATAGTATACAAGATGGATAAGTATGCTAAGTTTAATATTTTATATGTATGCAAACAGCCAGATGAATATAAAGTTGTATGAGCTGAATAGTTTGTCTGATGAGAAAGTCAGTTAGTCAGATAATTGTCATGCATGATACATGCTTGGGCAATCATGTCTTGAAAGGGACTAGGCAGAAGATTTCCCCGCAGTAGATTGCCATTACTTTCTGTGGTAGAGTGATTGCCAATCAAGGCTATAGAACATAATCTGTTCTGCTACCCAACCAATAGCTGGAGGGATAAGATGTGGTTTAATAACTTTCCAAGAGTATTTGTACACAAGTGAATGAAACAATTTTGAGAAAGTATGAATCTTAAAGTTCATCCATGTTCTTTCAGTCAGTCATAAGTGCTATATGTTATACAGGCTTGGGTGATCATGTCTGGACAGCAGAACTTGATCTGTCTAGTTGTTTAGCCTATAGCTGGAGGGAGAAAAGATGGATTAATACCTTTCTTAAGTGTATTTGCATGACAGTGAATACAATGAATTTAACTGGAATTCAAATTCAGCTCTCTAATTTCTTGTTCCGAGCCGATATCCACTGCACCGCAACTCTTTTGTAGACCTAAAAGAAAAATTATATGCAGGTAATATGTTTCCATTAAAAGAGGAAAGGTCAAGGTCAAGGTCAAGGGCCTTAATAACATTTACATGCAAATTGCTTTTTCTTTTTGATACAAACCCACAAGAAAAAATCTTGTGATATTTTTCATTCAGCTGGAATTTCTTGAAATTACTTCTGTTAAAAAAAAAAAAAACAACATTCAAAAGGTTTCCATGTTTTTTGTTGAAAAATATTCTTACTTAGCAATATAAAAGAAAAACTATCACACTGAATAGTCAGATCCTGGCTATCAGTACCATATAATAGACAGCAACCATCTTGTTAGATGTCATCACCAAAAGAAATTATCCATTATAATTAACCTTGGTCTATTATTATTTTCCTCAAGATCTAATTAGAACTTCAGGGATTAGATTATTGCAGTAGATTAAGAATCACCTTCTTATCTAATGGCAAAGCTCTGTATATGAGAAAGCTAGAACCAATCATTTATAGATGTTGGGAATGAAACTCAAAGACAATAGCATTAAAACCAATGTATTGCAAATTGCACAAATCTAATCTTGCTGACCCACTGGCATTACACAGCAATTAGACTCATTGTATGCCCCTTAGGAATCAAGCTGAATGAAGCCTGTCCTATCCTGAATGCTACTGAATTGCATATTCATCTTTTCTCTTCTTGTGTATGTTGAACAGCACTTTTGTATATTTTTATAACATTTCTTTGCTTTCACTAAGGTATAACAAAAAAGAAGAATCTTCTGTAAAACCCAATGATAACAATAAGAATACAATTGACGCATTTCATAATGAGATGGCTTTAACCTGCTGCACAGCCACAAACAATATTAATGAAAAAAGACCTATGATCCAACCATTTTGAATGCATTTATACTACTAGCTGTTTATATCACTGTGATAAAAGAAAACTTTGATTTGCTTTTATACAGTCACATAAATTCTAATAGCAGGAAAGAAATTTAGCACTAGTTAAGATTGGATTTTAGCACTGATTACATCTGAACATGATATACGTAAGCAAAGCTTTGAGTCTACATATCACTTTTTCTTTATGAATATGTGATTTAAATTTAATCATTTCCTAAATATTAAAAAGAAAATGATAATAAAATTATTAATTTCCCAATTTTTAACCAAACATTTGTTTTTTCAAATTTCAACATTGTACATTGATAATGAGGAAGAAAGGGATTGTCAATGGTCAGGAATTACTGTAAATGTTACTGGCAGAATCAGTCAATATTGTACTATATGTGATGCACACTTGGGTGTCCATTTCTCTTTCAATTCACAACTGACTAGGCAGAAGATTTTTCCACAGTAGGCTGCCATTTCTTTCTGCAGTATACTGATTGCCAACTAAGGCTATAGGAGCTAGTCTGTCTTGCTATTCAACCTATAGTTGAAGAGAAAAGAGATGGATTGATACCTTTACCAAGGGTATTTAAGCATAAATAAATATAAAGAATTATATGTACAATAAGTTGTTATATATAAGTTGTTATAACAAGTTATTATATAAATTTTGAAACAGAGTAAAAGAAAATCTCCGATAACAATTCCCACTAAGCTTATTTGAAAAAATACTCGAACAAATTTTACTTGCAAATTACATTTCAGAGTTCTTTGTTTTTCAGTGCACTCAATACTTAAAAGATATAGGATAAGTGAAATATGCTTTTTAAAAATAGAGAAAGGTATTCAAGAATAAAAAAAGCTTACTTAGAAACAAAGAAGAGTGCTAGGATACTATATAATGCCTCATTTTCTTATATATATTTATTTCTAATCATTTCCTTGCCAAAGCAAGACAATAATGCCATGAGTAAGCAAAGTGTTAAAGGGAGAGAAAGGTAATGAGAAGACTTTAATGAAGAGAAGTAAGGTAAAGGACAGTAAAAATAACAGATTTCAGGAAGACAGAAAGTGGAAATTGACATTGCATTTAAATTTTGAAGATTGTAGATGGCAGGGACGCAAGAAATCAGAAGGGAGTTTCACAGGTGAGAATTGCAAGAAAAAAACTATTAGAATAGAACAAATAGCTTTATCTTGCTAGTTCAACAGTAAAACAATGAGACCTAGTTGCCAATCTAGTAGCATGATTTAATTCATGCAAGGCCCAATAACTACTCAAGGTAGAAGGTTACAAAGTAAGAAGCACAATTTATGGAGAAGATAACGATAAGACTCTAACTTGAAAAGATAACTTTTGTTTGCTCCTTTTCTTTTTTTACTAAATTTTCAAATTTAATAATTTAATAATTTCCTGTATTTTTTATAAGTTTTCATCCATAGTATTAAACTGGTTATTAATGAGAACACAAGATTTAATCTCTCATATAAATCATTACATTTTAATCACGACAGACCCTATTAATTATTATCAGTCAGTGAAACACTATTTCTCATTTGATCATCAAAGTTAAGCAATGTTGGATAGTTTATCACTTTAGGGGACTGTTTGGGAAAATTTCACAAATTTGAGTAAATAAATGGTGGGAAAAGTACTACAAAAATCAAAGAAGAACAAGGATTACTTTTTATAGGGTGTTCTATTAAGACAGATTGAAGTTAGCAGTAAATAAGACAGTATTATTGGTAAAATTTTATTGATTTCACTATTGAACCATGTTATTTGAGACATGGCAATTTTGTGTGAAAAATAATATTACCAAAATGTCTGCCAAAGCTTCAGTGGCATACTTCCACTTGATGGTCAAAATTTTTGATGATGTCTCTGCATAGTTGCTCTTCGATCTCACCAATATGTCTTATTATCTCATCCTTCAGTTGTTGAATTATTGTTGGCTTGGCATAAATCTTACTTTTGAGATGACCCCGAAGGAAGAGATCTAAAGAAATCAAAGCCACACAATTATAGTGACCAAATGACATCACTGTTTCAAGAGATGATGCAACATGGGAAATTCTCTTGCTTAAACATCCATTTTTGCAATAGGCTTTGATAACTTTAACACGTTGTTCGTTTGTTAATCTTTCCATGGTTGAAATTGCCAAAAACTGAAGTTTTAAATCTGAATGAAATTGAAAAATTTATTAGATGCTTAAACTTACATTTAAAATCGGTCCAATTTATTGGAACACCTTATAGTAGTAAATGACAGGAAGTTGTGGAGAGCCATAAATATATCAGAGAGAAAGAATATTAACAGCTTTAAAGATATTAACAACTGTAAGCCAATTATGAATTTTCATGTCATCAGTTTTGAGGCAGCAATTTAAAAAAAACTGAATTCTTCAATGATCAGTTGAAACAGCTGATATGGTTGACTCAGATACACATAAGTTTACACATGCTAAAATAAATTTTAGTAAAAACATTCTTTACACAAAAAATTTGATTGTAGAATGACTTAAAGAAACATTTGTTCCTAGTATATTGTAGAACTCTGATTGTTTTTATCTTTCTCTATTTATTTAATTGAGAATTTGTGATATTATTAATCCTGACCTGGCATCTTAGTTTCAGTCACTTTTCCCCTGTCATAATGTAGCTTCTCTGTGCCTTTTCTATAAATGCCTTCATGGTAATTGTTCTGGTGAACTTTCGCCTTTGGTACCTAAACTTTATGAATTTAAGTGTACTTCATTATTTGCAGTTGAAATGGCTAGATGTAACTGTGAGTTCAATACTAAAAGTTTCTTTTATCACACTTCTCACTTGTGGAACTCTCTTCCAACTTCTTGCTTCCCAGTCAACTTTGATCTTCAAAATTTTCAATGCAATGACAATCGTTTTCTATTGCCTTCTTAATTTCAGTTCTTTTATTGTTCTTTCTCCTGATGTTTTTTAGATGTTTTTTCTCATATTCTCTAACATGTAGTAGCCTCTTGTATTATCTTAGTAGCTTTATTGTCTTGCTTGGAGGGAAATGATTAAAAAATTTATGTAAAAGAAAAACATGATTTGTTAACTTTTTATTCACTGAACATAAAAGTTGTTTAGGAACATTGAAAAACTTACAATAACAATAACAAAAAAGAAAAACATTTGCATTCACCAGTAAGTCCAGTTAAGTGCCATATGTGATACATGCTTGGGCAATCATGTCTCGAAAGAGACATGACTGACTGAGCAGAAGATTATCCCGCATTACTTTCTGCAGTACCTTGGCAAAAATATATTTTTCTAAAAATTAAATGTTTTATTTTTTTATCAAAATGAATGACATGCTTTGAATCTATTTCTATGTGGGAATATCTATGATGTTAAAATTTTTCCTTATTAAATTTTAATTTTATACTTTAATGAAAGTATATGCATCAAAAAACTTCAGACACAATAAACCTACAGGGCATTTTTTTAGAATGTGGTGTTCAAAAGAACAACAGACACAAGGATATTAGTATAAATAGTTTGTTAATTCATTTCACAACTACTGATGGATAAAACAGGTTTAGACTTAATGAAGTGTATTTTTGCATAACATTTCATGAACATCTGTGGAAAGAACAAATTCATTTATCTAATTTTACAGTGTTGCATGAACAGGATTTAGAGTTTCATTTTTGTTTGAAATCTTTCTCTCTCTCTCTCTGCTGTGTCCCTCCAGGAAGTAGGTGATCAGCTCTCCACAACTTCCCATCTCTTGAAGCTCTTAACAAACATTGTCTTTCTATTATTTCTCTTATATGCAATATAATCAAACCTGACTTAGCAGCTTCCCTTCAGTCACTTTCTCACTGACGTGATGTGGCTTCCTCCTGTCTTTTCTACAAGTATTTTCATGGCAACTGCCCCGATGAGCTTCTTCCCCTGGTTCCTTGACCACAAGTTTTTACTTGTGTTATTAGATTGGCATCTAGGTCTCACTCTTTCACCATCAAAACAGTTTAATGTAACCGCCTCTTCTACTCTGTTTTCTTGTACTTCCTGTTTGTAGAATTCCCTAACATTTGCTTGCTTCCCTGATAACTACAATCTCCAAAAATTTAAATGCAATGTCAATTGCAATTTTCTATTTACTTGATTCCCATCCATCTCTTATCCTTTCTTTGACATCTCTTGTACTTTGTTTTCTTCTCACTGTAACCCTCTGAGCACCAGTGGCAGTACTGCCTTGCTTGGGGTGAAATTATTATATATATATACATATATATATATATATATATAAATTTTTTTTTTTTTTTTTTTTTTTTTTTTTTTTAATCGTGTCACCCCAAGTAAGGCATTCCACTGCCACTATAGCACAGGGGGTTACATAGAGGGATTGGGAATAGGAAATGTCAGAAGGAGGGTGATAGACGACTTGGGATGTACATAGGGAGAGAGTGGGTGTGAGTTAGTGTGTTAGGAGGTGTCTATTGACCTTACATTTAAACTCCTGGAGGTTGTAGCCATTGGGGAAGCAAGCATGAAGTGCGAGGAAAGAAGCTGTTGGAGTAGAAATTACGGTTACATTTCATCGGTTTCACTGTAAAAGGGTGGGACCTAGTTGCCAATCTAGTATCTCATGCAAATTCACATCTAGGGGGCACCAGTGATTTAAGTTCGTCAGAGCAGAAGCCATGAAAGTATTTATAGAAGAGGCACAGGGAAGCCACGTCATGCCGGTGAGAGAGATACTGCAGGCGGTCAGCCAAATCAGTATCAATCACATTACAGATTCTTCGTTGTATTTTGTCAAGAACCCCCAGGAGAATAGAAGGGGCACCTGACCAGATGTGGCAGCAGTACTCAATACACGGGTGGATGGTGGATTTATATAATTGCAGGATAGATTCAGGCGGAAAGAATTTCCGGGCCCTGCACAGAGAGCCGACTTTCATAGCTGCGGATTTAGCAATGGATTCGACGTAGTCATTCCACTTGAGGTCCGTTGAGAGTGTCAGGCCAAGCAGGCATAGTGATTTACTCTCTGGGAGGCAAGCCTGTTTCATGCTAATGGGAGGGAGGTGCGGTTGCCTGTGGTGGTTAATTGACAGCAGCTTCGTTTTGGAAGAATTGAATTTTACGAGCCATTTCTTACCCCAATCCACCACGGATTGGAGGTCCTTCTCAAGTTCGGCAGCGAGGTTCACCTTGTCACCAACACCAGTTTTTTGATCGAGACGAGAGTAAACTGTGGTATCATCGGCATACATGCCTACTTGTGATCTTATGGTATCAGGGAGATCATTGATATAGATTAGAATGAGCGTAGGACCTAGGATAGAGCCTTGGGATACACCCGTGTTTGTAGGGTAGTTCTGGGAGGCATGTTCGTTTAATACCACCTTCAGTGTGCGGTTAGAGAGGAATGACCGGATTAAGTCCAACAAAAGTCTAGTTATGCCATAGCTTTGCAGTTTCCATAGAAGGCCGGCATGCCATACTCTGTCGAATGCTTTAGAGATATCCAAGGCGACAGTTCGGGCTTCACCATTCTTGTCGAGAGCCTGGTATATATACTCGGTGATGGTCGTTAGCATATCAGCAGTGGACCTGGTGAAGCGGAAGCCATACTGTTTGTCTGAGAGGAGCCCATGGGCTGTGTGATGCTGAATGACCTCGGCATTGATAATGGCTTCGAACACTTTGCCGAAGATCGGAAGAAGGCTGATGGGGTGGTAATTTGCGGGGTCCGATGGTTCACCAGTGTTCTTGAATACTGGAACCACAGAAGAAGACTTCCAACAGGCAGGAAAGCAGGAGGAAGATAGGCAGAGGTTGTAGAGCTTAGAAAGGATAGAGGAGAGTTCAGGGGCACAATTCTTCAAAACTATGATTGGGATTCCATCCCCGCCACTCGCTTTGTGAGGGTCATGTTTTGAGATTATGCTAGAAATCAGCGAGGGCGTGATGTGGACGTCATTCAATTGGGCCTCAGTTCTAGATGGGAAATTGGGTGTATGGATTCCAGACGAATCCAGAGTGGAATTGGTTGAGAATCTATGGGCAAAGCATTCAGCCTTGTCCGCTGAGGAGGTGAGGACCTCAAACTCGTTTATTAGTGGGGGTGTTGAGGACATACTCTTGCTAAGCACGCTTTTACAGAGGCACCAGTAGTCTTTGGTACCGAACTTAGAGGATGCTATGCGCTGCTTCATTCAAACAGCATCTTAGCAGCAAAGAGCATCTTAGCTTCGTTAAGTATCTTTTTACACTTATTACGAGCTGAGGCGAAAAGGCGCCTGTTTTGGTCCGACACGTGGCTACGATAAAGCCAGAAGAAGTAATTCCGGTGGGCAATGGCGGCCAAGCAAGCGGGCGTGAACCAGGGAGACGAATGGGATTTAAGCTGAAATTTCCTGGCAGGGATGAAAGCATCGATGCCAGCCTTAACCCAGGAGGAGACCTCTGATGCACAGTCTTCGATGGGAAGACTAAAAACATTGTTCCAAGGGACGTCGCAGAGGAAGTCAAGGAATGAATCCCAGTCTGCTCTTTGATAGCAGTAGGATATTCTGTTGGTCTGGGTTTCTTGGGTAGGGGTGGAGTGGAACGAGATGTTGACAGAAACTACAGCATGGTCAGAATTTCTGAGAGGGCAGAGCTGTCTGGTGGAGCAAGAATTTGGAGTGGAAGTGAAGCAGAGGTCTAGTAGCGAGTCCCTTCCATTAGGGCTATTGGAGAAACACATGGGGAAGTCCACCACTTGCATAAGAGATTGGGAGATCGAAAAATTAAAGGTGTGGACACCAGCAGGGTCGGTTACAGAGTTTTCGAGCCACCTGATGTGGTGGGTGTTAAAGTTACCAAACACAAAAATATGGGCAGATGGGTGCGAAGAAATGGCCTTGTCGATATTGTCAGAGATGCTGTCAAGTACCGAACAGTCAGAGGAGGAGGGGGAGTGGTAGAGGAAGAAGAGATAGCTAACAGAGTTTAGAAGTGAGAGACGGAAGCACATGAAAGGCTGGTCCAGGGATTCGAGAGATGTTACTCTAGCTAAGGGGAGGTGTTCATTGACATATACACCAAGCCCATGTATATGGACATTGGAGTCCTTCCTGAAGAGGGGAAGGTAACCAGGAACATAGAACTCAGAGGAGGGGATAGACGGGTCAAGGTTAGTTTCACATAGGGCTAAGATATCAGGTGAGTTAGTTTGGAGGAATGCTTCCACGCTATAAAAGTTAGTGCGGATACCGCGTATGTTAGTGAAAGAAACACAGACAGGTTTGGGCGTTTTCCGATTAGCTGGTTTGATTTTGGTATTTTGTTTGTTCTTTTTCATGGTGTTTTGGTTGAGGAGAGAGGACTAGGGCAAAATCAGTTGGTTACTATTTGCAGCATGTGAGGAATGGAGACTGGTGCAGCCTGCAGCATAATGTGGCCTCGGGGTTGCCCACCGGAGGTTCATGAAGGGACGCCCGTCCATGCGCAATATGGCACTACAGGAACCCCAATATTATTCAACTGTTGATCGGAGCAGCCTCTCAAGATGCTACACAAGAGTTTGGGCTTCTAATTACCAGTCAGAAGCAGCAATCAGGAAACTGCCAACCCGGTACCCTCAGAATGGAGAGACATTGCCATCACACTCACTAACAGCAAAGAGCTTCCAATTGAACTACCACTAAGACCGAAGGAGGAGGTAGAAAGACTGGGAACCCTTTCCTAAACAAGAAACAAGGCGATCACCTCTACTCCTGTTCAATAGAAGGGGGTGGAGTGTGAAACCGGGTGATACTAGGTACTATCTACTCCAATTTGGGGGGAAAAAAAATGGTGAGTTAACTAAGTTTTAACTTAGTTAAAGTCCAAAGAAATTTCTTTGAAAATTACAAAAACACTCATTCAAATGAACCATAGAATCAAGCAAAAAATAGTAAAAATAGTAAAAAAAACTTTAGCGAGTTTCAAAAAATCAAAAAATCAAAAAAATCTTTCCAACCCAGCTTTACCCCACTCACCTTTACATGCCATTTGGCAAAATAAACTTATTTTGCCATTTTGGTCGTAAATGACTGCGAGTGGTAGCTCTTGGCAGAAATAGACCAGAGAGCTTAGTAAAAAATAAAAAACAAAAAAAAAAAATGGAATAAATAATAACAGAGCTTAAAATCCAAAGAAATTTCCTTGAAAATTACAAAAACACTCGTTCAAATGAACCATAGAATCTAAACTTATTTATAAATGGAACTTTGTCTGTGTGTGTGTGTGTGTGTGTGTGTGTGTGTGTGTGTCTGTTACCTATAGACTCCAAAACGGCTGAACTGATTTTCTTGAAAATTTATACAGTTGTACTATAAGCATCTCTGAGTGCTCTTAGTTAGGTTTTGTGTTGAGGTACCCCCGATAAATATAAAAAATTGATAATCGGAAAAATCAGGTTATAGAAGGAGTGGTCTGATTTTAATCAAATTTGATACACTCATAGACAAAGACATAAGAAACGATATTCAAAAGTTTCACGGTTGCAGTTCTTACAATAGTGCAGAAAATTATATATATATATATATATATATATATATATATATAAAAGGCAAGATGTTTGTGTGTGTGTGTGTGTCTGTTTATCTGTTTGTATATCCTTTATACAAATCCACAATTTTTATCCAATTCTCACCAAACTTCACACAAATATTCTTTAGGCTGAGTCTGAGCTCAAGGACCAAGGATTAGTTTTAAAGCTTTCTTTACACCCGAGCAATGCCCAGCTATACTGCTAGTATATACATATATAAAAGAATATATTAGCTCATATGTTTTCTACTGTAATCTATTCAAAGGTTATTTAAAATTTCACATTCTTAGTAGACTATTTTCCTGATAGGCTAAATGTAATGTAACACAAATGTTTAGGGAATTTAAACAGTGTTGTGATCTAAAAGTAGGATGAACTTTTACTACTACCCTTTATGAGAAGTATTCTTTGTGAGTTAGTACAATATCTAATACTTTTAAGTGGTTCTCATCTTTTATAGTCTTGAGTCCTATTCATCTTTTATCCTTTCTTCTATACCCACTGTACTCAGTCTTTTTTCTCACTGTAACCCCTGCGCTCTAGTGGCAGCCCTGCCTTGCTTGGAGTGAAGTTATTTATATAAAAAATAAATTCTCCTAAGAGATGTTTTCCTCTGTCTTTTTTGTCCTTTGTCTGTCTTGTGAGTATCAAATTTTCCAAGCCCTCCTTCCTCATTATGTGCCCCTGAAATCTCAACTGTTTCTTTATGATGTTAAGTATTAGTTTCCTTTTTGTTTTCATTTTCTTCAAACTTTCATCCTGGCTCACATTTTTGTTTCTTGGTATTTTCAGCATCCTTCTGCAGAACTATATTTCTGTTGTTTGAAGTTTCCTCTTCATCTTCAAGAAAATTGTCATATAACAGGCCACTCACTACCATATTGGAGGATAGATATCAAATAGCAGTTTAGTACGCTTTTCTTTGTTTCTAGCACAATTTTTCTATTTCTATTACTCTGCTTAGCTTTTGGAATGGTTCCTTGGTTATTCCAGACAAGAGAGAGATTTGCAACAAAACTGTAAATTTCTTATTTTTTGTAGGGAGCAAGTATTTCACACTGGCTCCAAAGCTTTTATTTGCAACAAAATGGACACATCACACTACTGCAGAGTCTTTCATTAGATTTCTGTTGAAGTTTATTAGCTGGCATGATTTGGAATTTTTCTGGAGGCATTTGAAATAAAGCTTGCTACCATGGTTTCACAAAACATCATTATCTTCAGGCAGTAAAATGGAACTTTTACTTTCTTCCTGAAGACACTGAAGGTGGTTAAACTTCAGTAGCTGAAAGGTTAATTTTTTATATAAAAATTTAAAATTGCTCTGTATTTTCCATATGTGAAATTGCATTGAGCACTTTTTATTTGTATAATCATTTTTAGTAAATAATCAATTTGTTAGTTTTGTTTTGAATTGGATTATGTGTGTGTGTGTGTGTGTGTGCACGACTGACTAATCAAAAGATTTTTCCGCAGTAGGCTGCCCTTTCTTTCTGCAGTATACTGGTTGTCAAACAAGGCTTTAAAACACAATCTGCTATTTAACCCATAGCTGGAGGAAGAAGTGATGAATTAATACCTTTCCCAAGAGTATTTGCACATAAATGAATGCAACAAATTCAACTGGAATTCGAACTCAGCTCTCCAATTTCTCAATCTGTGATCCTGTTTTGATACCCACAGACAAGCTTTTACCACAAAGATGTTTATATGAAAGATGCAATAAACTGCTTGTATACGGACAGGTAATGAATTCAGTAGATATACAAAGATGGAAACGGACGTAAGACAAGGATGTGTCTTTTCACCGGATCTGTTCAACTTGTACAGCGAGAATATTTTGAGGACCCTAGAAGTTATGCCTGGATTTGTCATCGGAGGCCACAATTTAAACAATCTAAGGTATGCAGATGATACAGTGCTGATTCCAGACACAGAAAGGAAACTACAAGACCTCCTATAGAAGGTAGCTGAAGAGAGTGATAAGAAAGGACTACAAATAAACTACAAGAAAACCAAATACATGGTCATCAGTAAAAAGGGCAGCCCAATATGACAAATACAGGTCGAAGATATTAGAATCAAGCAGGTACAAAAATTCAAATACTTGGGAAGCATTATAACAGAAGACGGAAAGTGCGACACAGAGATCCAAAGGTGAATTGGCATAGCGAAGGAAGCATTCCAGAAGTTGAGCAAAGTATTAAGAAACAGGACAATTTCGCTAGAAACAAAGAGAATACTGGATTGCCATGTGTTGTCAGTTTTTCAATATGGCAGTGAATCCTGGACAATATCATTAAAGATGAGGGAAAAACTTGAAGCAACTGAAATGTGGTTCTACAGAAGGATGCTGCGAATATCATGCATCAAACATGTGAGCAATGATAAGATTTTGGAAATGATGGAAACAAAAAGGAAATTAATACTGAGTATCAGGAAGGGACAGCTGAAGTTCCTGCGACATGCAATGAGGAAGGAGGTTTGGAGAACCTGATACTAACAAGCCAGATACAGGGAAAAAGAGATAGGGAAAGCAATGGATAACATATTTGAAGGACCTAATCAGGTGGATGATGGAACGAGGGTTGTATGGTGTAACAGGAGAAGGCGTGCTAAAAGCCACCAGGGATAGGGAGACAAGGAAAGCCATGATTGTCTACGTCCTGAAGGGACAGGGCACATAGAAGAAGATATGAACATACAGACATAGAGAAACATGGGATAAATAAATAGACATCATTGTTTTAATCAAATTTGCTATTGAAAAAGTTTGTTCTGTGGGTGTTGAAGAAATACAAATGTGCCTGAGCAGGTGTCAACAACAGTGATTAGATAGCCACTCTAGCAAATGTCTATACTTTGGAATCAATTATTTCATGGTATGCCAATGAAGATATCTAACAATGGAACAGGGAAAAGGAAATGTGGATTCAGGCTTCTTCTAAAGTGTAATGGGGACATCAGTTTAGTGGAAATATTCACTGTTTGAAGAGATGTTTCCATTGTTGAATGACTGAGACATTTAGTGATAGGGTGTATTGTGTTAGATCTTTTCTCAAATAGGAAATAAGAATGAAATTGAAAACAATATGTACATATAGCAACTACATGTATATAGAAATTTGTATATATAATTATATATCTTTATTTGTACATATGGTATGTGTAATATTCTGTTAAAGAGGTTGAGAAACATTGGAGAAAAGATTTTTATTGATTAGATGGTTATCAGCTTAAAATATTTGTATGCTGTGTTGTGTATAATGTGACAAATGGTTCACTGGAAACTAAGAAGTCCCCTAGATGGAAAATGAGACATGTCTTGTTCGTATGTCATTCTGTGGATATATAGAGAGAAGACAAAAGAGAATTTGTACCCTTTTCTTTCATAATGATGTTTTGGCAATGCCATCTGGTAGAAAAAAAAATGGAGAAACAACAAAAGAAAACAAAAGAAAGAAAAGAAATTATTTCAAACCAAACATAAACAGATTCGACTGTTGGACATACTTTGCTGGTTTGATCTTCTGTGATGATAGTCATTCAGTGTTTATTGCCAACATTTACGTGAAAGTATGTGCACACATGAATCTTCGGCATACCATAACTAAAATTGCTGTTATCAATCAAGATCGAATTATCATGCACTGGATTTTTCATAACTTTACAGCATGTCTAAGTGCACTGCAATTGATGAAAGCTATTTTCATGATATTATAAACCATGATTCAACTAAGCTTTGAACACAAATTCCATGTTACATATCCCCTTCCGATTTTGTTCTCAAAGAAAAAATTACCACATCATAAAGTATGTTCATCATGCACTTCTTAATATATTTTTGCATCTGTTAACTTAGAAAAATACAATATCTATCTATAAATATTGAACTGCACATATATAAAATACAGCATGATATTTATATAGATTTAGCTACAAATCAAATATATAAATATAAATATGTATTTGTAAGGATTGTTCACACACACACACACACACACACACACACACACACACATATATATATATATGCTCTAACCCTGATATTGAGCACTTTATCTGATAAATATAGCACACCTTAATGCTATATTCCTTCATATCTATATATAAGTACATATATATATATATTTTTTTTTTCTAAAGATTTTCTCTTACTCTCTTTCTCTCTCTCTCCCTATATATGTATATATATATTATGGTCATATCACATTGAATACACCGGTTCCCGCTCGATCACCGAAGTTAAGCAACATTGAACCTGATCAATACTTAGATAGATGACCACTTGGGAATACCAGGTGCTGTAAGCGTTTATTGACGGATGTGTGTTGTGGTGCGGTGGATGTCAGCTTGGAAAGGGAAATCAGTGGGCTGAGTTCCAATTCCAGTCAAATGCTCTGCATTCACTTACACACTGGTACCCTTGGGAAAGGTATTAATCCATCCCTTCCCTCCAGTTATGGGTTAAATAACTGAAATTTGCTGTTCATGCGATCTGTGGCAAACTTCTGCACTGCTTGTTTATTATCAGCAGTTTCAAAAAGTGTGTATGGTGCTACACAAGCCTTCACCACTCTAAACAATTCTTTGTGTGGCAGTCTAACTGAGTTAGACACTCATACACTGAAATTGATGGGAGCGACTATTGTATATATAGTCTTTTCTAAAAGTATTAGAAGAGCAAGGCCTATTGCTTTTTTTTTGTTGTTTACTGAAGCCATTTTGGTTTAAGATCAAAAGATGAATATGAGACAAGAGTTCAGAATATAAACTTTTATTTCCTGGTATTTTTATATTTAGATATATTAAACAACTTAGTATATAACATCTTTCATATCAGATCACCCCATTTTTAAGTGAGCAAAAGTAAAGAAACACATAGTCTTAAAGTAAATAACATTTAATATTTGGATGCATAAACTAAATTTTTGCTTAGTCTTTTGTGATGCTTTGCAAGACTTTTAATGTTGCCTCTTTTAGTTATTGTTTGTTTTAGGAGGTTTCTTCCTTCAGTCTCCTCTTTTGAAGATGAAATACATGCTCTAGTTAGTTAAGGTCTGGTGATTGAATTGGATATTTTAAAACTGGACACTTTTTTTCCCTAATGAAGTCCTATGTTGTATTAACAGTATGTTTTTGGTTATTGTTCAGAAACTTGTCTTTGATTTGTCATTGTCTCCTTGGTTTCCACTCTCTCCAGTTTCTGGTCTCTCTTCTCCAGTCTCTCACTGCCATGTGTCTCTGGTCTGTGTCTCTTCATGTCTGCCATTGAATCACTTGTGTGTCATGTCTTCACTGGGTCTCTCTGGTCTGTCCACACTGTCTTCTGGTCTGCTGTCAAATCTCACCTATGTGTCAAACCTTTCACTGGGTCTCTCTTCTGCACCAGTCTCTGTCTTAACTACGTTCTCTCTGGTTTAGTTGCTGCTGGGTTTCTGACTTCACTTCATGTTAAATCTTTGTAGCAGAAGATGGGCCGCCCCAGGCCCAAACACGATGTACGCTTGCTGAGTTTGCTGTTAAACTATTCAAAATCTATGGCTTATATGGAGTCCTGTGTCCAGTGGGATGGGCTATGATGGGCTCTGTGTATGCTAGCATTCCTTCAAACAACCAATCAGGACTCTCTCTTTATTTTGGTCGCATGAAAAAACCTGTCTCCTTCCTGCTTTGTGTAAGTGCCTCTCACCACTGCCCAAGAACGTGAAACATTTCTCTGAGTTTTCTGAAATAACACCAAAGCCTTTTTCTCATTGGTCATCTGATCAACCCCATCTCCTTCCTGCTTTGTGTGGTTGCCTCTTACTACAACTGTCCAAAGAGCTCAAATGGCCAAATTTTAATTATCATCCAAAATCCTTCTTATCATACCCTTATGTGTGGTCATTTTCACACCTGAGACTTATCATATTTGGGAAGACTTAGATTTTAATCATCACACTTCTATTTTCCCCTTGGAAGGAAACCAGTATACATTCAAAAGCTAATTCTTATCAGTCAACCTAATTTCATGGCCAGAAGCCACTCTTTTATGCAAGGGTCATAAAAATTTTATATAAGCTGTTTGCTCATTTTCGATAATCATAAAAAATATTATCTATACTGGCCACTTGTTTTTAATGGTCATGAGTCATGAAAATATTTGTCTATTCTTCTTAGGAGATCTTTTAGAATATGCCTTAAATTATGCCTGTCTTGACTAAAACCAGATGGTACCTTTGTTTTATATTTCTAGCAGAAAAAAATTCAGTAACTAATTCCCTTTCCTATTTTCCTTTGTCTGGTTATCAGTAAATTTTTCAGTCTATTGAAAATTAGCATTTTTCTATGTTCATAGTTTCTTTTCTTCAATTTACTAGCATTTTTCTAATAGTATTACACACTGAAGATATTCAAGACAACAAAATACTTTGGTGGCTAAAAGGGTTAACATTTCCTTCATTTCCTTTTTATTTCCTTTCAATCAGTATTTTTTTCTATTTTAGTATACAACCTTGTTAATTCTCTAATGACAACACAAATTCAGTTTTCATTTTTATCATTTTTGGTGTTCCATATATTGTCTGTTACATGATACTCTCATAAATTTAAGTATGTTTTTAGCCTTTTGAACTGAAGGGTTAACAGACAATACATAGACAACACAAGTAAGTAAAAATAAGTAATATACTGTAATCATTAAATTAATTAATTCTCGTGGGAAATTAAATTTAACTGCCTCATTCTTTTCACAGATTTTTAATTAAATTATTTTTGACAAGTGTTGACATGTCATAAATGGTGTAATATTTGGGTTAGTTTGGAATTAAAAAATAATAAATTTCAAAATTATGCAAGAAAAAATATTTTTCTAATGACTTTTATTTTCTTTACATTAAAATTAAAATTTAACTTATTGCAATATATTTTAAAATTTAAAAAGTCTAGTTTCCTTTTAAATTTCTGGGAAGGGGAATTATCATCATTTATACTATCTATATTCAGATTATTGTCTTAATCTTTGTTGTTGCTATGACAGCATTTCAGCCACTGTGCCCTCCAAAAATTGTCAAAATGTTTTGTTTATCTGAGTGCTTTTGGCTATACTTTTAGCCATTATCGAGGATGGATTTTATTTTACATGTAACAGAATATACGTAGTGTTATGTTTGTTTGTAAAGTAGTATGTATGTTTTATGTACCGAACACAGTAAGTTGTTAGTGTGTTAGTAGTTGATATTATTGAGTGCTGTTTTTTTTTTATTATTAATAATGCCTCCATTATTTTTAGTCTTTTTTGCAAGTGAATGATGACATGATATTTGTGTTGTCAACAAGTATAGGGTTTGGTAGGTTTCCATGTATGTTTAAATGAGATTGAATTGAGCTCTGTTCTGAGAGATGCAGCATGTGTCTTCATGTCAGTTTCATAGTTTTATGGCTGATATAATTATTTAAGAAATTAGGTGGATTAAGAATGCAGTTCTTCAAAAAACATTTAAATTTGTAAATAATATTGGTTCAATGATCTTGCTGGTGAAATGTTATTTTTGATGATGAGGTTTTAAATTTTAAATTTTATATAATAATTAATTTAATTTTTTTGTTTAAGCTAACAGAAGTTGCACATTTTTGAATGATGTTCTGAAATGAAGATTCTTCCTGTTTATAATTTCTATGCATTTGGTTTTTGTAGAAAAAAATGGACAATTTTTGGAAATATGTTCTCATAATACTCTGTCATTTTTAATGAAACCTATATATATATGATAATTGGTGATATTTATACAATTGGTACATACATGTTGGTTGTTGTTGGTTAGAAAGCAGATTGCTACAATTTCACTGCTCCAAGGAAGTCTTCAAAAAGAGAGAGAATTTTAAATTATCTTCCAAGGTGAAAACAAAGCAGTATTTTGAACATTTTTCCAAATGGGCCAAATTTTTTTCAAGTAACATAACCTTTGAAAAATTAAACCAAATTCCAGGACTTAAGAATAAATAATTGTATTTATTAACAATAAAATGAATAGTTACTATTTGAGTTAATAAATTTTATGTTAAGCTGACATACATTATTTTATTGTTGAAAGATAAAATCTGCCATTATTTTTGTGCCAGCCTGTTATATTTGAAAGTGATTTTGCTTTTTGTTTTAACATTTTTTATCAATAATGGCTGGGACCCAAGTTAATATCTGATCAGTATCAAGTAGCTCATCACAGCGTATGATGTTATAAAACTCGAAACCCACTAATGATCCTTGGCTAAATACATCACTAATGATGTGTGTCATAGAATTGAACAGATGTATTTCATGAAATAAAGTTAACTACAATTTTTTATTTATTGATCAAATGTTTGTTACATTTGTATGTATGTACGTACACATAATCATATTTTTTCCCATCCTCAATATTAGAAATAGATTCACCTAAATGCTATATATATGATATAATAGGTATAGAATTAATGTATTAGATGGCATTCCCAGAACTTATGCTCTGTTGGAAACAACATGCAGAGATTGGTTTGGATACTTAAAAATAATGATTTTGATGTTAAAGATAAAGAACGCTCTGGCACAACGAACAAGTTCGGAGACAAATGTAGAAGATATGTGTAGAAGACAAATGTTTGAAGACGTGTGTAGAAGATTGTAGGGCAAGCCTGGCCATGCATCAACATTGGTGGCAAAGCCGGATATCCTTGGTTCGAAACTTCCACTCTGCATTTGGTGGGATCAGCTGGGTGTAGTTTATTATGAGCTGCTCAAACTGACCAAAACTATTATGAAAAATTGCTATTGACTACATTTGATATATATATAATTCAAATGTTATTACAATGGATAGTTGTACCTGAAATAGATGCCCCGTTTTTGTTTGAGCAGGCCAGAGCAATATAGATGTAATACATACTGTTTAAAATAAAATAAATAAAAATGATATCAAATACTACTATCCACTATAATAATGCCTGAAGTAATAAAAATACCAAGTTAATTCTTTAGAATTATATATACAGGATGTAGTGGATAAATTGTCATCTAAATTACAAAAATAAAAATCGCACTAATATCTCATTTTAATAGATATATTTACCAAAACTGCACAAAAATATTTTGAAATACTAAAGAGTAAATTTATTCAGTAAAATTGCAATTGGCTTCAACTACGGTTGCCAGATGACTTTAGAATCTCCTGCATCACTTTTGGACTTAATTTTCTTGTTTAATTTGATGAATGCTGCCATAATCCTTGCCTTCAGTTCATCTTTGGTGTTACAAGGTGTTTTGTTAGTCTCTCATTCAAGCGTGCCCCATATATAGGGAATTACAATCTGGAGATTTAGGTAGCCATATGTAAGGGGTGATGTGGTTGCAGAAATTGTATGGATTCTCCTGCTTGTGTAACATGGTGCAGAGTCCTGTTGTCAGACATAGGGTCTTCCATCAGCTACTTCCTTGGCCCAAGTCAGCAATACCTGCTCAAGGCACTTGATGTAAGCCTCTGTGTTGAACCTGAGGCTCAGTGGGAAGATGAATGGAGGCATAATTTTGCCATCACTAGTGATCATGCCAAACACCAGGATGTTGACTAGATTTATCATTCAACTCTTTCTGAATCCTCTGCACTGTCCTCAGACTTACATCCCAAAACTCTGAAATATTTGTATTGGAGCTTCTGACATAAATTCCAAGCAGTACAGTATGTCATTTTCAAGTTTCTGGCAAAGCGAATTGTATCATGGCACTCTTTTTGTCAAAAATGGTTCCCAACTGATATTACTATACTGTGCAGTCAACAAAATTAAGAACAAACAACACTCATGCACAAAATTAAACTTATGAAATATCAGCAATTTACCCATCACACTGTGTGTGTATATATATATATATATATATATATATATATATATGTTTCAAAAGATTTGCTAAAAATGAGTATACATGATGAAGAAATACTTCAAACTTAATAAAAACAAAGTTTCATTGCCAAAATCTTTGTATCATTATTAAGAGAAAAGAACCAAGAATTTGTTGCATATTAAAATCTATTTTCAAGTTTTTTTTGAATCTTTAAAATTTTGGTTAAAAACCTTCTTTTTCTTGCCTCAAAGTGTCACCATAAATTTGTATGGGAAATTTGATTGTCTTTTTTGCAATATAAAAAACAGATTTTACTGAATGTTTCAAGACTTATTCAGAAATTAATTAAATTACTTTTTAAAGGTTTCGTTTTTAGAAATCTTTGTAAAAATATTTTTTACATCTGTTACCTGCCCTCAAATCTTTTATTTTTATTTTACTTAAGGTAAATGAAAAATCTTTTTTGATTATTTTAGTTTTTATTCAAAGATTAAATTTAATTTTTGTAGTAAGCAAACTACTAAACTGAATTTAAAGTGATTATTTTTTTGATTATCAGTAAAATTGATAAAATTGCTTGTATTGACAAATCTGTCAATATGATGTAATTTTCTTTATTAAAAAATCCTCAAAAAATAAAATATATTTTTATGAAATGTTATTTGAGAAAAATTAACTTACTTAAAGTTTAATTATCTGAACTGAAACATTTTGAAAATGTTGCTGAAAAGCATTTTTAACACAAAGGCAGGTGCTTTTGAGGTGTTGACATATTTATCAACAGTCTGGTGTTTGGCTAATTTATGTAACGGTGAGTTAATTGTAACAAAATTTCATAATAAATCCAAGATAATTGCCATTTTATATAATTTTTTAACTACCCAGTAATACAAAATATTGTAAAATATTTTAAGTATTTTAATATTTTATTGATGTTTAAGTACTTTGACTTTATTGCCTTACTCATGAAGGTGTTTATTGAGAAAATGTTAGAAAATTACCAATGAATTTTAAATTTACTATAGTTACTGATATTATTTTCTGATCATGTCATGTATGGATGTCTGTATTTAAAAAAATTGCACATTTACATAAGTACACACATGCAAGCACACACATCAGAATTCTTTTTAAAGTACTGGGTTTCATTGAATTGTAATAAGCATTTCTATTTATGATTAGTAACATACAATTTTTATTTAATACTAGTATTACTTGGCACTTACAAATTAATACAGAATCTTAAAGAATTGAAGAGTTTGTAAATCTAATTAAAATTGTTAAAAATGAAAACAATTCTTTTAAAAATTCATTATTGATAAAAAGAAATTCTTAAGACAATAGTATCCATGATATATCTTATTGATAAAAGCAATTATAAGCTTTTCTAATGGAATAATGTCTTAGTTTTATTGATTTTTTTATTTTCAAATTCAAGGCAGATTTTCTGTAACTGGAGGCAGGATTTGAATCTTCACCTTTTCTTCCATTTCATCTTTAATCTCCTGCTGACCAAAAAAATTTGATGATTTAAATTCTTCAAGACTTGTACTTATAGCAAGTATATATGCATTAAGCACAACTAAAAAGAATTTGTCAAAATTCCATAAAATTTAATGTGGGCAGTAAAAGATGAAAAAAAAACAAAATGTTTTTATCAACATTTCTAAAAAAGGAACTGTTAAAAATAATTTAATTTAATTAATTTGTGAATAAGTCATGCAAATTTCAGTAAAATCTGGCAATTATCTGATTTTTGAAGGAATAAATCTGTTTTTTACTGCAAAAAAGACACTTCAATTTTCTGTACAAATTTATGGTTCTATGCTGACATCAAAAAAATAAAATTTCAAAGATTCTATAAAGAATTAAAATATAATTTCTTTCTCAAAAGATTCTTTGATCTTTCCTTTTAGTGTTAGTCTAGAGATTTTAATGATAAAACTTTGTCTTTATTAAGTTTTGGGCTTTTCTTCATTATGTATGCTCATTTTTTACAAATCATTGGAGGTACCGATCTACATGGTATGATTGATATCTTGCCTAAATTACACAAAAATGAAAATAACATTGACATTTCATTTTAACAGATATATTTACCAAAATTACACAAAAATATCTTGAAATACTAAAGAGTAAATTTATTGTATTTACATTGTCCTCATCTTTGTTGCCATTTTTACGACATTTCAGCCATTGTACACTCCAGCCTTCTTCAGGTGCTAGGAATTTTGAACCAAAGCCTTTATTACAATCACTGAGATATATCATTTTCATTCCTTGCATAGTAGTAATGCCACAATTGGAAGTCATGAGTTATCTCCCTCTAACCCTGCAAGTTACTTGTTCATCACTGCTGTAGCCTAGTATAGGAAATCCTCATCTGTATTTCCTATTTTTAAGGACTCAGAGGGTTCACTGCAACTGCACAGTATAGTAGGGTCAGTTGGGCACCCTCTGTGAGAAAAAGGGCACCTTGATGACATTCACACGGCCAGAAATTTGGAAATTGCATGCAGAGGACCCAGAAAGAGTTGGATTAGTCTAATGACAATTATGAAGAAACAGGAGCTCAGAAAACTCATTCTGATCCTTCTGATGAGAAAAGGGACTCCCAAATTTGTTTGAGGGCCTCAAATTTAACACAAAGGACTACACCAAGTTTCTTGAGATGGTAGTGCAGACCTGGGCCAAGAGGTTGGCTGTGAAAAGACCTTATCTCTGGAACTTGTAACATGAATGTTGTTTTGTATGGGTAAGCCTCCAGAACCTTTTATACAAATGCAGGTGTCTCTCAAGGCTCTATCTTAGGTCCTATGCTATTTCTGGTCTTCATCAATGACCTTTCTGATGTCCTCAATTTCCAAGTAGGCATCTATGCAGGCAACATCACCATTTACTCTAATCTCAATAGGAAATCTGTCATGGCTGACAAAGTAAATCTGGCTACTGTTCTTGAAATGGACCTTCAATCAGTGGTTAACTGGAACAAAAAATGGCTTGTAAATTTGAATACCTCCAAAACAAAATTGCTCTCCTTTAACCACCACAAAGAAACTTTCCTGCCAGCCATCAGCATGGCTGATAAAAGTTTCTTTGAGAGTAGGTACCTCCACTCATTTTTCTAAATCTAAATTTAAATTGAAATTTTAAAAATAAATAAGTTATCTTCAAGCTTCAAAATTAGCTTTAATTGAAAGCCAAGGGATTAAATTTAGTAATTCCAGTAAGCAAAATACCCTGGTGTATTTTAAACTGAAATTATATTGATTAGAATTAAATATTTTCTAAATTTAAAAAGAAATTTGTTAAATTTCAAATTTTTCACCATTTTTCATTGATTGTAAACAGAAGCCAATTCTCGGTTTTAAAAAATCTTACAAAAATAAAATACACCTTGGTGACACATTATTTTCTTCAAATTACCGAATTTAAACTTACTTTAAGTTGACTTGAAACAAGAATTACTTGCTTACTGCTTGAAAAATGGTTCAAAAAGCATTTCTCAATTACAATAGCATTGTTATCACAGCTGTCAACACCTTATATTGTATTATATTGTATAATTATGTTATCAGCACCTTAGCACACAGCTGTCAACTGATGATTTACTGTATCTGGCCAAAAGTATGGAAGACAAATTTGGTATAAATCTTATTCATACAAATCGTTTTTTTTAATTTTTAACTATGTTAAAATTAAAAATTTAACACAGTTTTCAGCAACTGTCCAATATTTGATGGAATTTTAGTTAGTTTAGCTTTGTAGGCTTACGTTTGAAGATGTTTTATGAAAAAAAGAGAATTACAATTTAATAACAGAATAAAAATAACAGCAGAGGTAACTAAATTTATGAAATGTTATGGCATTTATTAATCATTATTTTTAATATCTATTTTTTAAGTACCTCCACAAATTGTGAATTTCACAATTATTATATATTTTTTTTAACAAAATTAGAAAATTAGGAATTCAAATGTAAAGGTTGCTTTAAATGTTTAAGGAATGACTTGCAAAACAGGCTGCTGAATTTTATAAATATCTTGAAGAGACTTGAATCAGAATCAAAGTGCAGTTTCTGTTGTTTTCCATGTAAGAGGAATAATCCAAAACACTTGTTAACTTCTAAAATAAATACAACCCCTATGGAACATCGTACTTAAATGAACATATTTATTTACACAAAAAAATTTTTTTAATTATTTTAAAAATATAAGGGGTGAAAAATTTTTATTAATTTTTTTATTTTTTGATAGGCAATATAATCATCAATTCCTAACTAAAAAAAAAAGGAAGGACAACAAAAAAGATTTTACAAATATTTTTAAAACTTTATGAATTATTATAATAATAATAAAAAAATGAAAACAATTATTTTAAAATTTTATTAGTAATCAAAAATTTTTTTTCTTCAGATTATAATGTCCTTAATTATTGTTATTTATTCCAGAAATTAAATGCTTATCAAATTAAATTATATCAGAGTTTTATTGCATTTTTTATTTTACTCTTTGGAGCAGATTTTCGGATAGTGCCAAATAATTTTAATTAAAAGCAATAGATGATTTATATTCCCCGATGAGTTCTGTGTTTAACTAATAAAAAAAGTAAATTGCAGAAAATTAAAATTTATTAAAATTTCATGAATTTATGTGGAGTGGGGCTAACAGAGTTAAAAAAAATTTTTTTATCAATATTTTAAAAAAAATAATAATTTCAAAAATAATTTCATTCATTTGTGAATGAGTACTGAAAGTTTCATTAAAATCCAACAATTATTTGTTTTTTGGTGAGAATTTCCAAATTAATGTGTTTGTCACTGTAAAAGGGAGTTATGTAAAAAATTATGTGATCGATTGTAAACAATCGTAAGACTTTTTGCAATGCTAACTCAAATCAAAACAAAATTTTCAGTCAAAATTTTGAACATATTAAAAGGGATTAAAGAAATTTTATAAAATAAATAAAAATTACTTTGATCTTTCCTCTTAATAATATTTGAAACATTTTGATGGAAAATGTTTGTTTTTAATAAAACGAACATTTTCCATCAAAATGTTTCAAAAACCAGCATAGTATGAATTAAAAAGGTCCCAAACTTAATAGTTTGGGACCTTTTTAATTCATACTATGCTGGTTTTTTGTGATGTAATCAAGGTACCTACTTGAGAGCAACATAATGGGTCTCCTTGGCCTCACCTTTTCAAATGACCTGAAGTGAAATGAATATATTGAATCAATAGCTGCATCTACTGCTAGGAAGGTTGGGTCTCTGTGTTGTGCTAGAAAGTTTTTCTTGTCAGAATCCATCTTTCACATTTAAAAAACTACCATTTGTCCTTGCATTGAATACTGTTGTCATATCTTGTTAGGTACTTCTGTTATTCATCTCAATATTCTTGACACGACCCAAAGAATGATCTGCAATGTAATTGGTCCTGACTTATCATCTCAACTTCAGTCACTTTCTCATTAATGTGACATGGCTTCCCTCTGTCTTTTCTACAAATATTTTCATGGCAACTGCTCTGATGAGCTTTGTTTCTTGGTGCCTTGTCCATGTGAATTTAAGCATGCTACTAGATTGGCATTCAGATCCCACCCATTTATTGTTAAACTTGTTAAACGCAACTACCACTTTTATTTGAACAGTTGCTTTTTTTGCACTTCCCATCTGTAGAACTTATTTTCATTTACTTGCTTCCCTGATAGCTACAATCTCCAAAAGTTTAAATGCAAATTTTCATCTTCTGTCTTCTTAAATTTCATTCATCTTTTATCCTTTCTTCAATACCCCCTGTACCCCCTGTACTCAATCATTTCCTGTAACCACCAGTGCACTACTGGTGGCTCCATCTTGTTTGGGGTGAAATGATTAAATAAAAAAAATATGTTTTATTTGTAATTTTGCTGTTGTGGTGTTCACACTGGATTTGAAATAGAATGTAACATATGTTTCTATTTGTTTGTAGATATTTTGTACTATCATATAACATAAGAATACAATGTCATTTGTTTTCAAATTAAGTAAACAGCTGAAAATTCAAGTTACTAAATTGAATGCCTACCACAATGGATCATTGAGATATTTTATATTTAACTTTGTAAAATCTCAAACCTTAATATTCTACCTAAAACCTGTTATTATATATTTCTTGTATTTGAAATCCAGCCTTTCTTTCTGCTATTAGACACTCTACCCAATGGATGTCCATTTGGTTGCTAAATGTATGACAGAATACCAAAAAAATTTGAAGCTCCTTTGCTTTTCCAAAGATACACTGTGGCATTAAATCTGAAACACAGTAGATGGTTAAAGATGAAAAAGAAGAAAGAGGTGAAGGTTCAAATCCTGCCTTTTTCATGACCTAACCTAAGAATGCATTCAAAGTTGTAGTGAATATATCAAGATGGACGTTATTCTTTGAAGATATGCAAGCTATTATGATCAGTCATGTTCAATTTTCAATATTCAAAGAAATGGATGGCTAAAAGTTTTTTTATTATTTCCAACTCTATACTTTGTCTATAAGATTGAATTATGTCTACAATTCTACTTCCTTTTTAATTTCAACTGTTCACCTTGTCTCATATTCAAAATTGATGAATTCAACATCTGACCTAATCTGTTGGGTCTTTACCTTTGTTAAAGCTTTCAGTTTTTCAGTTTGTATTTTTGCTTTATTTTATTAAAACAAGCACGTTCAACCAATGTATGAGTGTCTCCATCAGTGGTGTAACAAATGTATTCAAAATTGATGCATTCAACTGATTTCTTAAGGGTGTTTTTTTTTCTTTTGTTGAAGCTTTTCCTATTACTGTTCACTTCTAATTTTAACCATCATCTTTTATTCTGATTCAGACATTCAATTTAGTTTAGAAGATTCAGAAAACATTTGGCTTAAAGTCTTTAAAACCTTTTCAAAGTGAAATTGTATCAAGTCCACGCCTCATACACCCTATGCACACATATATAATTCAGATTCTTTTCAAATGTAAGATGAAACATTCTTGTAATCTTATAAATGTGACTCAAATATTAATCTTATTTCAAATTTCAACTTTACTCCTGTTTAGAGAATTTATGTTTAAGTCAATTATTATTCTCAGTGCTGACTTCAAGTTGGCCTTTGAATTTGGTTTGACTGGTTTATGCAGTTAACAAGAACAAAAAAATAATATGAAGAAAGATAATATATATAAAGGAAAATTTCTTCTATAACAATTAACTTATATTTTTTTTTATTATTTACTGGCTCTTCCTATAACTCTAATTTTAAAGAAAGCTTTATAATACAAAGTGGATAAGTTTAGAATAAATAAAAAGCCAAAAAAAAATGAATTTAAAGGAAAAAAAGATACTAACAAGAGACTAATAAGATCACTTGAACAAGCTTTTACAGTTTTCATATGAAATCTCTCTGATGTTTTGAAATGATATTTTTAAGGCAAAAATCTTGAATATTGAACATTTTACAGTAACCTCATTGACACTTGATATTTTACAAATTCATGAAGCTGGATATTTTTTAACCAAAGCTTTTCAATTGAAGATAGTTTCTTCATCTTTTCTTTTTTCTTTTCTTTGATCAGTGGAAGAAAAAAAAAAGAAAGTTCTTCTTAAACTATCTCATTATTCATTTTCCGCCATTTAAAGCAAATTTTTTTATCCTGGACAAAAATTTTCTAGCATTGAAAGTTCAGTGATTGTTGTTTTTGTTTGTTATTTTATAATTTTTTAAGGCTCTGGGGAATTAAAGAAATCATCTACATAGAGAGCACATACACATGCAAAAATATCTTTTTCATATATATATATATATATATATATATATATATATATATATATATGCACACACAGGAAAGTTATCAGCTCACTCAGAAAGCTCTTTCTCACTTTCTTACTAAATTAGATGTTTTGTCATTTGTCAAATTTTGGGACGTGAGTCATATGTACTAGGTGTATCTGGGTAGCAATTTGTAATTTATAAAACTTTGTTTAAGTAAATTTTCAAATATGAACCTGAAACTAAAAAAATACTCTCAAAAAAAAAAAAAGAAACAAGATTTTTTAAATTAACAAGAAACTTTCATTGATATATAAGTAAATGTGTATAATATATATATATAGGTATGTGTGTGTGTGCAAGCACAAACTAATGTTTGTGTTCTAATCATGAGACCTGGGTTTGAACCATACTATGGTCAGTGTTGTGACTTCCTGACATTTTTGGTATTGAAACCAAGTGTGTGGTACTATTGGAAACTGCATGCAAAGCCATACTATGGTTTTACCCAAACCATGTGAATGAAAATCGGTGAACAAACTGTTTGAAAACCTTTGATGGTTGTTCTGATACTAAGCCAGAAGTTGTTGTGACTTTGAGTGTACTGGCCTTGTTCAACTTCTGATTATAGCCGATTATGCATTTTTTCGAAAACTGCAACAAAGGTCTGTTCAATATAGTTGCAGTATAAGTTACAGGTTTAAACTGGCTATTGAAAAAAACAAAAACAAAATATATATATATATATATATATGTGTGTGTATGTGTGTGTAAATAAAAATATGGATCAAATATAACAAAATAAATAGGGAACAAGTAGGAAAACATCTATAAACTTGATATGTTTACTCTTTTATCTTAATCAGGATTATTTGGGGAATGAGGAAAATGCATAGATATGTTGAAATTTTGAATTCTATGCTGTTTGCACTGATTAGTTGGTTAGATGTCATATTCATCTTTCAGGTGTATTAACAATGACGAGGTTTTGGAGAGAATGGAAACAAAAAAGACACTAATACTTAACATCAGGAAAAAGACAGCTGAAGTTCCTGAGACATGTAATGAGGAAGGAGGGCTTGGAGAATCTAATACTCACAGGTCAGACAGAAGGAAAAAAAGAGACAGGGGAAAACAGCATGTAACATACTTGACAGGCTTGAGCAAGTGGATGGTGGAGTGGGGTTTGGGTGAGGTAACAGAAAAATGCATGATAAGAACCTCTAGGGATTGGAAGTCATGGAAGGCCATGATCGCCTATGTTCTGAAAGGACATGGCACATAGAAAAAGAAGTATATGTGTATCTAAACATGTGTGTGTATAAATATATATGTGTGTGGTGGCTGTTAACTCATTGTACAATGATAGCTATCAACAGATTACAGTTGAATGGAGTGATTCTTTCTCCAATGAAGCTTGATGGTACTTACATGATAGTCATTCATAGCCTGCACAACACTCTCAGCATCAAATCATGAATAAATGACAAGTACTAGTCAAGATAACTTAGTACTGCATGTACCTCATGATTTCACTAGTCTGATGGTAATATGCTGACGGTTAATACTTGAATTAATAATTTTGCTTAAGTTTGGTGATTGAACAAGAAGCAATGCCATCAGCATTATTTGGTATATATATATATATATTAATCATTTCACCCCAAATAAGGTGACAATATCATTATAACAAAGGGGGAGCACAGACAGTGAAAGTACAAGAAAATGAGAAAACTGAGAATGGGGAGGATTGAGAAAAGGGCAAAAAAGTGACAGGGTTTAAGAAGACAAAAGATTGCAATTGACATTGCATTTAAATTTTTGAAGATTGTAGTTATCAGTGAAGCAAGAAATTGGAAGGAAGTTCCACAGGTAAGAAGTGTGAGAAAAGAAACTGTTGGAGTAGAAGTAAAAGATGCATTTAGCTATTTCAACAGTAAATACGTGGGATCTAGATGCCAATGCAGACCTGAATGCATTTGCGGCACCAAAGAAAAAAACTCATCAGAGCAATTGCTATGAAAATATTTGTAAAAGAAGACAGAGGGAAGCAACACCATTTTGGTGAGAAAATGATTGAAGTTGAAAAAACTTACAGTGGAAATTACAGTTGAATCTAGCTAGTTCAGCAGTGAAATGGTGAGACCTAGTTGTCAATCCAGTAGCACATTCATGTAGTCATGGCACCAGGAAAAAAGCTTTCCCAAGTAAGTACCATGAAAATATTTGTGAAACAGACAGAAGGAAGACACATCACATTGATGCGAAAGTGACTGTAGATGAGATACCTGGTCAGGATTGATTGTATCACAGAACATTCTCAGAATTTTGTTGAAAATCATAAGATGCACAGTAGAAATACCAGACCAGATATGGTAACAATATTCGGTGGATGAATGAATGAATGGTAGATCCATAAATGTGCATGATGGATTCTGATGAGAAAAAATTTTGGTATGATATAGTAAATCAACCTTCTTTGCAGCAGATTTAGCAATTGACTCAGCATAGTTGTCCCACTTCAAGTCAGTGGAAAACATGAGGCCAAGAAGGTGTAGAGTGTTGCGTTCCTTGGATTCAGCCCCAAGATAAGTAATTGTTGTTTTTCCTATAATTATCTCATTGTTTTTCACTTCATCAATATCAGTATATGTACCATGCAGAAATAATTTTCTTTTTTAGAATTAACTAATTGACTAATTTATTAGTAAGTTTTTCTTTTTAAATCTTAAGAGCCATTCAAGGTAGAGTGAATGTAAGAAGAGGGAGTAAGAAGTGCAGATTAAGAGGATATGTAGGATAGATAATAGTTGACCCTGGGCTTAAAATGTACTGCAACAGTAACAAGTAAAATAAGTTACCAAAAATGAACTACATCAAAGCCAGAACAGGTATCAAAATATATAAAATTACTAGAATTATATTTCAAGATAAGCAGGATTTTTCTCAAGAAATTGTTCAATTTCTACAGTGACAAGAGATAATAAATATGATATCTATTAAGAGTTCAATAGATTGATGAGTGGTGTATCTATGAGGTTTTGTTGTCAATCAAAAGATAAGTCAAACATTCTTTAATTTATTGAATATATATATATATATATATATATATATATATATATATATATATATATATATATATATATCAACACACAAAAATGGCAATAAAAAATAAAGGCAGAAAACAGCTGCTCCTAAGGTATGAACAATAAAAAAGTGCTCAATACAACATTCAAAGTGAAAATGCAGAGCAAAATATATTTAGCAGTCCTTGTATAATTGGAGTGGCATTTGACTGGTTTTTCCAATGTTTGCTTGAAGAAACATTGCAGTTGAAACCTGGGTAGTAAGTTGTTCAGTATATTTGCCTTCTGTTATATATATATAGATAGATAGATAGATAGATAGATAGATATAGGATATACAAATTATGGGCATATTTTAGTTAACATCTATGGTTGTAAATTAAAAGTAAAAACATTTAATAAGGAATAAATGTTATGAACATTAACAGACATATGACTGAAAAAAACTATGTTAAAAATCCTGGATTCAGTTTATCAGCTAATAACTCTTCCTCTTATTTTCTTATGGATCATTTTAAATTTCCTTTAAACATAAACATTAAATACTTTTTCTTTGAAACATTATCACTGCAATTATTGTTTATTCTGAGTGTTGAATTATATTTCAGCACAAACTAAATCACTATTAAAATGTAATGTACACACAAACCAGTGATATGCAAAAGTAATGGACATAGGGTTTGTAAATAAAATACTTAAATTCTTTTATTGCTATTCACCTAAATCTTGAGTGGAATATCATTGATATAAAGAGAAATAAAGAAACGTTTGATGACACAAACTGATTGACAGATATAACAAAAGTAACAAGCAAAAGTTTTAGGTACTTTCTAAAGATTCTGATAAAGTTTTGGACACATTCTGAAAATATAAATGAAGCAAAAT
Source organism: Ascarosepion bandense (assembly GCA_037127315.1). NCBI lineage: Eukaryota > Metazoa > Mollusca > Cephalopoda > Sepiida > Sepiidae > Ascarosepion > Ascarosepion bandense. Next base: position 355,377 of record JBBBDQ010000536.1, on the reverse strand, counting down.
TTCAATTTAGGATTGAATTCTATTTTAATTATTAATTTGCAAATTTCTGCTGACCAATCAAATTTAAACAATCAAATTCATGATGTGCAATTAAAGCATAATATACATCATAACATGCATTGAATACACCGGTTCTCACTCAATCACCGAAGTTAAGCAATGTTGAGCCTGGTCAGTACTTAGATGGGTGACCGCTTGGGAATACCAGGTGCTGTAAGTGTTTAGTGACGGATGTGTGTTATGGTGCAGTGGATATCGGCTCGGAAAGAGAAATTGGTGAGCCGAATTCGAATTCCAGTTGAATACCCTGCATTCACTTAAGTACTGGTACTCTTGGGCAAGGTATTAATCCATTCCTTCCTTCCAGTTATAGGTTAAATAACAGGGTAGGACTTGGGGACCCTGTTCTTAAAAAGAAATCCAATGAATCTTGATACTCAAAAAAGAAAAAATTATTACTAGACACAAAAATTTATATAAAAACAACAATAAATTGTTAAAAGAAAAAGGTATTACCAGCAATAAATAAATAAAATTGAGTTGGCAATAAATGACCCGCCAAGGTTAATATGCCATAAAAACAAAACAACCAAACCAAACCAATCATAACTTACAATGCTTACATTTGCCTTGACTGGTCATTGAATTTCTGGTTGGTATGGGTAAAAGTTTTCATAATGACAGAGACAAAGGATATATAGTTCAAGAATTTTTATGAGGTGACAAAACATTGTATAACAGAATATCAAAATTAAGTTAAAAATCCTCATCAGGACATATAAATCATATTTTTCTCATTTTATTTTCATTGTACTTCAGTGGTAGATATCAAAGTATATATTTTTGAATACCTAGTTTAAGGAAAAATTAATACTTCTTTGCCAAATTTTTCAATAATGCTAAATATAATTCATACTGTTTGTTTATAATACTTCAGAAAGAAGCTTTCATTCACACAAAAATTTTAAACTTAAACATAAAAAATAAACATAAGAAACCATCATATCAAATTTTAAAAAATAATTTAAAAATACTTTGATGTTTTGTCTTAATAATAAAATAAACATTTTAATGATAAAACTTTGCTTTTATTAAGTCTGGGGCCTTTTAACATCATACTATGCTGTTTTTTCAGCACCTAATTGAAAGTGTACACACTGGCACCATACAGACATCACTAAATATATTACCAATGATTGTTATATTTTTAATAATATAATAGGTTAGATGGGATGATGTATATATTGCAATATTACAATAACCAATAATTTATTGTGTATGTTTGGTAATATTTTGCATATGAAATTAAATAAAAAGTCAAAAGTACATTAGTTTATCTCAGTCAGTCAGTTAAGTGCCATACATGATACACGCTTGGGCGATCATGTCTCGAAAGAGACATGACTGACTGAGCAGAAGATTATCCCGCATTAGGTTGCCATTGCTTTCTGCGGTAGACTGGTTGCCGACCAAGGCTATAGAACCCAATCTGTCCTATTATTTAACCCATAACTGGAAGGAAGCGACGGATTAATACCTTTCCCAAGGGTATTTGCACGTAAGTGAATACAATGGATTCAGCTGGAATTCGAACTCGGCTCCCCAGTTTCTTGTTCCGAGCCGATATCCACTGCACCACAACACACATCCTAGTTTATCTCACTTGTTCTTAAAGAATTTTTTCCAGGAAACCCCAGTTGAGAAACACTGCTCTAGTCTAATATTGATCACTGTCAAATTTGAGATACATTAAATTATATAATTTTACATATATTAATTGCTAGTATTAAAAGCTACTGTTTATATATTTATAGAATATTTTCAAGCGACAGACTGCTACAAAATTTATACAAAATTTTGAAGTAGTTTGTAAATGTTCTAAAGTATAATTAATAATAAATATTCATTGCTCTATTTTTATATTGAGCACTGTTTTAAATTAATGTTTTGAATGTTGCAATTATTTTCTTCATTCTTTATTCATTTAGATATCTATCTATCTATCTATCTATCTATCTATCTATCTATCTATCTATCTACATATATATTGTATATACATATATATGTAGTCATTTACAGACAGATCTGTTTTGCTATATCACAACTCATCAGTACGGTTAGAGATTCGATTACTTTTAGCCAGGATTGAAACTGACCGAATTGACATCAGTCAGCGATTCTAACTCTGAGCTATAGGCGCTCACTAAAAGAAAGCAGAATTTTAGCGTGTGATATACCATGTAAACACACGTCAGTAACTGAGAGTATTCTAATTCATTACTAAATGAATGATGCGTAAATGCTAGAGTAGCTACTGTTTTTCTTCCAGAGTGTGAGAGGTGCGCGAGCGTAGAATAGTTATCCACAGACAGATCTGTTTTTCTGTATCACAGCTCATCAGTACTGTTACACATCCGATTGCTTTTAGCCAGGATTGAAACCCGACCGAATTGATATCATTTGGCAATATATATATATATATATATATATATATATATATATACACACACACACACACACACACACACATGTAAACTAAAATATTAAATATTCTTATTTGATAATTTTGCATTACACATTGTGTGTCTGTATATATACATATTTCACATTCTACTTACAATAAACAAGTATAAGCTAATATACAGCATCATTTTTTTTGTGTTGAAAATTAGAGAAACAACCATGGCTGAAAAAAAGATTCATAAAATGAAGTAGAAATGAAACAACTGGACAATCTCTTCACATGAAGAAGAGATTTGAAACAATAAAAATGTGTTTTTACAAAAGGATTCTGAAATCAATGACTGAACACATGAACAATGATGAAGTTTTAAAGAAATTGAAAAAAATAAAGGCACTTATACTTAACATCAAGAAGAAATATTTGAAATTTCTAATGAGGAAAGAGGGTTTGGAAAATTTGATACTTACAGAATACATTGAAGGTAAGAGGAGTAGAGAAAGATATCATATAACCTATCCAGTGAGCTTGAGTAAATGGATGGCAGAAAAAAATGTATAAATTAACTTTCATCATGTGTTTTGGTGTCATTACAATTCTAGTCATTACTTTATAAAACAATAAACATTACTGAGGAGTGAAGGTATTTAAAATAATATCTGTGTCATGAGAAAAAATATTCTTTTGACATAACATCTTATTGCAAGCATGTTTATATAAGTTTGACAAATTTCCCCTGTTAGAAGCTTTAATATTTGTGAACAACAAAAAAAACTATTTTGTTTCCTGTAAGCATAAAAAAATGAGCTCACAAAACATTTTTTAAATTAAATTTGTCCAGTAGTTAATATTTATTATTTACATTTGAATTAATGTCTTTATTGATGTATGTAAATAATATAAATAATGATAATTTCTTATTCCAGAAATAGTTAAATTTTAATTCCAGTCACTTGAAAATAATTTAAGTTTTTGCCTGTTAATTTCTATGAAAATTGTTTAAATAACATTATTTTTTTAATTCACCAACTAATGACCATAATGGGTAATGAAACTCAGTGTGTAACACAAAAAGCCTACAGAATTTAAGTTGAAAATTAGTTTCTTAGAAAAAAAAATTAGAAAACTGAGTTATTTATTTCCTGATAGAGTGATTGTAAAATTCATGATGTTATATTATTGTTACAAATTTGATTATTTCATTTTTTTTAGTATTGACACTATATTTAAGTATGTAAAATCAAATTAAATCTATTTAAATCTTTCATATTTTAAAAATTTCATACATATTTAATTCATGGAAACTCTGGTTGTTAGCTCTGCATCTAACTGTGTCTGACTGATTGTTTAAAAATGAAGAAAGTCAAGACAAAAATATTTCAAATACTGATAGAAATGAAAGCATAAATCCTATACAAAATCCATTTTGAAACTCCTGCATATATCCAATAATAACAATTTAAGATAGTTTTAATACATATAATTTTTAAATATCACATTTTAAAACAGTATTGTGAACAGCTTAAATTCATTGTGAAACCAGAACAATTTAAAAAGTTCTTTCACTTCTTTGCATCATTGCAATGAAATATGAATCCTAACTTTTCGAATGGTGGTGAGGGACCCTCTTCAGATTAAAATTTTTGTATCTGTCTACTTTGATGGATGTAAAGGAATTGTAGAGAATTACTACTATGCAAACATACACTTTCCTTAGGAGGAGGAGTAAAGAATTTAAAGAAAGGAAATTCTTAGCAGAATGTGAGTGAGCAATCCTAGTGTGTATGTATCATGTGTAGATCCAGACATTAGTCTATAGGGAGACAGGAAAAGAATAAAAGCTGTCAGCTGATAGACATCTAAAGTTAGATGACAGGGTGGGAGTAAATAAGCTCTTATAAAAGACAACACTTACTCATCAGAAAGGCATACATATATATTTTTTTAGCAATTATTTTTTTTACTAAGGCTAAAACAGGAAACTAAAAAAATTTCAATTTTTTCTTTTAATTTTTCAGTCTTTTTTCTATTTATCTGTTTATGTCTGTCTGTCTATTTGTCTGCCTGCCAGTTCATTTAAGTTTGTTCTTTGCTAACTGTCTCTTGTAAAACAGTATTTAATGAGAGTTTCATGAGCAATAGATGCAATGTTTTTTTCTCTTTCAGTACTTTATCTATTAAAGAACATATAACTCTATATTTTATTTCTATATCTTATGAATCCTTTCCATACACAAGTGTGCACACACACACATGCACACAGACACACAAACACATATCTTAATATTAAAAACTCAGAAATTACTGGTATGTTTTTCTAGAAATTGTACATGTTGTGCATGGAAATCTTTACTTTTGTTTTAAATAATTTCTTTAGAGGATAAAATATATAAAATATTTGACCAATAGAAAATAATGATAAAATAAAATACATATTTCTTCCCTATTTACACAGTTTTCTTAGTTAAGAAACAAAATAAACAATTTCAACTTTTATGATATACAAAGATTTTAAAAAAAATTATGTCTGTAAAGTAAATTTTGAATAATTACTACTAAAATATAATAATATTTAGGTCAAGAGAGACTATTTTAGTGGAAGTTTTCTTTCTTCATTCAGTCAATTGAGTGCCATATGTGATACACGCTTTGGGCGACCATGTCTCAAAAGAGACCTGACTGACTGGGCAGAAGATTATCCTGCAGTAGGTTGCCATTGCTTTCTGCAGTAGACTGGTTGCTGACCAAAGCTATAGAACCCAATCTGTCCTATTTTGAGCCATAAATGGAGGGAAGAGATGAATTAATACCTTTCCCAAAGGTATTTGTGTGTAAGCGAATGCAAGGAATTTAAATGGAATTCAAACTTGGCTCCCCAATTTGTCATTCCAAATTGATATCCATTGCACCACAATGCACATCTTTCTTCATTAAGAAACAAAATAGAGAATTGAATTTCTGTTTTTATTATGTACAAAGATTAAAAAAAAATGATTTGTCTATAAAGTGAATTTTGAATAAGTACTGATAAAATACCATAATATGCAGGTCAAAAGCGACTATTTCAATGGAAGCTTTCTTTTCTTTTTAATCAACTGATATGTTAACAATATTGCTTATTAAAAAGTTTAAGATGTGTGTACATGTGTGTATATGCACCTTCACAAAAACTCCACCTCACAAAATCCCCAAAAGAAATAGAGAAATGTTATAGCAACACTAAACTTCTTTACAGAGTGTGGAAGGATTAGGAAAAGAAACATTAATAATGCGTGAGGAAAGAAAAGAGTAATCAGGACAGTAGATAGCAGTTGACATTGCATTTAAATTTGTAAAGATTAAAGTTGGCTGAAAAGCATACAGTTGGAAGAGATTTGTCTATATTTCTGAGAAGAGATGTCCGAATAATATAAATACAGCTGGAAGGGAGTTCAACAAGTGAGAAGTGCAAATAAAAAAATATATATTAGTCATCCATATACAAGCCTGTTTCACTGTATCACAGCTCATCAGTGTGGATAAACACATCCACTTACTTCCAGCCAGGATTGAAACTTGATTGATTTGGTTTCAGTTGAAGTCCCTACTCCTCAAGCCATGGGCGCATGTAATGAGAGGGAAAATTTTAGCGTGTTATATATATATACAGTGTAAACACATTCCAGTTACCGAGAGAACTCAATTCATGACTGAAGAATATCATGTATTTACACATTGTTCATTCAGTAAGAAATTTGAACACTCTCGGCTACTGGCATGTGTCTATATTGTGTATGTAACACTCTAAAATCCGCTTTCCCCTCCTGAGTGCCCATAGCTTAGAGGTTAGAATCGTTGACTGATGTCAATTCAGTTGGATTTCAATCCTGACTAGAAACAATCATATGTCTAACCATACTCATGAGCTGTGATACAGTGAAACAGGATTATCTGTTGATGACTATATATTTATATATATATATATATATATATGTGTGTGTGTGTGTGTGTGTGTGTGTGTGTGTGTGCGTGTGTGTATATATATATATATAGAGAGAGAGAGAGAGAGAGATAATAAATATCCATGCATGCTTTTTATATAAAAAGTGATGACCAAGATCTTTTTTTGTTATTTTTATTTAGTTTACCTGTAGAAACACAGTAAAGTTTTAAAAATTGCAAAATTTTTAACCACTACTGTATCCTTCTTTGGTGCTTGCAATTGAAGTGTGTTTTTTTTTTTAAATGGGCAAAAAGCACTGGATGATAAAGACCAATCGTTTGGCACATGATAAACATTTTTCTGGCTTCTGTCCTATCTTATTTGTGGGTGATGTCTTCTTTTCATTTCTTTGATCTTTTTGTAGACTAAAAGACTTTCTTGTGTGACTTCTTAACAAACTAGACTGATTGATTTTTTATAGCTTAACAACATTTTGCAGGATATTTAACCTAAACTCCATCACTCCCAGTGGAGCACAGGCCATTGACGACCCCTCACCATCAACAAGTAGGAGCAGCAATGTTTCTGTAACTTGTCTTTTTTGCAGGTAGTGGTGTTGACCCCATGCAAAACCTCTTTATTCTTCAGGTAGACTGGTTGCCAACCAAGGCTATAGAACCCAATCTGTCTTGCTATTTAACCAATAGCTTGTGGAAGATAAGATGGATTAATAATTTACCCAAGGGTATTTGTATGTAATTGAATGCAATAAATTCAAATGGAATTTGAACTCATCTCTCTGATTTCTTATTCTGAACTAATATCCATGGCACTCCAACACACATCATTCGGGTTATATTTTTGATTTTAAGTACATTTTTGGAGATAATAATAATTTATTGATACAAATCTCACTAATTAATCTGGGAGGAGAGAATCTGGATTCTTACTTTTTCCACAAGGGTATTTATGGGTAAGTGAATATAATGAACCTGATTAGAACTGGAAATTGGCTTTCCAATTTCTAATTCTGACCCATTACACCACCTGTATGTCCAAGTGTACAACATCTAGTATTCTCAAGTGACCATTCATCTAGCTACTGACCAGTAGGCACTAGATATCATCTTTTAGTCTACAAAATCTAAAAACATAGCTCACAAATACTGACAGTACTTGATTTTAATCATAATATAAATCAGTTTTCTTATTTCTCTAAAAGTCAACCATCCGTCCGTGCATGGAGTAATGCTGCCATTTATGGTCAGGTGCCCCTGCCGTTCTCCTCAGTGTTCTTGACAGGCTCCAAAGGAGAGTCTGTAATGTGATAGGTACTGATCTGGCAGCTCGACTGCAGCCAATTCCCCATCGTCGAAATGTGGCCTCCCTTTGTCTGTTCTATAAATACTTTCATGGCTTCTGCTCGGACGAACTTAAGTCACTGATGCCTCCTCAACAGGTGTTTACTTGTGCAACCAGACTGGCAACTGGGTCCCACCCATTCACAGTCAGGTTAGCCAAATGCAGATGACAATTCTACTCCTGCAGCTTCTTCTCTCGCACTTCCCGCCTGTGGAACTTGCTCCCATATTCTTGCTTTTCTGACAGCTACAACCTCAAGAAATTTAAATGCAAAGTCAATACTCATCTACTAACCACTAGACTCTAGCTCTCTCCCCACCCCCGTATAACCTTCCCTTTCTCTCCACCTATGTATCTGTCATCGCACCTGCTTTCTCAGCTTTCTATTGTTCCTTTCTAACTAGTTTGTACTCCTCACTCTTTTCTAATTAATCTTTTTACATTTATGTAGCCCCCTGCACATCAGTGGCATTTCCGCCTTGCTCGGGGTGAAATGATTTAAAAAAAAAAAGGGGACTTCTTAAATCTTAAACTAGATTTAATTAATAACACATTGAGTCACCACTTAGAATAAGAGGACAACAAATATTATGGCACAGTGCTTTGTGACCCTCACTGTTTTATCAACATTTGATTTTTTTCTACCAAAATTACTCAAAATTAGCTCAACTCACTATTAAAAGATGAAAAATATTTGTAAATTTTGATGTCATTCTGGATTCTTTTTTTGTCCAAATTCATGAATTTCTTTTGCTCATGCTAAATCTAAAAAAAAAAAATTAAAATTTACTATTTTTTATCCATAATGTTGAATGTCTTAAAATTGTTCAACTTTTTAAAAGGAAAAATCTCAAGTTGATGTCAAAAATTGCCTCAAAACAATGATGATTTAAGAAGAAATCGCCAATTAATGACATGTCTCTAATTTGTGTTTGTCTATACTCCTGAGATGAGGTAGTATTTACACTATTTACGTTGTTGAGACTATGGTCCTCATCTTTATTACCATTATTATGATGTTTTGACAATGGCCCAGTTGATATAGATATTGGTTAGTTCCAGTGACTTGATCCAAAGAGTTGTGAGTTCAATACCAGGAGGCTACAGCAGTGGTGAACAAATAAGTTAAAGAGTTAAGTTAAAGGCTACCAGAAGTGGCATTGCACATAAAATAAAAATGATATACCCCAGTGATCATAATAAAAGATTCGGTTCAAAATTCCTAGCACTTGAAGAAGTCCAAAACTTTCAATGACTGAAATGTCGTAATAATGGCAATAAAGATGAGAACAATTGTCCAAACAATGTAAATAGTGTCTGTAATTTGTATTTTGATACATTGTATTTATTTTCAATTTTTCTAGTTGAATTATTCACCAATATTGCATATGATCCATTATTGAACATAATTAGGTTATCATAAATTGTGTATTATATATGTATACTATCTTATGAAAATTGAGATGGAAGAATAGTAGATGGGGCTATCATAGCGTTAGGGGCCTAAAGAGATCTTTGCACCAGCCCTGTAAACATATGTGTGTGTGTGTGTGTGTGTGTGTGTGTCTGGGGTTATACATATATACATACATACATATATATATATATATATATAGTGTTAAATTGTAATGTTATTTAGTGCCAAAATTGGTGTCTTTTCAATAGATTACTGGTAGACAGGCATTTTAGGCAAGCAGGTCTTTTGTCGTAAAGTGCTATATATATATATTATATATATATATATATATATTGATGTAAATTAATAAATATACATATGATGGTGCACATATGTATAATATTATTATTCAAGTGTTAATAAAACAGTGCTCAATGTAGATGTAGGATGATATGTATATATATATATATATATATATATATATATATAAGGTGTGATGAGTAATTTTTGTTATTTTATATTTTTTTTGGTGCATACACATTGTTTCTTTTTAATTTTGTCAAATGGACAGTATAGTAGGATCAGTTGGACATAGTATGTGAGGGGAAAAAGCACCATAACACAATTCACTTCAACAAAAATTTAGAAAGAAATGGTATGCTGTACTGCTTAGCATTTGTGTTGGCAGTTCCAATATGAATATTTCAGAGTGTCTGGGTGTCAATCTGAGGAAAAATTTGAATGAGTCTAATGGTGATTACAAAGGTATGGCAACTCAGAAAATTCACTCTGATCATTTCAATAAGAAAAGAACTCTTGAATTTGCTGGTGACGGCCTCACTCAAAACACAGAGGTCTACATCAAGTGCCTTGAGAGGGTAGTGCTGCTCTGGGTCAAGAGAGTGACTGCTGGAAGACCCTGTGTATGTCAACAGGACTGTGCACCATGCCACACAATCAGGTGAACCTTGTCATGGCTGTTAGACTACACCATCCCTTACATCTGGCCACCTAACTCCCTGGACTTCAACCACCTTGATTATTATGTGTGGGGTGCAGTGGACCAACAAAACTCCTTGTAGCACAAAAGATGAGTTGAAGGCAAGATTTATGGCTACATTCACCAACTTAAACAAAGTGACTGTCCAGAAGATATTCAGGAGATTCTGAAGTCATCTGGAGGCCATGGTTGAAGCCAATGGTAATTTTATTGAATAAATTTACTTTTTAGTATTTTAAGATATGTTTGTGTAATTTTTGTAAGTATATCAGTTATAATGAGATATAGTATTATTTTCATTTTTGCTTAATTTAGACGGCAATTTATCCATCACACCCAGTGTATATATAATATAGATATGGCAAGTATGTGTGAAGAACTGATATATTTCACAATAACAAGACTATTTAATAAAAATTTGGATTTAGAGTTAATTTATTCAATAGAATACTATTATAATTATAGAAAATCCTTTGCAAAATCTTGAGATTTTTAGGTTATCCAAGATGAATTTAATACTTTTTTTCTGATATTCAATATAATCTATTCAAATTCATCTTTCAGTTTTTATACTTAGACATTGTTTTGGGGACAGATTTCTTGTATAAAGATTGGAATCTGAAAATAATTTATCCAAATAAACATCCAGACTTTCCATTTAATTCATTCTTTTTGGAATACATTGAATTTGCAAGGTTGTTCTGCATAAATATTTCTTTAAAATGATTCAACTAATCTTGACTAAAATTGTCTTTTCTTCTTTTTCACATGTAATCTCTGGAGTTATACATGAAGAGTCTGCATGCATTCCACATTAGATTTAAATTTGTTTGTTTTTACTTTTTCTTGTTTTTGAGTGTTTACATCATGAAAACATGAGAATTGTAACAGTTCACTTGGAATTATCTGGTATTATAGGACAGAAGATATTGGCTTAGGAAAGATAAAATCCGCAAATAACAAATCAATTGTATAAATTTCCAGCAAATCAATATGCTAATTAGATTTTAAAATTTATCAAGTTCAACTTGAGAGGAAACCCATTTAAAAATATTTTTATTCATATCAATTTTATTTGCTGTTTACCGATTAAGACCATACTAAGGGCTCTTGTTAATACTTCTGGTTTATGTTGGTAAATAAATGATAAAATGTTTTTGTTCTTTTGTCAAGGCTACTTCAGAAAAGACAGTTACACATGTAAAACTTAATATATGTGCTATTAAGTTACAGAGTAGCTTATCATGGTGAAAAATTCATTTTTTTATAAACTAACAATTCATGCTGTTGTTTGAAAGCTGAAATAAAAAAAGTAGTTTAATTTGTGCAACTAAGAATGATAATGCAATATCTAATATCTAATATATTAATAATAATGCTATATCTAATATAATAATAATGCTATATCTAATACTGGCATTAAAATAGGCAAAATGTTTTGTCTGCATTTCTTATATAAAAGTCAATTTATATTTATTAAATGATGACAAAAATATGAAATCATTTTTATAATTAATAAACAAGGATTTGTTCTGAGTAGTGACAAATTGGAATTCTAGTTGAATTCCTTGTATTCACTTGTATTAATTCATCTCTTCTCTCCAGCTATGGGTTAAATAACAGGACAGATTGGGTTCTATAGTCTTGGTCGGCAACCAGTCTACTGCATAAAGTAATGGCAACCTACTGCGAAAAATCTTCTGCCCCGTCAGTCATGTCTCTTTTGAGACATGATTGCTCAAGCATGTATCATGTATGGCACTTAACTGACTGACTGAGTTGTGGAAGGTAGTCCAGGAAGGTAGTGTGATGCTCTTTACTCTGTAATTTATACAGTGAGTGGCTCTTGAGCCTTGTACAGGGTGCACATCATATGGCTTGTCAAACACATTACATTTGTCTCTGATGAAATGCATTACACAATGCTTAACTGTGCTCACATCCACTGTCTGTTTTTTTTTAAACATTCAGCAAGTATTCTACATGGATGAATTCAATGATACATATCTGCTTTATGTACACTTTCATATCAGACTTCATTTTTTTTATTTTCACTCATTTACTATCTCTAAAAAGGTAAAATCAACTGTATTTTATTAGTGAGAAGGTTCACCTTCTAGTGTCATACAACAAATATTCACCTCTAGTGTCATGAGTAAATATAAACATATACTAGGTACTACTGTGTATGTGTGGAAAGGGGGTGTTTATTCTGTGTATTTAGGCAGAAAATATTCTTTAAAGTGAATATTATTAAAAAAACAACAATTTTGTGTCAATTTTACTGATCAACTTTTCCAAATTATAAGTAATCCTTCTCAGACAAGAAGGACATTTTATCAAAAATTATCTCAAGCTTTTATAGTCATAAACATAATATCAACTTATATTGCCAAAACCAAAATCCCCCTCAATTATAAAAAAGATGAATGGCATTAAAAATATGAAGCACAGATGTATAAAACCAGTTAATAAAAATAAACACATCAGCTTCATTATTTACTATAATAAATTAAAAATCAGCAACTTATTAAAAATAACATATTTCAAACTTTCAAACTGTATAGACCAATGTTGTATATGAATATACTTGCCCATTTTAATGTTTCTCCGTAAATAAAATAAAATTCTTACATAGGATATACCACAACCCTTACAGAGTCTCATCTGCATCCTATCAGACCATAATGCCATCATGCAACACATTAATAAGCAGTATAATGATCATCATTAGATGTCTACATACAAGCAATACTAAATACTAGCAAAATAAAAGAGTAACAAAAGACTTATGACCCTTGAAGCAATACTCATACAACTAAAACAACCATCAATAAATAACAACAATTATAAATGAAAAGCCTGAAATTTTAAATGTATATAAAAAAAATACTAGAGAAAGACATCACAACACTCTTTGCCTATGAATATGAAACTCACCGTTGTCTCTACCTACCCTGATGATGAATTAAGTAAAAAATTTGGACCATATTTCTTGTACTTGGTTTCCAAAATGAACTTCAGACAACTTCTGATAGAATTTCCTCCTTGTCTGAAAAGAATTATTTGTAATTTTGAAAAGCTGATCTTCACTGCAAAATTATTAAACAAAAAATTATTTTTGCATTTAATAATAGTATTAATAATATATATATATATATATATATATATATGAGAAAATGATATATAACAATTTCAGAGTAAAAGTGTAACTAAGTGAAGAAAGTTTTTGTGTGACATATTTTGTATTTTATTGGACTAATTTCTAAAATGCTTAAAACTTTTTTCAAATTTCATTGGACTAAGTTATATTTACGTAAATATCAATATTTTGTTTTTTATTTAATCTTTACACTCCAAGCAAGGCAGGACTGCCACAAGTACACAGAGGGTTACATTGAGAGAAATCGATATTGAAGAAACGATAAAAGATGAATGAGATTCAAGAATACAAAAGATGGCAATTGATGTTGTATTTAAACTTTTAGAGATTGTAGCAATCATGGAAGCAAGTAAAAGGAATGGATTTCACAGGCAGGAAGTGTGAGAAAAGAAACTGTTTATGTAAAAAGTGCCAGTTGCTTTTAACTTATTTCAATGGTAAAGATACCAATTTACGAGCACACTTAAATTCATGTGGACAATAGGTCATCAGAGCAGTTACCATAAGATTGTTTGTAGAAAAGACAGAGGAAAGCCACAGAGTGTGTTGCTTTCAGGGAGACTTGCATCAGCCTCACTGATGACTGGCAGGAAAGTTTCTCTCAAGTGATTAAAAAAGAGCACTTTTGTTTTGGAGCTATTATAATTTATAATCCTTTTCCTACCCCAGTTAACTGCTGATTAGAGGCCCGTTTCAAGAGCAGCAGCCAGGTTTACTTTGTCATCCTCAAGAGATTTCTTATTGAGACAGAAGTAAATTGTGGTGTCATCTGCATAGATGCCTACTTGGGAACTGATGGCATCATGAAGATCATTGATGAAAATCTGAAACAGTGTAATTTAATGATAAATTCCTAAAGGACAAAACATGGCATGCAAATTCTTTTTCTATTTTGTCATATATATATATATTGTCATCTACATACAAGCTTGTTTTGCAGTATCATAGCTCATCAGTGTGACTAGACATCCAGTTGCTTCCAGCTGAGATTGAAACTTGACCGGTTTGGTGTCAGTCGGAGTCTCTACTCCCTAAGCAATGGGCACATGAAATGAGAGAAGGGAAATGTTTGCATGTTATATATATGTGGTGTATACACATGCCTGTCACCAAGAGAACTCAATTCATTACTGAAGAATAATGTGTAAATCACAGAAATGATAATTGTTTTTAAAATTCCCTCTCTAGAGAGCTCAGTCATAATGAGAGCGTAATAGTCATCCACATACAAGCCTGTTTTGCAGTATCACAGCATCCTCTCCACTATAATAAAGATGACTGTGTATTATTTGCACACACACACACACACACACACACACACACACACACACACACACACACACACACACACACACACACACACACATATTTCCTTCCTGTCACATTTATGGAGAGAAAGAGACAATAGTGAGGCAGTGTCAGTTCAGTTCATGCTTTTTACTATGAGTTACTAAACTTTACTACCAGTTATGAAAATTCTTGCTGCGTGTTTGTTCTTTAACAGTGCCTTATTTTATTTTTTTACAATAATTATGTTGTCAACAGTGAAAAAAAAAAAAATATATATATCCTCTCTGTTATAAACACATGCACACACACACACACATATGTATATATATTTTCCTTCTGTCATGCTCATGGTTTGGATTATTAATGTTTTTTATACTCAGTAGTAGATACATAAATATATATGTTGCCATCATTTTAGATACGATATCAATATAAATATTTTGCCATCATATCTGACGGCACGGGCCCACTCATATATATATATATATATATATATATATATATATATATATATATATATATAATGAATGAGCAGAAAGATAGTTAACATAAGCTGAAAATGTCAGAAAATGCTGTCACTGTTGCAATCACTGAAGTGCTGGTTGTAATCTGAAGTATGTTTAGGTGGTATAACAGTTTACTGAGAGATTTAGGCAAAAGTTGTTTACTGAGAAAAGAGCAAATGTTTAGTGGTAGTGGCAGTGTGTGTGGCAGTTGGTATGAAATGAAGGAGTCTTGAGATCCATCCTACAACAACAATATAAAAACAAAAATAGGAATAATATTTTTCAACATAACAGAAAAATACTTCCCAAATACAACAAACTATCAAAAATCATAAACTAAAACACAGTCAAAATCAGTTACAGCTGCATGAAAATATGGAAAAAATAATAACCAAACATAAGAAAATACTTAATGAAGCCAATAACAGCAACACAAGCCAACAAGATAATACAAGCAAATGAAACTGCCAAAAAAATAATAACTGTCCACTTAATAATAAATGTGTAACCAACAATATAATACACAAAGCTACCATGACAGGAGACAACATTACCACCAAAATTAAATGGGAAATAGTAAAAAGAGCACCACCACACAGCAGTAATAGAAAAAGTTGTAAATTATGGTTGGAATAGAAACTAGCAATAATCAGCTTTAAAAATCAAAGTAAAATACTAAATAAAACAAATGAGATAATAGGAAAATGTATACATGCGAATAAATACCTAATTTGTGACATTTATTAAAAATAAAATCAAACAAAAATGAAATACAGAAACAATAAAATAAAAATTCTTAAAAAAATTAAAAAGTGAAAAAATGAAAATACAAATATAAATATACAAATATTGTGTCATTTTTGTTGAAGTAGATGAAAATTGGGAGGAATATTTGTCGTTGTGACGCCTTTTATACAAATGCAGACATAGATTAACACTTGTACACCCACTGACGTGGGCAGAGACACACACACGTGCGCTCGTGCACTGGGGTTCACACAGGTATAACTGCATGTGAACAATATGGCTTAGCATATATATGTATATGTGTGATGTTTTGTACATGCATATGCATTTGATTAGTGTAAGTGTATCTACCGAGTTTGATGCCAGAGGTTTGTGTATTTTCATCTATGTGGCTATGTATTTTTTGTGATCTGTGGAGTTTTTAATCGTGTTTGTTTTTATTTTTAGCTTGTGTATTTGCGTAAGTATATATCTAATTATGTTTATATGTTCATGCACTGAAATATGATTGTGTTTGCCATGACCTCATTCATTCAAGGCTAGTCATGTTAGGAACATGCCCTGACTGTATCCAATATTGTGGCAATTTAGTCTGAGTCCAAATAGAACTTTAAAATTTAACAGACAAATTAACAAGTTGATAAAAACAAAATTTTGAAATTTGTACATGTATATATGCATGTGTATATTAATCTTTATATGTGTCTGTTTGCCAGTGTATGTGTATATACATGTCTATTTTTCCATGTATGGATGTTTGTAGGTTTGTTTATGTGTGTGTTCTTTCTCTTCCTCGTTTAATATATGAATAACTTTCTAAATCAAATAAATTGTTAAATTTAGAAAATTTTTTTAAAATTTCAAAATAATAATAAAGTAGATCCAATAGTGAATTAATAATGCTGATCTCATTTTAATCAAATATTAATACTAATGCCCCGCAAAATTATTTTTAAGTCTGCTCACATATTCTCCAAATTAGAAGTTGCTTTATTTTGATTGGTCCACACTATCTATACAGCAATGTCTCCCTGATTAAAGGGATTTTGCTTATTTTTAACCTTTTAAAACCCTTCAACTTGAAATAAACCTCATCACTTGACAAGACACAAGAAGTGTCGAAACAAAATAGCTACTTTTGTAGCGATATTATAACATATTCATGTTATAATTTCTGAATAAATATTATTAGCTCTACTTTGTACTGAGCACTTTTTTAAAGAATAGTGTTTCTTTGGATACAGAATATTATTCCATTCATACATAGCCTATACTTATATATATATATATATATATATATATGTGTGTGTGTGTGTGTATATATGATGAGTTTATTATATATATATATATATATATGTGTGTATATATGATGAGTTTATTATATATATATATATATATATATATATGTAATGTATTCACCAATTTAGCTCCTGGAATTGAACAATCAAACAAACATGTAGATATGATTTGATTATAGTGGTGAAGACTTGATCAGATTCTCCACACTTTTGAGCAACGACAATGTTTCGGAGAGAATGTAAATGAAAAGGAAACTTATTTGATAGTCTTGAGCAACTGGATACCGAAGTGAAGATTGGGATAGATACCAAAAGGAAAAGTATCAAGAACGACAAGGAATAGAGATAATGTCCATGATTGTCTATGTCCTGAAAGGACATGGTACATAAAGAAGATATATATATATATATATATATATATATATATATATATATATATATTTTAATTCAGATACTTCAATCCAAGGGAAAAAAGCAGGAAGGTAAATTCCAAAAAACCCGATCCTAATTAATATTAAAAATTTATTTTAATATTAAAAAATGATACAGGAAGAGAGCTCCATGTAATAAAATATTACAGAGCAAATATATATTAAAAAAGGATTAATTCGAAGATGTTGAATAGCCATTTCGATATGAAGATCCCCACGGGGAACGACACATCACCTCAGCAACAGAAAAAAACCTTTCAGATACTGGAGAAAAATTAGTCTACTTTTCCTTTTTAAATAGATTGCAAAGAAATTAAAAAATAAATAATAAAATAAAATAAAATAAAAATAAAAATAAAGGGAAAGAAAAAGAAAAGGAAAAAGAAAAAGAAAAAGATAGAATAAAATCAAATAAATAAGAAAAGAAAAAAATTGACATTGTCTGGGTTCGCAAAAAAAAGGGGAGAATGTAACTAAAAATTAACAGACAGCCGTGTTAAATCGACGTCAGTTAAAGCAACACGGAAAAAAGGTGGTAAGAGAGATAAAAGAAGGAAGGGAGGGAAAAAGAAAGAAACTAAAGAAAAAAATTTTTTTAAAAATTACAGACGCTGGACAAATTCAAAAACCTAATTTCCCCAAAACGTTGAAGTATTAGAAAAAGGCCTTTACTTAAAAAGGCATAATTATTAATAAAAGGGAATAAAAAGATATAGGATTTAAAATAAAATTATTTTTAAAAAAATTAGGTCATTTGAAATTAAACTAAATAAAGACAACACTAGGTAAAAAAAAAAAAAAAAAATGAATTACAATTATTATATATACATACCTATACAAGTACACACATACATACATATATATACACACACAATTTAACGAATAAGAATACATATATACATACACATACACACACATACATTCAATTTATTACACACTTATATACATATACATGCGCCTACACACATATATATGTGTGTACACACCTATATACAAAAAATTTATTTGATTTTATTCTATCTTTTTCTTTTTCTTTTTCCTTTTCTTTTTCTTTCCCTTTATTTTTCTTTTTATTTTATTTTATTTTATTATTTATTTTTTAATTTCTTTGCAATCTATTTAAAAAGGAAAAGTAGACTAATTTTTCTCCAGTTTCTGAAAGGTTTTTTTCTGTTGCTGAGGTGATGTGTCGTTCCCCGTGGGGATCTTCATATCGAAATGGCCATTCAACATCTTTGAATTAATCCTTTTTTAATATATATATATATATATATATATATATATATATATATATTTCATTTCAAACATACGCACCACAGTGGGGGCGCTAGAGGGTGTCATCAGTGATGTCTTTGCATGGCTCACTAGCTCACTAGGGGGTTTCGGGTATCTCAACATCATACCCCCCATCACCGCGCGGACCCGACCAGAGATGATCAGTCCCTGGTCCACCCTCAATAAGCACTTTCAGACACTGGAAAAAATTTATAATATTTGGGCCCTGTACAAAATCTTGCAAACACTTCTGATTGGTGACAGTTAGAGCCACTTTACATTAAGAGATGAAACGTACATGAACTCATTTGAAAATATATGAAACAATTTACTTGTCGAACGGCTATTAAAAAAAAAAATTCTCGACTAAGAATTAATCACGATTCGTTTAAAAAATAAATAAATATCTACAAATATATATAATTTTTAAGTCATTTCTAAAAAAAAGAAAATATGAGGATAAAAAACTCATTTAAGAATTTATCAAAAGAAAAAAAAATCCATTTAAAAAAATACAAGTATCTACAAATATGTATAAATTTAAAATCGTTTCCAAAAAATTAGAAAAATAAATATATATATATATACAAAAGTACTTTAAAATCTTTTATAACTACACATAAATATATAATAAATTATGTACAAGTAAAAAACCCTTAATTACAATTAAATACATTAATTTAAAAACTTATTTATGCATTTTATCTTATTTACGATTACTAATAAAAAAAATGAAGAGAAATCAGAAATGCATATATATATATATATATACTAAATACATCAAAGATGACTGGTGAGTCTATATATATATATATATATATATATATATATATATATATATATATATTAAAAAACAGAAATAGGGGTTGTTTCCTTATCTACAAGATAGGTAATGCCTATCTACCAAAGTGCAGATTATGACACATTCATGATGCAGGAATAAATATTTATAAAAAATACAACCCTTTCCACTTACCACTTGACTTATCTGTTTATACATGATACCTTGGCCATCAGAAATGCAAATGGATCTCGACATGTGAAATCACAAGTTTATTTGTATAAAGAGAGTCAACTTTAGACTCAAAGCACATGTAGTAACACAAATACCATTATGGACACTTAATATATCATACAAGAAACAAATATTAATTATAGTAATAGCAACAATAAATCGACACTTTAACTAAAACGTTCACAGCTTCTGGTAATTTTTCTTATATATATATATATATATATATATATATATATATATATATATATATATGTCAGATTAAATAAATTGCGAACATTATGTTTGCTTATTTTTAATAAAATCTGTTCATACTCACGAATAATCTTTCACATATTACAATCCAAAGATGTCAGAAATGAGCTGTAACGTTGACAGATGCTATTTTCAGTCATATTTCAAGGTACCCAAGTACTTTCAACCTCTTTCCAAGATCATCTTTAGGGGTATGAGTTATGGTAACAAATGTAACCGGAAAACTGTCTTGCTAAAAATTACTGTACATTACTAAAAATAAGCAGACATAAAGTTTGCAATTTATTCAATCTGACATGTTTGAAAGAAAATTTGCTGCCTAAATACACAAATTTTAATATGTATGTATATATATATATATATATATATATATATATATATATATATGAGTGCTTTCAGCCACTTCACTGGCCATTTTCAAGGATGTTATTTATTCAATGTTGTTATTTTATCCTCATGTTTTAACAAAATCAAAATTAAACTTAAAAATCTAGACTTTCCCATTAAAGACTTTATACCCACAAAAATATGTTTATCATTATTGCTATCATGGGTACCTTACTACTAATGTTTTTATTATTATTTTTATTATTATTTTCACTTTTACTTTGAGTTTTTATATTATAGTATTATTTTAATGTAAACGTATATATATTTATTTATTATTTTTTACCATTATTGTCATCGTGCAGATTTTACTACTATTGCTTTTATTATTATTTTTATATTTTTTTGTGTTTATTCTTACTTTCAGTTTTATATTATTTTATTCTAATCTAAGAGTATATATATATATATTTTTAATTAATTTTTTGAATTATTATTAATTTGTATTCATTCATCATTATATTTTGTCTTTATTATTAGGATTATTATTATTAGTATTATTTTATTTTTACATATTTTTTTATTTTTATTTATTTATTTACTTTTATTTTTATTACTATTATTACTTTAAAGTTTCTAAATATTAGCTGCTTTATTATCATCTTATTATGACTACTAATATGTTTTATATAATAAAATAATACTTTTATTTTATGATTAGAATTTATAAGAAAAAATTACAATTCATTTTTCTAGCAAAAATTCAACCCCTAATTTAAATTTTAACTTTGAATGTTATGCATCTAAAAATAGACAACTCAAAACCCAAGTCAAGATTTAGTGATTTTGTTAAGGACTGTTTTTTGTAAATCTAGGCCATGGCTACCGTGTGACACTAAGATTTAACACTGTTAAGTTAAACTCCCTTTCCCCTATTCTTTTCTTCTCATTTTCTTTCTCTTTTTTCTTTTTTTTTTAACTTTTTTACTTGACTTTTCTGGATAAATTTGACCCATTCATTGAATTTGGTCTGACAAGTGGTGACAAGAGAGCCGAAAAAATCATATTACCTGTGGGTTTATAAAAACATCCATCTTTTGTTCTTGATTATAATATTCTGTTAATTTTTAACATTGAGTTCTCTGGATTTAATCTTCCATGGAATTTACCTTGCCAAGTGCCAAGGATTCTACTTTATATATATATATATATAGTTCATTGTTCATTCAGTAATAAATTTGAGCCCTCTTGGCTACTGGCATGTGTTTATGTCGTATAACACACTAAAGTTTGCCTTCATTCACCAAGCACCCATAGTTTAGAGGTAGAATCGCCGACTGATGTCAATTTGGTAGGGTTTCAATCCTGGTTAGAAGCCATCAAATGTCTAACCATACTGATGAGCTGTGATACAGCAAAATAGGACTGTCTGTGGATGACTGTTTACACTCTTACATGCCAATTGAGCACTATGGAGAAATGGTAGACTTTAAAAAAGTAGCTACTCATGCATTTATGCATTGTTCATTCAGTAATTAATTTGAACACTCTTGGGTACTGGTGAGTGTTGACATTGTGCATATAACATGCTAAAGTCCACCTTCCTTCACCAAGTGCCCAGAGATTAAAAGTAGAAGTTGGGTCTCAATCCTGGCTAGAAGCAATTGGATGTCTAACCATACTGATGAGCTGTGATTCAGCAAAACAGGACTATCTGCAGATGACTATATATATATATATATATATATATATATCTTAAATACATCTTCCTCCTAGACTGTTTGGCAATCAGCTTGTCCTAATATTTATTTATCATATAACTGGTGTGTGTGTGTGTGTGTGTGTGTGTGTGTGTGTGTGTGTGTGTGTGTGTGTGTGTGTGTGTGATGATGCAGGGAGAGAAAATGAATTCATACCTTTCCAATAGAATTTGAGCATGAGTGAATGTAACCAATTCATCTGGAATTCAAACTCAGCTCTCTGATTTCCAATTCTGAGCTGCTATTTATTATACCCCCCCCCCCCCATATATATATATATATATATATATATATATTAGAGATTTTAAATCAAATTTCAACTGGGCAGTGACTGACCAAGACTGCTTGTTTCATATGCTTTTATACAATCATCAGGCAGTTGTTGATTGCAGTTTGTGAAAATAGGAACCCTTATATTCCCAGGGAAGTTCATATAATATGAGTGTTGCTGGTACATGCATCATATGCATACACCAACCAAACTCACTGTAGAGTAGGCAGTCTATCATGACAAGCTTAAAATAGCGTTAATATCAAGATATCCTTAATATCAAATATCTTATATATCAAGATATCCTTAATATCAAATATCTTAAATATCAAAATAGACTTAACATCAAATATTTTAAATATCATAATTAATAAAAGAAAACAAACACCAGAAATGATTCACCAGTGTGATAAAAATGTTCACAATGTTATGGGAAACAACAGGCCCATTGTAAAGAAGCCTACTGATTCAAGTAAAAAGTAAGCAACAATAGAGGGCCCTTAAAGTCACTCATGTAAGGGCATAATATTAATGGAAATAAGAATAAGAAGCTCCCAAAAGAATCTGCTGAGATTGCCAACAAGAAAAAAGAGTGATCTATCTCATATTAAATGTTGGAGCTTTAACATATTCTAAATCAAATTTCAAGTAAGCAGTGAGTAATCACAACTGTCAGTTTCATATGGTGTCATGTCTTTTTTTTTCTGAGAGCTGCTTATTCTTATTTCTACCAAACTCTTCCATTGTTTTTGACATATAAGGGTCAAGCAGCTCAGTTCTTAGAACCAACAGCCAGACTATCTGAATATATCATTAGATTATAGCGGTGAAGGATTGTGCAGGACCAACCACACTTTTTGAAAGAGCCAAATACAGAGAATAGATGCAAATCATGCCACAAGGCCTCCAAATGGCTCTCTGCAGGTTTTGATTTCAGAGTTGTTTTTCTGCTAGACTGTTCACAACCTAAGGCTATAGGACCTAGTCTGTTCAGCTATTTAAGAGATAGATTCATAACTTTCCTAACTGTATTAGCATGTAAGTGTGGCTCTCTGATTCCTCAATCCGAGCCACAATCCATTTCTCCAGCATGCCTCCTATTTCTGTTAATATATATAAATATATATATGTATTTTACATATGAAAAAAGTTCAGAATTTATGATTGAATGATCAGTTTTGCAAACTGATATTTAATATTATAGAAAAATTCAAAAATTTACTTGAGTGTGGGGGTAAATATACCAGAAGTCTACTTGCCAAAGAAAAGGAAAAGAAAAATGCAGTGAATAGAAAGTGAAAGGAAGAAGGAAAGGAAGTGAGGAAGAAAGAAAAAAGAAAGCAGAAAGGGAAGGGGAAAAGAAGAAAGAGGAGGGAAAAAGGTATGTTAAATTTGTATATGGGAGAAAACGTGGGTTGGGAAAGTGGGAAAGAAGTGAATTCATTTTGCAGAAATGAGCATTTGATCATAAATTGTGAATATTTTTATGAATAAAAAATACATATTAGCTCTGTTAATAAATAATTTTATTCACATTGAGCCCACTTGGCTGGATCATTTTTAATATTTAATTTTAGCAATTAATATTAATAGGATCTCCTTTGGGATTTTAACATCAGGCCACCTCCTTTCAGATTTAAAATATATATATATATATAGTCATCTGCAGACAGATCTGTTTCACTCTATCACAGCTCATCAGTATGGTTAGACATCCAATTGCTTCTAGCCAGGATTGAAACCTGATTGAATTGACATCAGTTGGCTATTCTACCTCTGAGATACAGGCATTTGGTAGAGGAAGGGTGGACTTTAGCGTATTATATCCAATGTAAACACACACCAGTAGCCGAGAGTGTTCAAATTCATTACTGAATGAATGTTCTGTAGATGCGTGAATAGATACTGTTTTTTCAAAGACTACCATTCCTCCATAGTGCTCAATCGGGGTGTGACAGTGTAAATTGTCATCTGCAGACAGATATGTTTTGTTGCATCACAGCTCATCAGTATGGTTAGACATCTAATTGCTTCTAGCCAGGATTGAAACCTGACCGACTTGTCATCAGTTGGCGATTCTACCTCTAAGTGGTCGGTAGAAGAAGGCAGACTTTAGCGTGTTATATACAATGTAAACACATGCCAGTAACCGAGAGTGTTCAAATTCATATATATATATTGTGTATATGTGTATATAATCATAGTATCATTTTCCTAAACATAAAAATGAGAACAAAAAAAATGGGAGGACTTTAGATTGAATGTCCTAAAGATAGTCTGGTTGTTTATACTGAAGATATTTATGTAAAAAAGATAGCTCATCAGTAGAATACCTACATCCAAACTTTAAATACTTTAATCCAAATATCTGAATGGATTGATATCGGCAGGCTAGCAGTCCCAATGATGATAATGATGCTGGCTCAGAATTTTAAATGACAATTGGTCAATTGAACTGATTCTCAGTGACTTTAACTTAGTAAAGTTCAAAAGCAAATTGGGAAAATGCAAGATGGTGACAAAGTAACCTGTAAAATCATCTTAGTGATCATCATTCAAAATCCTAACTTTTATACCAGTTGGGGTTTGGCAGTGGGCGGGATGAGGATGAAAACTGGGCAAGATTTCAATGACAAAGCTGGTTTCACATTTCAAGCTGACTTCAACCTCAACTGCAATAAAAATAAACTTCAGTTTATGTTGAGGGCAAAAAAAAAAAAAATAGTGATTACTGGCATGGTGCCTGGTTAAACAGAAGATATAATAGTAAATGCTAAACTTGATTGTATATATATATATATATATATATATATATATATATAAAGTTCTAATGAGCATTCCTCCTTGTTGCCTCAACTGCATGAATTTATGCATGCCATTAGCATGGCAACATGGCCTCACTGTTTTATTGTTGAACTTGCTAGATGCAACCATCGGTTTGATTTTTATAGTTTCTTTACTCACACTTCTCATAAGTGGAACTATTCCAGTTTCTTACTTCCTTGCCACCTAAAATCTTCAAAAATTTAAATGGAATGCTAACTGCTATCATTTGTCTTATGGAATTTTGTTCTGTTATTGTCTTTCCTCCTCACTAAAGTCTTCTTATTCTCTTTGTCTCTCAGTAATCCATTGCATCTTAGTGTCATTATTACCTTCTTTGGGGGAAAATGATTATCATTATTTTATATATATATATATATATATATATATATATATATATATATATATATATACCAGTAAAAGAAGTGCTTGTTAGACAAGTAAATGGTAGATAAAAAAAGTGCTCAATGCACATTCAAAACAAAAAACTAACATACCAAGCAAACAATATGTCATAGAACAAAATACATACCACTTACTTGCTGCCTAGGTTTCAAACACACCAGTCTCTTCAGGTAGCAAATAAGTGTGTATTTCATTCTATGAGATATATATATGTGTGTGTGTGTGTGTGTGTGTGTGTGTGTGTGTGTGTGAGTACACTGAGGTAACACCAGATGTCTACAATTTATTTGTTTATTTCATGCTTGAAAGCAATATTCAGGGTGTTTTATATATATATATATATATATATATATATATATATTGTGCATTTGGGTAACAATCTCTCTTTTATGCAGGTTTCTTTGAAAATGGATTTTGTTTTACACAAATTTATTTACAAGTAAAATGAAATTCATTCTTGATAATGGCTAAAAATATAGCCAAAAGCTGTCAAAAATATAAAATCTTTGGAGAATTCTTTTATAATTTGAGTTCTGAAAAGAAAAAAACATAAGAGCACATTATAAATTATATGAAAACTTAATGATAATACTTTGTCATTTTCAATGAAAACTGCACATATATACACACACACACATATATACCTATATATATATAGATAAATACACACACATGCACACACACACACACACACACACATATACAGGCACACATTAAATTGGCAAAGTTAGATCCCAGCTGGAAGCAATGACATGTTTAGCCCCACTGATGAGCTGTGACCGCGAAACAGACTTATATATATATATATATATATATATAGTATCCTACATCTATAACACAACTCAGAGTTTCATGTTATGCAATCATCAGGTGTATATTTCAAACTGACAGTTTAATAGATTTGAATTTAAGTTCATTTGATGTTCATGGATGATTGCATCATGCATTAAACTCCAAGTCATGTCATAGATGTAGGATAATATATATATATTTAATACAGCTTTGTTCATACATTGAGCACAGTTTTATTAACACCTGAATAATGATACTATATGTATGTACACCTTCGTATGTATATTTATTAATTTACACCACTATATATATATATATATATATATATAAATTTTAAGTTTTCTGATTTTGGTAAAAAAAAAAAATAGCTCTCATCTAAATACAGAAAATATATTTATTAGAAATAATTAAATAAAAGCTACTGAGACTTTTGAAAATCTATTAAAATGTATAAACAGAAAAAAATGGAAAATATTTTGATAAATTAAAAGAAAAATACAGATAAAGTTAAGTGGAGTCTGTCTTTAAAAATGCATGAACAATGCAAAATATCTCATTAATGCCAAGGCCTCAAGCAATTCTCACATTCAAAAAGATAGTCTAAATTTATTCATGTTTTTTACTTGTCTCTCATTAAATCAGCTACTGTTTAAATGTTACTGCCACACCAACTGACAGAGTGAATTGCAATGTGCATGATGAATTTTTGTCAACACAAGCTTCTCCTACTTTCATAGCAGATGTTGGCCATCACTTGCCAAGCAGACCGTGAGTGTGTGTGATGGTCTCCTACTGAATTGTTTCCTTGTCTGTGATGCCAATCGACTATCTATGACCGATCAAAAGCATCATCATAGGTAACAACAAGAAGGAAATATCTGTTATCCACAGAGAAAATCACTGCTACCTTTTGATAAAGAGATTTTAAAAAGTAAGATTCAGTAGTCAAAAATGGTCAGCATCCCCCTGACTGCCGCCGCCACGACCAATCTGCATATTCTGTATCAATTCTGCAACACTGCTCTCCTTAGAAAAATCAGTTAACTGCAAGTGTTTTGCAGCCGTTGTTCTTTGCTCTCAATGCACTGTCTGTCTTCTCACCATTCCCCCCACCTCCTCATTTCTCTTTTATTTCTTTTTTTAAACTTCATCAGATTCTTCTTGCTGTCTTTAAACAGAAGAAATCATCTTTCATGCTGTCTGGTCTACATTTTGGGCTCATTCATTCTTCAAATTTTGGATTCAGTCATTCTTCAAATTTTTGTGTTTCATACTATATTTTTTATTCTATGAATCAAACATTGGAACTTTTACTTTTCTTTCTGTTTTTATTTTAATACACAATTACTTTCATTTTTCTTTCTACTATTGAGTTATATACTCTTACCCCTTCTCCCACCGAATATATATGTGCCACATTTAAGGTTGGTGTGAACTGTAAAAGGTTATAGGTAGAAAAATCAAGATTCCTTACCTTGACAAGAAAGGGATTTTGGTTGTTGAATCCCACTCCCCAATCCCTGTGCTAGGTGTAAATAATTTATGTTTAAAATTTATTGCTGCTTTGTTGTCTTATAAAAAAAAAATCTGTATAAATCAAATAGGAAGAGAAAACATCAAAACTTGCAAAAATAATAGATTGCAAACTTAATTGGTTTTAATTGGATTGGTTTGAACCAATTCAAGAATCAATTTTTTTTTCTATTTGCATGCATTTAAAATTTTGATTAATTTTCTGTATATCTTTCTTTCTATTGCAAGATATTAATTGATATTTATGAACTTATAATTTTAAGGCTTGTAAAATAAAACAGGGAGCATTCTTCAATTATAAACAAATCAATTATTGCTATTATTTAATCAATTAATTTTTCAAAAATAAATTTCTAATACTGTAACTCCTTCATGAATAATGATTTTTAAATAGCATATATATATGTATATATATCCCAAGTATAGGGCTGGTATAGATGGAATAAAATTCTGATATCCAAAAAGAACACTGTTCTTAAAACAGTACTGAATACAGAGTAGAGCAAATAATATTTATTTAAAATTTATACCATAAATATATTATAACATCACTAAAAATAACTTTTTGTGTCTTGTCAAGAGAGTTATATATATATATATATATATCTGTAAATTCAGATAAAACTTAGTGGGGAAATAGCCATTTTCAACATGTCACTTTAAGGCATGCATTCTTTGACCCCTTCTAAACAGAGAATGAAGAAAATTCTAAGCCCAGAGGTTAGTTTAGGTAAAGGAAGGGGTTGGGATGTATTGGTTTTTCTTTGGGTTGAGCTAGGGGTCAGAGCCAGTAGTAATTCTTCCTTAGTAGTGGGAGGTATGTGGCCTGATCCTAGGGTTAGCAAGGTAAGTGGTTTAGAGCTAACTGCTAGGTCAACTTTTAAAAAGTTTTGGCAATTTTTTTATGAGATTAACTGAGGGAATAAGATAGTTATTGTAATTTATATTTATTTCTATGGTGACACATACTTATGATCTTCCTTCGTTTGTTAAGGAGAATATTTTGGTCTTGAAATTTTAACATTTTAATTTTTTCTGTCAAGCATAGATTACACTTATCTCTTAAGCTATTAGGAGACCTAGTCTTGTCTATGAGTTCCCGTTTTATTTGGGGATCTCTCTCTCTCTCTCTCTCTGTATATATATATATATATATATATATGTGTGTGTGTGTGTGTGTGTGTGTGTATATATATATATATATATATATATATGATATACATTTAAGGTATGCTGTATTTTTAAGTTAAAGGTTAAAGTACTCAATATTAGGGATCGAGTGTATGTAAACATAAAAGTAGATATTGAAGTTAACACAGAACTGACAGTCTGTTTCATGCCTAAACACAGGCATCAGTCTATATATATATATATATATATATAGTGACATAAATATACATATGAGGGTGCACATATGTATAGTATTATTATTCAGGTGTTAATAAAACATTGCTCAATATATGAACAGAGCTGTATTATACGTATATAAATAAATATAAATATATTAATAAATATGCATATTATCCTATGTCTAAGGCACGACTCAAAGTTTCATGTGTTACGGAGTCATGAGTTGCATATTTTCAAACTGACAGTTTAATAAATTTGAATTTAAGTTCACTCAATATTCATGGGAATTAAATCTTATAAAATTAATAACAAGATTAAAAATTTAAATATTCTAAGGTTACATGTAGATATATATATATATATATATTTTATAATCGTTTCATCCAAAGCAAACCAATACTGTCACTGGTGAGAAGAGAGCAAAAAAAGAAAATCAAGGTACAGGGGATGTTGAAGAAAGGATAAGAGAAAGATGGGAATCAAGGATGGCAATTGACATTGCCCTTAAACTCTTGGAGATTATACACTCACACAAACACACACATTCAATGTGGTACCTGTTGAAATAACAGGGTTATTTGTTTATTTATTTATGTATCAACACTATTACTGGAGATTAGTATAATGTCTGTGGGCCTTGCCTAAAATCAAATTATCATTCTAGGACCAGTGTAGTATCAATGTACTTTGCCTAACTTAATACTGGCTAGTAAATTTTACCACGCTGTTCAAGTAGCAGAAAGTATAAATGTCATTTGTTTGATTACCTCTGGGTCTGACATTGGAACTGGGGGCAGGATTCATCTGTTAATTTTATGTCTGGTTTTTTCCCCTTTGTTTCTTTCACCCATGAAGACTGAAACAAAACAGAAAAAGTAAAATTGTTCATTTTGTGTGTGTGTATATATATATATATATATATATATATATATATATGAACAAGTAGCCGAGTGGTTAGAACATTTGAATTCTGACCCTGAGGTCCAGATTCGAATCAACACGATGGCCAATTTGTCAGGAAGGTGACTTTTTGATGTTATTAGTCTGGAGGAGGCAATCCCAGCATGTGGCCCCTTTAAACTAATAGATAAGCACTTTCCAAAAGAATCAGAATTAAACAAAATTTTCAACAGAAACACAGTCAAACTAAGTTATAGTTGCACTATTAATTTAGATAGTTTCATAAAAAAAAAAAAAAATGCCAGCAACTTAAATAGCATCGTACAAAACAAAACCACTAACAAAGAATGCAACTGCGGGAACAAAAATAGATGTCCACTTCAAGATCTCTGCAACACAAAAGAAATAATTTATAAGGCAGAGGTACATGACCCAGATGGCCAAAACAAAATATATTTGGGCTCAACCAAAGACACTTTTAAGACCAGGTGGTTCAACCACAGATCTACATTTAAAATAGAAAAATTAAAAAACAATACAAAATTGGCTAACCATGTCTGGAAATTAAAATCAAAATATGAAAAAGATCCACACATAATGTGGAGCATTGTAAAAACAGCTAAGCCTTACAATGGTGGACAAATATGTAGACTGTGCCAAGAAGAAAAATTAGAAATTATGACATACCCAAATAAAGACGAACTGTTAAATGAAAGAACAGAAATAATGACAAAATGCATCCACACTAAGAAATACCTCTTAGGTTCATACAACCATGGATGAAAATGTCATAATTCATTTGAATTTAAACAATGCACATTCATAAATTCTCTGCTACATGAACGTTCAAATGAAACACCGTTACAAGAGCGTTCTTAAAAAGGAAAACGGTAAAAGGTAAAATCAGTTATTAAAAATCATGTGAAGACACCACTCATGGTAGAAACCAAGGTAGCAAAATAACTTGTTTATAAATTAAATATATATATATATATATATATAATGATTGGTACTTATCAGTGCTGACAATCAAGATAACTGTTGTAACTGCCTGAATAGTTATAAGACATTGATGAATTTGTTTTGACTATCAATTTACTCTGTGTTTCCCAGTGTCTCAACAGATAATTCACACATGTCTTAAAGTCATTTCACTAGAAAATAAAGGGATCCAATTCTTATCAAATTTATCTTCTCTTGAAGAATTTATTTCATACTATAAGTTCTCTGATTTGTTGCTGAGTGGGCATTTGAACTGCGATGAACATTACAATCACAATGATGTCTCATGCAAGATTTTTGGAAAAAAGTCCCACCACTATCAGTTCTGTCAGTCCAGATTAATTCCTTGTAGATTCCATCTCTTCCCAAAAGAAAAATTACTATCAATGCTGAAGAGTGTTCAGACTGTAGACAAAAGGAATAAAAAAAATACAATGAAGCTATTATTGATGATGATCCTGAAAAATGACTTATTAGATTGTTTTAAAAGTAGAAGGTTTACTGAGATAAGTTGTATAAAAGAAAGTAATTTGAAAAGGATTAAGATGTCATTGCCCTAAGTAGGCTTCTTTTTTTTTTGGTTTTTATTATTAGATAGCTGGATAGATTTCAGGCAGACCTTATATATTATTTAAACGATTCCCACGATTTTGATATTTTTCTCTCTTGCTGTTATAAATTATATTTACAACTCTGATTAGTCTTCATAATATTAAATTATTTAGGTTTTATGCAGAAGTTTTAAAGCTTTGAGTGTTTTCCTTTCATCTGTTTCTTTTTCATGATTCTTCTAATTTTGTACTCTGTACCTCTCTCTTTGAATATATATATATGTCTCATATCAATTAGCTGGATGTCTTCAGCAAAAAATTATCTCCACATGATTTGTTGCTATAGTTTTGATGATAGAGTGTCCAATGCCAATCTTCTTGCAAAATACAACATTGGTGGAATTGAGACTTTCCTGATGTAGTCATGACTTCAATGGGTTGGTCATGTTGCAAGGATGAGTAACGAATACCTAAGTTCTCATATATGGCCAGCTTGACAGTGGACAGAGAAATGTTGGATGTCCATGGCTCAGTTATAAAGATAAGCTAAAGAGTAACCTCTTAGCTGTCAATGTGTTTCATGCTAACTTTGAGCAAATTTCCTTGGATGGAAATAAGTGAAGTTATTGGTATCAGAATAAAATGAGAAATTTTGAAATCAGTTGTGTTGACCAGCTAAGTGATGAAAGACAATGTTGAAAAGAATCAGCAAATGTTTCTGTTGCCATGTTTTGAAATCCTCTGTTACACAATATACAGACTTCTATGTAAATCATTAGTGAGACTGGAGTGCCACATATGACACAAACATAAAATCTGAGTGATGTTAAAAAAATCTTCAAAGTTCAAAATCAACAAGAATATATATATATATATATATATATATATATATATATTCTTCATTTGTAAATGAGTTTATTCAAAAGTTCCACAATATAATTGTATTGAATACGTTTTAATGCAAATGTGTACTCGTCTAATTTTATTCTGACCAAAATATAAGTAATTAAACAATAAATATATATATATATTTAGTGTATCGAGGCAGCAGATAATTTTCTAAACATATACTGTTAAATACAAGAGACAATGAATGTCTATTATGTTTAATCATATGCCATTCTAAACATTGTATTTTGACTTTAATTTCAGGTGAAATTAAGGACAAAAATTCTCCAACATTTGGATAATATTTTATTAAGTTGGTTCTAAGCTTTCGGCTCACATGAGCCATCTTCAGAGAGGTTACAAGGATATTAACATAAAAACATCCACCATCAGCAATGATTTTATCTTGTGTTGACATAAAATTTTGCTAAGTAACGATAACAGTTACCAAAAATAGTAAACAGTTCGTAAATTTGTAATGAAGTTCTATGACGTCACACCGCGTGAGAGCTTGAAATAATAACAGAACCATATATTTAAATGCAATGTAATGTGTTATGACCAGATTTAAACATGATTTTATTAAGTGTGGATAGTTTGGATTTAATGTAGATGGCCTGCAATATCTGAAAGTTCTTTTTACTGTGTGTATTAGTACAATTAAACAACATCTTTTAGAAAAACAGTCATGTAGGTAATATCAGACAGATTTTAGTCAACAATACAATAATTCTCACTCATACCCTTTCCCCCTTTTTTCTTTCTTTGTTTCCTTCATTTTCTTTCTTTCTTTACCTTTTGTTTTTGTACACTTACTCCTGTTGTTTTTACCCATACACACACTCAAACAAATAATTGTGTTTTAGTATGATGGTTAAAATCATCAATGATGTGAGTTTCACTAATTTAAATGGCCATATGATTTTGGAAAATTTGAATTTTTTTTATATGTAATATATATATATGTATATATATTAGGGCCTTGAATATATTCTTGTTGATTTTTCATGAAATGTAATGTTTTATTTACAAATATTGTTAAGAAACATGTCACTGAATATTATCCAAATGTTGGAGAATTTTTGTCCATCGCTAGCCACTACTTTTTCCCATCTTTCTGGCCATATTTCCACATCAGAAAAAAAACAAACACATTTTTTGAGGCTAACCACGAATCAACCTATTTTTTTTTGCATCTTTATAAGAATGAAAGTACTGCTCAACCAGACCATGTGCCATCAACCAGAATGCATAATAATCAAACAGGGAAATGTCTGGTGAATACAGTGGGTAGGGTAGGAGTTTCCATTTCAGCATTTCCAAGTAGGTTTTCACCAGTTTTGTAACGTGTGGCCTAACATGTGGTTACAAAATCATTTTGCCATAATCGAAATATAAAATTGTTTGTGTGTATGTATAAAACAGAAGTAAAGGTAGAAAAAAATGAAAAAGGAAGAAAGAATAAAAGAAAAAAAAAAACTGTGGCAGATTCTTGCTGTCAGAATTGCAAAATTCAAAATAAAAAAAGTATGCATAAGAAAGAAATGACTTAGATAAAGCCTTCCAAGGTTTTATAGTTACAATTAGATGGTCATAAATTCCTGTTATATTCACTCATGAATTTGAAAAGAACAACTGCTTGTTTGATCTTTGGTGTAAAAGAAGAAACAATTTCATTTGATCATCTGTGAAAACTAATATCCTCTATAGTGTGTAACCTTGTGCTACAAATTAGGTCATATATAAAAATAAGTCTGTCCTTTACTCTATGAAACACACAAAAAATAGTATGTAAAATATATATTTAAAAAAAAAGTTTATACAGGATACAGCAGAAATACTTCCCACATAATGGTAAGACAGTAAGAGGTAGTCCTGACATGCATATGTGGGAGGTAGTTATGGAAATTAGTCCTGGAATGTGCATGTAAGAGATAGTCCTGATGTATATAAGTGGGAGGTAGTTGTGGAATGTGCATTGT
Organism: Ascarosepion bandense; assembly: GCA_037127315.1. Lineage (NCBI taxonomy): Eukaryota > Metazoa > Mollusca > Cephalopoda > Sepiida > Sepiidae > Ascarosepion > Ascarosepion bandense. The sequence continues at coordinate 320,675 of JBBBDQ010000536.1, read as the reverse complement.
GGTGTAGTGGATATCAACTTGGAATGAGAAATTGGAGAACTGAGTTTGAATTCCAGTGGAATTCCTTGCATTCACTTATGTGCAAATAACCTTGGGAAAGGTATTAATCTGTCTCTTCCCTTCAGCTATTGGTCAAATAACAGGACAGATTGGGTTCTATAGCCTTGATTATCAACCAGTCTACTGAAGAAAGTAATGGCAACCTAATGCAGGAAAATCTTCTGCCCAGTCAGTCATGTTTCTTTTGAGACATGACCACTCAAGCGTGTATCACGTATGGCACTTAACTGACAGACTGAGTTGGGGAAGGTAGTCTTGGAAGGTAGATCTGAGATGTATATGTGGGAGGTAGTCCTGGCATGTATCTGTGAGAGGTAGTTCTTGCATGTATAGTTGTGGGAAGTTGTTCTGGGATGTATATGTGGGAGGTACTTCTAGAGAGCATATGGGTAGTTCAGTGAGATATATGTGAAAGGTATTTCAGGGATGTATATTTGGAAGTGATATATATATATAACTCCATTTTTAGGTGAGTAAAACTAATGGTACACAAGTAAAGTAAATAACATATCATATTTGGTTGCATAACCCTTGCTTGTAATAAGTTCATCAAGCCTACCAGGAGTTATTATTGGTGAGCACAATCCTAATATTATAAGATACACAGATGACACTTATGAAAATTAAACTACAGCACGTCTGGACAAGACGGTAAAGAAAAGTGAGAATAAAGGATTAACTATCAATTGTAAGAAGGCAGAATATATGGTTGTCAGCAAAAGGAACAGCCCAAGATCTGTGCTACAAATTGAAGATGTCAAAATCAAACAAAGTGCAGGAGTTTAAATTTCTGGGAAATGTTTTAACAGACAAAAAATGTGATGACAAAATCCCAAAACTAAAGAAATAGAAAATTTATAAAAAGATTATATTAATATGTTTGTTTCTGTGTATAGTGTCACACTTATAGTGTGTAAAACAGAAAAGAGGTGTAGGGAAACAAAAAGAGAGTGCAACTCAGATAGAGACTGAAAGCAGATGGGGGTTATTTTAGATAGACAGTTGTTTTAGTGAGGGTTAAATCATGGTTTGTGACCTAATGAGCTGCCAAAGAGTCATTCACTCCTGAGCAGCAAGTGACCTTTTGAAATTAAAATCTTTTTATTTTTAATCTTATCTTCACAAATTTGTTACAGGCTAAGGAAAACCAGACTGTGTTGAGCATCTGAGATGAAAACAGAAAGAGAATGGTACCTAAACAGTAAAACAGAAGAGGGAGAGAGATATAGCGAAATAAAAAGAGTGCAGCACAGAGAGGGGGCTGGAGCTGATTTTAAATAAGGGCAGTTTTTGTGGTAAGGAGTTAAATCATATTTTGTGACTTAATCTGTTGAGGGCCTTTCAGTATTTTTAAGAGATACTACATCATTTTTCTTATAACTATCTGGAAATGGTCATGGATAGAATAGTACAGATAGAGCATTAAAAAATCCACATCAAACTTGAAACCTTTTTGCGATATTACTGAAGATTGTGAAACAAAATTGAAGGAAGTTGTACACCTTTTTTTGTAATCATTTCACCTCAAGCAAGGCAATAAAATCACTAAGCTGCAAGGGATTACAGTGTGTTTAAGAATATGTGAAAATATACTATTAAAGAGAGAGGGCAATAAAAGAACAAGGATTAAGAAGGCAAAAGATAACGATTGACATTGCATTTAAATTTTTGAGAATCAAAGTTGATTTGGAAGCAAGAAGACAGAAGGTAGAAGTGTGAGAGAAGAACTTGTCAACATAGAACTTATGGTTACATCTTTCCATTTCAACTGTAAAATAATGAAACCTTGCTGCCAATCTAGTACAGTGCTTAAATTCATAAATTCTAGGTACCATAGAGAAAAGTTCATCAGAATAATTACCATGAAATTGTTTATAGAAAAGGTACAGGGAAACTGTGTTGTGTCAGTTAATTAGCTGTTAAAAAGACAACTACAACCCATCACTGATAAAATTTATCTTCATAGGAATTTTGTCTTTCAGAAAGGCAATTTCCTCTTACATTTTTTAGATCATCAGAAACTGGCTAACAGAAAATCGATAGATATGAAACCAATTAAGAATGTGTAGTTATACACAATCAGAACTAATAAATAGCAAATTCTTGATAGAGAATATTTATCAAATGCTATTAAGACCTGTTTATTTTTGTGCAGAAGCTAATTCAATGAATGTCAGTATTTAGCAATCATATATGTATATATATATATAGAGGAAAACTCAACACATCATTTAAAGTGGTTATAAATTATAATTCATTTCTTCAGACTACACTATATTCTGGGAAAATATTTGTACTGAATAGAACAAATAAAGTGTGGTCTGAAGAACTGAACAAATAAGTTCATAGAAATGAATAAGATATAACAACTTTAAATGATGTGTTGAGTTTTCCTTAATAGATATCACTAGCAGTATAGCCCGGTGTTGCTTGGGTGTAATAAAAGCTTTAAAACTAATCCATGATCCTGGAGCTCAGACTCTTTGGATGTTGGCACAAAAGACTAAAAAGCAATAGATGTTTCCAGTTAAAGCAAAACCATAGGCTGAAAGAAAAATGAATGGATGTAAGTCAAATTTTGATTTCCTGGTATCAATATCAAATAAGTTTTTTTTGTCGCAAACTGAATTTTGAAGGCTAAATAAGTCCTCTGAGTAAATGGTATGGCTGAGACCAAGAACTACAATTATACCTACTTAGAGCCAAACCCGAAGCAAAAACTAAAATAAAAGGGCTGAAAAAATACAGACATACAGACATACAGGCAGATAAACAGACACACACACAAACATCTTGCCTTTTATATATATATATATATATATATATATATATATATATATATAATCGATTTTCTGCACTATTGTAAGAACTGCAACCTTGAACTTCTGAATATTGTTTCTTATGTCTTTGTCCATGAGTGTATCAAATTTGATTAAAATCGGACTGCTCTTTCTATAACTTGATTTTTTCGATTATCAATTTTTGATATTTATCGGGGGTACCTTGACACAAAACCTAGCTAAGAACACTTGCAGATGCTGATAGTACAACTGTGTAAATTTTCAAGAAAATTGGTTCAGTTGTTTCAGAGTCTATAGGTAATGGACACACACACACACACACACACATACATGCACGCACGCACGCACACACACACAAAAAGTTCCATTTATAAATAAGTTTAGATATTGCTCTGAATAACATCTATTGAGCTCCCAATACATATCTAACACTTAATATTTTATATTAATTAGATCTTTTTGGATTATCCTTGCCATTCACAGGTTTGACATCATTACTAGAGGATTATATTTTAAAGGTCTAAAATTTAGTTGATATCAATAATTAATGTTTTTTATGTAACGCATTTAAGAAAAATAAATGTTATATATGTTAATGAATTCTTTAGAGTTATTTTACCCTAACGGTGTCTCTGTAAAATGCAGGAGATTCCAAAATCATCTGAAGCCAATGGGGATTTTATTGTATAAAATTACTATTTTCTCTTTCAAGATATTTTTGTGTAATTTTGGTAAATCAGGATGTGGATCAGGATATTTTCACACTCATTTTTGAGGAACCTCTCCCTGGATGATTTTGTCATTTCAGGGGATGTGCCATTTTCCTCACACTTGGCGAAGACTATTTAGCACATAGTTGAAGGGAAAATATAGATTAATACCTTTCTCAAGGGTATTTGCTCATAAGTGAATACAATGAATCCATCTGGAATTTGAACTTGGCTCTTCGATTTCTCGTCCTAAGTTGATATCCATTGCACCACAACACACACTTATTTGGTAAATATATCTGTTAAAATGAGATGTCAGTGTTATTTTCATTTTTTTTGTAATTTAGACGACAATTTATCGATTGCACTCTATATAAATTGTATTTTATTCCTAAAGAAATTAGTATAAAGTAAATTCTCTTTAATTGTTTTAATTGTCATATTGAGCAGCATTTTCTGCAGTTACCTTTTTGGTTTATTTGTTATTCACACAGAAGGCAGTGTAGCCATAAACAATAACATGGGAATGCATCATTGGAAAAAAGCCAAATGCATAAACTTTTTCTATTTTTCTCAAATAAGTTTCATTAGTGCATCTGTTGATTAATTTATCCATCTTTGTGATGTTTTTTTAATTAGAAAAATTTAAATCAACATCTCGAGGTTTTTCTTTCATCCATATGTCTTTGCAAAAAAACATGTGTGATAGATGTTTATTTTTACACTTGAGAAAAAGAACAGATGACCAATGAAAATGTTTGGATTAGAAAATAACAAGGTCGCACCAAAGAAATTAAAGATATTTACTTTCATAAGCTTCTTTTTGTTTGATTATAGCTGACTACACCTGAAAATGTACATTGCATGTTATCATTTAATACCATGGTCCATGAAAACTGCTTTGGAAATCAGTTTTCTATTCCAGCATAAACACATTAACAAAATTCTTTTGTTCTTGTTCAAGATTTTACAAGTTTCTGTCTGAATTTTTGGGAAGAGAAATTATTATTCACATTATTTTTATTCAGACTAATTTCCTCATCTTTGTTGTTGCTATCACTACATTTTAGCTGTTGTCTCTTTCAGCCTTCTTCAGGTGTCTTTTGAGTGAATTTTGACAGACACCTGAAATAATCCAAAATTCACAACAGCTGAAGCATTGTGAAAATAACAACAAAGATTAGAATATTAGTCTGATGTAAATAGCTTCTTCCAATAATTGTCTCAATTTGATGTGACATTGAATAATTGTTTCAATTTGATGTGACATTGAATAATTGTCTCAATTTGATGTGACATTGAATAATTGTCTCAATTTGATGTGACATTGAATAATTGTCCCAATTTGATGTGACATTGAATAATTGTCTCAATTTGACGTGACATTGAATAATTGTCTCAATTTGATGTGACATTGAATAATTTTCTCAATTTGATGTGACATTGAATAATTGTCTCAATTTGATGTGACATTGAATAATTGTCTCAATTTGATGTGACATTGAATAATTGTCCCAATTTGATGTGACATTGAATAATTGTCTCAATTTGATGTGACATTGAATAATTGTCTCAATTTGATGACATTGAATAATTGTCTCAATTTTTATGTGGCACTGAATAGAACAAGATCCAAATTTTCTCATTGGGAATTTCTTTGCATTCTTCTTGGCAGTATTCCCTAAGCACTTGGAGATTGTATAGTTTATATTAGAGCACTAATCTTCGTTTCCCATCATGACAGTTCAATTATATTTAAATTAGGACTTTGTGCTGGCCACTCATCCATAATTTGAACATCTTCATCCATAAAAAACCTTATTGTTGCACGTAATGAGTCATAAAATATACTGTTATGCTGAAAATCTTCTCCATCTTTGTAGACTGGAAAATTAGATTATAGCAGGCTAATATAGTTTCTGCTGTTGAGGTTTCAATCAACTTTTACTCATTTTTCTACCATTTTCTTCAATCTTCTATTCTGATGGTTTTTGATTAATGATATACTTTTTGTTTCTATACACCTCTTCAAGTTGCTTTTCCATAACATTCCACAACTGAAACCATACTATTATAATTGCATTCACTCAACACATGTCTGGCTGTTATTTCTGAATTGCCTACTGTGACTATCACAATATTTCTTTCATCTCTCTTGTCTTCCGGTTTTCTTTGCACTTAAAATACTACCAGTCATATCAAACATCTTTTGAATGGTTTGAATACTGTTTCTAGAAATTCTAAGTCACCTGACTACATCTTGTTGAATCATCTTCTCCTTCAAAGTCACAAATTTCATCTTTGTTTCAACAGAACCATTAACCATGATTTTAGTATAAGAAAAAGATTAAGCTAATGTTCAGCAACAATGACTTGCCAAGTCACCTTACACTCATGATAACAAGATAGAACAATTCCTAGACTTTATCATCTCAAATATTTCATTGGCCCAATAGTTTTGCATAGAACTTATTTCAACTTTGAGCTGCTTAAAGTGGTGTATTTTCTGTGACATAGTATGTATGAACACAACAGTTTATTCACCAATCCTCAAGATCAACAAACACTACTGGTAATGGTGTACAGCTAAACAATCTTAAATTCTTAATAAAATAAAGGTTTATAATCATTCAATTTGTTATTCCAAAACTTTCATATGTCAGTATATATAGCAAGTTAGGTGTATTACTATACCCTTGTCCAAATTAATTAAAACAAAATTAATAATATCTTCCTAAGATCTTTCACACTTTCCCTGGTCAAATATATATCATCTGGTGTTGTTTTTCTCTTCTGATCATATTTTGCTTTATGTTTTAGACTGAGATAGATAGATAGATAGATAGATAGATAGATAGATAGATAGATAGATATGAACAAAGATACATCCTTGTGCAAATTAATTAAAACAAAATGAATAATGTATTCCTAGGATTTTTCACACTTTCCCTGATCACATATATGTTGTCGCTTGATATTGTTTTTCTCATCTGACAGCATTTTACTTTACATTTTGAACTGAGATAGATAGATAGATAGATATGAACAGAGATACACCCTTGTACAAAATTAATTGAAACAAAATGAATAATGTCTTTTTAGAATCTTTTGCACTTTGTCATCATCACATTTATATCACCATTGTTTTTCTCTTCCTACCACACTTTTCTTTCTGTTCTGGACTGATGGATCCAGTTTGTTTCTTTGCCTTAATGACATGACTGACAGTTGAAAGGATGAAACCAACAATATCCACCATCTCTTCATAAGGCTTGCCAGTGTGTTTGTGCAGTGTTACAATTTTCATATGCTTCCTTGGAGTAACATCCATCACAGACAATGGCGATAGGATAGCTAATGAACAATAATGTTTAGGTATGATAAAAATCTGATGCAATCATGAATGACAAAATCTTTTTCAAGGCCAAACAAATTTCATCATCCACCCCAAAAATAGATTGATATTATTGCACAACACTGCAAATAACCAAATCTGGAAAAAAATAGAAATCAATCATACCTTGTAAATCCAGTGGGTTTAAAACTTACCGTGTTATTTTCTCATGTGTATTTATATAAAGTAAATATAAACAGTGTATTCCCAAAATTAATCAATGGTAATAAATTCTTTGTCAATAGCAAGAACACAACACTATACTTCATTTACTCAATACAGTATTCTCACCCCTTTATCCACAGGATGTATATGTCCAAAAACTTCTTGTAGATGCCTAAAACCATGTATAGTATATATCTGTTTCTCTTTAGACATATATCAGTCAGTTAAGTGCCATATGTGATAGATACATGCTTGGGATATCATGTCTCGAAAGAGACATGACTGATTGGGCAGAAGATTTTCCTGCAGTAGGTTGCCATTACTTTCTGTGGTAGACTGGTTGCCAGCCAAGGCTATAGAACCCAATCTGTTTTGTTATTTAACCCATAACTGGAGGGAAGAGATGGATTAATACCTTTCCCAAGGGTATTTGCGTGTAAGTGAATGCGGGAAATTTGACTGAAATTTGAACTTACCTCTCATACTATGAAAAAAGAATCTTGTAAATTATTAAAATAGAAGTTAGTGATATATTTTTTTTATTTTTCCTAATTAAGTCATAAACTTTTCACCTTCTGACTTAAATGAAGAACTTTACAGCTTATTTTTAAAATTTTTTTTAACCATTTCCCCGCAAGCAAGGCAAGACTGCCACCAGTGTGCAGGGGGTTACAGTGAGTGGATACAGGGGATATTGAAGAAAAGATAAAAGATGTATGGATTTCAAGAAGACAGATGGCAACTGACATTGCATTTAAATTTTTGTAGATTGTAGCTGTCAGGGAAGCAAGTAAATAGAAGGGAATTCCACAGTGCAAGAAAAGAAACTGTTGGAGTAGAAGATGCTACAAGATCAGGTTTTTTAATTGTAGCTTTTGGATCAGCCATATTTTTTTCAAGTATCTTGCACATAAGACTTGTAAAAACATGTTTTGTTCCAGGAGGTAAGCTATTTTCCTTCCCACAGTGACTTGATGAAACAGTTATGTGGTTCTACAGAATATCACATAAGGAATGTGAGCAATGAGGATGTCTTTAGGAAAATGTGATCAAAAATTACACTTGTACTAAGAAAAAGACATTTGGAATTTTTGTAACACTTAATGAAGAAATAGAGCTCGGAGAATTTGGTACTCACAGAGTATACTGTAAATGCAAGAGGGGACAGAGGAAAACATTGTGACCTACCTAATGATCTTGTGTAAATTAATGGCAGAACAAAGTGGAGGAGAGATAGTAACAAGACAAACATTGCTAAGAGCTACAATGGATAGAAAATTGTAGAGAGCCATGATCACCCACATTCTAAAGGGACAGATCATATAAAAGAAGTTTAGTCTGACACAAGGTCCCAAATGCAAGGCAGCCAGTGATTATCAAATTTGTTACAATAGCAATAATGTATTTGTCTGTACTTATGAGATAAGGTAGTATTTACATTATTTACATTGTTTAGACTGTTGTAAAGTGTTTGTTTTGAAATTCAAATCACCTGAAGAAGGCCGGAGTGTACAATAGCTGAAACATTGTGAACATGCCAAAAAAGATGAGGACAACAGTCCAAACAATGTAATAATGTATTTGACTAATTTGCAAAAGTTAGTTCTATAATGACGTAACCAAAATATCAATATTTACTAAGTCAGTTAGTTAAGTGCCATATATGATACATGCTTTGGGTGATCATGTCTCAAAAGAGACATGACTGACTGAACAGAAGATTATCCTGCAGTAGGTTGCCATTGCTTTCTGCAGTAGACTGGTTGCAAGCCAATCTGTCCTGTTATTTAACCCATAAGTGGAGGGAAGAGATAGATTAATATCTTCCCCAAGGGTATTTGCGCGTAAGTGAATGCCATGAATTCTACTAGAATTTGAACTCGATTTCCCAATTTGTTGTTCTGTGTCGATATCCACTGCATCACAAAGCAGATCCTAAATATTTACTAAACTCTTCACAAAATAAATTGTTGTGTGAAATAGAAGTAAGAAAAGAATTATGTTTCTTAGGATATGACCCATATTGATATTAGTATACTATCACGCTGAAATATTTTGTTTATGTAGTCTTTATCTTTACCCTTTGACCCTAATACTTGTTTCAAAATGCCCCAGGTTTCAGAATTACAAATTTTTGAAACATTGAAATGAACACTTTATAAAATAAAGTCACTTAAGTATATGCCAACGGTATAATTTTCAGAAAATATTAGATATTATTATACACTGATTTATTCAAAGTGGTCTTTCCATCTTGGTTATTATAGCTGTAGGGGTTTGGCCATTGTGTGACTTGTACTGACAATTGCAAATATACATCTCTCTTTTGTCTTTATTGAATACATGCCTCAGGCTTTTTTCTTTCCTCATGATTCTGCGATCATCATTTATAGAATTCCCAACGATTTTCCCTCTTGTCATGTTAATAATCAGCTTTTTCCTTCCTTGTTTGTACATTTTCTAACTTTCCAAATTGGTACAGTGTTCTAACATTCTATGTCTTGATTGTAATCTTATCTTTGTTGTGCAGAATTGATGGATAATGGCCAGAAAACACCTGTTGCATATGTCTCTGCTTCATACTATTATCTAATATTTGTGAGCTGTGAATTACCATGATTGGTTTTACAGGAAGTTGTGGAGTGATTTACATTTATTATCATAAATTTTTATCAAGACATCACCTTTACTTAGCTGTCTGTTGACACTTTGAGTTCATCTACCATTTGAAAAAGACCTATTTTTTCTTTTGCTGTGTTATTAACTACTCTCCTCAGTCACAGTGAAGTTGGGTCGGGGAGCTGGCTTAGTCAACAAGTCAGACCAAAAATAATAATTGATGACTAGACTTAAGCTTCATTTTACAAAAGAAAATTGAGACTATATTTTGCTCTAATAGGCTAGCATGGGGTCTTAAGACTTGAATGGTAATCTGCCTAGAGAGGTTGTCTAAATAAAAACACATAGTGTACTTGAACTACCATGGGTGTCTGAGCTGGGTGTCAGGAAGAACATCCAGCCTTTAATAACATTGTTTCAAATCATTATGACAAGAAACCCTGTCAGGAAGGACACAATTTACTCTGTACAAAATTAATCTTCAACAACAACAACAAAAAAGTTAGCAATGTATGGATGGATAGATGGATGCAATAGAGCTTAGAGAAAAAATTAGACTGAAAATAAAATAGGAGCAATGTAGTTTTTTTTAAGTCTTACCTAAGCTATGCCTAGTTAGGAAAGTCTTTTTTCCACAGTTTGCTGTATATCATTGTCACCTTCAGTCCTGGACAAATAGATAGCCAGTATTTTGATTTAAGTTGTCAATGTATGTAACATGACATTCACCTTTCCACTTCGTGCTGTAGATTACAACAAACCAGTTTTGACAGTCTCTTTTAGTCAATGTTCTGTGGTAAACCGGACATTATCAATTCAGCAACTTAAAACAGAATGACATAATTGCGTTTCTACACATGATAATCAATGCAGATCTTCCAGTTAATGAAACAATTAAATAGAAACATACATATATTGACTAATTAAAGAATAAAAAACGAATATTTGAAAAGCGATCCTCTTTTAACTTTCAAAAAATATAAATACAAGTGGTTTTGAGTATCTAGACAGCAGATTCAATTTCATGCATCCCTAGAAACATGTCAGACAGACACTATTGGATTACCCTCTCATCCTCTTTCTTCTGCTGCTTTTTCTCTTATTTTTCTTCATCAAGAATATTTCATAAAGTCAGACCCAAAGAAAAAGACACAGGAAATGAATAATATAAACGAGCGGTTACATCAAAGATATTAACAGTTACAACCCTGCTCCACTCAATTATATTATTCAAAATTCAATCTCTTACTACCTTCACACATTCAACATTTGTAAACTCTTCTAATCAACCTTATAATTTACAAAGAACATTACTAAACCTTTCTAACCAACCTTGTATTAGACAAAACAACATTATGAAACCTTTCAAATCAATCTTGCACCAGACATATGGACATTCTTCCTTTTGTAAAGTACAGAATTGTTTAATGTTTATATAAAAAGATTTTTTATTAAACATTTTGATTGTGTATTCTTATGATTGTTTCATTATTCTATATTTTTAAGCATTTCTTATAGTGGACTAAACTAAACAAGACCAAACTAAATCAACTCCAAACCACTAATAAACTATATCTCGGTCCACCATAGTTCTCTGATCTTACTCATTCACTATTAGAAAGTTTCCATAAAAGTATTTATTTGCCATATACTACTGTTACTTCACATTAAGTGCCTCATGTAGCATCCTTGTGTCGCAACCATCAAGACTCTTTATCATTCATTTCATAAGTGTTCCTCTTTTGGTGCCATACAAGGGTGTAATGGTACAAGAGAAGTAAGGAACAACCTTATCTTTGTTCTTCTTTGTAGTCTTGGATTCCAGATCTTTTTCAAATTATGGTATATTATCCAGATAAAATTTACTGGGAACAAACCTCCTGCCTAGAAATAGAAAATAAGTTGAACAAGTACTTAGAACTAGAAGGGAATATTTGACAAGTGTTGTATTAACTCACAAAATTTAACCTTTATATTATAGTCATCAGAAAAGCACTAGAATCCCTACCATGATTTACTATAAAGTATACAGATGACATCATGTTGATGGCAGATACAGAAAAAACTGCTGGAATTCTGAGACAAGGTAGCAGAAAAAATTAAGGTAAAAAGACCAACCATTAACTGTAAGCAAACAATGTATGGTTGTTAGCAAGAAAAAACAGTCCACAATATAAACTTTGAATTGTAGATATCAAAAATCAAGCAAGTACAGGTATTCTAAATTTTAAGTTTTTCTCTTTGTGAAAATTTAAAAAAAGTTACATTTGTAAAGGTGCTGAAGTTGAGCTTGCTTGGGGTCCCAGAAACTGCCGATTTTGATATGGGTATCAGAAATGCTCACTTGACCTTTAATCTGTTTGAAATATTCAACTGTGTTTAGCTTTGATCAATTGTTTGCTCAGGTTGAAAATGATATATTTGGTTTTCATTATCTTTGTGTGACGCTCTATCTTACCAGCTATAATCTTCATTTGTTTAAGCAAATTTTGTGTTTGTTGAATTGTATTGGATATCACATCTCTCTGTCATCAGCAAAATCATCACTGACAATGATTGCCGTTTCTTTGTATGATCTCTGCCAACCTTCATTTTTTTCTCCTTTCCAGTCTTGTAGGGTCCAAAGGCATTTCTGCCTTTCCTTGTGGGTAATAGATTATTTTCCACTTTATGACCCTTTTTGCACAAGCAAATGCTGCATCTAGTGTTCAGACAAACTATATTTCTTAGTTGCACCAGTTCTTCATAGCTAAGATTCACCATGTAATGCACATTGTAGAAAACCATCCTCATTCCCTTCATATTTCACTAGTGAGATGTAATAGTCCACTTGAGCATCAGCTTCTCACAAACTGCTGCTTTGTGGAACTGACTCCCAAGAAGATGCTTCCTCAATCACCACAATCTTAAACTGAGGCACCAAGACATGGTTAGCAAGCTTGTCTTGCTAGAACAATGATAACTGAGTAGTGGATTTGGTTCTCACTGTGTTCTCCACACTTTCCCCACATCTAAGCAATTCTTAGAAAATCAGCACTACAATATTAACTAGTTCAAGTCTAAGGTTAAATGTTATCTTCCCCACATTTCTCCATAAACTGTGCCTCTTACTCTGTAACTCTCTACCTTGAGTGACTCTTGGGCCTTTTATTGGTTGAACGTTATTGCAAAAAGATTTGAGGCTCTTCTTTCTGTTGTCAGTTTCTTGAGACATAACAAAGTACAATACTAGCGTGAGATTGATAAGAGTGTCCATCTGCACTACTCTGTAACTATGCGCAAAAGTTCATTTTCTTCACCTGCAAGAACTAATGCAGTATTGGTATTTTCACAAGTCTTTCCAATAGGCTTTTTTTAGTCAATTCACCCCAGGCAAGGTGCTAATGCCGCTAAGCTGCAAGGAGGCTGCAGGAAGTGAAAGAAATGAAAAAAGATTTTAGATTGGACCAAAAACCCAATCTTAAACAGGAAATGAGTGATAAAACTCTACTCATTTTTAAAAGACCAGGAAGGAGTGTGAACTGGATGAACCCATCTTCTATTGAGAGGAATAAAAGTAAACAAAATTTCCGAGTTGAGGCAGAGATAATAAAAGTATGGAGTTGAAGTACACTTTAAAAGAAAACAGAAACCTAATCCTAAACAGGAAACAAGAAGTAAACCTTTATTCCTTCTCAAAAGACTGACTGGTGTAAACTGGATAATAGGTGAACTTATCTACTTATAAAACTGATAGTAGTATCCTGTATACTTACACTATTTTGAGCATTTATGCCTCTGTAAATACTATCAAAGGCCTTGCTGAAATCAACAAAGGTAATGATAGCAGGTAACTTTATGCCCTCAATGCCTTTAGTTACCCAAGCAATAACATCTGTTATGTTGTTGATCATCTTGGTCTAAAACGTTTTTGGTTTGGTCTCAGACTAAATTTAGTTCAGCATGATTTTGTCTGTTGCTTTGAGAGCTATAAATTGCAGTGTTATTCGTCTGTAGTTTTGATCCAGGGTGGTAGTTGGTTGAAGTAAAGAAACAATGTAGACACTGGTTTTGAGAAACAATCAAAGATTTATTTTCATTTACAAAATATGAAAATATCTCTGGTAATTCACATAGTGTAGTGTTTGAGTGTACTGATAGGAGAGGAAAAATGAGAGTATGAAAGAGAGTATACTTAATATGGCTGACTACTTGTTTGTTATCTGTTTGGGTTTGTTGCATTGATAGTGGAGACACTTCTTTCTGTACATACAGGAGGTCATTTTCACAGCCTAATGGTTTAATGGGCAGTCAGCCATGTCCTTTTGTAGCCTCTGTAGTTAGCATATGTGTGTCAAATGTCTTGCACAAGCAAAATGTTGCTGCTCTATAACTATTTCCATAGAAAGTGCTCAGACAAACTACATTTCTTAGTTGCACCAGTTCTTCATGGCTAAGATTCACCATGTCTTGCACATTGTAGAAAATCAAAAAAAAAAAAAAATCCAGGATACAATTATCAGGTAACTTTCTGCCTTCAACAACTTTAGTCACCCAAGCAATAGCATCTGTTATGTTGTTGATCAGCCGGGTCTAAAATCTTTGGGATTTGGTCTCAGGTAATAAGTAGAGACTAAATTTAGGGTCCAAAGTCATTTCTTTAGCTTGTATTAAGTTGTATGTTATACACGCTATACTCTCTCTCTCTTTCTCTCTCTCTTTGTATTTACCTGAGCCTCCCCACAAAGGCAGGTGTAACACATAGCTGATTTTACTCTGGAGCATTCTGGGCACGTACTCTCAGAGATAAATTCCCTATTGACCCTACATATGTTGGATCTGACTTTTGTCTGCTTTTCCCCAGATAAGACTCTGCCCTTTGGCATAGCCTCTCTCTCACTCTCTCTCTCTCTTCTCTTATAGCTTATATAAGCGAAACGCGCAAGCATAGTTGTAGACATCTGTGACAAGTGAGAACAGTATCAGTAATGGCCAGCACTCTGGTATATTTGTTTTGATTTAAAATTTGTTTTGTATAGAGTGTGGTGTGTGTGTGTGACTTAGCTAAATGAAAACCAGTGTGTAGTTAGAGATATATGTTTTCTAATAATTGTATCAATTTGGATTTAATTTGTTATCTCTATATGTAAACTGTTTTAGTGCATTTTTTGTGGTGAAATGTGTTTTCTTCTACAGTTTCCCCACTGAAGATTTCCAATCTGGGAATCAGAGTAAAGGTTCCCCAAGATTATAAGAAGTTTGTTGATGAACTCAAGATAATTTAATCCAAATAACATATTTTGAGTACATTAGAAAGAATGCCATGATAAACAGCAGCTTTTTCTTTTTGTTTTAAACACTGGAACAAGAAATTCAAATTTCTTGATGAAAATTACATCACAAAGAACTCCTTAAAATCTTATAAAAACTTAATCTACATGGAAAGGATATACATATATTTAGATAAGGCATAATCTACACCAGAAATAAGTAACTTACATTCAAAATAGAGCATAAGTGAATAAACAAAAATAAAGAACTGGCCTTCTTCAGGTGATATATGTTGAAATTTCAAACTGAATCCTTTATTTTGTCTGCCAGGATAAATTGTCCTAGCTTCCCAAGGACACAAAACAGGGGTCAAATTATTGGATTACTTCAGCCAAAGCTTTTATCCACTTGGCCATGTGTCCTTTAAAACAAAAGTATTTCGTTGAAGTAATCAAGTGACTTGACCCAAAGGGTTGTGAGTTCAATATCTGGTCACAGCAGAACTGAACAAAAACTTGGAGAGTTGAGTTATTAAAGGGAAATAACTGAAAATGAGATATCCAGAAAAGGCATGGCACATGAAACTAGAACAATATACTCCAGTGAATAAAATACATGGTTCAGTTTGAAATTCTAACATTAATTCCCTGAAGGAGGCCTACGCGCACAATGACTGAAATATCGTGAATATGATTAAGATAATTAACTGAAAACTGTTATATACTGCTGTTAGAAAATATAATCTTACATTTTTATTCTTTATCAGAGGGCAGGAGAGAGAATGCGAATACAAATGAGCTGTTTGGAGTTGTTAGCCAGTTTCTGTCTCTTTAGTCAAAAACTCTAGACTTTATATAGTCTTATGACTCTCATGCATTTTTGTTTTTTTGGGTTGTCACTTTGTTGACTTTATCCCTGGCTGGCTGTATCTGTCAATCACGCCCGGTGGTCCATTGCTTTTCAAGCTAGTTGTTGCTTGTTTTTTTGCTGCAACCACCCTTGTCCTTTGCTGACTTTTATCTATCTGTCAACCACATCCTTGCTGAGCCATCATTTTTCAAGCCAGTTGTCACTTTTGTTGACTTTAACTATGGCTGGATGTACTTGTCAATTACTTCCACCATTCAAAGTAATATATTATAAAACAGATATCCAGGAAAAGCTTAGCATGTGGAACTAGAACAATCTATGGACTAAAATAAAGGTTTTGGTTTGAAATTACGATATATATCATCTGAAGAATGCTGAAGCATACAACAACAAACATTGTGAATATAAATAGTTACAAGACCTCATCCCAGAAATATAGACAGATAATGTGTTTTCTTGTCATATTTAGCTTATACAGAGCTAACAAGACTTACTATCAGTGAATTTAAAAACTACCTTACTGGTCAAAAATGAAGCACCCAAAATTTATCACCCTTCCAGTAGTCAACTGTGAGAGGGTCCAGTAAGATATTTTTTTGATATTGCATCTTGTTCTTAGTGACAGAGAAATCTGCAAATATGTAGACATAACTGATTCTAATTCAATCTAAAGCACCTTGAGTTTCACAAGACATTATGCCTCTGCCTGCAACAATACAGTGTAAATATTTAACAATCTCTTTTTTCATTTCTGTTTTTGTGATGTTGATTTGGATTTTCTGGTAAAATATTTCAAATTACTGTTAATCTGATAAATTTTGACTCCTGGGTTGTTAGGTGCAAAGAATTAGTTGAAGGTGTGAAGACATGTTTAGAGAGGGATAAGTCAACACAGAACAGAATAGAATAAGAGTAACGAGAAGGAGATAATAATAGTGATTAGATTAACAGAAATGCTGTTAATCTTATGCAAATAGCAATGAAAGTATAGCAGTTTGAATAATCACTGTGTAAGGATGACAAATAACTTTGAAGTAAGCAAGTGACAACATTAAATTTGTAATTTGTTACTGCAAATATTGCAGAAACAAATGTGACATAAAATATCAATTTTATGTCACAAAGAACTATTAGAACTGCTAGGTAATGTTGACATACTTTGGAAGGATACTCGCTATTGTAATAAAGACTGTTGCACACACACACACATACACACACATATATATATATAGGGAATTTACCACTGTGATTCTCCTCAACTTAACTCTATAGTAACCAACATTTCCCACCCCTTCCTTTACTAGCCCCTGCTTCTGGCATAAGAATTTTTTGTTATTCTTTGATTGAACGGGATTGACAATGCATGTCTTGAACTGACATGTTGAAATAGCTATCCCCTCTAAAAATGATCTGAATTTACAGATAAATAAATATCTGCTCTGTAAATTAAATTAAATTTACATTGAGCTCTTAGTCATTATTTAGATAATATCACTAGGATCCTCTCGAATAATTTACCAATCTTATACTGCATTTTTACTGCTGTTACCGGCTCCTATAAACGTAGTTGAGCTCTTTTGGATTTAATCCTTTGGGAATTCAAGATTTTCTTCACCAACCTATCATGGATAAATTCTGCCTGGAATACTCCCTCAAAAATATCCTTTATTCCAGTCTACATTCATTCAACATTTCCCTCACAGAAAAGATCATCAGCTTTGTGAAGAGGTTGCAGTGGAAAGCGCATTTCTACCTATTCCATTCAGACACCCAAGACCAAAACACGGATACCTCCAATCTGAAATCTCAGGAAATGCCACCTCCTTGTAAATTCCTGGATCCATTTGAGAAAGACCTGTTTTATATTGTATCCAAGATGAAATTCAAAAAACATTTAAACTTCTTCAAAATAATGTTAGAGAAAGACACATTAGAAACTCAAAGTATATTTGTGTTAAGGTTGATAAATCTAGAAATGTTTACAAATTTAACCCCTCCCACTACCTTAAACTTTTGATTAATAAGATTAATAGTGCATATAGATTAAACAAAGAGGAGAATATAATTACCGAGATCAATCATGATACCGCTAAATTTGCCGGTAAGCTAAACATTATTGATAGAGTAGGTAAAATCAGTACTAGAAATGCTTACCTCCTGTTTAAAGATCGTAAACCCAATTTCAAGAAGAGAGTAAAATCTAGATTAATAAATCTAGCTAAAAGTGAATTAGGATTAATCTCGAAAAAATATCAAAAGTATAACTGCTAAGCTCCAATATACTCTCCGTCTCAACCTTTGAAAGAATTCTGCAGACACTATCCATTGGTTTAACAATATTGTGGATAAAAATAGAACCACATTTTTTAAATTTGATATTATAGACTACTATCCCTCTATATATAGAGACCACTTAAACTATATTAATTTCACTAGAAGCTATATAGAGATCATAGAAGAACAAGCTAATATTATTCTAGCATTGAGGAAATCTCTCCTTACCCTTAACGATTCTACTTGGACTAAAAGTCACAATAGTAAATTTGACATCCCCATGGGAACACATGATTCAACCGAAGTTGCTAATTTAATAAGCATCTATATCCTAGACACCCTTAGTAAAGTTCTGGATCCTAAGCAGATAGACCTATACCAAAATGATGGACTTATGTTCATCCCGAATAGTAATGGCTTGACTATGAAAATTCAGAAGAAAATCATTAAAACCTTCAGTATGCTAGGATTTAAAATAGAAATTATTTCCAACTTGAAGATTGTGAATTACCTAGACATTACTCTCAACCTTGATAATAATTCCTTTAGACCATACTATGAGGACAATGAAACCCCTAGCTACATCAACATTAATTCCAACTACCCTAACACCATTATAAAGTAAATACTGAGGACAGAATACTAGAATTAGCCGATTATCTTCTAACCTTAGAATTTTTAGGAAAAACAAAAAACTACATGAAAAGGCCCTCCAGAGTAGTGGGTATAAAGATAAATTAACTTATTTAGCATCCATTAATATGTCTGAATCACAAAAGGCTAAGGGTAAACATCGGAAAAGAAAAATTATGTGTTTCAACGCTGCTTTCAGTACAATATCAACTGTTAATATTGAGAAGATCTTTCTTAAATTAGTAAGTAAACATTTTTTTTGACAACAACCCCCGAGTAAAATATTCAATAGGAAAATGATTAAGATTAGTTATCCTTGTACTAATAATATGTACAATATTATTAGCTCTCACAATAACCAAATTTTGAAGAATTTCAGTGAATCCAATACAGAAAATGGGATTATACCCTCCTGCAATTGCAGATCGAGGGAAAACTGTCTGAATGAAGGTAAATGTAGATCTACAACTGTGATCTATTTAAGCTACCATCTACCCTAAGGAAAACAAAGAAAAATATAACGTTTATATCAAAATTTTGGCAGGAATTTAGAAACAAAGATTTTATACTCACAGGCACTCTATTACTAACTCTTATTTAAAATACTGGGAATTGAAGGAGAATGGTCTAAATCCACAGATAAAGTGGAAGATGATAGGCATGTCACATACTCCTAATAGCCTAGGTGATAGATTTAATCTATGTTTAACAGAAAAAATTAAGATTTTTGAAATTTCAATATCAGAATGTACTTCTGAATAAATGTAAAGAAATCATTAGTGTGTGTTGTCACCATAATAAAGTTAAATTTCAATAATTATCTCATTCTTCCATTTATTCATAATAGAATTTGCCTTTTGCATAAATTAGATTTTAAATTTTGATGAATCCATAATCTTTTCTCTCCTACCTACCACTACTAACCCAATGGTTAAATCACATGCCTTTCACTACCAAAAGGGAATTCACCACTATGATTCCCCTTGGTTTAACCCTATAGCAACCAACATTTCCCACCCTTTCTTTACTAGATCCTGGTTCTGGTATAAGAATTTTTCTCTATTTTTTGATTGAACGGGGTTGACAATGCATGTCTCAAACTGACATGTTCAAATAGCTATTCCTCCTAAATATGATCTGAATTTACACACACACACACACACACACATATATATATGTTTAGAATATATAACAAAACGACATCTATTAAAGCTAGAAAGAACAGGAAATTGTGGAAAGCCATGATCACCAATGTCCTGAAGAGAGACAGCACATAGAAGAAGACGACAAAGTGCAGTTTGATGATTCACCCCAAATCATAACTCTTCTATTTTTGATGTAATTTAATGGTACTGACAGTCATACATGTGGTCTTTGAATTTTCTGACATTTTTTTATGTGAGCTGTGCACAAGCCTTTGCCTTTTTTTTGTGAAGATTGATGTCTGACTTATTTCTGAATAAAGGGGTTGCATATATTTGGGGCTACAGAAAGCTTGATTCTTCTGAAAAAATGTATTTGACAAGTGGCCAGAAAAATCACTTGACCTCAATCCTGTCAAGATTCTTAAAGTTATCATGAATGTCTTTGTAGAGTTGCCCAAATAACAGCAGCATTTTCAAGTATATTTGATGAAGATTATTGGTGGAATATTAGAGAAATTAAAAAACACACCATAAAATACTCTGAAATTTCCTTCACTCTTTTAAAATAATGTTGGATTTCATTATTGATTGACCACTTATTTGGCATTGTTTCTAAAAAGAAGTCAATTTGTCATTTTTTACAATAATTCCAAAAATCTTTTATTCATATAAATTATTCTATCTTATGTTACTTTTCAGCTAAATTGCATATTCTATAATAAAAGAATAATTTCAGCTTTGGTTGAATAAATTATTCAAAGAATATATACACAATATACTTTTCCTTGTTCTCTTTAAGGGGGAGATGGTAGCTTGGTAGATCACATTTGTAGATCTATGTTTACCCTCAACCAGACAGTTTTCCTTGGATCTGCAATTGCAGGTGGGGTATGATAACATGTTTAGTATTAGTTTCACAGAAATTCATTAAGACTTGGTTATTATAAGAACTGGGAGCCGAGTTCGAATTCCAGTTGAATCCATTGTATTCACTTACATGCAAATACTCTTGGGAAAGGTATTAATCCATCACTTCCTTCCAGTTATGGGTTAAATAACAGATTGGGTTCTATAGACTTGGTTGGCAACCAGTCTACCGCAGAAAGCAATGGCAACCTACTGCGGGATAATCTTCTGCCCAGTCAGTCATGTCTCTTTCGAAACATGATCGCCCAAGTGTGTATCACGTATGGCACTTAACTGACTAACTGACATATTACCAGTAGAGGAATAACTAATCTTCATTGTCTTTCTATTAAATATTCTACTTAGAGGGTTATCTTTGTGAAAATGCTTACTCATTAATTTAAGAAAAATCTGTCCAATGTTAACGCTTGATAGTCTGTAGAATGGGAGGCTGAACCATATAATCTTTATTTTCCTCTGTTTACTCTTAGTCTTCTTCGATTCAAATTTACTAGTTGGTTCTAAGTAGGTTAATTTATCTTTATAGCCGCTACTTTGGAGGGCTTTTTCATATAGTCTTTTGTTATCACTAAAGATCCTAAGGTTAGAAGATAATCAGCTAATTCTAGTATTAACAGTCCTAGGTGTTTGCTTTACAATAGCATTAGGGTGGTTGGAATTAATGTTGATGTAGCTACTGGTTTCAATTTCATCTTAAAATATGCATTGTGGTGAAGTCTGTGTTGCGTAGTCTACCACAGCTCTGTTGAGTTCGGAAAGTTTCGTTGGCGTCCGTGTTCGTGTCGTGGATCGGTACGTCGTGTTCGTGCAGGGATCGCTTCGTTGGATCGTGTTCGGCGGAGATCGTTAGCGTTCGGTAGTGGAGAGTAAAGCCTCCGTCGGCAGGAGGACCATGGCGGAGGCGTTGCCAATTCCTTCCACCTCGGCCTGGGTGGGAGAGAAGGAGGGGGACTGGCAGATACCGCCACCTGAATCCACTAGCCCCTCCAAGGCAGCAGGATCAGTAGCAGCAACAGCTGCAGCAGCAGTTGGACTACCAGTGTCAGCAGTTCCCTACACCATGGCATGGAGTGGAGGGAACGTAAAGAAGGGAGAAGCCTATTACGAGGCTTTGAAAGAAAAGTACGCGGAATATATTTACGGAGCAGAACTCCTGTCAGTTCCCGAAAAACTGCAGGAAATAGAGCCACGTATCATCTCTCTGTTAACCAAGGACCCCAAAACTCACAAGTTTATGGGAGTTAGCAGGGAGGTGGTGGAAGAAGCAATTAAGACCCACCACATCAAAGCTAAAATGGTGGCTAGGCGCAGCCATGCAATGTGGGACGTCTTGCTAGGGTCAGCTGAGGAGGCCAAGGAGCTGGCAGGAGCCACCATGGACACAAAGACGCTCCGATTACAAACGGAGTACATGGGCACCCGCAAAACGCGGGTAACTTTGCACGGGGTGCCCATGGATATTACTCGATCATATCGGGGCGTTCTTTGCCCGTTTCGGCAAAGTGGCGGAGGTTAAAGAAGTGATTTCCAAAGCAGGATTTGCGACCAGCGATGTCACTCTGCAGGTGACGGTGGCCAGGAAGGAATTTGGAGAGATTCCAAATATCATCACCTGCAGAGGCCGGTCGATCTTTGTAATCGTGGAGGGCAGAAGGCCGTTCTGTTGGGCATGTGGAGCCTCAGACCACATTGCCAAAAACTGTCCGACCAAGGCTCCCAAAACCCAGTCAACTCAGCCAATCAGTAGTGAGAAAACGACCAAAGATGCCTGCCCTACCCAAGAAGCAACCAAGGTAGACAGCGATTGGAAAAAGGCAGGCAAAAAAGGCAAGAAAAATCCTCCGCCACCAGAAAAATCTCCCGTAAAACAGCCGCAGAATTCTCCTCTCAAGTAAGACGTCCCACAGAGGAAACAATCACCGGCTAAGCAGCAGCAGCAACAAGAGCAGCGGCAACCACCGGCAAAGCAGCAGAAGCAGCTTCAAACATCGGACAAGCAGCCGCAGCAGCAGCAGCAGCACCAAGACATGGACGTCGATGTACCAGATCTTTGAGCGTCCTCTCTAAAGCGAGGAAGAGAAGAAGAGGAAGAAGGAACACACAAAGCCTTAAGGAGGAGTCGAAGCAGGGAGAGTACGATAAGTAAAGCTTCTTCACTACCCGTCTCTCCCATCAAAAACAAAGACTCGTATGCACAAAAGGCGAAGAGCCTTCCAGCCTCCCCTCAGAAACTCCCCCAACCCCCAACCTTCAAATTGACAGCCCTAACCCCGGCCTCGTCTGACAAATCACCCACCCCTTCACCCGCATACGCTCCCTTGACCTCACCCACACCCAGTAAGAAGAAGAAATCTTTGCCCCAGGGTGAAGACTTGTTAAAAATTAACAAGAAAGAACTTCAAAAGGACTGGTCTGCGCAAAGGCGTACTTTGTTAAAGCCTTTGCTTAAACTATCTTCGGTGGACGGGAAGTCCACGGAGGATCCCACAAATTTTCCAGGGGCCCCCGGTGTACTGACACTTGTGCGTAGTACAGGGCGGAACCTCAAGGTGTGGGATCACATCGAGCAGGCCGAAAAATATTATAAAGGCATTACCATGTGTAGGAGTGATACTCCTGAGCTAAGAAAGATGCGAAAAAATTGTTCAGGGAGGTTCCCCGTTTTAATCCATCCCTGTCTTTATAGGGTGTTAAAACTAACCTACCCTACGGACGTCGGCGGAATTGTCCAAGACAGACGGATTACGTCCGATATAGGTACAGGGTCCCTTGGACAATCCGTCGGGGTCCCAACTGCTAGAGATTTTCATCCGGTATGTGACCACGAGTAATTTTCTCCTTTTCTAATTGCAGATCTAATTGATGTCTATCAAGTTAGCCAGTGTAAATGCGAAGGGCTTGAGAGATCGGGGTAAGGCAGCCCGCCTGCTTCGTGACCTCTTGTCTTTCGGCGTGGATGTGGCCGCGATCCAAGAGACTCACTTTGTTTGCGACGTCGATTCTTGTGTGCTGGCTAACGACTTTGTCGTCTATTCAGCATATGGGAACCGGCAAGCCAGAGGTGTTTCTTTGCTGGTCAAGTGTACCCTGGACGCGGAGATCGACCTTGTCCATGTCGGTGCCGAGGGCCGGTTGATCGTGGCCGATGTTGCAGTGAAAAGCAAGAAGTTTCGTCTGGTTGCGGTTTATGCACCCAATGATCAAGAGGAGCTTGTCGACTTTTTCCGTCTGGTGAAGCCCTTCCTGGTCGATTCCAAGCGACTAGTTCTAGTTGGGGACTGGAATGCCATCCTGGACACCAAATTGGATAGAGGGTGGGGCTCTAGCGGGAGGAGTGGTGATCGTAGCCTGGTTGATCTGATTGACGAATTTGGTCTCATCGATAGATACCGGGTCGATCATCTGGGCGGGAAAATGTGGACGTGGGCGAATAGTTGGCCTTCTACCAAGATGGTTTCCTACCTTGATAGAATGTTAGTGAGAGAGGCCGATATAGATTTCTTAGAATGCTCAATGTTCCACTGGTTAGGCTACACGGACCACAAAATAGTATGTGCCCGTGTGGTGTTAGAATTTAGGGCTAGAATGGCTGGCTACTGGAAGTTCAACCAGTCCTTACTGGACAGGCGGGGCTTCCGGAACCAGCTGATTATCGTAGTTCAGCGGGCGTTAACTGGGGGAGTCATCAGGAATAGGTGGTGGGCTAGTCTTAAGGATAGGATTAGGTCTTTCACCACTGAATACAGCCAACGGCTCAACCTAGATAAGGCTGCCAAGGTGAAGACGCTTAGATCTAATTTTTCCTGGGCGGAGGCTGGTGGGGATCCCCTAGAGATAGCCGTAGCTAGGGAGGCCCTGGAGCGGTCGACTAGTGATCGTTACATGGGTCAGCTAATTAGACATAAGTTAAGCAAGATGTCTTCCGAAGCGGTGAACATGGGCGCGGAACTGCGCAAGGAGAAATCCGTCAAGGTGGCGACCGGTACATCCGCGAGATACGAGACCCGGAGAGGCACACCCTTAGGTCGACTGATGACATGTGCGAGGCGTTTCGGCAGCATTTCGAACGCCGCTTCACCAAGGAGCCTGGTCTCCGCGACGAGGAGTTTCGCAGCTATTTGGCTGACTTTCCCCGGCTTTTGCCGGCTGAAGCGGCTAGTTGCGAGGGAGAGATTACGGAAGGACGAAGTCTATGCGGCTTTGAAGAGAGTCGGCAGTGGCAAGTCACCAGGTTTGGATGGTTTGCCCTATGAATTGTACTTGAGGCTGTCGCACATCTTTGTCCCTATCTTGACAGTTGTGTTCAACAACTGGTTCCGTCAGGGGTCCATCCCCAGTCGGTTCACCAGGGGTGTGGTCACGCTGTTGAGAAAAGACAAGGATGTTGGGAGGGAATTAGATGGTTACAGGACCATAACTCTGCTAAACACAGAGTTAAAGATTTTGGCCAAGATCCTGACGAATCACTTGCAGCTAGTTGCCGAGTCTCTGTTGGGACCTGATCAGACTTGCGCTGTGAAGGGCTGAACAATTCAGAGCAACCTGCACTTGATCCGCATGATCCTAGAGGGTGTAAAAGACGACGATGAGGCCGCGCTGATCAATTTGGATCAGTCCAAGGCATTTGATAGGGTTGACCATGGCTACCTGGCGGCTGTCCTGCAAGCTGCTGGATTCGAAACCGACTTCTGCTGCTGGATTGGTCTCCTGTATCGCTCCCCCATGGCTGTGGTGCAGGTGAACGGAAAGCTGTCGAGCGCGTTTGCGCTGTCTAGGTCGGTTCGACAGGGTTGCCCGCTGTCGTCCTTACTCTATATTTTGGCGTTGGAGCCCCTCCTTTGCCGGCTTAGAGACAGGTCGTGCAGTCCGGCACTATGTGGTATCGCTATCCCTGGTGGTGCTCGAGCCAGGGTT
Organism: Ascarosepion bandense; assembly: GCA_037127315.1. Classification (NCBI taxonomy): domain Eukaryota; kingdom Metazoa; phylum Mollusca; class Cephalopoda; order Sepiida; family Sepiidae; genus Ascarosepion; species Ascarosepion bandense. The sequence goes on along the minus strand of JBBBDQ010000536.1, from coordinate 294,913 downwards.
TCCGCATACGCCGATGACGTAACGACTTTTGTGTCCTCCCGCAGGGACATAAGAGCGGTACAGAAGGCGCTTGAACGGTACAAGCAGGTGACAGGGGCCAAGATTAACCGCGACAAGTCTTCCGGCTTGCGGTTAGGCGCCTGGAAGGGGATTCCCCTCCCAGGGCCCTTCGACTGGACGGACGGACTGGTCAAAATCCTCGGAGTTTGGTTCGGTCCAGACTTGCAGTTGGAGAAGAATTGGTCGGATATACAGGCAAAGGTCGGCACGTCGGTCGAAACTTGGCATCGATGGAGTCTCTCCGTAAAGGGCCTGGTGGAGGTGTGTGCCACTTACGTCTTCCCCATGGTCCTTTATCGGCTGTCTGTACTTCCACTTTGTGAGGAGTGTGAAGAGGCGATCAAGCGTCTGCTATTCTCCCTTCTGTGGAGAGGACGCAGACATCACGTCGACAAACGTGTCTGTTACCAACGTCTGTGTCAATGGGGACTGGGAATGCCGCACTTGGCGAGCCACCGGTGCGCCTCGAGGTTGGCATTTCTCAGTCGTGCGTTAATGGAAGACTCGTTGCTTACGGTGGTAGTGAGGGACGCGTTCCCTAGCCTCACTATCACTCCCCTGGTCTCGTTGCGCTGCCGCAAGCTTCGAGAGCAACCGGCTTTCATCCGTGAGTGCCAGAGGGCCTTGTGGGCCATTCCACGGTCTAGTGACCTTTCTCGGCCTAGGAGGCACTTCTATCGGGGATTAGTGGAGGGCGTCGCGAAGGATCGATTGAGGGAGAAGCTCGGCATGATGGAGGAGGAGTATCGCTCTCATTGGTCTTGGGCGCCAGGATCGGATTGGCTCAGCAACTCTGAGTTTTCTCTGACCTGGCGACTAGCTCATAACGCCTTGTCTCTCAATGACATGCGTTTCATAATGGGCCTGGCGGATTTGCCAGATTGTGAACGTTGCAACCTTGGCTTAAAGGAGACGTCGGCGCACGCCTTCTTCCATTGTTTGCGCGTTTGCCCGTTGTGGGATCGTGTCGGCGAGTTGACTGCTTGCATTGCGCCATGGGAACTCGTGTCCATTGATTGTTCATACGCCTGCGATAATGTGTCGCCCCCTTACACCGGTGTGAAACGGATGGTGTTTCTGTCGCTTCTGGCCACGGCTTGAATGGTGATATGGACGACGCGTTTGGAGGAAGTCTTGCGGGGTGGCCGTCTTTTGCATCAGGATCTAATCCGATATTTTGAGTACCAACTCAAAATGAAGATTAGAATTGATCGGAAACAGTTGCCATCAACAGAGTTCAGCAAAAGGTGGGTAAATGTGGTGAGCCTGGTTCGCGTGACTGGGGCAGCCTTGATTTTCTCTTTTAGATCTGGTAGTCACATCGGGTTGGATTCCTCTGGAACCCTCCCCTTTGGTTAAGGTAAGTCCCTTTTTGTGTACCTAGTTAATGTGAGTGAGTGTGATCCCTGGCCTGTTCCCCGGCTTTCGTCTTTGGTTATGGTCCAGTTCGAGATTCCCAGTTTCCGTTAATTATTTTTTGTCCCGTTTCATCTTGTCTGAGCCAGTATTATATTTTCCCCAGTCCAATTTTTTTTGCCTCTCCACTCCCTGTAGAAAGAGAGTTACTTGATTTCGTCCTCTGAGTGGAATACAGCGACCTCTTTGTTTTGAGGGTAGTTTTGAGGTCCAGCTAACACAATGTTTATGTTGTTATTTTTGTTTGAAATTTTATTTGGGGATTTGTGTCATGCCCCTCCCCCTTTGTCATTTCATGCAGAAAATTTTTATATATTTTTGCAATTTATTGTAAATATTGTACATTGTCAAATTTTTATGTACATTGTGGGGAATTTTTAGGTCCCCAGAATGCTTTGCGGTATTTTGGTGCACGGCAGTATGAGTGTTGATGGACAAGTTCTTTTGGTGATTGAGAAAAATTGTAGCGTGTGTCTGGGTCGCGAAAGAGATTAGCTAGGTATAAGATAGATTACTGAAGACCATCCTCAGTTTTGTTTCCCCCTCCCTTTTTGGCCATGTGCCACAATTGTAATTTTGTTACAATAAATAAACAGTCAAACCCAACTTCTATTCTAGTTGAGTACTGGCTGTTTCTTCCACAAGATTTTTGCATATCTATATTTCTAAGACAAGGACACATGTTCCAGTGAATAAAAGTGTTGGTTAGATCCTCTCACTTAACTCAAAGAATTGTGATTTCAATACCTGGCTGCAGCAGTGGTGAGATCTTAAGAGATAAGTTAAAGGAAGATAACTAAGACATCTGGAAGTGACATGACTCATGGAATGAGGACCTTATACCATAGTGATTTCAATAAAGGGTTCAGTTTGAAATTCTAATCACTTGAAAAACGTTGGATCATATAACAGCCAAAATGTCATGAATATGGCAATAAAGATGAGGACAACAATGTAAATTTGTTTTTATGCCATGACTATAAGAGAATGGGCATTAAATCATAACACATTGCGGCATGCTTTTTGTATGCTTTTTTTTCATATTGTATTCCATATTTACTTTGTGCTTACTGTTTTCCAAGACTTAAATATTTGACTTTAGTTTTATCAAATACTTCTTTACTAGAATCAGTTGCTAATCTGTATTGCCTCGATTTCTAACCAAGGGATGATTTGATTCACTAGTTTTTACATATCTCAGGCTTCTTAGTTCATTGATGGTTTATGATATTCAAATCTAAGGTTACATCTACAAAGTTGATGAATTTTTGAATTTTGTGTTAGACACAGCAGTAATTTTTAGATCTTGGCCTTTAAAGACATTTTTGAGTTCTTTTCTTGATCTATCTATTCTTCTTGGATTTTTCTTTCATAGTAGTATCAAACTGCCATCGCTGTAAAGCCCTATGCTGTTGAGATTGAATAGGTATCTTAGTTGTTACATATTGCCGCTAGTTTGCATGCTTCTGTCAGAACATATGTCTCCATAGCATTTTCTATTAAATTCATCATTATTTCTTTTAGCCTACATAGATCTATTGTCATACAACATAGATTTTAAGCCTGTTTGATTATCTTATTTCCTTCTAGCCAAGTGTGCAATAATTTTTAGCTTTTTGCATCCATTAAAAGCGCTTTTGGAATTGACAGGTAGAAATCATTGATATCAAAATGGATGGGTACATGCTCTTTTTCTAAACCAATCTATGGCTTCTCCTGTATTATGCCACTGATTAACTCCCAATCCTCTTTTCTGAATGATTTCACTAATTTTCCTGATATTTTTTGTAGGGTTAAATAATCTACACAGAGAATTGTTCTGGAAGTTGGGTTTGTGATCTTTACTAGGAATAAAATCTTACTGCTTATAAAGTTTGAAGATCCTTTTATCAATCTTGAAATCAACAGCTACTTCTTTATTAATGTCAATTTCTCAACTTTTGTAAAATCTGGTGACTTTGTTATTAATTGCTCTATAATATGCATCCATGTCGATTTTATAGCAGTTTTCTGTCTTATTGGCTTTAATTAGGTATCACTAAAATTAGGTACCTCTAAAAAATGCAATAACTCATGTTTAAAATACGTTTTAAAAATGAAAAATCCTTCTATTTCAAGTTTAAATCTAAGCTAAATAGACTAAATTTAATATTTCCAATAGCAAAATACTTTAGAGTCTTTCAAACTGAATTGAAATTGATTGGAATTTTTTATTTTTTTCAAATCACTAAAATTGGCTACATTGACAAATCCTTCAACATAATTCTCTTTCTTAAAAAATCTTTCAAAAATAAAATATACTTTTCTGAAACTTTATTTCTGGAAGATTAACTGAATTGAAACAAAAATGAATTACTTTTAGTTTAAGATATTGCAGAAAAGCTTTTTTACCACAGAGGTGGGTGTTTTTACAAGGTGTTGACATTTATTAATAGCATTATGTTTGGCATTGTTATATTAAGCATTTGGTTGTGAAAAGAAAGGAATTATGAAGACTAGTCTTTTAAAGCAATGTATCTTTATTTGCATACATATAGAGATATCTTACTCTAGAAATGTCAATTTCTGTTGCTGTTCATCAGGATAGTGATGGATTGCAAGGGTAGTGCCAGAAGCTGATGACCGCAAGGGGAATGCCTGTAGAAAAGATATGCATGCCGAGGTGAAAGTAGTGGGTTACTGAGGTGGCAAGGGATTGGTGTAGCTCATTGACCTGTGTTTCTACAAAAGGGTAGTAGTACATTTGCAGTGTCAGATTCATTTGCATGTAAAGTTGCTCGTTTGAAGAGTCAGAGGGAAGTTTGAGTCATTGCTTACTGGTAGGTGTGTATCATCATGGAAGATAATATTCTGCTAGATTTGCCAAGGTGATGTCATTGGCAGTAAGGTAGGCTTGTAGCTGACGGTATTAATGTTGAGATGATTTATTCAGACCTGTAAATGCTATTGGTCATGTTGAGAAACAAGTGATCATGGTGCTGATGGGGAGCAGTGTTGTGCATATTGGCAGGTAGCCTGGTGGCCTGTAACTATCTGCTTCTGCCAGTAACTGCTTTTAACTACCTCTGATCTATATGAGGAGCTTGCTTTTATGTAGATCTGGCAGTCTCCAAAGACATCACTTTTCCAACATGAGTGTTCAAGATTGGCAAGTATCACTTTCATGGCAGGGTCTTGATTCGTGAACCAAATGTGAAGCTTGGAGCCTATGCACAGAAAATGACATTTTTATTTTGTTCCCTGCCTTCATGGTGTTCAAATCCAGTCAGCATGCAAAATGAATGAGAAAGAGATCTAATTACAACAAAGTATAACAGCATTTTTAAGTAAAGGACGCATAACTGTTAAAAATTGCTTGAACACAATGAATGCTTTTTTTATATAATTTTTCACTATCCAGTAATTTAAAAAATTTAGAAAAATATTCTATGCAATCTAATATTTCATCGAATTTGAGTTATTTTAGCTTTATAGTCTTACTTACAAAGATGCTTGTTAAAGAAATGTTAGAAAATTGCCAATTAAATTTAATATAGTTACCACTCTTATTTACTTATGATGTCTTGTATGGATATCTAGATTTACAAAATTTGACACATTTATGCACACATGCAAATTCAATATACTTTTTAGAATAATAGGGTTCACTGAACTGTAGCTAGCTTTTCTATTTATGATTAATAAATATAGTTTTTACTTAATAACAATATCACCTAACTGTTACAAATTAATACAGAATTTTAAAATATTTAAAATCTTATCAAATATTCTCTCCCTCTAGCTAGAGTGATCTCCCTTGAATCCCTAGATTATTCTTTCATGTGCTTCCATCTCTCACCTCTAAGCTTGGTTAGCTATCTTTTCTTTCTCTACCACTCCCCCTCATCTCCTGACTGTTCAGTACTTGATAACATCTCTAATAATATTGATAAGGCCATTTCTTCACATCCATCTGCCCATATATTTGTGTTTGGTGACTTTAACACCCACCATGCCAAGTGGCTTGAAAACTATGTCACTGATCTTGCTGGTGTCCACACCATAAATTTTTCAATCACTCAGTCTCTTACGCAAATGGTGGATTTCCACATGCATTTCTTCAATAACTCTAATGGTAGTGACTCACTACTAGACCTCTGCTTCACTTCCATCCCAGACACTTGCAATGTCAAGCAGCTCTGCCCTCTTGGAAACTCTGACCATGCAGTGGTTTTCGTCAACATCTCCTTACACTCCCACTCCACCCAAGAAATTCAAACCAGCAGAATATCCTACTGCTACCAAAGAACAGACTGGGACTCGTTCTGCGACTTCCTGTGTGACGTCTCTTTATAACAATTTTTTAGTCTTCCCATTGAAGACTGTGCAGCCGAGGTCTCCTCTTGGGTTAAGGCTGACATCGATGCTTTCATCCCAGCCGGGAAGTTTTGGCTTAAATCCCATTCGTCCCCATGGTTCTTTTCCACTTGCTCAGCTGTCATTGCACACAGGAATAATTTCTTCTGGCTTTATAGAACCCACACGTCAGACCATAACAGGCACCATTTTGCCTCACCTCCTAATAAGTGCAAAAAGATACTTAATGAAGCTAAGATGTTGTTTGCTGTCAGAATGAAGCAGCACATAGCATCCTGTAAGTTCAGCACCAAAGATTACTGGTGACTGTAACAAGAGTAAAACCTCAATACCTCCTCTAATCAATGAATTTGAGGCCCTCACCTCTTCAGTGGACAAGGCAGAATCTCCACCAATTCGAGACTGGATTCATCTGGAGTATTTATGCCTGACTTCCCACCTAGAATTGAGGCCCAACTGAATGACATCCACATTACCCCCTTGCTGGTCTCTAACATAATCTCTAAGCTTGACCCTCATAAAGTGAGCAGAGGTGACAGAATCCTAATCATAGTTTTGAAGAAATGTGCCTCTGAACTCTCTTCTGTCCTCTTTAAACTCAACAACTACTGCCTATCAGCTTCCTGCTTTCCTGCCTGTTTGAAGTCTTCCTCTGTAGTTCCTATATTTAAGAATACTGGAGGACCCTCAGACCCCGCTAATTACCACCCTATTAGCCTACTACTGATCTTTGGCAAAGTGTTTGAAGCCATTATCAACACTGTAGTGGTTCAGCATCTCACAGCCCACAGACTCTTCTCGGACAAACAGTATGGTTTCCACTTCACCAGGGCTACTGCTGATATGCTAACGACCTTCACTGAGGAGATATATCAAGCTCTCGACAAGAATGGCAAAGCTCAAACTGTTGCCTTGGATATTTCCAAAGCATTTGATAGAGTCTGGCATGCTGGCCTTCTACACAAGCTGTGAAGCTATGGTGTAACTGGACAATTGTTTGACTTAATCCAGTCATTCCTCTCAAATCGCACAATGAAGGTAGTATTGAATGGACATTCCTCCCAAAACTACCATACGAATGTGGGTATCCCTCAAGGCTCTATCCTAGGTCCTACACTTTTTCTGATCTACATTAATGATCTCCCCAAAGTAATAAGATTCCAAGTAGGTATGTCCACTGACGACACCACCGTTTACTCTTGCTTTGATCAAAAATCTGCTGAGGTCGACAAAGTAAACCTTGTTGCCGTGCTTGAGAAGGACCTCCAATTCATGGTGGACTGGGGTAAGAAATGACTTATAAATTTTAATGTTTCCAAAACGAAGCTGCTATCTATTAACCATCATAGACAATCACTCATAACCCCCATTAGCATGGAACAGGCTAGCCTCCCTCAGAGTAAAACACTACACCTCCTTGGCCTCACACTCACAGCAGACCTCAAGTGGAATGACTATATCAAATCCATTGTTAAATCCACTGCTAAGAAGGTTGGTTCACTGTGCAGGGTCAGGAAGTTTTTCCCATCTGAGTCTATCCTGCACATATATAAATCGACCATCTACCCATGTATTGAAGACTGTTGCCACATCTGGTCGAGTGCCCCTGCTATTCACCTCAGTTTTCTTGGCAAAATCCAGTGGAGAATCTTTTATGTGATCGATACCAACTTGGCAGCTTGGCTGCAGTTGCTATCTCACCGGCATGATGTGGCTTCCCTGTGCCTCTTCTATAAATACTTTCATGGCTTCTGTTCCAGTTAACTTAGATCACTGGTGCCTCCTAGGTATGAATTTACATGATTAGATTAGCAACTAAATACCACTATTTTACAGTGAAACCAATAAAATGTAACTGCAGTTTCTACTTTTAAAGCTTCTTTTCACGCACTTCCTACCTGTGGAATTCCCTTCCCCCTACTTTGCTTCCCCGACAGCTACAATCTCCAGGAATTTAAATGTAAGGTCAATAATCTATCTCATTAACTCACATCCATTTTCTCAAGCTCTTTTTTCCATCTACTCCATCCCCATTCTCAGTATTTTCATCCGTCTATTATCCTCCTCCTGACATTTCCTATAACTAACCCCTCTTTCTCATCACTTTCTCCTATGTAGCCCTCTGCACAACAGTGGCAGTAAAATGCTTTGCTTGGGGTGAAATGATTAAAAAAAAGTGCTATTAGAATTAATTTAGGTGTAATAGAAAAAAATTATCAAGGTTTTTCTAAAAAAAATAAAAAATGAAGAATTTCTTAAATAATTTAATTCATTTGCAAATAAGTCCTGAAAGTTTCATTAAAATTCAGCTATTAGTTGATTGTTGCAAGAATTCTCAAATCAATGTGTCTTTCAAAGCAAAAAAGATGCTAAAATTTGCTATTTTCATTTAGTTTGCCTGCTGACAAGAAAAAAAGATTTTTAGCTAAAATTTCAATCATTCTAAAAAGGGTTAAAAATAGATAAACAAAAAATATTTTGGTCTTTCCTCATAATAATGATAAAGATTTTGACAATAAAAATTTGTTTTTAGCAAGTTTAGGGCATTTTTTTCATCATGGTAATGTTTTTTAAAAAATTACTGGAATTAACTTCTTTTTGATATCTCGTGTGTACATTTTATATTTGCTGGGGAAGGGTGTACAAGAAATTATTTTACACTAGTTATATAAAAAAAATAAAAAAAGTATGCAATATCAAGTAAATTGTGAACATAGGAAAAATTTCTCCCGAAACATACTAAAAATAATTCAGTTAAAAAAACAAAACAAAAAAACCTGACCATTGATGCTTGATTTTCTTTCAGATTGGACAAAAAGAAGAATCTAAAAATTTAAAGGAAAATACTTGTAATTTTTGGGCATGATTTTGAAAATTTATTCCATTACTTAAGACATGTTTTGAAGAATCAAAAAGGTAAAGAAAATAATAAAAAATAAAAGCAATGAAATAAACTATTATTATAAGTATTAATTTGCTTGTTTTTAATTAAATTCCTTTTTATATCCATAAAAATGTAATATAAAAAATATAATGATTCATTCTACTAAGTATAAAACTAGTATTGAATTAAAAATTATATTCATAAATAAATTATTAGTTAGATGAGGTTTATAATAATTTTTTAAACATAAATACCAATTTCTTGAGTAAATATAGAACACTAATTACTAGCATTCTGTATTTTTAAAATTTTTACTTTTATATTATTGCATGCTTTTTAAGCTGGGGAAATTATACAGCATTAAAGTTTGATTTTTAACTATGACCTCCTTTTCTTCTTTATGTGCACTGACGTTTCATGATGTAGGCGATAATGGACTTCCACTTGCCCCATCCCCTGTCGCTCTTAACATTTTTCCTCTTGGTATCTCTCCTAAACCCGACTCTGCCATTCACTTACTTAAGCCCATTAGGTATGTCTCATACGGCTTTCCCCTATCTTTCTTTCCTGCAATCTGCCATGTGAGTATAAGATTCTCCAAGCCCTCTTTCTTCATTACATGTCCCAAAAACCTCAGCTGTCTTTTCTTGATGTTAAGTATTAGTTTCCTTTTTGTTTGCAGCCTTTCCAAAACCTTGTTTTTGCTCACATATTAGTCAATGGTATCCTCAGCATCTTTTTGTAGAACCACATTTCTGTTGCTTTGAGTCTCTCCTTCGTCTTTGAGGAGATTGTTCAGCATTCACTTTCATATAGGAGGACAGATATCACATAATAGACCTGTACTCTTTTCTTTGTTTCCAATGAAATCTTCCTGCCTTCCATGCCAATATGCCTTCAGATTTCAGTTTCACACATACTGTCCTCTGTTAGAACAATCCCCAGGTATTTAAATTTCTGTACTGATTGATTTCAGTATTCCTAACTTGTAGTTGCCGTTTTGGACTCTTTTTTCACTTATGACCATGCATTCAGTTTTCTTGTAGTCTACATTTAGTTCTTTCGTTCACTTTCTTTATCTACCTTCTAACCTAAATAAATGTTATTTTCATTGTTATAACATAAAACAATGAAAATAATGTTTATTCTAAACTTTTAAGCAAAAGTAAATATTACACTTGTCACCACAAAATCCAGTTAATCCTTAAATTTATCGACTTCAAAATATCTTTAGGACAAATATTGAATTTTTAAGAGATTTGCTGTTTACATTTTTCTTCTATAATGGTGTTCAATAAATGAAGAGTGACTGTCCCATTGTTTTAAAAATACCTAAAGATTTTATATATGGAAATTAGTTTTTCTTTTAATATGGATTAGTGTAATCTATTACCTCTGGAAAAAAATTAACTTTGAAGAACACATTAAAAATGAGTTTTTTGTATTTTTAGAAAATATATATCAGTGTAGGGAGCATTGAATATGCTTACGAAATGGCCTTGGGTCAAACATAAATGAGTCCACCACATTTGAAAGAATTCAGAAGATTGAACAAAAGATAAAAGGCTCTTTTTTTTTAATGAATAAGTGTGAATTCTTTAATGAGAAGGATGATAACAATTCTGTTGATTTGGAGTAACATTTATGCTTGAAAGTTCTGTGTAAAATTTTTCTTTGAAATTTCTGTTGAAGACTTCAGCTTTCTTAAAGTCAGATGAAATGGATTTGTGAAGAAAAGACAAATCTGATGTTGCTATGTGTGCGTAGGAGGTAAATGATATCTTTGTTCCTCTTTCTTTTTTGTTGCCGGCAATTAAATGAGGAAAGATGAGAATCAATTATTGTAGTGTGAAAGAGAATGAGAGTATGAAAAGGCATGTCCTTTAAATGAGACATCTGGTTGACAACTTGTGACTCTCTGTAATGTTCTTTCTTTCTTTCTTTGTTAACTGTAAATGAGGAAGGAAGAGAATCAATGAATGCAGCGTGAAAGAGAAGGTGAGAAAGTAAGAAAATGCAGGTCACCTGGACTTAGTGTTCAGTGTATGTCCTGTGGTTTTTTGCAGGAAAGGCAAAAATCATGTGTATTTATACGTTTATGGAAATAGAATCAGATCAACTTTTAAGATTTTTTTTCCTTGCTCCTGATTGGTCAATAAATAAGAGGTTGTATTTATTTTGTTTTTACAAATGTCTGCACATTGTAAAATTTAGTGAACCAACTGTCTTATCATAAAAGCTTTTCTGTTGATGAATGTATAAATGTATATGCTTTTTTTATTGGCTCATGAAAAGTTATAGGTGTGTGTAAGCTTGGATTTTCTGTGCAATCAAATCTGATGAAATCCGACAGTGGTACTTAGTTATCTTTTCTATTTTATTTTTGTATTTATTCTAACTGAAGCATCTTCCTTTTTTGTTGCTGGCCATTAGAAAACTTGGTGATTTTATTTACTACTGAGAATAAGTTCTTCTCAAAGCACATTTAACTGATTATCTGGTGTTGGAGGCTTCTTAGTTGATCAGAATCTGTAATGTTGAAATTAAGTGCTTTCAGAGAAATTTCTGATTGTTAACAAAGAATACCTTCCATCTCATCCATTTGATAATACTTTCAGTCTTTTGCAAGAGTGTTAGTAGTTAAGATCTTTTGTCAGAAACCAGAATATTCTTGGTGGAATAGTCAAACTTTTTCAGTTCAATCATTATGCAACGGTTGATAAATAAATAGAATATTACTTTGCTTAAGAATGTTCAACTATAAAGAACAAAATACAAGATGGCTCACTGTCAGGTGATAATAATAGAAATGTTGCTCGATTTTTTAAAATAACAGAATTAAAAATAAAATTTATTCTCAGACTAAATAGACATTTGTTCCTTGCCATTTGATGGACCTCTGAGTTGTATGTTGTAGGTACAATAAACTCAACTTTGTGTCACATCATGTTTCAGTCGGGAGATGACATAAATATCCATAGCAAATGTCAGAGACAAATTAAAATTCAACCATTGTAATATATCAATATTTATAACTACTGTCAAGATAGTGGAGTAGTCCATTTACATATGAGGAAAAGCAATTCTCATGATTATAGGTATCACTTTGAGAAAATAAATTTGAGCAAAAAAGAAATGATATATATATATATAAAATCATCCGCAGACAGATCTGTTTTGCTGTATCACAGCTCATCAGTACGGTTAGACATCCGATTGTTTTTTACTCAGGACTGAAACTCAACCAAACTACCATCAGTCAGCAATTCTACCTCTGAGCTATGGGCACTTGGTAGAAGAAGACAGACTTTTAGCGTGTGATATACTGTGTATTCATACGCCAATAGCAGAGAGTGTTCTAAATTATTACTGAATGAACGATGTGTAGATGCTAAAGTAGCAATGTTTTTTCAAAGTCTACCATTCTTCCAGAGTGCTCAATCAGGGTGTGAGAGTATATATATATATATATATATATATATATATATAAATCCAAATGGAAGTGGCTTAACGGTCAAATCCCAAAGGAAATCCTATTAAGACTGATTAAATATTAAAACTGATCCAGCCAGAGGACTCAATGTAATGAAAATAATTTATTTACAGATCCAACATATATTTTTTTTAAATAATATAATTCAGAATTTACGCTGTATGATCATTTCAGCGAATTGAATTTGCTTCATTGGTGATCTTTAATATTATAGAAAATTCAAAAATTTGTTTGAGTGTGTGTGTGGGGGGGGGGGGGCGGGGATAAAGAAACCGGAAGAAAATATTTAAAAAAAAAAGAAAGAAGAAAAGTGTATTGAAGGGAAGGGAAAGGAAAAGGAAAAGGGAGGAAGAAAGAAAAAAGAAAGTGGGAAGGGGAAAAGAAAAAAGAAGAGGGAAAAAGTATGTTAGATTTGCAGAAAGGGCAAAACATAATTAACACATTTGGTTTAGCATAATGCTGCCATAATCCTTAATTTAATTATTTATTTTATAATTTTAATTATTCTTAATTTCTTTAGTTAAGGTTCTTCAGAGATCTGGTTAAAGACAAGAGAATAAAAATTTAAAAAATATTTTAAAAAGCAAAGAGACAGTAAACTGGAAAGTTGCATGGAGTTTGATTCTTATTGGTCAGATATATGTGATGTGTAATAAAGCAATACATGATTATTTTAAATGCAAGTGTATTTATGTATCGGAATGATTGTTTATATGTATCTGTGCTTGATAATACATGTGTCTCTTTGGATGCTTTCTTGGAAATGCCAGGTAAAACCTCAATCATCTCCATGGTTCACACCAGAATGCTTGGCCACTATAGCACAGGAACTACTATTTTTGGCTATACTAGCATGAGAGTTCTCATGCTAGTATAGCCAATACAAATAGGCATCGCAATAGATGCCTATTTGTTGCTGCTCACGATAAATGTAAGCAAGTATTCAAAGGATCAAGCCCCAGTTTATCAAGAAAATGAAGCATTGCATAGCCTTTAACAACTTTGGCTCTCATGATTACTGGCCACTGTGTAATCGAGCATTAAGTAAGTGTAAGGTAATTATTTCTTCCCTCTTCAGTCAATTTAGGTGTCATCCTCCTCTGCTGATAAAGCTGAATGCTTTGCCTATAAATATTCCTCAAACTACTCTTCATCTGGAATATCACTGCCTAACTTCCTTCCTAGAACTAAGTCTCTATTAAATGATATGCATATAACCCCTTCCATGGTTTCTGTGATCATCTATAACCTAGATATCCACAGGTTATGTGGATCTGATGGTATTCCTGTAATTAAGAAGTGTGCTTCCAAACTGGCTCTTGTTATGTCTAAACTATATAATAAATGTCTTGCCACCTCCTGCTTTCCTGCCTGTTGGAAGTCATGATCTGTTATTCTGATCTTTTTAACTATTGGCCTATTAATCTTCTACCACTTTCTGGGAAACTTTTAAAGACACTAACAATGCTGAATTGAATTGTTTTGTTATCTCTCATTGCAGGGTCTTTTTTCAGAGAAGCATTATGGTTTTCATTTCTCCAGATCAGCTGCTGATGTACTAATGATAATTGCAAAAATTGTCTTTTATGCTCTAGATAAAAATGGTGAAGCCCAGGCTGTAGTATTGGACATCTCATAAGCCTTTTACAGTGTCTGGCATACAGGTTTTCTCTACAAGTTGAAAAATTAGTGTCTCCAGACACTTTTTTGAACTGATCCAGTCTTTCTTATCAAATCAGGAAATGTAAGCTATTCTCAATGGTCACTTATCTAGATCATTTTGTACTGATGGAAGTACCCAACAGGGCTCTATTCTTGGTCCGACTCTGTTTTTAATTTTCATTAATAAAATTTCCTGCTCTCAACTTGGTATCTATGCTGACGATACAACAACTTATTTCTGCCTCGATAATAAGGCTTATCAGTCCGACTAGGTCAAAATGGCAGCCAATGTCCAAAATAACCTTAAGTCTGTTGTTAACAGGGGCAAAAGATGATTTGTTGATTTTAACATCTTCAAAATTAAACTTCTCTCTATTAATCATCTGAGAGACCACTTGTTGCCTTCAGTGAGCATGGCTGATGCTAACCTCTAGGAAAGTGACATCTTGCGCCTTCTCAGTCTCAAATTCTCATGAAGTGGAAAATCCATATGGAATCCATTGTGAGATCAGCTTCTAAGAAAGTTGGTTCACTGTGTTGGGTGAGACATTTTTTTTCTCTTCAAAATTTATTTTATATATCTATAAGTTTACCATTCATCTATGCTTAGAATATTGCTGCGGTATATGGTTTGGTGCCCCTGCTATTTACCTTGAACTCCTTGATAAGATCCAAAGAAGAATTAGCAATATTATTGGTCCTGATCTGGCAGCTCGGCTTCAGTTACTTTTCACCACTGTAAGGGTGCCTCTCTATATCTTTTCTATAAATACTTTCATGGTAATTGGTCTCATCAATTTACAGTTGAGCTGACTAGATGTAGCTATAAAGTATGCTAAAAGTTTCTTCTCTTGTACTTCTTGCTTATGAAACTCCATTCTGGCATCATGCTTTCCAGCCATCTTTAGTGTTTAGTACTTTCTTCTTGTTTTCTTTTACTACCTTCTGTGGGAATTCTTCCATTTTCTTTTTAGCATTAGCTATGACGATTGTATCATCTGTATATCTTATATTGTTAAGATTGATGTCAGTAATGAATTCTGGTAGGAATTCTAATTCTCTCAGAATCACCTTGCTGTAAAGGTTGAGTAAGTCTGGTGAGAAGACATATTTTTGTCTTAAACCCCTTTCAATTTTTGCATAGTGGTTTGCTTCTAGCATAAGATTTGGATTATTCCAATATGAGTGGGCCTGTGCTGTCAAGAATATCCATATGCTAAAATGACGGCAATATATATATTGATGTACCTACTATTGAATATCTTACATTAAGACATAAAAAAAATCCAAACCCCTGAGCATGACAGATGAGAAATATATATATATATATATATATATATATATATACAAGGAAAAACAGTGTGAGAAGCTGTGAATGTTTTGTTTAAAGTGTAGATTTTTTGTTATTATTATTATTAATATTACTTGCCTTTTGTATAATACATTAAGTATCTACAATATTATTTGTGTCACTACATGTGTTTTGAAGTCGAAATTTCAGAAGAATAAATTTGTGACTTTATATATCAAGATCCGTTAATCTTTCTGACGGCTGAAAATTCCGTGTATATAAATAAGTGGTCGTCTGTGTATATATAAATAAGTGGCTGATGAGCAGGTCAGAATGTTCGTATGTATGCATGTTCATTTGTTGGCTATCTTCATACCTGCTTGTTAAATATTTTTCATTTTTGAGACTCATTCACTTTTCATTGGTCAGAAATTTTTTATTTACACTGTCTCATGAAATTTGATTTCATTTTTTTCTTCAAAATTGTTTTCAGTAATGTTGAACCAGTTTTGTGTGTGTGTGTGCAATTCTACTTTTTAGTGATGAGAAATATATGGGTCATCAAGCTCTGTTTGTTGCTTTTGAAATCCAGAATTACAATTTTTTGCAATGGCTTATGATAATTTCTTTTTTTAGAGCACATTTGAATTTAGTGTATCTGTGTGTGTGTGTGTGTGTGTGTGTGTGTGAGTTTTTCATGTTGTTTTGTTAAGAGGAAACTTGTATTTTTTATAAATATTTCTTCCTGCATCATGAGTGTGTCATAGTCTGCATTTTGGTAAATAGAAATTACTCTGAATTTACCTCTACTACATTGGTATAAGTGTTGGGAAACATACAATTTCCTGTTATTGGCTAGTTTAATGTTTCTTCTTGGCAGGGATACTCTTTTATTCAGGCCTTGTGGCACCCCACATATACTTTTGCATGTTCATCGCATGTTAGACTAGAATATAAATTATGTTTGTAGAGTTGCAGCTCAGATTTGTTTTTTATTTTGATTATAAATGTGTTTTCGAATTTGAAGTGGTTTCCTTTTATTATTATGTTGCAAACCTCACATTTTTTTTGTTACATTTTATAACACCCTGTGTTGTGTGTTGCTTGAATTTTGATGAGGTTAGTATGTTTTTTAAATTTTTGGTTGGTGTCTGATTTGAATTTTTTTAGTTGTCTTTAGGATTTATTTTATTTTATCATTAATGTTGAGTAATTCTATGTGTTTTTATCTTTGTAAATAATTCTGGGTTGCTTTTGTTGCTTGTGAAGACATATGCAAGAATGTTTTCTTTTTTTCATGTTTTTTTTTAAATTCTGGAGAGATTTTAATGGTATTTCTTCTGCCAATTTGAAACTCTTGTTTATTAGTGGATTTAGTATCCTCTTATTTGTTGTGTTTAAGATAAAAAATAAATTATTTTTAAATTATTATGATGAATGATTTTATATATATATATATATATATATATATATATATATATAAAATCATTCATCATAATAATTTAAAAATAATTTATTTTTTATCTTAAACACATATATATATATATATATATATATATATATAATGGTCTTTATTTTATGAGAGAGACAGGACATATATATATATATATATATATATATATATATATATAATGGTTCTTTATTTTATGAGAGAGAGGACAGATATATATATATATATATATATATTTTAATTTTATTTTATTTATTTCAATAATCAATTCTCTAATTATTGCAAAAAATAAAACAATAAAGCTCTATTTGGATGGAGTTTGGTAGGTTTTTGTGACTGTTTAAATAACTCTAAATTGTGTTATGGCCAGGTAAGTGTAAAGTAAGTTGTCTGTATGTAGTAGTATGGCCAATGTAATTATTTATGAGTTTGATTTGATCACAAACAGAGTTCCTTAATGGATATTAGAACTTGTAAATAATATTGGTTCTTTGCAGTTTTGATTTCATATGTGCATTGTTATTTCTGATGTTAAGGTTATCTGTTTTAAATTTTTTGTAATAGATAATCCATTTATTTTTTGTTCAGGTTGACTGGGGTTTTGTATTTCTCTTGTTTATAGGTGACATGTATTTGGCTTTTGTAGAAGATGAACATTCACACGTAAAAGAAGATTTAAAATAATGAAAGCCATCATAATAAAAAAAAGGAAAAAACAACACTCGATAATATTAACTACAAACACAGTCACAATGTGGTCATCCATTTTTGAAAATAGAACATTCTTATAACTTTAGACACATACATAAAAACCCACACCCCTGATAATGGCTAAAAGAATAACCAAAAGTGCCCAGATATGCAGAACATTTAGAGAGTTTATACACATTTTGTGTCCAGAAAAGAAAACACTTGAATGAACACAAAAAAATTGAATAATGATAATAATAATAATAATAATATATATATATATATATATATATATATATAACTATAATAACTTTAATACTGTAAAAAAATGGTTTAAACTATGTTAAATTTTTAGCCCCTCATTAATTCCTCTGAAGATATTACATGCATCACACTGTTCTACGGAATATATATTGTTTAATTGTAAACCATTGTTATATATGTTGACGTTTTTTTTTTATATACAGGTTTTTATATGTCTATGGTATTGCTTACATATTTGTTTTTGCTGGTGTTTGAGTGTATATATATATATGTGTGTGTTCGTATGTGTGTATATGTTTATATGTATCTGTGTATGTGTACATATATGGGTATACATATATATATGTGTATGCGGGTATGTGTGTATGCATTTATGTGTGTGTGTATGAGTTGTATGTGTACATATATATGTTTTTTTACAGTACTAAAGTTATACGGTATTATACTGTTGACCGAAAAATTTACCTACATTATGGTATTTTTATTGTATTGTGAACTGAATAATTAGTATAATTTTAATTATATAGTGGTGTGGTGGTAATTGTGATTAAAGTGAATTGATTAACAATTATTTCTTAATTGTTTAATTTTCTTAGGTTTTTAAAAAGATTCCAATTTCTTATCCTTTCACTAGTAATATGTAAATTTATTTTTAAACTTAATAATTAAGTTTAAACAACTAAATTTAAATAGAATAATTAGGCTTATTTTTAATTAAAAATTCTTTAGAAATTTTTTAATTTTATATTGTATTATATTGGTTTTGTTGATTGTATAATTAGTATAATTTTGTTCATATAGTGGTGTGAGTATTTTGTGATCACAACAGATTAACTTAATAGATTAAACTCTTAAATATATTTTTTATTTTTTTAAACCCCAATTTCTTTCACCGTTAATTTATAATATTTATTTATTTTTATTTTCTCATTTTCTCCTACAATCTTTTCTTTCTATTTTAAATTTATTCCTCTCTTCTTTCTTCTTCTTCCCTTTTCATTTACACTTTAAGATACTTACCCTTTCTTTTTAATGTTTCTCTCTCTCTCTCTCTCTCTCTCTCTCTCCTAACCCACTTTCTTTACATTTCAAATCTATGGGTCTGCAATCCAACTGTCAGACTGGATGTATCTTCGAACTTTTGTTGACATCCGCTGCTATGCGTGTCCTCTGATTATATGTTGTGTATATATATATATATATATATATATATATATATATATATATATATATATATATATATGCTTATGTATGAATATGTGTGTGTGTTCGCTGAACTGATGTATTTTTTCTTAAATTTTCTCTTTTAAGGGAGCGACCGTTATTTTTATTGTTTTTTAGGTCTTTGTGAATCTCATTTGTGTAAAATCCTTTGTACAATAAAGACGGAAGCTGATGATGGTTCGCCTGAAATAGGCCTACACTTCTGATTTACCATTAAATAACATGTTTGCCTTAATTTTGCTTATATATATATATATATAGTCACCATCCATAGTTACAAATACATGTGAAAAAACTGCATTTTAGACATTTGACTATTAGTTTTATTCAATTGTATTTGATTTGTTGATGAAAGTTTTTGTAATGCATATGTACTGAACTATTGACATTTAATCTCTTATACGTAGCATTATATTTTATTCAACTTTGAGCTTTGTCAATTACTGTGACTATGTGCATGCATTTGTGTGTGTGTGTAACCTCTAATACTCACATCTAAACATGAATCTCACATTCTTGTATGTAATGTCTGAGAAGAGACTATCTTTTTTCTCTTTTGGGGTTGGTTTTTATATATATGTCTGCCATATGGTTCTTTCCTATATATGCCCATCACCTGTTCATATGTCATTGTTGTCTCTAACTTCCAGTGAAGCATAAATCTGCACCTGGCTTCTCTGACATCACACAGTGTAAAGTATATTCTGTGATGATCTTTGGTGTGACATGTACACATACGCTTGTTATGGTTTTAGTGTAATCTTAAAAATATAAACTTTCATTATATATATATATATATATATATATAATTTTAAAAATTTGTAATAACTCATACAGAGCTTAAAAATGAAGTTGAACAAGCTAGTTTCCTCTTCCAAAAGGAAGAACTGAAAGAATCATTCCAATGTCTTGTTTCATATTTGTTTTTTTTTATCATCATTTGACCCCAAGCAAAGCAGTATAGCCACTGGTGCACAGGGGTCTACAAGAAGAAAAAGGAACAAGTTATAGGGGGCTCAACTAAGTTCATGTAAAGGGGGAACCAGAGAGCTAAGCTCATCAGAACAGAAAATGTGAAAATATTTGTGAAAGAGACAGAGGGAAGCCACATCTTGTCAATGAGAAAGTGACTGGAGATGAGCTGCCAGGTTGGGATTGATTACATTGCAGATCCTTCTTTGAATTTTATCAAGAACCCTGAGATGAACAGTAGTAGCACCCTACCAGATAGGACAACAGTATTCAATGCATGTACAGATAGTAGATTTGTATATGTGCAGGATGGATTCTGATAAGAAAATCTGCCTTGCTCAATACAATGACCCCACCTTCTTAGCAGTAGATTTATCAATTGATTCTACTTGAGGTCGACTGAGAGAGTAATGCAAAGTAGGCACAGTGTATTGCTTTCAAGGAGACTGGCATGATCCATGCTGATGGCAGGCAGGGGAGATTGTCTATAGCGGTTAAAGAAGAGCAGTTTTGTTTTAGGAGCATTAAAATTTAAATGCCATTTCTTAGTCTACCATTGATTGGAGGTCATTTTCAAGATCAGCAGTGAGGTTTGCTTTGTCAGCCTCGGCAGATTTCTTATTGAGAAGGTTTTGTCAACATAGATGACTACTTAAGATCTGATTATATCAAGGAGATTGTTGATGAAGATCAGAAAAAGCATAGGACCTAGGATAGAGCTTTGAGGGACACTGTATTCATATCACTGGATCTGGAAGCATGCTCTTTCAATACAACCTTTATTATGCAATTTGATAGGCAAGATTGGATTAGATTGGATAAGTGTCCAGTTATACCATACTCCTGTAGCTTGCACTGAAAACCAGCATACCAAACTCTGTCAAATACTTTGAAGATATTCAGGGCAACAGCTTGAGCTTTACCATTCTTATTAAGAGTTTGGTATATGTATTTGGTGATGGTAGTTAACATATCACTGGTAGACCTGGTGAAACAGAAACCATACCATTTGTTGGAAAATAGGCTGTGAGCTTGAGATGTTGAATCACTTCAGCATTGATAATAGCCTGAAACACTTTGCCAGAAATCAGCAGAAGATTGATAGGGCAATAATTAGAGGGGTTTGAGGGTTCTCCAGAGTTCTTAAAGACAGGAACCACAGAGAAGGACTTCCAGCAGGCAAAAAAGCAAGAAGCAGAGAGGAAGTAATTGTAGAGTTTGAAGAAGATAGCAAAGAGTTCAGGGGCACATTTATTCAGCATGATGACTGGGATTCTGTCACTTCCCCTCAACTTATGGGGGTCAAGCTTTGAAATTATGTTAGAGATCAGCAAGAGGGTTATCTCTACATCACTCAGTTGAACCTCAATTCTAGATGGGAAGTTGGGTGTGGGTACTTCAGATGGGTCAAATGTGGATTTGTCTGCTGTGGCTGCGAGAACTTTAAGTTTATTGAATAAACGAGGGATAGGAAGTGTGCTGTTGTTTCACACAGCTTTACAGAATCACCAGTAATTTTTCGGGTCGAAGCTATTTCTGCTTCATTCTATTAGCAAACAACAGTTTGACATCATTTAGGATCCTCTTGCACTCCTAATGAGCAGAGGTGAAAAGGCGCCTATTATAGTCAGATGCATTGCTTTGATAAAGCAGGAGGAAGTGATTGCTGTGGCAGCTGAGCAAGCAGGAGAGAACCAGGTGGGGTAAATGAGGTTTAAGTTAGAATTTCTTGGCTGGGATGAAAGCATCAATGCCAGCTTTCACCTAGGAGGAAACCTCAGAGGCGGAATCTTCAATGGGGAGACTAAACACTTTTTTTCAAGGAACATCACAAAGACAATTGTGGAACAACTCCCAGTCCACTCTTTTGTAACAGTAAGAAATTTTGCTGGTAGGAGGTTCCTGGGAGTAGGAGGAGTGGAGAGAGATATTAATAGAAACCACATGATCAGGATTGCCAAGTGGGCAAAGCTGCATTGTATGGGCGGAGTCAGGGATAGAAGAGAAGCTTGTCCTTCAGTGATAATGGGGAAGTGCATAGGGAAATCCATCATGTGAGAGACTAAGTAATTGAAAAGTTCAAGGTATAGATGCCAGCAAGATCAGTGAGACGGTTTTTCAGCCCCTTGGCATGGTGGGCATTAAAATCATCAAACACAATTATATTGGCAAACAAGTAAGAGGAAATGACCTTATCTATATCATCAGAGATACTGTTTAGTAAGTAACAGTAAGGATAAGAAGAGGAGTGTTAGAGAAAGAAGAGATAATTAACTGAGTTTAGTAGAGTGAGACAGATATATATGTAGGAATGGTCAGGAGATTCAAGAGAAACCACTCTAATTTGCTGACATAAAATCCCAGGCCATGCGTGTAGACACTGGACTCCTTAAATAGAGGAAGGTAACCAGAAATTGAGAAATAAAAGGAGGAAATCCTGGGGTTCAGGTTAGTTTTGCAGAAAGCTATGATGTCTGGATATATAAGCTTCTATATATAATGATTTCTAACAGAAAAAATATTTCACTGCCTGATGAGGTGCTAATTAGATAATACTGAAACACTGACTCTTGTTGCAGTAAACAATGTTTTTATTATAATCTTATAATAAAAATATTACCATATATAATACTCTACTGTATTGGGCACTCTTAATAAAGTAAATAATTATAAACAGTGGACTGCCAACCCATTAGTTTGTACTTCTTTTAAGATATATATATATATATATATTTGTGTAGATAGACAGCAAATTTTCTTTTAGACATGTCAGATTAAATAAATTGCAAACATTGTGTCAGCTTATTTTTAATAAAATCCATTCATACTCATGGATAATCTTTTGCGTATTATAATTGAAAGATGTCAGAAATGAGCTGTAATGTTGACAGATGTTATTACATTCATTTCTCAATGTTCCCAAGTATTTTCAGTATTCTTCTGAGATCATCTTCAGGAGTGTGAGTTATTGGTAACAACAAATAATCACAAAACTGTGTTGCTAAAAATTACTGTAATTTTTTTCTGCTTCAAATATAACACTTTATTAGAATGTGAAAATTATCCAAAATGGAATTTTTTATATGTTGTAATGTCATGATCATGCATATGTTAAAGCATAAAAAAACTGTTCTTTTTACAAACATTTTAGAATATTATTACAATATTCGTAGCTGATTCGATTAATTGATGGCTTAAGTTTTTTAATGAATATTGCCTCGAGAATCTGCAGTTTGCTTTTGTTGTTTTCTTGATGTAAGATAGTTGTGTTATCAATCATCATTTTTTTAGATTGTGAATGTAGACAGGAATGTTGTAGATGTCTAGAAATGGTCAGACAAGTGTAATGTAAGACGTCTTTTTAATATAGTTGTTGTAAATCCAACATATATATTTGTTTTTTGTTGGAGATATATTCTCCCAAAGGACATTTGAATTGATAAATAATGTTGGTTTTATATCATACATCATTTGATGGGGAGGAGTTATTATGAATAATTAAATTAGTAGTATTGTACTTTTTATAATATATTATTAATTTTAATTTTTTATTAGAATCAACAGGAGATATATTAGTACAAATGAGCACAAATTTTTGTGATTTTTTCATGTTGTTTGTGGTTATCATGCATTTGGTTGCAGTAGAAGAGTTTGATATATTTAAGGTCTTTTGTGGAAGTACCTTGTTTTGTTTGATGTGTGTTGAGTTGTTTGAAATATTGTCTTATTTCATCTACAATGTGGTTTGGGAAGTCATTATTAATGAAAGTTTGCTTAATATTTTTTAGTTCAGTGTAAAATATCTTTTTTGTGGAGGAGTTTATTTGTGCTCAATTAATTAAATTGTGTATAAGTGCTATTTTGTAGTAGTTAGGGCATTCACTCTTATAGTTGAGAGTGCAAAAGTTTTTGATGGTTGATTTTTATATGAGGAGGTAGTAAAGGTGTTATTGTTTGTTTGTGTCTATTAAAATGTCAAGGAAAGGGATTTTGTTATCTTTGTTAAATTCATATGTGAACTTGAGGACAGAGTTCTTTTGAAAGTTTTTTTTGAGTTCTGTTATTATTATTTCAATTATAATATGCAAAAGATTATCTGTGATTATGAAGAGATTTTATTAAAAATAAGCAGATATGATGTTTGCAATTTGTTTAATCTGATATATATATACAGTAGTGAACATAAAGATCAGAACAATGTTAAAAAAGTCTAAACATGAAATAAATTTTTATTTTAAAGCTTCAAAGAACATTTTATCAAGAAAAAAAAAGGATATAAAAGGTAAATTATATAATTCCAAAATATAAAGTTCAATAAACTTATTTTGATAAAGTTATAAGAGTAATGATATAACATTTGAAAAAACAGATGATCAAAAACATCAGAACGATTAAATAAATCCATAAAATTTAATAATTATTTTGCAATATAGAATTTTTTTAGGGTAAGGATTTAAAATAGGTATTTTACTAAATTACACCGGCTCTTGCATTGTAAACTTGGCAAAAAAATCTGTGATGTCATTGGAACTTAGAAAACTGATAGTCAAGTTACGTGATGAAGATAAACTCTCAATTCAATGAGTGTTTCTAAAAGTGTTATTCATAGTATTTTAAGAAAACTTGAGGAAACTGGGTCATGTAAAGCCAAGAAACCACCTAGCAGGTCTAGAAAAACTACTGCAAGGGAAGATGGATTGCTAAAGAATCAAAAAAGGATCAATTTGCGACAGCAACTGCTATCTCTAAAAGAGCTAATGCTAACCTTGGTATTAAAATATCAAGGCACACTATTTTCTGAAGACTTAATGAAATAGATCTGAACAGTTGAGTAGCCTCTACAAAGCCTTACATTTCTAAAAAGAATCAAATGAGCCATTTGAAATTTGCCACCAAACACATCATATGGACAGAAGAACAGTGGGATTGTGTTCATTTCAGTGATGAGTCAAAGTTTAACCTGTTTGGTTGTGAGGGGAGAAGATTCATTTGATACAGTTCTAGGGAATGATATTTGCCTCAGTGCACTAAAAGTAGCATTAAATTTGGAGGAGGAAGTGTGATGGAGTTTGGCATTATTTCATCTGCTGGTACGGGACCTCTTGTTAGGCTACATGGCAAAATTAATGCAACTGTATACAAAGAGATGTTGAAGAAACGTACCTAATTTGAGAACTGCAATTAATCAACCAGCTGTATTTAAGCAAGATAATACACCATGTCACACAGCAAAGTCTGTTAAGACATTTTTTTTCTGAGGAGAATGTTACTGATATGGAATGACCTGCTCAAAGCCCAGACATGAATCCTATTGAGAATGTTTGAAAATTACTAAATGAAAGAGCTAAAGAAAAGAATCCAACAAATGTCGAAGAACTATGGACTAATTTGAAAGGAAAATGGGAGAAAATATCTGTTAATGAATGCAAGACATTAATTCGCTCATGTAGCATAAGATATCAAGCTGTTATTGAAAGCAAAGGTTTGCACATCAAGTACTAATGAATTATGAATGCTATTTTCATTTGGACATGATGTATTCATTATAATAATATGATTTTGTTAATTGTTCTGATGTTTTTGATCATCTGTTTTTTTCGAATGTTATATAATTATTCATATAACTTTATCAAAATAGGTTTATTGAGTTTTATTTTTTTTTTTTTAATCATATCACCCCAATCAAGGCGGTAATGCCACTGATGAGCAGGGGTCTACGTAAGAGTGAAAAGATTGGAAAAGAGAAAGCCGGAAAACACATCCTAAACAGGAAACAAGGGATGAGCCTCTTCACCTGTTCAGTAGACATGGGTGGAGTGTAAACCGGGCATTGGAATTATATAATTTACCTTTATATCTTTATTTTCCTTGATAAAATGTTCTATGAAGCTTTAAAATAAAAAGTTATTTCTCATTTAAACTTTTTCTTAACATTGTTCTGATCTTTATGCTCACTGCTGAATGAAGAAAACATGTTTAGGCAGCAAGTATTCATACAAACAGGTTTAATTAAAAAGAACCAATGATGTCTGTTTAATTTTTTACTGTATTTTTCCAATTTTTGCAAAAGTATTGAGTAATGTGCTCTAAGTTGTGGATATCTGAAGTCCATATTTTTTACTTTTGCAATCATTATCAAGAATCAGTGTCTGTGGGGTAATTAGAACTTCTTTGTCTGCACCCTGGTCATTTTTGGGAAGTTGGATGTTTGAAATAGTCTCGTGTGATATCATGTGCAATAGCTATTATGAATGAGGCTGGAGAAAAAGAATGCGATTTATTTATTTATTTTATTTTTTGTTATATTACTAATAAAATATGTGAACACATTAATTATATCACATGTATTCAAGATACCATCTGATGTGGTAAATGATATATTATTTAATGTGAGATGCTTATCTTGTATAATAATATCTTCTAGGGTGTTGAGTTTTACCTTGGGTGTTGTTGAGTATTTTGGTGTTATCCACTAGTATTTGTCTTATGTTGATAGTTCCACTTTGGTTGTTCATGATGTGCTGAACAATGTGTACATGTACTGCACTGAGTTTCAAGAGGTAACAAATCAATCTGTGAGAGAGTGTAGTACATGCCTGCTTAACATAAGTATTTAATGTTGTTATTTGATTATAAGTGTTGCTGAATTTATAGACAGCATTATTTTTGCATTGGAGTGATTTATAAGACCTGATGTTGCTGTTGATAAAATAAGTTTGATGTTTTAAACTTTTTATAGCAGATGATAAATGTGAGGTGTTTCTAAGATTTTTTGAGTGATATGTACTGGTGAATTATGTTTTTAATTACTTTTCATCCTGCTTGTAATTAAAGTGCATCTGGTTATGGTAGAATAAGTTAATGGCGTGTTTGTTTTTGTTTGTGTCAGGGAGGGATTTGGTGTTATTTTTTCTTTATTTTGTTTTACCTAATTTTGTTTGTTTGTCAATGATGTTGTTAGGGAAATTATTATTGAAGTTTATTTAATGTTGCTAAGTTCCTTATAGAATAATATGTCTGAAGAAGAGATTACTTTGGCGTAGTAAGTCAGGTTTTATCAGGATTATAATTACAAAATAAACATAAAGAATAAAATAAATAAATTGCATTCTTTCTGTTTGGCCTTGTTCCCAATTGCCATTACACATGATATTATGCTATACTATTTCATATGTCAAAAATAACAAAATAAGAATTTCGGATCATTTATGTACAACTTTGAGCACAATAATCAACACTTTATCTGAAAATAGAAAATTGCAATCAAAACTTAAAACGATAGAACTTGTAGAATGATATGATGAACAAAGATATTACATCAGCATTATAATAAAAAAGAAAATAATGGGCAGTTTTGTTCCCAATAGCTGTTACACATAACATCATGGTTGACGATTCCAAAGTTCCAGTTTCCCAAAGAATACACCTTAGCAGACAAAAGGAATGTTAACTACATATAGACTCCATATCTGTTCTTGATAATGACTGTGAAAGTCAAAATACTTGAACAAAAACAACATAATATGAACTTTGGACAGTCTATCCACAACTTTGAGTGCAATGCTCAACAACTTATCTGAAGATTGCAAAAATACAATAAAATAATTAAGCAGATATACCTTACTTTTTAATCAGGCATGTTTTGATATATTTATTTAAAACTTCTCAATATTGAAGATAGACTATTTATAGATATAGACAGTGTAGACATAAAAATCAACACTGCATGGTGGGTATGAGTTTCACACCTAAATGGGGATTGCTTCCTATCTTATATCCACAATGTTTATCTCTCTTGCTCACTATATATATATATATATATATATATATATATATATATATATATAGTAGGCCTCCGTCGGTTGGGGTTGATTATGGGTACCATCCTAGTTGTCTGCTTGGCTGAAGCATTGGTTTCTGTGATTTTAAAAACTGATGCAGGAGTGACAGTCTTTGTTGCAGAGGCTGCATTTATGTTTTGTTTCTGGTCTATCAGAGCTGTCATTTTGCTTTCTGTGAACTCACATCTCCATAGCAGCTTGTGTCAGCTGCTCCTTCCTTGATTTAAGTTGTTGGACCAGGGTTTCTCTCCATTTGAATTTGACTGCTACACTCTCCCATGACTCCGTGTTGATATCCACAGTTTTCATATCACATTTTATGATGTCATGATACCACAGTTGTGGCCACCCAGTAGGTCTTCTTCCAGAGGCCAGCTCTCCATACAGGAAGTCTTTTGGAATGCAACCTTATGGCATGTGGTGGACATGGCCTAGCCAGTGGAGTCTGCACTGTTTAAGGAGTGTGAATATGGTAGGCAGACCGGCTTGAGACATGACCTCAGTGTTGGGCACCTTGTCTTGCCATGAGATTTCCAATATACGTCATATACTTCTTGTGTGGAAGGTGTTCAGATGCCTCTCTTGCCTGGTGTGTGTGGTCCATGTCTCACTGCCTTATAACAGTGTACCAATGACACAGGCATTGTACACCACCATCTTTGCCTTCACTGTCAGCTTGGAGTTTGTCCAAACACATGTTATGATGCATGCAAGGGTTGTGGCTGCCTTCCAAATTCTCTTGTCAAGCTATATGTCAAGGGAGAGGTTGCCAGTGATGGTAGAGCCAAGGTAGGTAAACTGATGGACTACATCCTGCACATAGCCATTGATGACTGGTAGTGCTGTGGTACCTTGACCCAGGACACTTGTTTTTTCAAGCTAATGGTCAGCCCAAAGTCTCTGCATGCCTGAGAGAAATAATCTATCAGCGTTTGAAGTTCACACTGGGTGTGGGATGCTAATGCCATATCATCAGCAAATAACATGGATAAGGACTTTTTGTACTTTAGTCTATGTTCTGAAATGGGTGAGATTGAAGAGCTTGCCATCTGATCTTGTATGCAGGTAAATCCCTTTCCATGATGTGACACAGGCATTGTACACCACCATCTTTGTGTCCACTGTCAGATTGGAGTTTGTCCAAACACACTACAAAGAAATACTAAACTGTAAATTTATTCAATAAAATCACCATTGGTTTCAACAATGGCCTACAGATGACTTTGGCATCTCCTGCATCTCTTTTGGTGAATGCTGTCATAATCCTTGAATTCAGTTTATCTTTGGTGTGACAAGAAGTTTTGTTGATCTTTCACTCAATGTTTCCCAACACATAATAATCAAGGTAGTTTTAGTCTGGGAAGTTAGGTGGCCAGATGTTCTTCTGCTTGTGTTGCATAGTACAGAGCACTGTTGTTAGGGTTAGGGTCAGGGTCTTCTAGCAGCCGCCATCTTAACCCAGGGTGAGACTACCTCCTCAAGGCATTTGATGCAGGCCTTTGTGTTGAGTCTGCCCCAACCAATAAATTTGGGATTTCTTTTCTTATCAGAACAGAGTGAAATTTCTGAGTTGCCATACCTTTGTAATCACAATTAAACTCATCCAAATTTTTCCAGATCTTCTGCACTATCCTTATATTGACATTTAATTTCTCTGAAATAATCATATTGGATCTTCCAGTGCAAATGCTAAGCAATACAGCAAGCTTTTTCCAAATTTCTGTCCAAGTTAATTGCATCATGGTGCTCTTCTTTCTCATAGATGGTGCACAACTGACCTTACTATATTGTCCAGTTGATAAAATAAAAAAAACAATGCACATATGGAAAATGAAAAATATAATATAATGACAATTTACCCATCGCACCCTCTGTGTGTGTGTGTATATTATATATATATATATATATATATATATATATATATATATATATAATTGGTTGACTTGTTTTTTATGGTTCATCAAACTTTTGTAAGTTATTTAAAGTCAAAACACAATTTTGAATCTCTAAAAACAATTCTTTTTTTTTTGCCAGTGAATATTGTATTAACAATTTTTGGGAGATAATATTGATTTTCATTCTATCCACCTATTTACCCATAGCTGGGAATAGAAGAGATGGATTCATACCTTTCCCAAGGGTATGTGTGTGCAAGTGAATGTAACAAACCCATTGAATGTAACAGTATATATATATATATATATATACAGCCATTTCATATATGTATATGCTAAGAGTAAATGACAGGAAGCAATATTATTGACCAAATATAAACATTTATTCCATCGATATTTGCTTACTCTCTATAATTTTTATCAATACTGCATAAGGGCAGAGGTGTTGTAAGAGGGAAATATCAAATGCTTCGAATTTCCCCTGATCTTACATTGCAATAATTTTTTGCCATTTTTTTCTTTCTACCTTGTGAACCTGGACTAATTATTTTTTGGCAAGTAACCACTGATGGTATTTTGGCTCAGTTTTTTTTTTTATTATTATTCTTGATAATTGTTTTTATACTTCCAAACTCTTCTATTGTTACTCACAGTAATATTGCAGCTATGGAAAAATGTTCTTGTCTTTCAAACGGCTTCTGTTGATTTTTTGGTTCTTATGAAATTCTCTTTTCATATAATCTTTTGTCTTTTCACCTACTTCCCCTTATTTCAAAATCCTTTAAAGCCCACTAGTTATGAAAATAAGAAAATGTAAAATTGATACATAAGATCATAAAACTGATTTGCCTTTTGCCAGACATAGTAAAGTCTATTAAATATTTAAAAAAAGTTATAGGTTGTTTATTTTTGTCATAGTTAATGTGGATTTCAATCTGGTTCGGAATAACTGCAAAATACTTGCGCCTCCCCATTTTACAGGCAGAAGCATACAAATGTATGCTGGAATTCTTTTCTAGTCAATAAAATAGGCCATTTCTTGGTTTAATCTGACTCAGCTTTGTCTTGAAGTCAGAACACTATGTTCGTTTATCCGAATTTGCTTTTGTGTGTCAACTCCAATTCTTAGTTTGTGAACTTTTTGCTATATTACTGTTGCTTTGTCTTATTACTGAAAATTTTTAATTAGTGGCCACAATCTGAACAATATAAGATACACAGATGATACAGTGCTGATAGCAGATATGGAAAGGAAACTACAAGACTTTCTACAGTAGAAAATGGAAAGAAAGTACTACAAGAAAACTGAACGCAGAGTCATCAGTAAAAACAGGAGAACTACAGGCCAGGGATACTAAAATTAAACAAGTAGAAAAATTTAAATACTTAGGAAAGGTCCTAACAGAAGATGGATAGTGCAACAGTAAGATTTAAAGGCAAATTGACATGGCCAAGGATGCATTCCAGAAACTGAGTAGAGAACAGAAAAATTTCACTAGAAACAAAGAAGAGAGAACTGGGTTGCTATGAGATGTCAGTTCTTCAATATGGCAGTGAGTGTTGGACAATTTCCTTAAAGATGAAGGAGAGACTTGAAAAAACCAAAATGGGGATCTACAGAAGGATGCTGAAGAAACAATGAACTGAACATGTAAGTAATGAGGTTTTGAATGGGATGGAAACGAAATGGAAACAAATGCTTAACCTTAGGAGCTGAAGTTCCTGGGATATGTAATGAGGAAGGAGGGTTTGAAGAATTTGATACTCACAGGTCAGATAGAGGGAAAGAGAGAGAGAGGGGAAAGCAATATGTAACATACTTGATGGGCTTGAACAAATGGATAGCAGAGCAGGGTTTGGGTGGGGTTACAGGAAAAAGAGTGCTAAGCACCACTAGGGATAGGGAGATGTAGAAGGCCATGATTGACTTTGTCCTGAAGAGACACAACACATAGTAGAAGAAGATATGTCATTTGTTTACTTTATATTATTTTTTCCCTGTTCTTTTTTTTCTTGTTATTGCTTTTCACAAATTTTATCAATTCAGTTTGTTGGACAGTTCTGCTCATGGCTACTCACTTCACAATTAACAGTTTCATTTTTCAAGCCAATACAAAGAAATTTAATCCTTACTTGTTGCCCTACTATTGTGGCTCTGTTTTAAAGTTTGAATCTCACTAGGTGGTGCAAAATTGTGGCCTTGTGCCCAAATAAGATAAACTTTGCAAATATTCCAATATAGGGTATTTTTGAAGTTCGATTTAAACACAGTGACTCAATCTCCATAACACTACCTAAAAAGCCAGGTGCAAAGGAATGTGAACTTCACTGAACAATCAGTTTAATGAGCCACATAACAAAACTCATCATCCAGATTCTGATGAACAGAGTACGCAGCAGAATAGGCCCAGAGATTGGACAAGAACAGTGTAGGTTCATTAAAGATACTGGAATGAGGAATGTGATATTCATGCTCAGAATGCTATCTGAATGAGCAATACAAATGCAGAAGGACCTTTATCTGTGCTTTGTAGACTATGCAAAGGCATTTGACACAGTACAACACTGAGACTTGATAGAGATGTTCGACAACATCAACATTTTTGGAAAAGACATTAGGATAATTAAAAATCTATATTGGCAGCAAACCGCTTGTGTATGGATGTGTTTTCTGACTGGATCTTTTCAATCTGTGTAAAGCAATTATGAGAGGAATAAAAGACTTGCCAGGATTCATCATTGGTGGACACAACCTCAACAATATAAGATACGTGGATGACAGGTGCTGATAGCAAATATGGAATGGAAAATGCAAGACCTTCTACAGAAGGTAGCAAAAGAAAGTGAAAAGAAAGGACTGAGCATAAACTTAAAAAAAACTGAATGTATGGTCATCAGCAAAAACAGGAGCCTAATATACCAATTACAATTCAAAGAAACTAAAATAAAACAAGCAAAAAATTAAAATACTTAGGAAGTATTTTGACAGCAGATAAAAAGTGCAACATGAAGATCCAAAGATGCTTTGTTATGGTCAAAGATGCATTTCAGAAGCTAACCAGAGTACTGAAAAACAAGGATATCACATTAAAAACAAAGAAAAAACTGCTAGATTGCTATGTGATATCTGTCCTTCTATATGGAAATGAATGTTGGACATTCTCATCAAGGATGAAAAAGAGTCTTGAGGCAGCAGAAATGTAGTTTTACAGAAGGATGTTGAGGATGCCATGGATGGAGCATGTGTGCAATGATGAGGTTTTGAAAAGGATGCAAATGAGAATAAAACTTTAATACTCACAGGTCTAATAGGGGGAAGGAGAGACAGGGAAAAGAAGCATGAGATGTATTTGATAGGTCTAAGCAAATGGATGGTAGAGTGGTAATTAGAAGTGATACCAAGAGAAAAATTATTGAGAGCGACAAGAGCCAGAGCCAAGTGGAAGTCTATGATCACCTATGCCCTAAAGGAACAAGGCACATGAGGAAAAAGACTCATTTTAGATGACTATTTAGTCTAGTCCAGAATAGAATTACAAATGAGCATATAGTAAGATTGCGTTATACCAAATTCACAAAAGTTTAGAGACAACTGCATGAATCTACACTCAAAAATCTTTTTATCACAGATTCTGATTACAGGAAATGGTTAAAAATTTGTAACTGTCTCAGCCACTTAAAGGATCCTCTACTCTTTAAGCATTGAAATCATCTGTCTTTGAAGATTTTTTTTTAATGATGTTTGTATACTACAAACGTTTCTGGTCAATAAGTTTTTTTTTCTGGTCTGCTTCCATCCTGTACACCATCAAGGTCGTCATTGCATTTGTCTATTACACAAATTCATGAGTCTAGTTAATGAATTGACATGTAATCTTATCTTCAATGGGCAACATCAATTATCTGCTTCAACAGAAATTCTCATGTCATTAGCAAAAGAACAAAATGCTCTTGATACCATTTACAACTGTCAAATTTGGTAACATCAATTCTTTATGTGACCTGTGAATGCTTTGAATATTATAGTATCCTTTTTTTTTCTTTTTTTTTTTAATCATCTCACCCCAAGCAAGGCATTCCACTGCCACTATTGCGCATGGGGCTACATAGGAGAAGGTAAAGAGAAGGAGTGGTTAGACATAGGGAATATTAGGAGGAAGGTGACAGATGAGTAAGGATAGCGAGAATGAGGGTTAGG
Source organism: Ascarosepion bandense (assembly GCA_037127315.1). NCBI lineage: Eukaryota > Metazoa > Mollusca > Cephalopoda > Sepiida > Sepiidae > Ascarosepion > Ascarosepion bandense. Next base: position 261,217 of record JBBBDQ010000536.1, on the reverse strand, counting down.
CAGATGGGAAGAGTGCTTGATAGAATGGGAGCAGGTTAGTGTGTTAGGAGATGTCTATTGACCTTACATTTAAACTCCTGGAGATTGTAGCCGTCGGGGAAGCAATCGTTTGGAAGAGAATTCCACAGTCGGGAAGTGCGAGGAAAGAAACTGTTGGAGTAGAAGTTACGTCTGCATTTTATCGGAAAGCAGACTTGTGGAAGGGAGTTCCACAGGCGGGAAGCGCGAGAAAAGAAGCTGTTGGAGTAGAATTTATGGTTACATCTTATTTGTTTAACTGTAAAAGGGTGGGACCTAGTTGCTAATCTAGTATCTCGTGTAAATTCCTGCTTAGGCGGCACCAGTGATCTAAGCTCATCGGAGCAGAAGCCATGAAAGTACTTGCACAGGGAAGCCACATCACGCCGGTGAGAAAGCGGCTGCAGCCGGTCTGCCAAGTCAGTATCAATCATGTTACAGATCCTCCTTTGTATTTTGTCAAGAAGCCCAAGGAGAGCAGCAGGGGCCCCCGACCAGATATGGCAGCAATATTCAATACACGGGCGGATGGTAGATTTGTATATTAAAAACAAAAAGTAGAAGTGTCCGTTTTAGTTTTGATTTTCTCTAAAACTTTGTCATTCCTCACATGTTTAGTCCATGATATTCTCAGCATCCTTCTGTAGAACCAGATTTCTGTTGTTTTAAGACTCTTCTTCTCTGATCAGATTATGTAGCATTCACTGTCATATAGAAAGATTAATATTACATAATGTGCAGTACTATTTCCCTTGTTTTTAATGAAATTTTTCTATTTCTTAATATTTTGCTTAACTTTTGGATGTTTCACTATGTAGTGCATCTTTTGATCTCAGAATTACATCTTCGATCTTGTTAAGACACTTCCTAGATATTTAAGTTTTTATACTTGCTTCATTTTGGTATGTCTAATTTGTAATTTGCTTGTCAGACTGTTCCTTTTGCTGACAACCATATATTATATCATTTTGCAGTTGATGTTTAGTCTTTTCTTCTTGCTTTCTCTTGCAAAATATTAACTTCAGATACATGTCTAATAGATAGAGAGCATTCATTTTATTTCCCTTCACGGAAGAATTTGTCCTATCCCACTGTGAGTAAGTTTTGGTCTTGGGAAAATATATTATTAATTATGATTATTTTTGCATTAATTAAGTTCATTTGGAATGTTTATATCCATTTTCTGTTTTATTTTTAATTTCTAACCATTAGATATAATAAACTAATAATTTAATCAACTACAATTGGCTAGCAAGAGGATATGGACAAAACTCTCTTTGATAACATTAATATTTTAATGTAGAATTTGATTAACCAAAATAGATATATATGTATAATGTAAATGTATTGATACTATAGAAATTAAATTTATTACTTTGATCATTTATTACTTTCCTCTCTTTTCATGTAACATTTCTAACATATCAAATTTTGAAACTTTGTCAGGATTTTAATACCTGATTTAGATTAACACTTTGATGATTAAGAAAGGCACATGACTGAAATACAAACAAATATATTACTTCTGACCCATTTTAAAGGATTACATAAGGATCTACCTTCAGATTCATTTTAGTATGAGCTGTATAAAACTGTTCCATCTACAATTTTTTGGCTTTTGGGCCATTCCAATAATGGAAAAAAAAAGAAGAATAAAACTAATTGAACTAAGAAATATATTAAAAACTTTTTGGAAGTTACTCTTTTTCATTCTTTTTTCAAGGGAAACACTAGCATAGGGTAAAAGGTAATAAATTTAATTTTTATTTAAACATCCATTTTATCATTTTCCTTTTTGGACCTGACAAAGCTTTAAATTTGGTAAAATGCATAATTTGTTTAATCTAATCTTTCCCCTCTTTTCATGCAACATTTCCATTGTATCAATTTTGAAACATAATGTAAATGTATTGATAATGATTTTATTATAGAGTTTCATTAAATATCAGGAAGAAAGGGGTTTTCCGTGGCCAGAAATTAATTCAAGTGTTACTGTTAGAATCTCACTGAAATTCAAAGAGGCATTGGCATGGCCAAATATGTATTTCAAAACTAGGCAGAGTATTGAGAGACAGAAAGATTTTGTTGGAAACAATGAAAAAAGTACTGGTCTGTTATGTGATATCTGTCCAAGACAATTTCATCAAAGATGAAGGAGATACTTGAAGTAACATGAATGTGTTTCTACAGAAGGATACTGAGGATACTCTGGACATAACATAAGAGCAATGACAAGATTTTGGAGAGAATGGAAACAAAAAGAAAATTTATACTTAGCACATCACCTGTCATACAGATGCAAATGATGCTGAACGCTCAGGTTGCCCAAAATCAGCAGTTGTCCTGGAAAACAACAAAAAATCCACAAACTCATTTTGGCCAATTGTAAATTGAAGTTGCATGAGATAGCAGAGGAGTTGACCATATCAAAAGCCAATGAATTCACCATTTTGCATGAACATTGTCAATGAGAAAGCTGTGTTCAAAGTGGGAGGCAGGTTTGCTCACAGTTGATCAAAATCAACAATGCATTGACGATTCAGAGCATTGTTTGCAACTGTTTTAATGCAACAAGAAGCAGTTTTTGTGTAAATATGTTCCCTTCCCTAACAGCTACAATCGCCAAGAATTTAAAAGTAAGGTAAATAATCATCTACCTCACTCTCACATCCTTTCTTTTATGCTCTTTTCTCTATCCACTCCACTCTTATTACACCAGTATTCTCATCCTTTTCTTACCTACTTCCTGACACCTCCTATAACCTCTGTCTCTTTCTCATCACTTTCTTCCTATGTAACCCTCTGTGCACCAGTGGTAGTCAAGCTGCCTTGCTTGGGGTGAAATGATTAAAAAAAATGGATGAAACATGGATCCACCACTTCACTCAAGAGTCAATTTGGCAGTCAGCTAAGGGGACAGCAGCAGATGAAAGCTGTCCACAGCAACCAAAGATGCAAACATCAGCAGGCAAGGTTTTGGCCTCTGTATTTTGGGATGTGGAAAGTATTTTTTTCATTGATTACCTTGAGAAAGGAAGAACCATCAATGGCAAATATTATGTAGCATTATTGGTGTGATTGAAGGAAGAACTCACTAAAAAACAGCCACATATGAAGAAGAAAAAAGTGATTTTTCACCTAGACAGCAAACAATATAACAAGTCAATTGCTATGATGGCAAAACTACATGAATTGCACTTCAAATTGCTTTCACATCCTTCCTATTCTCCAGATCCCCCCCCCCCCAGTCACTACTGGCTATATGCAGACCTCAAAAGAATGCCCTAGGGAAAGAGAGTTGGCTCCAATGAAGAAGTGATATCACAAACAGAGGTGTATTTTGAGCAAAGACAAATTCTACAAAAAAGGCATTGAATTGTTAGAGAAGCATTGGAATCAGTGTATCACCCCAGAAGGAGACTATCTTGATGAATAAAGTCAAATTTTGCCTAAAGGTTGTTGTTTTATTAGTTAGGCTTGGGAATTATTGAGTGATGTGTTAACATCAAGAATAGCCAGCTGAAGTTTTTGGGACACATAATTAGGAATGAGGACTTGGAGAATCTAATACTCACAGGATAGGGGAAATCAACATGAGACATACTTGATGAGCTTGAGCAAGTGGATGGTAGAACATATTTTGGGAGAGATATCAAGAGGGAAAGTATTAAGAATGACAATGGATAGGGATAAGTGGAGGTCTTACATTATGAAGGGACATGGCACATAAAGAAGAAAAATGGATTACTTTTTTTAAAAATAGAAATGCATTAAACATTAGAAAAAAGGGATTGTCAAGATCAGGAATTAATGCAGGTGCTAGTGAGAAAACAAGGCTACGGTATGTATAATCCTTATTGAATGTAATTTCAAAGAACAATAAACCACTAAGTAGTAGCAACTTATAAACACATTCATTCTCAGAACCCAATAAAAACAAGACCTTGTTAAAGTTACAAATATCATTTTAAGAAACCATACCATTTATATAATCAACAACATTTTTAAGCCAAGCAATAATTCTGAACAATTTCAAACTAGAATTTAACATCTTTTGATTCCCATCTATTTTTCTTAATTTTTCTTGGTGTTATAGAGCCGCTGACACCCCTTTAGCGCTCTTGAAGATGAATTGTCTGTGAACTGAAATAGCTATATAAATGAAGATTAATAGCAGTCAGAAATTTGGAGTGTCATTGACAGTTATTATTGAACTGTGATCTCTGCGACTCTAACAACTTAACCTTTTCTCTCTTCTAATTATTGTTGTTCTATCTTATGTGTCTTTGTCTTGTTTGTACTTAATATCCATTAGCACAGATATTGTGCTGTAAATGTTTCAGCACACATTATCTAGTATTGTACTGGCACCTTGGCAGTACAACACTTGGTAACAAAATTTGTTGAATGGCAATTCTGATAATACTGATCAATGTGTCTTTTTTTTTTGCATGCTCATAAGAGTTCAGAAAATAACTTTTTTTAGGGGCCTTTTTGTCAACAAATCCATAAAGTCAGGTTTAAAAGATTTTTACAGATATCAGTGAATGTGAGAGTTTGATTTCCCAAATTGCTCTGACATATTTAACTTTTATCTAAAAAAGAAAGATTCCTAAAAATTACAGTCATTAACATTTAATTATAGGGTGGGATCTTGATGCCAATTTCATAATGCAAGTTAATAAATTTAATTACAGAACAGCTAAGGTGGGTGTGAAAAGATGGATTCCTACCTTTTCCAAGGGTATTCACACATAAGTGAATGTAATGGAACTCAACTAGAATTTGAACTCAACTCTCCGATTCTTCAATCCATTACTCCACTGTAATATATAATGGGATAACAATATATACCTTTTTATAAGGATTCACAGTGGAGTAATGGATAGCCGCTCAGATTTAGGAATTGGAGAACTGAATTCAAATTCCAGTCAAATTCGTTACATTCACTTATGTGCTAATACCCTTAGGAAAAGTTGGACTCCATCTCTTCACCCCACCCAGTTATGTGCAAATATCAGGGCAGACTGGGTTCTTTAGCCTTCATTAGGAACCAATCTACAGCAGTAAAAATTAGCAACTAGTTTACCGCAGTAAGAAGTGGTAACCTGCTGTAGGAAAAATCTTCATACTGTATGCAGTTGGAGACAGCTTTTGGAGCCAAATGTACCATGAAACTTCTTTTGGAGATGAAGGCAGCTAAAGAAATCCAAGGTGAATGCCACCACAAGTACAAGTACAAGGAAATTTTATATATCAAGAAAAGCTTTGGAGGAAAGATGTATGACAAATTGAAAAAAGTTTTGGTGTGATGTGTTTTGTCCCTTAGGACTTCACTGGACCAGGATTGTTTACATTGATTTTGACTATACAAGCATTCTATTTGCCTTCTTATGACTTTTTGGTAAATGTAAACCAAATTTAAACAGAAAATCATTGATCTTATGCAGAGTAGTGGAACTCAAAGAATATTTATTAGGTTGATGTCAAAGTTCCTAGCACTGTATGTAGTATAATGTCAGGAAAATCTTAAAAGTATTTTTGATGTTAATTCAGTTCTTTATTATTTATACCCTTTACTGTATACTCTTTAAAAAGCAATTGTTGAAAAGTGATAATTTTATTTTATTTTGATGAAATCCTGAGCTAAAATGTGATATAAACAATATTGTTTACTTTTTTGGATTCTTCTTCTTCTATGTGCCCTGTCCCTTCAGGACGTAGGCGAGCATGGATCTCCACATCTCCCTATCCCTTGTGGCTCTTAGTATGTTTGCTCCTGTTGCTCCTGGCAACCCCCGCTCCGTCATCCACCTGATCAGACCCTGCAAATATGTTACCCGCTGCCTTCCTCTGTCTCTCCTTCCTTCTATCTGACCAGTCAGTATCAGGTTCTCCAGGCTCTCCTTCCTCATTGCATGTCCCAGGAACTTCAGTTGTCTCTTCCTGATGCTCAGCATCAATTTCCTTTTTGTTGCCATTCTTTCTAACACTTCGTCGTTGCTTGTATGCTCAGTCCACGATATCCGTAACATCCTTCTGTAGAACCACATTTCGGCCGCTTCCAGTTTTGTCCTCATTTTCGATGATATTGTCCAGCATTCACAGCCATATTGAAGAACTGACATCACGTAGCAGTCTAGCACTCTTTTCTTCGTTTCTACATTGCTTTGAATATTGCTAACACTTCTGGTCTGGGACTTCTGCTAATTATTTAGAGAGACTTGATAAAATACAAAGAAGAATTTGCAATATTATTGGACTTGATCTGGCATCTCAGCTTCAGTCACTTTCCTACCACTGTAACTTCCCTTTATCTTTTCTATAATTACTTTCATGGCCATTGTTCTGATGAACTTTCCTCTATGGCAATATTTCCCAACCTATGGCCAAAATGGGCCATGGAAAATTTCAGGTGGGCCACAAAAATCTTATAATTTTTACTGGGCTATATGTCTAATAGATGGAGTACAGTTGATAGGATGCAAATTTGGAAATAAATTTTTACACTAAAATAATTTCATGGGCCCTAGACAAATTCTTGGTACAAAGTGGGCCAATATCTAAAAAATGGTTAGGACACACTGCTCTATGGTACCTAAACATGAATTTAAGTGCAGTACTAAATTGGCAGCAAGATCTCATCATTTTACTCTTGAAATGGCTATTTTTACTGTAAGTTCTATGCTATGTTTATTCTCTCACATTTCTGACTTGGGAAACATTCTCCTGGCTTCTTGCTTTCCAGTTAATTTTGATCTTCAAAAATGTAAATGCAATGTCAATTGTTATCTTTTGTCTTATTAATTCCTGTTCTTTTATTGTTCTCCCTTCTTAATAATGATTTTTTATCTCTTATTCTCTCACACTCAGTAAGCCCTAAATCTTAGTGTCTTTATTGCCTTTCTTGGGGTGAAATGATTAAAAATATGTGTAGCAATTGATGACTGAAGTTTATGATAATAATGCAGTAGGTGCAAGTATGTTTAAAGATTGATATGTAAAATTTAAAGAGGAAATTTTGTGTGCAATGACAAAAAACTTTAAAACTGATAAACAGATGGACCTCTGAAGAAAATGGCTACAGGATGTTGAAGAATTAGTAACATAAGCATTAATAATGAGCAATTTTTGCAGATTAAAGTTGCCTGGAAATATGTAGATGTGCAAGTGGTGTAATGGATTGAAAGGATTGACGAAAGTCACATAATATGTAAAAACAACATTTATTTCACATATAAATGCAGCCTTGTGAAAACTTCAACAAATTCAAAAATGAACATTAAATTTTGAAAGGTACAAAACATTAAAGAGAATAAAACTTTTAGGGAAGTTTTATATTTAATGAATGATGAATAAGGGTTTTTATACATAGGCAAATCAGCATGAAATGTTTGGTTTTTATCATTTACAAGAAAGGGTAGAAAATATTCTTAGAAAATAATAGCAAAGCATTATAAATACATTTATAAGGTGCTAAAAAATACTTCGCTTAAAACTCAACTTTAGGGAAAAACAAGGAAAAAATTTACCTTTTCTGGCACACGGCTAGTGGCTGTTAACTAATACCAGTGTCTAGTATCAGGGAGAAAAAACTATTGTGTGACCATCCTAATTGCCGTCCAGAGCTGAAAAGGTCATTTTAGGCATTTGGTATGAGAACAACGACTGTGCTGGAGGTATAAGGGAGCAGTCAACATTTCAAGCAGTATAGGGAAAGGAAGGGTACTAATTTGTCTGGCGATATTATCTTAAGTGGGTGACAAAGCCACTGGTAATGGAATATAGGGTTTACTTTGCCAAGAAATGAACCTGCTGATTTTACAACTGGTCGCAAGACGAATTGAGGCCTATCTTTTAGGGCAACTTGGTGGCAGCCACAGTATGAATCCATCTGTCTTCTCCCTAACTATAGGTTAAATAGTAAGGCTAAATGGGCTCTTTTGCCCTGGTTGGTAATGTGACAGAATAATTAGGCGTATATTAAGGTGGATTTGTAAAATATGTATTTTATTATAATAGATTAAAAATAGAAAATGAATAAGAATAGAAAAATAGTTTAAAAAATATGTGTTTTGTTTGACAAAAGTACTAAGTGAAAAAGAAAAGGAAAAAATAAAGAAAAAAAGTTTTTTTCTTTTATAAGTAAATTTAAAATATTTGACTGAGTGATTTGATGTGATAGGTGACCAGGTCAAAACCTGTCTTTACTGTATCTTGACCACACATTAAGAAAATAAAGAAAAGATAATAGAATTTTCCCTTTCTCCAGGCAATAAAAAACGCCTGGTTATGGGTAAAGTGTCAGGGCTATAAAACACATCTGATGACCTTCACAGGAAGCTTTATTAAGATAAAAAAATCCTGGAAAATACTAAGGCTGAGTGCAGATGGAAAGTCTGTGAGATGCTTACACATCAAAAGAAGGAAAATTTAAGTACCTTGAAATTTTGGACTTACAATCACCAATGCTTATCTTTTGTTTTAAGCCAGTGGTTTAGTGAACTTCCGATTATTTCAATATAAATGCAAGTGATTTTTCCAAGTCGAGTTAGTTCAGTTCAGTTCAGCCGGGCATGTGCTTGAAGTAGCTGCGTGTGTCGGGCACACCGAGGAGGGGAAGCTCCATTCGTCTGAGTCGGTCAGTTCGGCATTTGATCTCCATTAATTAGAGTTAGAGCTGAGTGTCACATCACCTGCCCCAACTGCAAGACTAACTCTAAACAAAATAAAGCATCGATTTAACTCATCCAAGTTGTGGAAGTTTGTTCCTTATAGTTTATCTTGTACCCCCAGCTTGAGACTCCGACTTTTTTCAATCAACCCCCAGCAACATCACAGCGTGGAGTAACCAGTATAGCTGAAGAAGAATTGTGAATTGAAAACCAGTTGAGCAGCTCCATCCCTTAAAAACTTATTACTTGCTATTGAAACGGCAGCTGCGATGCCTAGATTGCTGAGAGCTGTTTCCCCATACTCCTCAGGGTGTCTATGAGTGTGCAAGAATACAAAGAACCTGAGAAAACATTGAATTGTTTTGAAATTTACCTCAAGAACCATGCATGGATTTACAAATAACTTTGACAGTTTTAATAAATTGTCAATAATTAAAACAGTCAAAGAGTTTAGAATCTTTCATGACAACATTTATAACTATTGCTGTTATATATTGGGACTTTCAGCCGTTACCACCTGGGTAGGTGAAATAATTATTGGACTGTAATTTGATCAAGTTTTTACTCACTCTTAATCAATGTGGTATATCAGTGACAAAATATTTTGTCAAGATATGTGGCAGCTGGAAAAAATGGAGCCATACCTTTCCCAAAGAGAATTCTCTTTTTTCTAACAGTGATGAGATCTTTTGTCAAAATATCTGGCAATAAGCACAAGGAGAGTTGGCAAGTGTAAATGTGTAAAGAGAACATAAAAAGTTGCTATTTTTTTTGAACACCTTAATATGTTCTTTGTTTTGTTGATGTTATCTCAATATTTTGACTGATCCATGTTACAACCTACTTCAATTGTATTTTTCAGACTAAAAAGCAGAAGTTCTTTTTCTACTGAAGAAGGCTATAGAATGGTACAATATTGGCCGAAATATGGTAAATTGTTAACAATACAAAAGAGTTCAGTTGTTACTTTTATTTATAATCATTTCATCCCAAGCAAACCAATGTCACTGATGTGCAGATGGCTACAGTGAGAGAATAAAAAAATGTGCCAGGGATGTTGAAGAAAATATAGGAGATGGATGGGGAGATGGGGCTCAAAAAGATAAAAAATGGCAATTGATGTTGCTTTTAAACTTTTGAAGATTGTAGCTATCAGGGAAGCAAGCAAATGGAAGGAAGTTTCACAAGCTGGAAGTGTGAAAAAGAAACTGTTAGAGTAGAAGAGGTAGTTACATTTAACTATTTTGACAGTAAAAGAATGGGACCTTGATGCCAATTTAGTAACACAAGTAAATAAATGTGGTCAGAGTACCAGGAAAAAAGCTTGTCAGAACAGTCTTATAAAAATACATGCAGAAAAGACAGAGGGAAGCTACATCACATCGGAAAGAAAGTGACTGAAGGTGGGCTGCCAAGTCAGGATCGATTATATTACAGATCCTCATATGAATTTTGAACAAAGCTTGAAGTGTTTATCAATAACTATGATTAATTCATTCCTTTTATGTGCTGATAACTTATTTCACCAATCCACACTTTCTCTACAACAACTGTTGGCTTGTTTATGTATCTCATCTAACAAATCTCCTATTTTTTATTTATCACAGTGCTGGTCTACTAAGTTGTATGAAGTGGGTTCAAATTTTATCATTGGCTTGCTTGTCTAGGATGCTATTATTTATTTATGCTACAGTTAAGGGATTTGATAGCTGAATTTTTCCAACTGCTACTTGTAGTTTGTATTCAAATGATGGTTTCTTATGTAAATGAGGATTCTGGTTCGAATCCTGGTAGAATGTGCATTTTTCTTTAATTAGGTTTTTTGAATATTCAGGTCAATAGAAAAAAATAAAATACTGTCGAAAAAATAAACAAATATAGTTATCCACAAACAAATAATATTTACAGTGACAAAAATATGTCAGAGTAATAAATAAAATCCATTACGTTTTTAGAAATTGCTTTGTTTATATTTTTTATATGAAACTGAGCAGTTATGAACATTTGGAAATCTAAAATGAGAATTAAAAGGCAGTATACAACCTGGATGTGCATCGTGGTGTAGTGGATATTGACTTGGAATGAGAAATTGAAGAGCCAATTTTGAATTCTAGTTGAATTTATTGCCTTCACTTGTGCACAAATACCCTTGGGAAAGATATTAATCCATCTCTTCTCCCTCCATTTCTGGGTCAAATAGCAGGACAGATTGGTTTTTATAGCCTTAGTTGGCAACCAGTCTAATGCAGAGAGAAATGGCAATCTACTGTGGGAAATTACTCTGCCTAGTCAGTTATGGATTGAAAGAGACATGATCATCCACGCGTGTATCACATATGGTACTTAACTAACTGATACAACCTGGTTTAATCAATAACGCTATTTGTGGCCGAGTGAATTAAAAGCATATTTCTCCTGCAAAGGTGCATACTGATTTGAATCCTGCAAGATAGCACATTTTTCTTTAATAAGATTTCTTGAATGTTTAGGCCAGTAGATGAAAATAAAATACTGTTTAAAAAATAAATAGGGTGTCTACACAAATATGTGTATCTACTAAAAATAACATTTAAATTTACATAATGAGTTCATACTTAACTGAAGGATTATTTGTTAATATTCAATATTCAAAACCAGAGTTTCAATACTGATTTTCAAGGTTGGCAAGCCTTCCCCATTTCCTACCCATATTTGGCTTTCTTCAATACTAGTTTATGCCTACAAATATATGTAAACATGTATTTTTCTTTGTTTTTAATAAAGCATTTTTTCTTTGTGTGGGTTAACTTATCAATCACTTTATGGTTGACTGAAGAGAATAGTTGGCATCCTTGTTTTTCTCTTCAGTAGAGAAAATAATCTAGTGTGCAAATTTGGCTAGGAGAGGATTCTAACAAAATTTCTGCCATTAAGAATTTAAAAAAAGGCTTATGAATTTAAAAATTTTTGTAGGAGTGTATTTTTTCTTTTCATTGAAAAATCTTTGTGGGAGCATATTATCCTTTTCATTCAAAAATCATTGTATGGGTGTATTTTCCCTTTTCTTTAAAATTTTTGCAGAGGTGTATTTTTCTTTTTCATTTACAAATTTTGTAGGGGTGTATTTTCCTTTTCATTTTAAAAGTCTTTGTAGGGGCGTATTTTGTCTTTTCATTTAGAAATTTCTGTAGAGGTGTATTTTTCTTTTGCATTTAAATATTTTGTAGGAGTGTATTTTTCTTTCTTATTTAAATATCCTTATTGGAGTGTCTTTTTTCATTTTTATTTAACAAATTTTGAAAGGGTTTATTTCTCTGTATTATTTAAAATATGTATGGGGATGTATTTTTCCTTTTTATTTAAAAAAATTATATCTTTGTACAGGTGTATTTTTCTTTATCATTTATAAATCTTTGTAAAGGTGTATTTTTCCTTTTACTTTTAAAATTTTTGAAAGGATTTTTCATTTTCCTTTTCATTTAAAGTTTTTTGTAAAGGTGCATTTTTCCCTTTCAATTAAATATTTTGTACCAGCATATTTTTCCATTTCATTTGACAATCTTTGTAGGGTGTATTTTTCTTATTCATTTAAAAGAATTTGTAGGGTGTTTTTTTCCTTTTCATTTTAAAATTTTTGCAGGAGTGTATTTTTCCTTTTCATTTTAAAATCTCTGTAGCAGTGTATTTTTCTTTTTTATTGAAAATTTTTGTAGGTGTGTATTTTTCCTTTGACTTTAAAAATTTTTGCAATGGTTTTTTTCTTTTTCATATAAAAAGTTTTGTAAGTGTGTATTTTTCCTTTTCATTTAAAATTTTTGTAGGGGTGTATTTTTCCTTTTCATTTAAAATTTTTGTAAGTCTGTATTTTTCTTTTTCATTTTAAAAAATTTTTAGAGGTATATCTTTTCTTTTTATTTTGAAAATTTTGTCGGTATCTATTTACTTTTACTTTTAAAATTTTTGCAAGCATTTATTTTACCTTTTCATTTAAAAATCTTTGTAAGGGTGTATTTTTCTATTTCTTTTAAATATCTTTGGAGGGTATATTTGTCCTTTTCATTTAAAAAAATCTTTGTAAGGGTATATTTTTCCTTTTCATTTAAAAATTTTTGTAAGGGTATATTTTTCCTTTCCATTTTTAAAAAGTTTGTAGAGTCTATTTTTCTTTTCTAATTATAATTTTTTATTAAGGGTGTATTTTTCCTTTTATTTCAAAAACATTTTTATTTGGTATTTTCATTTTTTTAATTTCATTTGTTTTATTTCTTTCTTTTTCTAATTCTCATATTGATTGTTTTGATGAACTTCCCTCGTCTGTGGTACCTCGACTTTATAAATTTAAGTGGAGTATTAGAGCTGCAGCAATATCTTATCATTTTACAGTTCAAAATATTAGATGTAACTCTAAGTTCTATGTTAAGAGTTTCTTCTTTCACACTTTTCATTTGTGGAAGTGTCTTTTACTATCTTGTTTTCCAGTATACTTTGCAAGTTTATGAAGATCAATGTCAATCATTATCTTCTGCCTTCATAATTCCTTCTTTTATTTTTCTCTCTCGTTACTAATGTTTTCTATTTCTCATATTCTCTCACACTCAGTAACCTTGTGCGTCTTACTGGCATCATTGCCTTGCTTGGGATGAAATGACAAAAAACATTTTTTTATTCATTTGTTTTCCCCTCTGCCCTCATTTTTTTCTGATATTGTTTTCATTCCTTAGTACTTTTCCTTCTCTTGTTCTTTTATGCTTCCCTATAGATGTTTCTGCCTTCATTTTCTCTAATAAAATAATTTTTTCTTTTAACTCTTCTTTATCTTGCTTTTTTTTGTTTTTCAGCTTAAAATTTATACTCAGTTGTTATTTTTATATTTTTTATTAAATTTCACCCAATACAAGGCTCATAAGCCACTCAAGTTTGAGAGTTACAGTTGAAATTGTAATGATAAATGAAGTGAGAGATATGAGTGGAAGAGAAGGTGGTTAAAATTAAAATGGTGATAGGGATAGACAATGACTGACACTTGGTTTGAAGAGGTCAGTATTAAAATGTTTATAGAATGACCACATGAGAGTCTGTTCCACAAGATGGCAGTTCTTTTGGAAAATGCTAAGTGAAACTTCTTACATTAAAAATACAAATAGAATAAAAGTGATTCAATTCTGTGGAAGTAGCACAAGGTGTTCTTGCTCTAAAAGTCTGTACTGGTGGAACTAAGAAATGCAGATTATTTGAATATTAAAAATTTGTCTGGCACTATTTCCTTTTTCCTTCCATTGCAAACATCAGTTAGAATAAACACATTCATTTATAATCGCTTACATCCAAATATACTTAAGAAAAATTTTATCCTAGCTCCTATGCTCAGCTATAGGTTAAATAGCATGGCTTGTATTGGAAATGAATCATTGCTATTTCCCCCAAAAATTGTTAATACAATCCCCACTTGCAAAATATAGGAATTATTCTTAAAATTTAAAACATATTTTGGCTTTAAATTTTTTAATTGTTGACGCCCAATACAAGGCTTAAGTGCCTCTCAAGGTAGAGGTTTTTAAATGTGGATTTTGAAAAGGCAAATAGGGAAGGAGTAAGCATTGCGTATTATGAAGATATGTAGGATAGATAATGGTTGACCCTGGAGGTAAAGATTGAAGTGATCAGGGAAGCACCCCCTCAAAAGTCACATTCCTCTTTTTTAGTGGAACTTGCTATTTACCAATGAAATATTCAGGGAATGAGGATGAGTTGACTCATTCTATAAATGTCTGGACTGATGGAACCAAGGCATATAGTCTGTCCAATCATCTGTCATGAAAATAGGAGTAAAGAAGAAAGAGGCTAGCAATGTTCCATTTGTGGGAAAGGCATTAAAAGGTGGGAAACAATTTATCACCTACAAGGCTATTCAAACTGAAGATTGGGAAGCTTCAGCCCAAATGTGGTAGTCATACATTATTTCTAATCTGATCTGACAGTGATAAATTGTATATAAGAATTCCACTTGAGATCTAGAGTGAGCTTGAGTTCCAACAGATGTTCTAAGCAGGGATCCTCTTTCAGAGTACAAATGTTCATCAAGACTGGAGAAAACTTTGGGTCTGCTCTGTGATGATGAAATCTTACTAGCTTGCTTTTAGGGATATTGAATGTTACAAATCAGTTCTTCACACATCTAAAAAGGTTGATAAGCTGTGAAAAAATCAAAGCAGTTGTTTCTAACATATATTTCTTTCATGTTAATTTCAGTTGCTTTTCTTGCAAATATTCAGACTATCCTTCTACAACTATTAGTAAACACAACGTACTTGAAATTAAGAATTAATTAAAGTAATTAAATTTCTCAATGAGGTTCAAATTTGCATACTTTTGCATTCAAAAGCTCTATCTTACTGTTATAACTGCCCAAACTGCTTGAACTACAAGTTTAATAGTTTGCAGGAGATTAAATCTAATCATCAAATTCATTCACTATTTTTCCCAATCATTCTCTGCTACCAAATTTGATTTACCATTATGTTTATATACACAAGTAGTAGTGTTTGTAGCAATTACAGGCAAAAATCTATTACATATTTTATACTTTTTATTGAGTATTTTTTCCTTTAACCACTATAGACAAACACCTCTATTTTCTAGTCTCTCAGAAAGCGATACACTGTGGCGCCTTTTCAGTCTCACTATCTCAGTTGACCTTAAGGGGAATGGCTACATTGAATCAATAGATACAGCTACTGCTAAGAAGGTCAGGTCATTGTTTTGGGCCAGGAAGTTTTTCTCATCAGAATCTATCTTACAGATTTACAAATCTACCATTCATCCTTGCATTGAATAATGTTGTCATATCTGGTCGGACACTCCTGCTATTCATCTAGGGGTTCTTGACAAAATTTAAAGAAGAATCTGCAATGTAATCAATCCTGATTTTGCAGATCCACTTCAGACACTTTCTCACTAATAGGATGTGGCTTCTCTTTGTCTTTTCTATAAATATTTTCGTGGTTTCTGCTCTGGTGAGCTGATTTTCCTGGTGCCTCCTGTACATGAATTTATAAGGGATACTAGATTAGCAACTATGTTCCCCATTTCTACTATCAAAACAGTCAAATGTAACTGCCACTTCTACTCAATCAGTTTCTTTTCTTGCACTTCCGACTTGTGGAATTCCCTTCCATATACTTGCTTCCCCGATAGCTACAATCTCCAAGAGTTTAAGGGCAATGTCAGTTATCATCTTTTATCTACCAGATTCCCATATTTCTGTTATTCTTTCCTTGTCACCTCCTATATATTGTTCTTCTTCCTTTTCACTCTACTCTCACATAATGACCTGCATACCAGTATTCCCATTTTTCTCTTTTCTGTTTTCTCTGTATCTTGATCCTCTTTCTTCTCACTCTCCTCTCATGTAACCCCCTGCACACCAGGGGCAGTCCTGCCTTGCTTGGGGTGAAATGATTATATATATATATATATATAAATAAATATTTATGCCTTAGAAGCCAGCTGCAGACAAATGTGAACTCTACTGAACAATCAGGCTAATGAGCCATCCAGCAAACTTATCATTTGAATTCTGATTAATCAAGTGTATAACAGAATTAGATCCTAAATGAGGCAAGAACAATGCAGTTTTGTTAAAGACATTGGAACAGGGAATGAGCATAAATATTTGATATTTATATTCAGAATAATATCAGAAAGTGAAAAAATGAAAGCAAAAGAATGTATACCTACATTTTATAGATTAGAAAGGAAACTACAAGACAAGAAACTACAAGACAAGAAACTATAAGAAAGGAAACTACAAGACCTCCTACAGAAGGTAGCTGAAGACTCATCCCTTGTTTCCTGTTTAGGATATGGTTTCCGGTTTTTCTCTTTTCCAATCTTTTCACTCTTTTTTTTATTTTATTTTTTCAATTGGAGTAGATAGACTAAACTATCGCCCAGTTCACACTCCACCCACGTCTATTGAACGGGTGAAGAGGCTCATCCCTTGTTTCCTGTTTAGGATATAGTTTCCGGTTTTTCTCTTTTCCAATCTTTTCACTCTTTTTTTTATTTTATTTTTTCAATTGGAGTAGATAGACTAAACTATCGCCCAGTTCACACTCCACCCACGTCTATTGAACGGGTGAAGAGGCTCATCCCTTGTTTCCTGTTTAGGATATGGTTTCCGTTTTTTCTCTTTTCCAATCTTTTCACTTTTTTTTTAATTTTATTTTTTCAATTGGAGTAGATAGACTAAACTATCGCCCAGTTCACACTCCACCCACGTCTATTGAACGGGTGAAGAGGCTCATCCCTTGTTTCCTGTTTAGGATATGGTTCCCGGTTTTTCTCTTTTCCAATCTTTTCACTTTTTTTTTTATTTTATGTTTTTTCAATTGGAGTAGATAGACTAAACTATCGCCCTGGTTCACTCTCCACCTATGTCTATTGAACGGGTGAAGAGGCTCATTCCTTGTTTCCTGTTTAGGATGTGGTTTCCGGCTTTCTCTTTTCCAATCTTTTACTCATTTCCATTATTTTCCTCTTTTTTTTTTCCCAATTGGAGTAGATAGACTAAACTATCGCCTGGTTCACACTCCACCCACGTCTATTGAACGGGTGAAGAGGCTCATCCCTTGTTTCCTGTTTAGGATGTGGTTTCCGTTTTTTCTCTTTTCCAATCTTTTACTTATTTCCATTCTTTTCCTCTTTTTTTTTCCAATTTGAGTAGATAGACTAAACTATCGCCTGGTTCACACCGGGATGAATGGATGAAGAGGCTCATTCCTTGTTTCCTGTTTAGGATGTGGTTTCCGGCTTTCTCTTTTCAAATCCTTTCACTCTTACGTAGCCCCCTGCTCATCAGTGGCGTTACCGCCTTGCTCGAGGTGATATGATTAAAAAAAAAAAAGATGAAGCATTCTTAAGCTTTGTTTAGCATTTCTTACAGCAAAGCAAGACTCAATTACCGTTTTTAAGAAATGTGCATCTTTTGAAACTGAGTCCATTGATAAAACCATTATTAATCTGAAGAAGACCCTCAGAAGGAATTTCTTCAGATTAATAATGGTTTTATCAATGGTTTTATCATGTTGCTCATGATTTTTTCATTTTCTAATTCAATTACTCAATTTTCAATGTTATTAAATGTTAACTTCAATTTTTTACCACAAAATATAACCAAAGCATAGTGAGTTCCAATAGAAATAAAATATATAAACAAAAAATAAAAAGAATTCAAATTAATGCCTTTGCACTTTCCTTTAATACATTTATCTCTTTCTTTCTCTCTCTCTTTCTAAACTTCTCTTTTTATACTTCTCTCTCAACCTACGAGAGTGAAGTCCTCAAATAAAAAAAAGAAAGAAGAAAAGACTGAACCTGGTCAAAAACACTGGAAATTTGCAGGAGCAGAGTTTATATAGTTGTGACCCAAAAATGCCTAAAATCAAGGCGGCTCTATGCATAATTTCTGTTATAAAAAAGAAATGAAAAAGAAAGAAACACTAGCAAAATAAAATAATTTGGCCAATCAAAAAACTTGACAGTGAGATTAAAGTCTATCAGCTTAGTTTTCTTTCTTTCCTGGGATACTACTCTTTGCATATTAATTTCTGTTGCTTTTCATCACATCTATTCAGACTTTTCTTCTATGGCCTGTCTTATAAAAAGAATGGCTTTGCAAGGAATAATGAAATTCAAGTTTGAGTCATGACAAGAACATAAATTAACATGAAAGAAATATGTTAAACCTAACTGATGTCTGTGATACAAAAAAAAGACAGCTATAATCAGTTAATTAAGTCTTTACTTAATAAATACCTATCAGTCTAATCAATCAATTATTTTTATTAGTAATCTGAGAAAGATTTTTCTCAACTAACAAATTAAATGATGGACATGATTTATGGAATTGGGAATTTATAATAACTAATTAAACACATACACACCCATATATGCAAATTTTAATTGAGGGATTTGTTTTTTATGGCTTAACCCTTCAAGCCTATTTTGGATACATCATCTCAACATAGTATAATGATTAGCAAGCTTGTCTCATTAGAATCATTACAATTGAGAAGTGAGTTCAATCCTCATTGGGTGCTCCTTGTGCCACATCTAAGCAAGGGCTTAAAAAATCACCATATATGTAAAGTAAAGTAAATGATATAATTTGAAAAGAAAAATAATTTGACATGTTTTGACAATCTGGCATTATCGGAAAAAAGTTAACTGAAAAATCAAAATTTGCATCAGCCATTTAAGTGCTGTACATGAAACACACTTGGGCAATCATATGT
Source organism: Ascarosepion bandense (assembly GCA_037127315.1). Taxonomy (NCBI): domain Eukaryota; kingdom Metazoa; phylum Mollusca; class Cephalopoda; order Sepiida; family Sepiidae; genus Ascarosepion; species Ascarosepion bandense. The sequence continues at coordinate 242,250 of JBBBDQ010000536.1, read as the reverse complement.
CTCTTTCTACTCATGACTGACTAAGCAGAGATTTTCTCATAGTAAGTTGCAATTTCTTTCAGCCATAGACTAGGTGCCACCAAAGGCTAAATGCCACAGTCTGTCATACTATTCAACCCATAGTTGGGGGAAGGAGAGATGGCTTCATACCTTTCCCAAGGGCATTTGTGCTTAAGTAAATGTAATAAACTCAACTGGAATTCAAACTTGGCTCTCCAATTTCTCATTCTGAGTCAATATCCATTGTTCCACAACAGTTGAAACAAAAATACAATTTATACTAAGCACCTAAATACTTAATTTTAAGATTTCAGTTTAACATTATCAATGAAGATACATAGAAAGTCTCTTTGTGTGTCTTCTACCAGGTCATTTCAATGTAGAATGATTTGTCTTTGGCCTCAAAATATGCCTCAGTTTCGAATATCACTTCTTCATTGGAGCCAAATCTCCTTCCCTGAAGCATTCTTTTGAGGTCTGCAAACAGTAGTTCTGGAATAAAGATCTAAAGAATAGGGTGGATGTGGAAGCAATTCAAAATGCAATTCAGGTAATTTTGCCATTGTTGCGATCGACTTGTGATCAACTTGTCTTGGTGAAAGATCACTTTTTCTTCTTCATTTGTGGCTGTTTTTTGGCGATTTCTTCCTTCAAATGCACCAATATTTTCTATTGATGGTTCTTCCTTTCTCAAGATAATCAATGAAAAAATACCTTGCACATCCCAAAATATGGAGGCCAAAACCTTGCCTGCTGATGTTTGCGTCTTTGGTCTCTTTGAACAGCTTTTACCTGCAGCTGTCCACTCAGCTGATTGCCGATTTGACTCCAAAGTGGTGGATCCATGTTTCATCCATTGTTGCATATTTATGCTAAAACGCCTTGTTGCATTGAAACAGTTGCAAACAACACTCTGAATCCTTAATGCATCGTTGTTTTTGATTGACTGTGAGCAAACATAGCACCCACTTTGAACACAGCTTTTTCATTGACAAATATTCATGCAAAATGATAAATACACTGTCTACTGATATTTTCAACTCCTCTGCTGATCTTATGATCAGCCTAAATGAGTTTGGATTGTTTGGTGTTTTCCAGGACAGCTACTGATTTTGGGCGACCTAAGCATTCCGCCTCATTTGTGTCTGCACGACTGCGTTTAAAGTCAGTATACCACCTCTTAATCATTGTTTTTGATGGACCAGAGTCTGAATAACACTTATCAAGCCATTGCTTTTCTTGAACAGTATTTTTTCCCATCAGAAAGCAATGTTTATCAATACACTGAATTCAGATTTTTCTATTGTTTTGAAAATTTGCAAGAGTAGCTTTACTTAAATAACAGTAATTTGTAAACTAATAATCCGATTGGGCCCAAATTTCGTCATGTGCCATTTTAAGGTTAGCATTTTATAAAAATTAAATGGAGTTTTTATTAGTAGGGACATCTCTATGTCAGGCTCAGGACTTATTGAATGATGTGCTATATATATATATATATATACACATTGCATATATAGCACATTAAAATCTTCCCCTCTCTCAGCTATGTGCTGATAGCTTAGGGGCAGAATCTCTGACTGATGTCAAATTGGCCAAGTCTTGATCCTGGCTGGAAGCAATCGGATGTTGAGCCACACTGATAAACTGTGATACAATGAAACAGGCTTATATGTGGATGACTAATATATATATATATATATATATTCAGACAAGTTTGATTAAAAAGAACTGATAAGGTATGTCTGTTTAATTTTTTATGGTATTTTTCTAACTTTTAAAAGAGGCGTTGTGTATTGTAATGAAAATTCTTTATAAATTGTTCAAAGTTCATATGTTGTTATACTTTTGAGCATCTTGTGAATGAGAATGCGCCAAATATATACATATGTACTTATAGTGTAGACAGAATTCAACATTGCATAGTGACTGTCAGTTTCATGCCTCAAGCAATCTTCTTGCATAATCTGAAGATTGAAATTGACAGTCACAATGCAAACTTGATTTCTGTACCCACACTGTGTCTATATCTACAAACTCTCTGTTTTTTATACTCAGCACTCTTTCCCCATAATTTACTTTACTATGAATAGCTGTGTTTTACTGATGACACCCAAAACAGATTTTGTTGTATTTTATAGGGTCCTAATGTGTTATGGCTTATCGGAATTCAGCATAAAAAGCCTTTTTCAAGCACATAGTTTTTGTTACTCATAATCATGTTTAGTATCCATTACATTTTTATTTAATGGTCGTGTTTCAAGTTTAAAGCATTTTTGTTTGGCTGAGAAAATTACTTAATTAATCCATTCATAAAACCATATAGACGCCCACTTGTCAGCAGTGATTGACCTGCAACTGAACCATCATGACCTGTAAATTTTTGGATGAACATTCTAACCCCTGTTTAGCTGACCTCAGTCAATGACAAATACACAGAGTTGGAATAAATTATTTATTTTTATTTTTAATGCCATCTTCATCTTAATTTCTATTTTGGTGACAATTGCTATTACTCTACCATAAATAGATGCAGTCACTTCCTGAACAAGTAACAATAACTAATGAGAGCTTAACACAACCATGAATTAGTGAACCCAACATTAGCCAATGCAGTAAATTTATGGCATGTATTCATTTGGTCCAGTATTAAATAATTGAATGAAAACTATTCAGATTATATCTCTGCTGCAGCTGCTAAGTGAATCAATGAAATACTTTAGAAGCAGAATTAACCTTCTTCACAAGCTTTGAAAATTTGAAGGATATTTATGTCTCTGTTGCCTGTCTAATGTTCAAGATTTTATCCACATAATCCAATTGACCTAAGATGAATATGACAGGTAAGCAGTGATATTTATTTTACTCATGACCAAGAACCACAGAACTTTCTGCTCACAGAAATACCATTGAGTTTTATAAGTGAAAAAACATTATAATAACAGAATATGAAAAAGGAATTCCACAAAAGAATCAAAGCAATTTTATAGACTGAACTCAATGCTTGCAATTGGATTATGACTATAAATTCATTAGCTGCACCAGTTTAACATGGTTTCAACATTATCAACTGGAATAAAGAAAATTGATTCCAAATTAATAAAACTTCAGCTGTACCATAAAATTCATGATCTGAAGGTGGTTGTTGACCCTCCCCTTATATCACCAGAAGTAATGGCGGTGAGTTAACTTTTAAAATAACCACAATTGGTCTAAAAAACTATATAGAGACCATATATGACTGAATGTTGCAACTAGTTAACTGTCATGAGAAAAAATATTCCATTTAAAAAGAAAAGAATAAATTTTTAAAAGAAATCAATAATATTGTCAAGGAAATAAATAAAAATCTGCTTCCAACAAATGCAGCCAAAGATATTAAAAATAATATTAAGTTAGTATGGATAATACTAGTCTCCTAAAAAGCAGCATACTGTGCTTCCTTCATCTAACTCTCTCAACCAACCTTAAATCTATAGCTGGATCTACTGCTAGGAAGGTTGGGTCTCTCTGTTGGGCCAGAAAGTTTTTCTTGTCAGAATGCATTTTACATTTATAAATATACTATTCATTTGTGCAATTAATACTGTTTCCATGTCTGGTTGGGTGCTCCTGCTATTCATCTTGAGGTTCTTGACAAAATCCAAAGGAGGATCTGCAACATAGTTTATCCTGACTTGGCAATTTGCCTTCAGTCACTTTCTTACCGATAGGATATGGCTTCCCTCTGTCTTTTTTACAAATATTTTCACGGCTTCTGCTCTGTCAAGCTTCTTTCCCTTTTGTTATTTTTGTGGTGTCCTCCCTCTAAAGAGTCTTTGTTGGACTCTTTTGCTTACTATAACATTAGTAGGAGAGGAGGCTTTCGGGGAACAGCCGAATTGATTAAATGCTGGACAACAAACACATGCACTAGCCATACACTGTTGTATTTACTGTTAATATACAATATTTCTATAACACATGTTTTGTTATTTCTTAAACCTTTCAATTGGTCACGGCATCTTGGTGATGAAGGATTCAAAGAAATGAACTTCATGTGAAGTCATAAAAGAAAAAAAAATTTTGGCCAATGTTTACAACAGTGGTGAAAGAAAGAATTCTAATCAGACTTTACAACAAAATGGTATCCAGTGAAATTACAACATTTACAGTGAAAAAAAAAAGAAACTCTTAAAAACAATAGGATTTCTACAAGTTCAATTCAGTGGTTAGGAAGAAGGTTGGTGAACATTGTTATTTTTTTTTTATTCCAACAAATCACTAAAAGAACTGTGCAAGTCTAACAGACTTATTGTTTTTGATGATAGGGTAAAGTAAAAATTTACCCCCTCTCCTGCTTTTTAATTTTTCAGTAAAGTCATACAAGTCAAACAGATTTATTGTTGGTTAAGAGAGTAAGAATAAAAAGTTCCACCCCTCATTTCTTATATTACGTACCACTGCAGTGAAATAGACGAATTTAAAAGTGCAATGCTAGAGTTGTATTTACTGTTAATATACAATATTTCTATAACAAATTTTGTTATTTCTTAAAACTTTCACTTGGTCACAACAGTTATCATGTATCTTGTCACATTTTAGCTATTACAATTCTTTCACTTGGTCACAACAGTTATCATGGGTGACTGTCACATTTTAGCTATTACAATTCTTTCACTTATCACAAAATAGTTATCAAGGGGGACTGTCACATTTTAGCTATTACAATTCTTTCCACTTGGTCACAACAGTTATCATGAATTATTACATTTTAGTTGTTTTAAATTCTTTCACTGGTCACAACATTTATCATAATTGTCACATTTTAGCTATTACAATTCTTTCACTTGGTCACAACAGTTATCAAGGGGACTGTCACATTTTAGCTATTAAAAATTCTTCATTTAAGTCACAACAGTTATCAAGGAGAATTTATTATATTTTAGCTATTACAAATTTTTCTTCTGGTCACAACAGTTATCAAGGGGGACTGTCACATTTTAGCTATTACAATTCTTTCACTTGGTCACAAATAGCACAAGAGGGGACTGTCACATTTTAGCTATTACAATTTTTTCACTTCTAGCCAAAGAAAGAATACAAGGGGACTGTCACATTTTAGCTATTACAATTCTTTTCACTTAAATTGCTATGAGTTATCAAGGGGGACTGTCACATTTTAGCTATTACAATTCTTTCACTTGGTCACAACAGTTATCAAGTGGGACTACAACATTTTAGCTTATTACAATTCTTCACTTACTGCCACAGTTATCATGGTACTGTCACATTTTAGCTATTACAATTCTTTCACTTGGTCACAACATTTATCAAGTGTGGACTGTCACATTTTAGCTATTACAATTCTTTCATTTAAGTCACAACAGTTATCAAGGGGACTGTCACATTTTAGCTTTAATATTACAATTTCTTCTACTTATTTCATGAACAGTTAATTATGATCACTTAATGGTATTATTACAATTCTTTCCACTTGGTCACAAATAAGCTGTCAAGTAGAATTTGTCACATTTTAGCTATTACAATTCTTTCACTTGGTCACAACATTTATCAGAAGGGATCATTACATTTTATTATTATTACAATTTTCTTTGCCTTTGTCACACAGTTATCAAGGGGACTGTCACATTATTATTACAATTTTCTTCACTAAGTCACAAATAGTTATAATGTGATCATTGCCACTTAGCTATTACAATTCTTTCACTTGGTCACAACAGTTATCAAGGGGGACTGTCACATTTTAGCTATTACAATTTTTTCACTTGGTCACAACAGTTATCAAGAGGGAATTATTTACGTCTTTAGCTATACAATTCTTTCACTTGGTCACAAATAAAGTTATCAAGGGGACTGTCATATTTTAGTCATTACAATTCTTTCACTTGGTCACAACAGTTATCAAGGGGGACTGTCACATTTTAGCTATTATGTTCTCTTCACTTGGTCACAACAGTTATCAAGTGGGACTGTCACATTTTAGCTGGTTACAATTCTTTCACTTGGTCACAACAGTACTACACTGCCTAGTTTTAGCTAGCCACTCTTTCATTTTCTCATTTTAAATATTGAATACAGACTGTCACCATTTAGCTGTTACAATTCTTTCACTTTACTGTGTTATCAAGGGGACTCAGTTTTATTTTAGCTAAGTTACAATTCTTTTCACTTAATGTACTGTTATCAGAGGACTGTCATATTTAGCTATTACAATTCTTTTTCATTTGGTCACAACAGTTATCAAGGGGGACTGTCACATTTTAGCTATTACAATTCTTTCACTACCAACAGTTGTCAAGGGGGACTGCCACATTTTAGCTATTGTTGTTCCTTTTCACTTGGTCACAACAGTTATCAAGGGGGACTGTCACATTTTATTATAAGATGCCAATTCTTTCACTTGGTCACAACAGTTACTTGAAGGGGGACTGTCACATTTTAGCTATTACAATTCTTTCACTTGGTCACAACAGTTATCAAGGGGGGACTGTCACATTTTAGCTATTATAATTCTTTCACTTGGTCACAACAGTTATCAAGGGGACTGTCACATTTTAGCTATTATAATTCTTTCACTTACCAACATGATTGTAAGGTAATTGTCACATTTTAGCTATTACAATTTTCTTCACTGTACTACAATTAGAAAGTTATCAAGGGGGACTGTCAATATACTTTTATTTATTATGAATTTTTCTGAATTTCTAATACACAACATTTATCAAGGGGGATTCAACATTTGTTTATTACAATTCTTTCACCATTTTGCCAGTTATCAAGAGGATCGTGTCATGATTAGAAGGCTAGTAATTCTTTCATCAATGCAATATGCTATCATAATTGTCAAAGTATTTGAGAAGCATATATGTCTTTCACTTGGTCACAACAGTTATCATGGGACTGCATTTTATTATTATAAATTTTTCACTTGGTCACAACAGTTATCAAGTGGGAACGTTTTATTTTAAGTTTATTAAATTCTCTTTTCACTTGGCCTTTACTGTTATTTAAAAGTAGACTGCCTAAGCATTTAAAGCTATTACAATTTTTCACTTTTATTACAACATTTATCAAGGGGGACTGTCAGACACGTTAGCTATTACAATTCTTTCACTTGGTCACAACAGTTATCAAGGGGGACTGTCACATTTTAGCTATTACAATTCTTTCACTTGGTCACAACAGTTATCAAGGGGACTGGTCACCATTTAGTTGCTTTACCTTTTTTCACTAAATGCAATGCTATCAAGGGACTGTCACATTTTAGCTATTACAATTCTTTCACTTGGTCACAACATTTATCATGATCAATGACATTTTAGCTATTACAATTCTTTCACTTGGTCACAACAGTTATCAAGGGGGACTGTCACATTTTAATGGCTGCCAATTTTTCATCACTTATCAATAATTATGTATCTGTCACATTTATTATTATCTTTTCACTTGGTCACAACAGTTATCAAGGGGGACTGTCACATTTTAGCTATTACAAATTCTTTTCACTGGTCACAACAGTTATCAAGGGGGACTGTCAGATTAAGCATATGTGTTCTTCAATGCCAATGCAACAGCTATCACAAGAGACTGTCACATTTAGCCATAATTTTCACTTATCATGTTGTTACCATGGTGACTGTCATGGCCTAGCTATTACAATTTCTCCTTTCACTAACAACAGTTATCAAGGGGGAATTGTCACATTTTAGCTATTATAATTCTTCACTTGGTCACAACAGTTTATTTCAGCAAGACCATTGCCATTTGAAGCTATTATAATTCTTTCACTTTGTTCAAACAGTTATCAAGGGGACTGTCACATTTTAGCTATTACAATTCTTTCACTTGGTCGCAACAGTTATCAAGGGGGACTGTCACATTTTAGCTATTACAATTCTTTCACTTGGTCACAACAGTTATCAAGGGGGACTGTCACATTTTAGCTATTACAATTCTTTCACTTGGTCACAACAGTTATCAAGGGGGACTGTCACATTTTAGCTATTACAATTCTTTCACTTGGTCACAACAGTTATCAAGGGGGACTGTCACATTTTAGCTATTACAATTCTTTCACTTGGTCACAACAGTTATCAAGGGGGACTGTCACATTTTAGCTATTACAATTCTTTCACTTAAATATGAATGATGGAAATTTCTGTCAGTTCATCATGACATGCTAGTGAAAGGACCTTTTGTCACAGCATTTGAGGGTAAGAATACGTGAATCTTTGTCTTTCTGCAAAGTGAGCATGAAATTATTCAACTGTAATTTGAACTCATTTCTGATAATCGCTACATTTCCTAATAGCTACTGTTTAACTCTTAATTTTTGGGATGTGTTGATTCTGTTTCTTCTCACTCCAGCTATGAGTATATAGCAGAACAGATTGGGTTCTATAGCTTTGCTTGGCAAACAGTCTACCACAGAAAGTCATGGCAACCTACTGTGAGAAAATCATCTGGTGGGTCAGTCATGTCTCAAAATAGATATGGTTGCCCAAGTGTGTATAATGTACAGCACTTAGCTGAGTGAGTGATCAGGATATAAGAGTAGGTTTGAAAATTCCTTCAAAATTAATTTATTTTCAATGAAAAAAGAAGGGAGAGAAGATTTTAGTAAACAGGTAAGTTGAAAAAAAATGAAAAATAAATTAAATGGGAGTGGGTTGACAGTCTAGAATAACAGTAGACAGAAAAAAAATTAAAAATCTAAATAGCCAGGTAAGCCTATCTGGTCTAGACACAAATGTATTAGCTGCATATCTCTCTCTTTTATATATATCTACAAAGCAGAGAGTTTTGAAATGCCAACTCAAAGAAGCTCCAATTCATAAGAAGCAAACTTTAAGGACTTGCTTAATGAAATTAAAGAAAGGATCTTAGTGATCTCTAGAGCTGAGAACTAAAGAAAACGTCAGAATAAAAAGCAACTGCCTCGAAGATCACTTTACAATATTCCTTACACTTTTGCTAAAAAGCTGTTCACTGAGACTAAGAGTGGTAAATTTGATGTACTACAGGAGGAACTTGAGAACCACCTGAGGATGACATATTCTGATGCTTGGAAAGAAGAATGACCATTTGTTCTTTAGTCGTAACTTCTTTTGCTTTGTAATATGAGTTTAGTGGACATAATGCAAAGAAATGGTGAAATCGCACACTCCATCATGATGCAGACCTCTTATCCCACTTATGAATGATCTTTCTAGGCCCCAGGATTCACAGGTCATGTTTAATGACAGCAGAGTAAAGCTGAAGGAAATTCGAGAGTTCTTCCTATATCCCATGCCAGTAGTGCACCTGGAATAAATGAAATATCCTACAAGTTATATAAGAATTGTTCAAACATCCTCTAGCAAGTCACCATCCTCCTCCAATAGGCATGGAAACAAGAATGGTGCCTGGGGGGGATGGCATTTGGATGACTAAAGAAAAGAATGCAAAAAACATTGACAATTTCAACCCTATCTCACTCTTAAATGTAGAGGGAGAAAATATTTTTTTGGCTACTTGCATGACAGACTTCCTGCTAGGTAACCATTACATACACTACTGTCCAGAAGACAGGGATGCCTGGCTTCCCCTGATGTCTGAAGTATTCACACATGATTTGGAACTCAATCCTATCAGGTCCTGGGTATGACAGAAAACTGTATCAAGGCCTCTGATTGGGAGTTTGTGAGGAGCATGGAACCACCTTTTAAATGCTGTTGTTTACAGGTCCACTCTGACCTGGAGTGATAGTACCTGTTAGGGTCTCATTTATGGGAAAATAGTTAACCCCCTAATTGTGATCAAAACAATATGAAAGTATAAAAATAGACATTTATAGAAATATATACAGAAAAATAGATTTTTATAGAAAAATATACATTTTTGAAGAAAAAATATTATCAACAATACATTTTTTAAGGAAAAATTGTTACCAGCTATACATTTTTTAATACAAAAGTAGAAACCATCTTCAGTTTTATAAAATAAAAAGAATAAAATTTTTGATCAAAATCTGACTAAATCAAGCTTCTCACTATAACCAAACATTAAAAAATACCTTAAAACCCTACCTTTTTGGCATTAAATAACCCACAGAGGCTGATATATCATTAAACAAAACTCAAATTCAAACTCAGTTCTATCAGCAAAGCAAAATAAAACTGAGCTTCAGATCATTTGGCTTGATCTCATGAATGCATATGGATCAGTTCTTCATGAGCTAATTTAAATGCCTCTTGAATTTTTCAATTTTCCGTGTAAGGTTGGGGAAATCATAATGACATATTACAAAGCAGCATTTATACAGTTCACTGTTGGTAACTACACCATCAAGTATTAATCCCTCAAGGTCTGTATCATGATGGAGTGTGTGATTTCACCACTTCTTTAGATTATATCCACTGAAATCATATTACAAAGTACAGTAGACAAAGCAAAAGAACTTATGACAAAAGAACAAATAATCCTTCTTCTTTCCACAACATTAATAGATGACATCACCATTATGATCCTGTCTAAGATCAATGCTAAGGAACAGCTGCAGTGCTAACATAAATTCTTCACATAGACAAGAATGAAGGCCAGAACTTATTACTTAGAGGCTCTGTCAGGGAGATTCCCTTCTTAAGAGGAGGTGACACGACCCCCAACAGTCAAAGAGAAGCCAGTGAAAATCCTTGAATGGTTGTATGAAATTTCATTGACTGATCAATACTGAAGTAAAGAGGTGCAGAAAGTGGCACTAGAAATACTTGAATCTATCGACAGAACCAATCTTCCCAGCAAACTGAAGGCTTGATGCTACCAATATGGTTTGCTGCCCAGGCTTCTGTGGACATTGCAGGTGTATGATATTACTCTGTCTCACATTCAACAGATGCAACAGTGTATCAACAAGTACCCGTGCAAGTGTCATGGAGTACCTTCCTGCTTCTCCACAGTGGGACTCTGTACCAATGCCAGAAATCTGCAATGTTCCATCTCCTCATTAGTGTCAAGTACAAATTTGGGAAGGCATGCCTTCACATGATAATGAGAGTCTCAGCTGATGAGTTTGTTTGCTGATTACAGCCAGATATCAAAACTAGCATCAATTCTACTCCTGTAGCTTCCTCTCTCACACTTCCTGCCTGTGGAACTCACTCCCGTATTCTTGCTTTCCTGACGGCTACGACCTCCAGAAATTTAAATGCAAAGTTAATACTCATCTACTAACCAGTGGACTCTAGCTCTCTCCCCTCCCCTGTATAATCTTCACTTTCTCTCCGCCCATGTATCTGTCATTGCACCTGCTTTCTCAGCTTTCTATTGTTCCTTTCTAACTAGCTTGTACTCCTCACTCTTTTCTAATTAATCTTTTTACATTTATGTAACCCCCTGCACATCAGTGGCGTTTCTGCCTTGCTCGGGGTGAAATGATTGAAAAAAAAAAAAAAAAAAATGGTTGGCAGCAGATGCCACCCAAGAAGCAGAATCCAGCCTGTGAAACAAGGAGATTATGGATGGTAGTGACCCAAACCAATTGAGCGTGATTTTGTGCAGCACTAGCAATGAGTTATTCTCCAAACAAGATCCAAAAGAAAAATGAGAAATGGTGATTGAAGAAATCAGGAATTTTGAGAAAGAGCAGCAAAAGATTTCTATTCTGGGTCATATTACTTGAATTCTCCTTTCTTTGAAAATGTTCTGAGGAAATTTAAACCAAATGAAATTTTGGTCTGAAGAGATGGGTATATTTGCTCATCAAAATAAATCATAGTTTATAACCACTTTAAATGATGTGTAGAGTTTTCCTTTATATATATATTGCTCTGAATAATATCCATTGAACTCTTTATACAGATTCAACATTTAATATTCATATTAAATAAATCATCTTTTTGGATTATCCTCTCTGTTTATGGACTTGGCATTATATATATATATATATATATATATATATATATATATATATATATATATGAGACAAGGAGAGAGAGAGAGAGAGAGCTAACAATTACATACATACTAAGTCAGCTTATCCACTTAAAAAAGTTTGTTCTATTTTTATCATTTGATGTTATAATTAATTTTAATTTCATATCAGCATGCATACTTAAAATAAAAAATAATTAGTACATTTTTATCTATTGATGCTAGCATTAAAATGGAAGAAACAAGCAACATTTTATGTCTTTTTTAAGAAAGGTAAAAATTAAGCTAAAATGGAAGAAAATTGTGCCACAATTAGTATATAGTTGTTTGATTCTAACATTGAAGATAGAAAAAATAAACAACATTATTGGCAAATTATGATGTTTTTATAGACTGAAATAATTAAAATAATTAAAAAAAAAAAGAAAAGAAAAGTAAGATTGTGTAGTTTTTGGAGAAGTTCTGTACATAACTAAATATATCAAAAGTGATTTGCAAATTTTTTTCTTGGTGATTCTCCCCTATCAAGTTGACAAGTTGAGGTTGATATCAATCAAATCAACACATGACTCAGGAATAATCAATATTCTATGATACAGGAGAAAAACCAACCTAATCAAAACATCCAAATCCTGCATTAAAAATCATTTGTAACTGAGTGGGTATGTTAGTTACTTTGTGGCTTTTATGGATACTAAGCAACAGAAAAATAAAAATTGCCTGACTGTACTTCTGGATGCAATTTGATACTTGAATATAAGAAAAATATTCTATTTATGTTTTTGCTTTTGTTTTCTAAAATTGTGACAGGAGTAGATACCAAGCAAACATTTAAGGGCTACCACACACACACACACAGGCGCTTGAGGCTTTTTTGCAAAGCTGCTAAAAATTTCATCAACACACAAAAAGTAAAAAGTTTCATAAAAAATGGGGATATTCTGTGAGATACTTATGTGAAAATTACAAATCAGTTTTTTTTTGGTAATTGCAAGAACTGAAGTGTCATAGTAGATTTAGAATGTCATCTCTCTTTTACAGCTGAGATCATGTCAAGTATTCTAGCCTTGTGATCTAATCAATTAATTAAAGTAAAAAAGAGCCTATCCTTGAATTAACAGTTTCATGTCATGAAAACATTCACTTGAAATATCCACACTACTTGTAAAGTATGAATATCTATAAGAAGAATAAACAAGACACGACTGAATAACCAATATATTTCCTAGCAAAGTTGGATGTTAAAGTTTTATTAACAACTTGACTGAAACCTACCTAACTTAACTCATATTAGAACAGAGGAAATATATTGGAAAGATTAGACTGTCTCTGTATATATTTGTCATTTCCCCACTGATAAAAATCCAACAAAGCCTGGTGGTATAAAGCATTGCTGGGACACACTCAGTGGTAATGATGCTTCAGCCTTGAAACCATGCCTGATAAAAGTTTTATTTCAGACATTGCTACTGTTTTAGCAGTTGGATAAAGTAATTGTATGAATTTATTTATCACTCTATTATGGTGCCTTATCTACTTTAGAATGAACTCTTCCTCCTTCATAAATACTAACCTGCAAGACTTCCAAAAGGAGGCAGTTGAGATGCAGTGTAACTTGACAGTTCAGACAGACAATTCTACCTGCTGATTAATAACACTGTTATTTTGTATATATGTTCTGTTATTCTAATACACTGGTTCAACCTCGTGTCTTTCTTTTTGGCCGTAACAGACCCCACCCACTCTTATAGTTTCTTGTAGCCTAACTGGTAGGGTATACTTTGGCTAAAGGAGTGACTTCCTTGATGGAAAAATGGAACACGAGTTCTGTTGGGAAGGACATGTTTTTTAGTATGACTTCTTGATCTTGGCTGGTTGTCATTAATTTCACTGTTTGAAATATCAGAGACATTAATTTATATATGTATACCCACTAAAAATAACATTTATATAATAACAAAAATATGTAAAATAGCTTCAGCTCAGTTTTGAACAATGCCAGCCTTTCCTTCAGGGTAAATGATCTAAAGTTAGATGAAACTGGCCTTCTTCATTGTGTTCGTGATTAAATATTTTTATCTCAATTTTTTTTTGTATACTGGTCTTCTTATAATGCTAAGAAACTATTGTTAATCAAAAAAGCATTTAAGAGTTAGTTTAAGTTGATCCAAAAGGTAAAACTATAGAATGCAACTGCTTGAAACAAGTAGTAGTATGAGCATTGGTTAGCAGAGGGATATTAATATAAATGTCTTTTTTTTTACATTACCAGATATTTCAGAGCAGAGATTGTTATTTACAAAAAATCAAAAATTGAGTATATAAGGCTTAATTTAACTTTGATTAGACTGTGTAATCATTCATGGTTGAGTGGTCTAAGACATATCAGATCAAATGGTGGCTTCCCTATGTTGTTAGGTATTGCAGGTTTGAATCCTGCCAAATGACATACATTTCCATTATTTAGTACAGTTGTTTACAATTCTATAGCACCCGTCCACACAGTTCAAATTAGTGTTGTTTTTACTAAAACTCATTAACTTCATTTGATCAAACCAATTATTTGAGAAAGTGGCTGAAAGTTTTTATATTTATAAACAGTTTCAACACCATGCATGTCATCTACATGAAAGTCTTGGTCTGACAAGACTTGAGTTTTCATGTTAATGTTTTGGTTTTGTAGTAATTTGTTGTGCTAGGTGAAACTACCTTTAGTGCAGCCTCTTTTATGTTCAATTTCTCAGACTAAATTTGTTATAACTGATCAATATGCTGAGGTATCTGAAGTGCATGCTATTTACTAAATCCACATCCTGAATTTTTATGATGGATTCAGTGGTTTCATCAAAATTCCATATCATAGTTTCTGTTTCTTGAAACATTTAGCAGAGGATGTTGATTTTCTGGTCAAGATCATTGTTATCTCAATTAATTGCATTTATTAACTCACAAAAACTTAGTTTGATTTTATGCTTATGTTTATTGCTGTAATAAAATTTGGTAAAAAAAAAATTTAGATTAAAAATGTGTGTCCTTAAAATATTTTGTAAGATCCTCCAAGATATTGAAATTAAATGTGACTGAAGAGTTCATAATAAAGTTTAAAAAAACACCTATTGTTCAAATGCATAACCTCAGAATGGATCCATTTAAGCTTTCCATCAGAATTAACTTAAAATTCAGCATACAAGATAAGTTTTGAAGAAATATTTATGCTCAGGATAATATAATAATGAGAAATAGAAATGCAGAAGTATTTATAGCTATTTGTTATAGATTATGCAAAAGTATTGATGGTACAAAACAAAGAATTGTTTGAATTGCTAGGAAAGCTTGATTTATTTGAGAAAGATATTAAAATAATTCAGGACTTATATCAGGAGAAAGCCATCTGCATGAGGATAGATAATGAATTCATTAAAATTACAAAAATAGTCAGTTAGTTAAGTGCCATATGTGATACATGCTTTGGGTAATCATGTCTCAAAAGAGACATGATTGACTGGGCAGAAGATTATCCTGCAATAGGTTGCCATTGCTTCAGGAGGTTGTAGTAGGTAGTGACAGTCATTTTAACCCCTTCAAGCATCCAGATGACTGAGCCAACAAGTCTGTCTTCAATGACACCAGCAAGAACATGACTCCTCTACTCTGTTGTTGATGTTGTAATCATTGATGTGGCTCATTTCTGAAACAGACCATACCATTTGCTGTTACAGTTTTGGAAGTCCAACAGTCAGATTGTTTCTTCCTTAGTGAAAGGTACTTCAGGAATTATCTAATCATGTCTACATGATGAGCTAACTTCTTTGCCATGACATGCAGAGATGTACCTTTAGCAGTTTCCCTGATGATGACAGACTTTTCTTTATCACTGAGGCCTTTTCCCCATCCCATTGTTCTTAGAAAGGAGAGACATAATGAGCATGGTTCACCCAAAAACTATCAAATCTTAAATAAAAAATAAAGGACATTACACAGAATAATGACAACCTAACAATGATATTGTCATATTGTGCAAACCAGCTGGGAAATGTTTTATCAAAATCAATTTGCAGAAAACCAAGAAATCCTAAATTTCACTACCAAGCTATCAGCGTGATTCAAGGTGTTAGCGAACTAAGATTACTTAACAGATCAGCTCATTTTTTTTCTTTATCTAAAATGAAATTTTCCTGTTTCTTAATATTTTGATTAGCTTTAAGAAAGCATTCTTTTTTTATTTCAGTGCACACTCAGTCTGTAGTGTCCCATTTCCCATCTTCTATTAAAAAAAGTTCTAGATATTTAAATTTTCTTAGTTACTTGATTTTGTTTTCTTTAATCACATCTTGGTTGTCTTTCCATGATGAAAACCATATATTCTCTTATAATTGATGATTAGTCCTTTCTTCTAACTTTGCTTTAATACCTTCTGTTATAGTTTTTATATT
This sequence comes from Ascarosepion bandense, assembly GCA_037127315.1. NCBI lineage: Eukaryota > Metazoa > Mollusca > Cephalopoda > Sepiida > Sepiidae > Ascarosepion > Ascarosepion bandense. Next base: position 225,904 of record JBBBDQ010000536.1, on the reverse strand, counting down.
GTCCTGCTATCAGGACTATATCATTTTCCATATCTTATATTATTAAGATTGAGACAACCAATAATAAATCCTGGTAGGACTTTAAATTCTTATAATGTTATTATGGTTTTTTGCTAAATATATATGCGAGGTATGCTTAATATGTATCATTATCCTTCATTTTCTCAAAAAAGATGTCTCAATGGGCAATTTTCATTCAAAAACATGGTTCATCCAAAACTGTCAAATCTGAAATTAAAAAGAAAGGATTTTATACATGTTGTGGTTTCCAGGTGAGGAACTACATAAAATAATAAATAACAAAAACAGATATGGAGATAGAAATGTAAGTTATATTGAACAAAATATACAAACTGGAATGCATGTTAGTCAATTTAGGAATACTATTAGTAGAAATAAATATATACAGTCTTGAAGTGTAATTGTATGTCTGGGGAACTGATTCTAGATCCAATCAACTCCAGCTAACTCTGCACCAACTTACAACTCAACCAAACTCTCAACTGCGCAACTCTGTAGTTCTCTCTATAGGCAAGATTATATGTACACTCAGTAGAGTCCATATTATGTACAAAGAGGCGATCCCACAACACCCACCTTCCTAGCTTCATTTTTGGGAGGAGTTAATATTTTTTCCGTTTGTTTTCTATTATTCTCAACGGCTTCAAAAATATTTTTTTGTTTTTCATTGCAACAACATTTTTTGAGGGTGACACTTGGCTCTTCACTCCTTCTTTGTATTTGGTTGATGTGTCTCTTGTGTATAGATTTTTCTCCCTGTATTTTGTATATCACATTTCCTAGTCCATTTATAATTGTTCCAGGTTCCCAATGTGCCATGTAATTTTTTAACATTCTGAAGTAAACTTATTCATCTGGTTTGAATGCTTTTTTTCGTAACTGTAGGTGTAATAAATACTGGTTACATATTCTTCTTTTGCTCGATTTTTGTTGTGAATTTGTTACTGCTTGAAAATACCTCTTTTTCACTTTTGTAGTTTCTGTTGGTACACTTTTTATTTTTTACATTAAGAGCTAATGGGTAATTCCCATATATTAAATTTCTGCATCCAGTCCATTCCTACCAGGTTATGTGTGTTTTTCATGACATATATTTTTAACTTTTTGGTTTTTCCCTGAAATTTCACATTCACAATAATTTCACCTTCGAAATTAATCCTTTTTCCTGTTATCGATTTATCAATTTTTTCTGTGTATAACATGGTCGGCCTATTCAGCTTCCGCCATGTCTGTAGATTGATTATTGTTAAGTCTGAACCTGAATCCAGTTGTAATTTAATCTTCTTATTCAATATTTCAAGTTCTACATATTTCCTCGTGTTTTCTTTATTTTCATCTTCCATTCTAGTAGATCTTACCCTACTAGGCTGGTTTTTGTTTCTGCATACAATTGCCTTGTGTCCCATCTTTCCACATGCTTGGCAATTTTTGTATTTGATACAACGATCTCTAAACTAATGCCATCCACCACATCTGTAACATGCAGAAGGGGAGGGGCTTGTTTTTTATTTGATTTCTGTTACTAGTTGTTTTGTATCTGTTATGGGGAAAAACACCTATTCCTCAGATAATGGACTCTCCCTCCTATATTGATAAGAGTTAACTGGAGAAGTTCTTGAAAAGTTCTTAGAAAGTTCATAGGAGTTTTTTAGAGTTCTATTGGAGTTCAGTAGAACTACTAGGCAGTTGATATTAGTTGGCAGTTAGCTGAATACTAAGGAGTCGGCTTTCAGTGGAAAATTACCAAGTTCCTAACATTTTGGGTGCGTTAAGTCAATTAGCAACCGACATAGCCCAGTTATAACCTTCAGTGTGAAAAGTACTCCACAACAATATCTTTTTTCTTTTTTGCTAAAATCTTGTTTTGCTTTTGGGGAGGGTGATAAATTTCTTTTTACCTTACAAATATGCATGACTCCTGATTCTTTGATATTGTTACTGTCTTTTTTAATACTGAGGCATTTCTGGCATTCCTCTGATAGTTTTTGCAACATTAAACCTAGTTCATTTTGAAGTTTGGTCAGCATTTGTTTTCTCATTTCGCTGTCTTTAGCAGGGACTAGTCCTAAGGCATTTAAATTTGTCTGGAGTTAGCTCAGCCAATTTAATTCATCACAATGTTTGTTGACAATGGCTGCGAATGTTGAATAGTCCTTGTTTTCTTCTTTCATGAGATTAAGGCATTTTCACCTTTTATAGAACAAAGAAATTTTGGGGCTAAATAGCTCAGTGTTAAGTCGTTTGTCTTTTTTGGAAGAATATAATCTACAAATTTAGTGTATTCATCCATACCTAATTTTCTGAGCAAAAGCCTTAACTTTTTTTTTCACTCCAGTGCTGACAGTCAATATTAAAATTATCTTCATATTGCCTGTAATATTCTCCAAAATTTTTGTCTTCATCAATCCAGGATTTAAAAGTTTCTATTGTGTTCCACACAGCATCTTGCGAAAACATCTCCTCTTTTTCCGTATTCCTATCTAGTGCTGTACTTGCTAATTTTAGTAATAGGTCTTGTAGTTGTAATTGTCTTTCTTCATTTGCCTTTTGCATTTCAATTTGTCTTTCTTTATTTGGCTTTTGCATTTCTGTTTGTCTTTTTATGATTTCTAGTATTCCTTTCTGAAATCCTCCATGGTTTGCTGCTTTGATTCCATGAGGGGTTTGATTTTTTAACTACTGCTTCCTGGCAATCAGTCTTGTAGAAAAAATTTTGTGAAAAATTTTCTTTAAATTCCTTTTGTTACATCAATTTGTTTGTGGCCAACTTGTGTTCAAAATCCTTGTAGTAACGTTTGTTGTGGTGGTTCGGGGTATACATGTATGTGAGTTCGTCTCCAATTTATTGTAGACTTGTGTACAAATTTGTTGTTTGACTTGTGTACGTGAGTTCAATTCTTCATCCCTAATTTGTTGCATGACTTGGGGTATACGTGAGTTCATGTTCAAAATCTTCATTGCCAATTTGTTGTGCAACTTGGGGTATACGTCAGTTTGTGTTTGAAATCTTCATCGTCAATTAGTTGTGGATTCCAAGTGAGGAACCGCACAAAATAATAAAAAACAAAAACAGATATGGAGATAGAAATGTATGTTATATTGAATGAAATATACAACCTGGAATGCGGGTTAGTCAATTTAGGAATACTATTAGTAGAAATAATTATATACAGTCTTGAAGTGTAATAGTATGTCCGGGTAACTAATTCTAGATCCAACCTACTCCAACTAACTTTGCATCAACTTACAACTCAACCAAACTCTCAACTGAGCAACTCTGTAGTTCTCTCTATAGGCAGGATCATATGTACACTCAGTTGAGTCCATTATTATGTTCAAAGGGGTGATCCCACAACAATACAAAATGATGAAAACAATGGTGTTGCCATTTTGTGCAAACAAGCTGGTAAAAATCAATTCACAGAAAAAGGAAATATCCTAAATTTCACTAGCAAGCTATTAGTGTGGTTCAAAGTCTATATGGCAGTGATTGCTAGACAATCCCCAAAAGACTTGAGGTAACAGAAATGTGGTTCTGTAGAAAGATGCTGAGAATCCCATGAATTGAACATGTTAGTAACAAGGAAGTTTTGAGGAAAATCGAAACAAAAGGCCAGTTATACTTAGACTCAGAAAGTGATTGTTGAAATTTCTATGGTACATAATAAGGAAAGAGAGCTTTGACTTATAAGACATATAACAAATAACAAAACAAACAAAACAAACAGTGGAAAGCCATCAGTAATCAACTTAACAAGCTTTAGTAAATGGATGGTAGAACAATGATTTGGAGAGATAATGAAAAGACAAAACTTACTAAGAACTACACAGTATCGGAAGTTATGGAGATCCATGATATCCTAAAAGAATATGACGTCTATTGAACAGGTGTAGAGGCTCATCCCTTGTTCCCTGCTTAGGATGTGGTTTCTGGTTTTCTCTTTTCCAATCTTTTCACTTTCTTTTTTGTTTATTTTTTTTCAATTGAAGTAGATAGACTGAACTATCGCCCGGTTCACACTCCACACACGTCTATTGAACAGGTGTAGAGGCTCATCCCTTGTTCCCTGTTTAGGACGTGGTTTCCAGCTTTCTCTTTTCCAATATATTCACTCTTACGTAGTCCCTTGCACACCAGTGGTGTTACCGCCTTGCTTGGGGTGATATGATTAAAAAACAAAAAAACAAAAAAAAAAAAGAACATAGAACAATAGATAATTTGTTAAAAGACATTAAAAAAAAGGAAACAATATATATTATACAGTGAAAGAGAGCAGCATTTGATGCTTTCAATATAAATAAAATGTTGGCTAAAGAAAGTTTCTTAAAATAGACAGTAACCTGAATCTTTCCAAATATGTGCAGTTGCTGAAGGAACATTTAATGGCTGACAAGAAGGAGAGATCTTTCAGCATGATAGATCTCCATACCATAGATGACATGTAAGACAACAGATTTTGGCTGATGAACACATCATCATATTAGAAGATTGGCCAACTCAGAATCACAATTTAAACATCAAGTAGATGTGGACAGAACCAAAAAGAAGAGTTTGTCAAAAGAATTCACACAATCTTGGAGATTTGAGGAAGATCTTATATAAAGAATAGCATAACATAGCTATAAAGATGGTGAAGAATTTGTATATATCCCTTCCAAGACACATAGAATCAGTATTCAAGTTAAGGGAAGGCACACAAAATATTCAAGATATACTTTTTGTACTAAGTTACCCTTTTAAGATACTTCTGTTTTAAAACACTTCCTCTGACTTCATATATATATATATAATAATAATAATAATATGAGTAATTGTTACAAATGGAAGTACATCCAAGAGTTAGATATTTACTTTAAAAAGTTATCAGTACAAAAGTAGAGCATAAATATATGGTAATTATTATTATTATTATTATTATTATAGTTGCATACTGCAACCTGATAGCTATAAAGTTTTGGTGCTGAAACACCATCATTAGGCAGGAAAATGGGTTTAATTTATTTTGTAACATATAGATAAGGAGATTTTTAAAAATAAATAAATAAATAAAATTGAAGAAATAAAAACAAGGTCATCCAATGAGAAGAATTAAGTGGATTGGGAGTTATTAAGATTTCAAAGAACAGTGTATGTAAGATTCGCTAGCTAGAGTCTAGTGTAGTGAATGTTTGAATGTGAAAATCCAGACATTTAAACCAAAAGAAAGCAAAAAGGTAAAGCAGAAAAAATAAATATAAAAAGAAAAAGAAAAAAGAAAGGGAAAAGAAAAAAGAAGAGAGAAGATGAATTCAAACTTTGGAAAAAATAAAAGAAAAAAAAATTCAAAATTAACAGAAAGATATGAATAATGAACTGTAATAATAAAATGTGGATGTGTGTTGTAGTGCATTGCATATTGGCTTGGAACGAAAAATTGGGGAACAGAGTTCGAATTCCAGCTGAATTCATTGCATTTACTTGCGCACAAATACCCTTGGAAAAGGTATTAATCCATCTATTCCTTCCAGTTATGGATTAAATAACAGGATAGATTGGATTCTATAGCCTTGGTCGGCAACCAGTCTACTGCAGAAAACAATGGCAACCTACTGTGGGATAATCTTCTGCCCAGTCAGTCATGTCTCAAAAGAGACATGATCACCCAAGCATGTATGGCACTTAACTAACTAACTAATAATAAAATATTAAAATATATACTTAAGGGAATTTTTTCATAAGTACAATAAAATAATAATATTAAATCAAAAATTACCAGTTCAATAAGCTAGAATTTGAAATCATCATAAGTACAATAAAATAATAATAATTATTTAAACAAATAACCAGTTTAATAAGCTAAATTTTTAAAAGTTATATGAGGATTTGTTTATGTGTACAAATGAAATAATAAGCTAAATCTTTTAGAAATTATAAGTGAATAAGTTATTATATAAGAACAAATAAAAAAAACAAAATAATAAAATAATTAAAAAATTTCCAGTTCAATTTGTTAAAATTATTTACGTAATAAAATAAAATATATAATTTATATAATATATAATTTATATTGTTAAAATTATATAATTTATATTATATAATTATATAATTTATATTGTTAAAATTATTTAAGTAATAAAATAAATATATAACTAACTTTGAGATAATTTCAGATATATTTAAGGGTATGAAAGATTTTATGATGACAGAAATTAGTTATTTCATTACATTGGTTTAATAAGTCAGATTTTGGGGAATTTTATCATATAGATTTTTCTTTGTAAGCAAAGGAAACATATTTCATGTAATGATTTGTAGATGTTCTAGCTTTAGTTAATATTTACCATTTATCTGTAGGAGTTTTATTTGCATCTTTCAATTCCCAGTAGTATTTTGAGAGAGTAGAATTTCTGTATGCATTATTATTGAAAGATAAGCTATGCTGGTAAAATCAAGACTTAAAATTATTCTTAATACATCCGATATATAATGTAGGATTTTCATTGGTAGTGATAGTAGTTTTGTATACAATAGAATCTGTAAGGCAATTATTTTGCATAGGACATAAGTTAGGGTTATGACAGTTGCGGGAATTTGTGTCATTATTGTTATTTATGGTATGCTGGTTATAATTAATATTATAATGTAGTTTTGGAATTTTATATTGTGTTTTTTTATTATCATTTTGAGATTATTGGTGCAGCTATAACTAAGTTTAAGTATATTTCTATACAATATTTTGCTAAGTTGATTGTTAGTTGGGAAGTGTTTTTGAACTAGATTAAGGAATTTATTGCCTAACTTGGTACCAACCATTTATTTATTTATTTATTTCCTAGCAGTATAGCCCGGCGTTGCTCAGGTGTAATGAAAGCTTTAAAACTAATCCATGGTCCTGAAGCTCAGACTCTTTGGACGTTGGCATGAAAGACTAAAAAGCAATAATTGTTTCCAGTTAAAGCAAAACCATAGACTGAAAGAAAAATGAATGGATGTAAGTCAAATTTTGAAGTTTGGTGAGAATCAGATAAAAATTGTGGATTTGTATAAAGGATATACAAACAGATAAACAGACACATACACAAATATCTTGCCTTTTATATATATATATATATATATATATATATATATTATTGATTTTCTGCACTATTGTAAGAACTGCAACTTTGGACCTTCTGAATGTCGTTTCTTATGTCTTTGTCTATGAGTGTATCAAATTTGATTAAAATTGGACCACTCCTTGTATAACCCGATTTTTTCGATTATCGATTTTTGATATTTATTGAGGATACCTCAACACAAAACCTAGCTAAAAACACTCGCAGATGCTTATAGTACAACTGTGTAAATTTTCAAGAAAATCGATTCAGCCGTTTCGGAGTCTATAGTTAACAGACACACACACACATATACACGCACACACACACAAAGTTCCATTTATAAAATATATATATATATATATATATATATATATATATATATATATATATATATAAGTTTAGATTTATTTATTTTTAAAATCTCCTTATCTATATTTTACAAAATAAACCTATTTTACTGCATGATGATCGTGTTTTAGTACCCCAAATTTATAGCTATCACACTGCAGTATGCGATTTCTTCTTTTATGCAGATTTCATTAAAAATGACAGATAAGGTGTCATGGTTAGGATTTTATGTAATTTGAAACATGATCTTATAATTTTTTTTTGAGGACATAAATTATATAAAATTGTCCAAATGTTTTGTTTATTTGAGTGCTTTCCAGATAGGGTTTGGTAGGTCACACGGAGACCTACCAAACCTTATCCAGAACATACCTGTTGAGAACACAAATATCACAGAATCATCCACATGCTAAAAAAGACTAAAAATGGAGGCCTTATTAATAAAAATGAAAAACCTAACACTCAATAACATCAACTACAAACATACTAATGACATGCTTACTTTGTTTGGTCTCTTGTTGCAGTCAGCATTCTTCCTCTTGGTATCTCTCCCAAACCCCATTATTGAGGATTAATTTTATTATACATATGACTGGATATGTATATTGTTTATGTATATTTGTAGAGTCAGGGGTGTGCATTATATTCAAAATACAGTAATCAAATTAATGAGAAGTTCACTGAAGGTGAGCTGCCAAGTCAAGATTGATTATATTACAGATCCTCTTTTAGGTTTTGTCTTAAGATGAGCAGAAGAAACACTTGACTACATGTGGCAACAGTATTTAATATACAAACAAATGGTAGATACATAAATATGTAAAATGGATTCTGATGATAAAAACTTCCTGGCCCAACACAATGACCTCACTTTCTTAACAGTAGATGCAGCTATGGATTTGATGTAGTCATTCCATTTGGGATTATTTGAGAAAGTATGGCTAAGGAGATATAGTGTGTTGTTCTCTCAGAGACTAGCATCATCCATTCTGATGGTAGGCAGGAAAGTGTGTCTCTGGTAGTTAAAGAAGAGCAGCTTCATTTTGGAAGCATTAAAACATGAGCCATTTCCTACCCCATTCAATCATAGATTGGAGGTTCTTTTGAAGGGCAGCAGCCAGGTTTACTTTGTCAGCTTGGCCAGGTTTTTTATTGAGACCAGAGTAAATAGTGGTGTCATCTGCATAAATCCCTAGTTGGAAACTGATTACATGAGGAAGATTAGAAAAGATGTAGGATCTAGGATAGAGCCTTGAGAGATGCCTGCATATGTATGAAAGGATCTGGAAGCTTGCCCATTCAAAACACCCTTAATTTCATGATTTGATAGGAATGATTTCATTAAATCAAACAATCATCAAGAAATACTGTAGCACTGGAGCTTGCACAGAAGGCCAGTGTGTTAAACCTTGTCAAATGCCTTTGAGATATTAAAAACAGCAGCTCGATCTTCATGCTTTGTATATATATTAAGTGATAGCCATTAGCAAATCAGCGGAAGACCTGGTGAAGCAGAAGCCATATTGTTTGTCAGAAAGAAGGTTGTGAGATGTGAGATGACTATTTCAGCATTGATAATAACCTTGTATACCTTTCAAAAAAGAGATAAGAGACTAATAGGGTGATAATTATATATATTAGAGTTCTTAAAAAACAGAAACTATGGATTAGGACTTCCAACAAGCAAGAAAGCAGGAAGCAGTGAGGCAATATATATAGAGTTTGGAGAGGACTGGATCCACCTCAGGGGGCACATTTCTTTAGGATGATGACTGGAATTCCATCACCTCCCACTTACCTTATTTTATGAAATGTTACAGAATATTATGAAATGGAATTAACCAACATATTTTTTTAAAATTTATTTGTTTGAACCTGCAAACCCTATAGACAAAGGAAGATATATATATATATATATATATATATATATATATTACTGGATTTTGTAAGATTTGATTGCACAGAAAATCTGAGGTTAGGCATAGAGCCTTTTAAAAAAGTATATACATTTATACATTCACCAATAAAAAAAGCTTCTTTCATAAGACAGTTCATTCACTAAATTTTATCATGTGCTGATGTTGTTGAAAACAAAATAAATACATTGTCTTATTTATAGGCTAATCAGGAGCAAAGAAAAATCGTAAAAGTTGATCCAATTTCATTTTTCTCCAAACACATAAATATGCGTGATTTTACCTTTTTCTTCAGAGAGCCAGGGATCATCTAACTGAATGCCATATCTAAGTGACATGCATTTTCTTATACTCTCACTTTCTCCTTTTTTGTTTACTGTCAAGACAGAAAGGACATGACAGAGAGTCACAGATCATCAGTCAAACATCTTACCTTGGTGACATGCTTTTTTCTTACTCTCTTACTATCTCTTTCACACTGCATTAATTGATTTTCCTCTTTCCTCATTACTTGTCAGCAAAAAAAACAAAGAAAGTAAAACAAAGACATCATTTCTATTTTCATTCACACTCAGGATGAACTTGTTCACTTTCTACAATTGTATGTACTCACAGTGATACCAGATTTGTTTTTTCTTCACAAATCCATGTTGTCTGACTTTAAGAAAACCAAACTCTTGAACACACATTCAAAAATAAAAAAATTATGCACAATTTTTAAACATAAATATTATTTAAAAACAACAAAATTGATTTCATTTCTTCTTGTTAAATGAATTTACACTTACAAATGAGACCCTCTTATCTTTTGTTTAACCTTCTGATTCTTTCAAATCTGGTGGGTTTGGTTATGTTTAGCACAAAGTCATTTTGCAAGCTCACTACAATATATATATATATATATATATATATATATATATATATATATGGTAATATTTTTATTATGCTTATAATAAAAAGCATAGTTTACTGCAGTACAAGAGCCATTGTGTTTCAGTACTATCTGTTTAGCACCTTGTTGATGAGGTGCTAATAAGTTAATACCAAAACACAACGGCTCTTGTGCTGCAGTAAACTATGTTTTTATTATAAACTTATAATAAAAATATTACCATATATAATGCTCTACTAAGTATTGACCACTCTTAATAAAGTAAATCACTATAAATAGTGGAGTGTCAACCCATTAGTTTGCACTACTTCTAAGATATATATATATATATATATATATATATTGGTTCTCGCTGTTTACACTCTCACACCCTGATTGAGCACTCTGGAAGAATGGTAAACTTTGAAAAACAGTAGCTACTCTGGCATGTATGCATCGCTCATTCAGTAAAATAAATTAGAGCATTCTGGCTATTGGGCGTGTATAATGATAATATATACACACTAAAAAGTCTGCCTTCTTCTACCAAATGCATCATAGCCCAGAGGTAAAATCGCCGACTGACGCCAATTCAGTCGGGTTTCAATCCTGGGTTAAAAAAGCAATTGGAGTCTAACTCTACTGATGAGCTGTGATACAGTGAAACAGATCTGTCTGCAGATGACTATACACACACACACACACACACACACATATATATATATATATATATATATATATATATATGCTGTTAAATATAAGAGACAATGAATGTCTATTATGTTTAATCATGAGCCATTCTAAACGTCGTATTTTTGCTTTAATTTCAGTTGAAAATAAAGACAAAAATTCTCCAACATTTGGATAATTATTTATTGATTTTCTTCTAAGCTTTCGGCTCCCATTAAACAACCTCTCTGAAGATGGCTCATGTGAGCCGAAAGCTTAGAAGAAAATCAATAAATAATTATCCAAATGTTGGAGAATTTTTGTCTTTATTTTCAACTGAAATTAAAGCAAAAACACAACGTTTAGAATGGCTCATGATTAAACATAATAGACATTCATTGTCTCTTATATTTAACAGCATATGTTTAGAAAATTATTTGCTGCCTCGATACACTAAATATATATATATATGTATATATAGTATGTGTTTTTATAAACAATCCCATTCAGAGTTTGGCAGACTCTAATTATTATATCATCTAAAATTTGCATAATAGATTAATAAAAGGATACTGTTTTAAAAGAAAGTTTGTAAATAAAATCACTTGTCAATGCATTGATCTTAAAAAACAAACAAAAAACCAAGCAAAATGAGTCAGTGTCAGTAATTGAAAAGATTACAAGTGACTAAATTTGCAAAAGTGACTGGGTGTGTAGATCAAATTTTTCCTCTGCCATAATCATATCAGAACTAGTTTCAAATTTAGGGCTTACTTTCTTTAAATAAAACAGAAGAAAAAAAAGAAAGCTTCCAAAATTTTGGTTCTCTGAGCACTCTGCATTATTGAAAATACATTACTTTAAAAATATCCCACATGATTACATTGTTGAAACAAAGTTAACTGCAGAATTCAAAGTGCTTTGTGTAGACAGAGAGAGGATGAGGTAGGAGAAGAGATCGAAAAAGTGAGACGTGGGTAGATAGTGAGAAGCAAAAAGAAACTGTTGCAAAACCAAAAAAAGAAAAGCCAATTAAAACAATAATTTTAAAAAATTGCAGAAGAGAGAAACAAGTTTTTAAGAATAATAACAAAAAATTACTTTTAAAAATGTAAACTCGTTTTTGCATCAAATTTATGCTCTGTGAAGTGTGCAGTGGTAATTGGATTTAAAAAAGAAAGTCTGAAGCTAAAAAAAAAACATAGGATTATATGCTGACAAAGTCAGGATTGTTTGAATAACAATTCAAAGAAAAAGAAAAATCATTCAAACATTGGAATGGCTGCCCAAAGAAATCAACGTGCATGAAAATCTTGGAAGGAATAAATAATAACAATTAGTCAATGAATTATATATATATATATATATATATATATATATATATATATTAGGACCTTGAATAGGTTCTCGCTGTTTTCCAACAGATGGTGTTCCCAGAACTGTGCAAAGATTGGTTTAGTTTCTTCAAAAGTAAGAATTTTGATGTTGAAGACAAAGAATGCTCTGGCACACCAAAAAAGGTTGAAGATGAAGAATTGGAGGCATAACTTCCTAAAGACTCAAGTCAGGTGCAAGCTGAACTTTTGGAATCATTAGGAGTTGATCATACCAGAGTTTCCAGATGTTTGAAAGCATTAGGAATGATTCAAAAGCAAGGATATTGTGTGCTGTATGAGTTGAAGCTGAGGGGTATTGAACAGCATCTTGTCACATGTCAACAGCTGCTTCAACAACAGAAAAGAAAATGTTTTTTGCATCATATAATGACCAGTGACAAAAAGTGGATACATTGTGATAACCCTAAGCATAGAAAATCATGGAATAAACCTGGCCATGCATCAACATTGGTGGCAACACATTAAAGAAAAACAACTGCAGAGACACAACTAAGTGATTTTGCAATACTAGGCCACATGTTGCAAAACAAGTGAAAACCTACTTGGAGGTACATAAGGTGAAATCCTACAGCACCTACTGTATTCACCAGACATTACTCCATCTGATTATCACTTATTCCTATCGATGACATATGGCCTGGCTGAGCAGCACTTTCATTCTTATGAAGATGCACAAAAATAGGTGAACTCATGGTCAGCCTCAAAAGATGTGTTGTTTTATCAACTTGAAATTCAAATTCTGCCAAAACATTGGCAAAAAGTAGGGACTAATAATGGACAATACTTTCAGGGATATGTTTCTTACTAATTTTTGGAAATAAAACATTACTTTTCATGAAAAATCAGCCAGAACTTATTCAAGGTCATAATATATATATATATATATATATATATATATATATATATATATATATATATATATATTTTAATTTGTAAACGAATTATTACATGACCTAGATTTCTACCATGTGGTGTCTTCAGGCAATTTGCAATAACTGATTATATATATATATATACACACACACACTTGGCCTGGAGATCTTATTGAGATCAGAATCCCCTACAGTCATCATTGTTGGTGCTTATGTTCAAACTGGTTATATCTATTAATGAACTATTTCCAATACTATCACTCTTCTTTTATAAATGTAGCAAATTTTAGATAATATATAAATATGAGGACACACACACACACACACACACACACATATATATATATATATGTATATATCAGATCTTATTAAAAAAATAACATACATACATGAAATTGAAGTTTCATGGTAAAATTGAGTAAGCAACATGATTCATCCGTGCTTTCATAAAACCAATCAAGTCAGCTCCATTTTCTTTTTCATATTTGCACTTGTGAGTGGAAACTATAAGCTATAAGTACATCCAAAGCAAAGGTTTAAAATGAATTTTTACAAATGAAACCTTTCTCGACACCTTTATTTTAGTTTTAATTTCAAGCTAATAGATTAAACTTAACATTTCTAATAAGCAAAATAATTTGCTGTATTTCAAATCAAATTTAAATTGATTTGGATGAGCTTGTTTTTTCTTTTTTTCTCTATTTTCAATTTTCTCATCATAACATAATTGTCTTCATTAAAATTTTCAAAAATAAAATAGTCTTTTGTGAAACTATTTTAGCGAGATTAGCTAATTAAAGTTTAATTAAGCAAATTTGAAATAAATATTACTTTTAGTTTAAAATACCACAGAAAAACATTTTTTATCACAGTGGTGGTTGTTTTTATGAGGTATTGATACAACTATCTTGATAGACATATGTTTGGAAGTTTTTTCTATGGGGTACTTATCTGTAAAAATTACTTGATGGATATAATGTGAGCACCTTTTTTATATATGTTTTAACTACCCAGTACTCTTAAAAATTTAGGAAAATATTCTAAGTAATCTAATATTTTATTGAATTCTAAAGAGTTTGACTTTAATTTTCTATTATTACCAAGATTATTTTCTGACAATTTTGTGTATGAATATTCATCTTTACAGAATTCAGCGTATTTATAAAAATAAAAAATTCTAAAATGCTTTTCAAAATACTAGCAGGTGCTTAATTATAAGGAGGTTTCCCATTCATAATTAGTAAATATAATTTTTACTTAACAATATTACTTAACCAGTAAAAATTGATACAGAATTTTAAAAGATTTAAAACTTTAAATTGAAGATAATTTTGTTCATAATATATCATTTATAGAACTAATTAAAAGCTTTTCTATTAAAATAACGTCTTAGTTTTATTACATGTTATGATTCAGAGCAGATTTTATGTAACTAGGAGACAAGTTTTACAAAAAAAATGATGTTTTATATTCTCCAATGACATGTGCTTATAACTAATATAAACATTAAATCCTACAAAAAATTAATTTTTTGAAATTTCTTAAAATTAAATAGGTATGTTGGGGGAATGTAAATATATATATATATTTTTAAAAGTTTCACTAAAAATAAAATGTTTCATAAATAGTTTCATTCATTTGGAAATAAGTCCTGAACATTTCATTAAAATTCAATAATTAGCTGATTCATGCAAAAAATTAGCCAAAATTTCAAATGATTAGAATAAAAATGCATAAGTAAAAATACCTTAACAATGTCTTTGAAAGTGCTAAAAAAACTAATGTAGCAGCTGGCCCTCATGAAACAGTAGTGGCATGTCCATGCAGAGGCCTGGGAAATCTGAAATTGTTCTCATGGAGATTAATGGCAGTTTACTGACTGAACTGGATTAATAATTATCAGTGGTAATAGTAAATCTATATATTTACAAAAAGTCGTACACATGTTCAAATTACCAAACAGAAAAGTTATTCAATAAAACCACTCTTAGCTCTGAGAATGACCTTTATGTGTCTTAAACAATGACTGCATGCCCAAATCACATTGTTCTCATTCATGTTTGCTATTATATCCATGATGGCAGCTTTTCAATTAGCACATGATATCATGGGGTCATTGGTTGTTCACCTTCTCTTGACAATTCTATAGACATATCCATGATGGCAACCTTTCAATCAGTTCATGAATTTATAGAATCATTGATTGGTCTCTTATGCCACAAACATAGTAATTCATGAGATTTAAATCTGGAGAGCTTAGAGGCCACATATTAGGGGTTAAATGAGAAAAATATTCTTAACCAGCTACTCCAGAGATACATGGGAGATAAGAGTCCTACTGGAATATGTATAGCCTTTCTTGAATCATTCTTTCAATCTAGAGATTGACTAACTTGTCCATTACTGTGATGTAGAAGGCTTTTTAAGAAGAATAGAGTACCATAGCATGATCCTTATGACTCACAATACCAAGACCATAACAAATTATGTGAACTTGGTTTTGTGAGACTGCACATTATATTTACAAAAGGTTCTCAAATTTGAATGATAGAAAAACACACATACCTCCCCTATATTCAAGAATTGTTACAAAACAAAAGATGCCAAAATTTAAATTTTGAATCTTAACAACAATAAATACAGTTAAAACAATGTTTGAAAGCATTTTTGTTAATGGCAGGACTAAATCAATTTAAAAAAATATATCTCTAGGATCCTCAAAAAACATAAATCGGCAGACAAAATTGAAGTTAGAGAGTGTTCATTAAGTTTCCACTAGAGCAAATGTCACACAGAATGGTGAAGTTGTAAGGGCAGTTAAATCTTCTGAAAAACTACTAGATAAAGTGGCAAGTACAATCATACTTAATGAATTAAGCTTATCTTAATTTCTTTTTAAGAAAGAACAATTTTTTGTTTATCAAAATAGAACTTTTCATATTTTGAAGATGAATCTTTGTTTAAGGACACTTTATAATCTTTTATACAAACATGGCTGATGCCAATCTCCTTGAGATAACATACTGCACCTTCTTGGCATCACTTTTTCAACCAACCCGAAGTTGAACAAATACTTCAGATCTATAGCTGCATATACTGTTAGGAAGGTTGGGTCTCTGTGTTGGGCCAGAACGTTTTTCTTGTCAGAATCAATCTTGCATATTTATAAATCTACTATTTGTTCATGCATTGAATACTATTGCCATTTCTGGTCAGGTGCTCCTGCTATTCATCTCATGGTTATTGACAAAGTTCATAGAAAAATCTGCCATGTAATTGGTTCTGACTTGGCCTCTTGACTTCAAACACTTTCTCCCCGATTTGATATGGCTTCTCTTTGTCTTTTCTCTGAATATTTTCATGGCACCTGCTCTGATGGGCCTTTTCCCCTGGTGCTCCATACGCATGAATTTAAGCATGCTACTAGATTGGCATCTAGCAAGTCAAATATTTTACTTCTAATCAGAAATATTACATTTTTATACCAGTCATCATTTGAAATGTTTATTCAAGCTATTTCAGTATTTCAATTCAGTTCTTCCAAATGCCTTCCTTTGTAAAAAAAAAAGAAGAAAATGTAGATATAAAATTTAAATATTTAAATATTTAAATATTTAAATATTTTACTTCTAATCAGAAATATTACATTTTTATACCAGTCATCATTTGAAATGTTTATTCAAGCTATTTCAGTATTTCAATTCAGTTCTTCCAAATGCCTTCCTTTGTAAAAAAAAAAGAAGAAAATGTAGATATAAAATTTAAATATTTAAATATTTAAATATTTAAATATTTTACTTCTAATCAGAAATATTACATTTTTATACCAGTCATCATTTGAAATGTTTATTCAAGCTATTTCAGTATTTCAATTCAGTTCTTCCAAATGCCTTCCTTTGTAAAAAAAAAAAAGAAGAAAATGTAGATATAAAATTTAATTAATTCTTATGAATTCAAAATTTCTTATTTTTAAATTTCACACTGAAACTGATGTGGTTGAAACTTTTAGAAATTCTAGTTGAAAGTGGGAAATAAAAGTGAAAGTAATTATGTTTATGCAATTATAAATTCAGGTAAATAGTTTTGTCTCTAGACTCAACCATGTAATGAAGGTATCATGAGTCAAAGAATAAATGCAAAAAACAATCACAGTTCTACATGAATGTGCATCACAGTTGGTACATGTGTAGAGGATATACAGTTTTGTGACATTTCACTTGTTACTCGTTTGAGGCTAATTGAAGTTCTTGTCAGAGAAGAAACAGAGTAGGGCTCATGAAGTTCTCCAAGACCTTGTCTGACATGAACTGCTATTTCCTCATCTCACAGAATTGTATCTGATATCTATGTGCATAACATATCTGACACTAAACTCTTCTGTTCATATGACATCTAATCATTTAAAATGTTTCTTTCTTTTGGTTCTTTCCAAAGGCCTCCAGCTTATTCCTGATATTAGACATGAGAGCATGGCCATTTTCAAATAGCTGGGTATTTATTACTTACTGATCTTGACATTTAGTACCACAAAAATGGTGTCTTTTTACCTCCTGTGTCAAATTAGAAGCTGTCATGTTAATGTGCTCAATACACCAGAAAGAGAAAGGTTACAATTTGACACAAACCATACAACATCTTAAAGTCTTGTTCTCATGCAACAGGTATACCCTATATATATATAAAAGGCAATCTGTGAGTCTGTGTGTGACTTGTTCCCTATGCACACCTACATTTTTTAAGCTACGCCATTCAAACTTTCTAGTGAAACATATCTACAGGGAAGCCAAGTCGACACATACTTTTTGGGTTTAAGTTCAGCAATTTTCCCTTTTGCACAATGGGCCGATTGTTTACATTTGCTCCAAAAAACAGATCTTAGATGATTGTTGAAAGAAATCAAATCACACATGTCAAATACAAGTAAAATAATTCTTTATTAAAAAAAAAATGAGCCTTTATATTTAATTTTTATTCCGATGTTTTATTTCCATAAAACATCTAAGATATAAGATGTTTGCTGAATTACGTCACAGAAATCAAATCACACATGTCAAACATGACCAAAATATTTTTTTATTAAAAATAAAGTGTTTTTTCAAACAAAAACAAAATATGTAAAAAAGTGCCAATTATTAATTTAATTATTTAAGTCTTTTTTTTTTCCGATTTAATATTTCATACTTCAGAAGATAGAATTAAAAAAATAAAGCTTTTTCTTTGCTAAATATTTAATGCAGGAAATCAACTGTCTGTAATTTGTGTGGCTTTAATGCAATTTTTTCCTCTAAAATTAAATATTTACATTTTTAAATATTCTTCAAAAATTTCTGAACTGAGAGCGTAATAGTTTTTATATTTCTAATTTTAGTAAAACAAAATAAATAATTTTTATTTTTATGTTAAATTCATTTAGTCAACAAAAAAATGCAAATATTTCCCCCGTAATTTTGAAACAAAAACAAATGCAATGTTGTTTACAATGTCACACAAAGCATCAAATCACATTTACGCAAAACAAAAGAAAACAGATTTTTTTAATGGAATTTTTGAACAATTTTGAAACAACAATAAAATGATTTCCATCTACTCCTCTCACAGGCATCTTCTCCTACTACTAAAATGTTCTGAGTTGCACGGGCAATGCCAGGCTATGATGCTAGTATATATATATATCTGTTCATATTTCTGGATGAGGTATTTTAACTGTTTACATTGTTCGGACTGCTGTCCTCATTTTTATTGTCATATTCACAATGTTTTGGGCATTGTACGCATTGGTGTCTGTACTCCAATATGGTAGTAAATACTGGGCAATCTCATCAAAGATGAAGGGAAGACTTGAAGCAACTGAAATGTGATTCTACAGAAGGAATGTGAGGATGCCATGGGCCGAACATCTAAGCAATGATGAAGTTTTAGAGAGGATAGAAATGAAAAAGAAACTAATACATAACATCAAGAAAAGACAGCTAAAGTTTTTGGGACATGTAATGAGGAAGGAGGGCTTGGAAAACCTGATAATCACAGGACAGATGGAGGGAAAGAGCGATAGAGGAAAATAATGTGAGACACATTTGACAGGCTTGAGCAAATGGATGGCAGAGCAGGGTTTGGGAGGAGTAACATAAGAAAGGGTGTTAAGGGCTACAGTGGATAGGAAAATGTTGAGAGCCATGATCGCCTACATCCTGAAGAAAAATGGCTTATAGAAGAAAAATAAGAAGAAACTTAGGCCTTCTTCAGGTAATATATGCTGGAATTTCAAATCAGACTCATTATTTTGTTCACTGGGAAAAAGAGTTTTAAGTTCAGTACCTGGCCACAGTAGTGGTGAGCAAAACACTTAGGGAGCTGAGTTACTAAAGGAAAATAACTGAAACTAAGATATCCAGAAAAGGCATGACACATAGAACAAGAACAATCTACTCCAGTAGAGGAAATAAAGAGTTTAGTTTGAAATTTCAATGTATATCACCCAAAGAAAATCAGAACATACAATGGCATACACTGAGCCCAACAATGAGTGGCAGCAGTCTGTTTCATATTTGAATGCAATCTTCAGGCCATCAGAGGTGACATCAGTGTCAATGTCATATATATATATATATATCACTGTTTTGTACAACTGTGAGTGTATAAAACTTAGAGTTATAACAAATGATAAGAAAAAATGTATATTTATTATTAGTATAGATTTTAGCTCTGTTATTTTACACTGAGCATTGTCTTATTACTACCACCACTCATATATATATATATATATATATATGATGGTTAATAATGTTGGAGATCATTTCCACCAAGAGCTGGAGCAAGAAGAGGAGAAATGAAGGCTTGCTGCCAAGGTGAACTGTGCTCGATGGAAAGAAAACAATAAGGTGACATTGGGGAAGAGCATCTTCACATGCATTCAATGCAGTCAAGACTGTCACTCCTATGTGGGCCTGTACAATGAACTGTCATAAGGAATAGGCTTGATGGGTATTTGCCTAGGGGCCCCACGAAAACAGGGGCTTCATACTAATCTGTGTATGTTAAGTAACTTGTGTTACAGAAATTCCTTTTCAGGAAATACTAAAAATAGAAATTACTACAAGCCATGCACATTGTGATTGGTAAAAATATATGACAAAATAGAATGATCTATTTCATTTGAGCTAGTCTTGAATAAAAACAGTTAGTCTGATAATGTCCCATTTTGACCTAGAAGACTCCAGAAATGGCAAGGACTTTTATTCAAAGAGGCTGCCTGCCTATATAAGTGAAAGGACTGGTTTGTCTCACCAGTTTATTTCCAGACAATTTCACTATCATGGAAAAGATTAAAGAACTGACCCTCTCTCCTGATCATCACACTGTCCTAGCACAGACCCACTGGTAAAACTCTCATTTCTATCTTTTAATATTTGTAACCATGATATTCTGTTCAAGACAATATTATATTTTAATTTTTCTCTAGTTTGATCTAATTCATAACTTTACCCTAGACTGAATCAATATTGTTTTGAATGTTTAATTGTAATATATTTATATTTTTAATTTTGTAAATAAATTATTTTTATTTTTATAAAAATCTAGCATTGATATTATTTCTTTATTCTTCTTTTCTTTCATCTCTCTGTTTCTTTTTTCTTTTTGTTGTGCCCATAACAATTCAGCTGCCTTAACTAAAACAAATAATTTTCTCATTTGATGTTTATTTCACAACACCAACAAAGAAAGTAATTCATATTTCTCTTCAGATATTTTTTGTTAAAAAACTGGGGCTCAAAATGCTGTTAAGATGGCCTACCTGTACAGCCATAAAAGCTGAGGCATAACCCTTTTGGCATAGATCCAAGGTTTCTCAAGATCAACAGATGTCACATACACAAATATACTCTATTTGCTTACAAATAATACACCCATTTAAATGAAACAATAAATGTACTGTGGCTTTATTATGAATCCACAACTCATAATGGATAGTTATGAAACTTGGTATCTTTCTAAATATCTTTGTAAATTAAAATATTTTAATAGATGTTCAGACCAAAACTCATCTGCAGAACCCTGTTCATCATTTGGGGTTTTGCATATGCAAAACCATGATGTAGGCATATACAAATGGACAATGCTTGATGTGTTTTCTTTCAGTTCAATAGTTTTTTAATTAATTCAACTTCCAGTAAACAGAGCAAAATTCTAATTTGAATGAAGAAAATGGCAAATAGAAAAGAAAAATTAATTTGAGCTCAATGTGCAAAAAATGTGTTCATTGAATTTGAGAAAATATAAAGGCAAATAATTATACAGAAATATATTCTCATTATTTTTTTAAAATTTGATTTTTGCTATATCTGGTATATCTCCAAGTTTCAGTACTTGATATGTGGTACACTGTTATACGTGACGTTATGGAGTGCCAACGGTTATTGGCTTAGCACTTAAATACAACTCAGCTAATTTGCATAGAAAACCACAATTTTGTTTTCAGAAATCTAATTTATAGCAAAGGAGTTTCATTTCTCTGCATGTATGTATGTAAGATGATGTGTAAAATTGTGAAAAAATTATATATAAAATTTATTATTTAAGCAACAAGAACATATTCAGCATGTTTTATTGAATTTGACCAAAAAGTTTAAAACTTAGTTTCTTATTATATTTTTATTTTTTTCAGTCAATATATTTACTAAATATATCTATTTACTAATTGCTTAGTTTTGGCATACTACCATGATTATAAGTAAAACTGAATTTGCTCGTAATGGCTTGTAAGACATGCAGCTTAAACATTATATCATCCTGTGGTAACCAGTGGACATATAAGTAGCCATAACTCCTGATCAAATTTGTTGTGGAACTGTCCGAAATTTCTATTTTGTTGGTTCTAATCTCTCTAGGAATGACTGCTAAGAACACCACTTCTCCAAGTTTATATACAAATCTAACAGATGGAATTTCTTCCTAACCAATAAAAATGAACAAATTAATCTCCCATGTATATTGTTTTTCTTATCTTGAAGTCAAAATATTATAACCAATTGACTGTATCTCTTTTAGTTGTGAATACAATTCTTACTTTGTGAAATCTTTACTTTTGTCTAGTATCTTTTTATAAGTGCCATTTACTTATTATTATTTTTCACTTGTCTTTTTCTATTTTTGCTTATTGATTATTAAACCCAACCATGGCCAATTATTCATAGTATTTTTTACCATTATTAGTCATCATCAAGAGCATTAATGTTATAAGTTACACTAAAGATAATTTTAATTAATTTCATACTGGTATTTTTCAGAAATGTAATTATAACTGAAATATACTTATATAGAAAGCAAATGATATTGTATGAGTAATAGTTTGTAAGTATAAGAAACAAACATTTTAATTTTCTAGAAAGATTAGCACACTTTCTAAGGAACAAGATATTAAATTTTAAACACATTTTAAAGTGCCCTTCAATTTTGTTAAAAAATACTGTTTAAACAATGTAGTTTCAAGTATTTTTAGTATTTTTTTTACAAGTTGTGACATGACTACTTGAATAGAGAAATCTTTTTCAATTAAATTCAATAAAAACTACTATATATATTATTACGGTGAATATTATTTTAAGTAGGTACAGATGTGTGAGTAAACATTACTATTTTTTCTTTTTGTTTATAATAGTAATATTAATATCACTTTAACTCTAGGCTGGTAGATATTAATTTCACTATTTAACAAAAAAGTATGTTTGTGCAATATACTAACACTTACATACTATTCTTGAGTTATAATCATACAATAACACATCACTCAATAAATCGCAGGCCTAACTAATAAACAATCAGCTTTTAGGCAGAATTTGACTTTATTCATCAACATAATCTCCTTCTAGGGTGATACACTGATTCCAATGCTTTCCTAAAAATTCAATGTCTTTTTTGTAGAATGATTAGACTTTGGTCTCAAAATACACCACAGTTTCCGATATCACTTCTTCATTGAAGCCAAATCTCTTGAGCATTCTTTTGAGGTCTGCAAACAGCCAGTAGTTGCTGGGGACCAGATCTGGAAAATAAGATGGATGTGGAAGCAATTCAAAGTGCAATTCATGTAGTTTTGTCCTCGTTGAAATTGACTTGTGACACGGTGTGTTGTCTTAGTGAAAGATCACATTTTCTTTTTCAATTGTGGCCATATTTTGGCAATTTCTTTCTTCAAATGCACCAATAATGCTATATAATATTCACTATTGATAGTTCTTTCTTTCTCATAGTAATCGATGAACAAAATACCTTGCACATCACAAAACATTGCCTTCTGATGTTTGTATCTTTTGTCACTTTGGACGTCTTTCACCTGCTGCTGTCCACTCAGCTGATTCCTGATTTGACTCCAGAATGAAGTGGTGGATGCATGTTTCATCTATTGTCACATATTTAGGCAAAAACATTGAAACAGTTGCAAACAAATCTTGGAATCGCTGATGCGTTGTTTTGATTGACTGTGAGCAAACGTGGCACCCACTTTAACACAGCTTTCTCATTGACAAATGTTCATGCAAAATAGTGAATATACTGCCTTCTGATATGTTCAACTCCTCTGCTTTCTCATGCAACTTCAATTTACGATCAGCTAAAACGAGTTTGTGGATTTGGTGTTTTCTAGAATAACTGCTGATTTTCAGCAACATTTGTGTCTGTATGACCACATTTAAAGTCAGCATACCATCTCTTAACCATTGTTTTAATGTAGTCGAGTCTGAATAACACTTATCAAGCCATTGCTTTGCTTGAACAGTATTTTTCTCATCAAAAAGCAATGCTTTATTGACACACGAAATTCAAATTTTTCCATTTTTTTAAAAATTTGCAGCAGTAGCTTCACTTAAATAACTGTAATTTGTAAACTGATAACCTGATTGGACCCAAATTTTGTCATGTGCCATTTGAAGGTTAGTACTTCATAAAAATTAGATGGATTTTTTATTAGTGGTACCATATATATGTCAGGTCCAGGGCATATTGGGTGATGTGTTAAGAAATAAAGAAAGTCTAAATAGATTTGTAAAATTTAATTTACAAGTTTTAGTATTCATTAAAATTATTAAAAAAATAGTAAAACAACAGAAAATAAAATTAATTTCATAAAATAAAATTTATTTAAAATAATAGTACATAGCATTTGACAATAAACATCAGAAGAACCAGAATATTTGCCTCCTCACCAAGTTTATAGACTTCCAAAATGTACTTTTGCAGACATCACTTATGGCACCCAATTTAGAAACGGCTGCTGTAAGTTTATTTCCAAAAAGTCATTTCAAAAACTGAAAACTTATCTTCACAAAACAACATTTTTTAAAAATAGATAAACATAATATATCTTCAAGAAACTAAAAATGAAAATGAAATGCATCATTTATATATGTGATGATGATGGACTCTCCCGTCAATTTCGATGTATGAGCGTCTCAAAAACTAATTCCAGTTTCGGTGTTTATGTCTTTCATGGGACCTGAGGCTCGCCAGTGACTTGCAGGCATGACCACAAGCTGTGCATGAAAATGTATTCAACGAAATGCCACTTGGTCTGGCAGCTACTTCTTTCCTCTTTTCTCTTGATTCTCGGAGCTTTTGTACTCTTTCTGATTCAAAAACTTGTAAGGCAATGTGACACGTCAATCTCCATAGTTTCCTGTCAGAAACAATTAGTTCAAAAGTTGACAGTGGAATGTTAGTTGCTGTAAGATTATACTTAAGCTTATCTTTGTACCTCAGCAATGGGCGGCCAACATGCCTTTTACCATGCTGAAGCTGACCATACAAAAGTATTTTAGGTATTCTATCATCACTCATTCTGAAGACATGTCCGACCCAACGCAACTGATACTGTATAAAAAAAGTTTCAATACCACTGACACTACACTTTGCAAACAGATCAGCATTGGACACCCTGTCCTTCAGGATAAACCTACATATTGTGCAAAGGCAGCATTTGTGAAACACATCCAAATGCATGACATGTGAGCAGTAAGGGGTCCAAGCCTCAGCACTGTACAAGAGAGTTGTCAAAACAACAGCCCTGTAAACTCTGATTTTTGTTTCCAACTTTATACCTCTGTCATTCCACAAGCGGTGCCAAAGTTTACCAAAAGCTGATGTTGCCTTCGCTATACGATTTACAATTTCATTGTCAAGAGATCCATTTGAGTTTACAATGTGAAACACTTAACATATTTTAAACTCTTCCCACCTACTGTTATGCAATCATCAGGAAAAGAATGAACTGGAGGATTTTGTTTCACACCATATACTTGCTTCTGATGAGGAGGGGCTGATGAACTACTTCAGTTTTCTTAATACTTATGGTGAGTCCAATTGAAAATGAAATGAAATGCATCATTTATATATATATATATATATATATATATATATATATATATATATGTATGTATGTATGCATTTATGTATATATATATATAGAGAGAGAGAGAGAGCGAGAGAGAGAGAGTGAGAGTGAGAATTAATGTGGATAAATTTGTCACTTATCTAAGCAATGTTATTTCAGTCATGCCTACTTCGAAGTTTCAGGAAGGCATTATTGTGATGTTTTCACTCTTCAGTGTTTTTGTTTTTTTCTGTCAAAACCCTGAAGAGTGAAGACATTATAAAACTTCAAAGTTGGCATGCTCAGTTAAGTGACAAACTTCTCCACATTAATTCTATTAATGCTCAACCCCTATCTTGATATTGAGCATGTTATAATAAAATATCTACTTGCCTAAAAATAGAAAACAGCAATTTTTCTACTAAGCATTATTACAGTTTAACACTATATATATAAATATATATAATAAAAAGTGTGAGAAGTTGTGAACGTTTTCTTTAAAATATATATTTATTGTTTGGTATTCATACAAGTTATGGAGTATTAATTTGTCATGGTTTGCGCTACATGTGTTTTGGGTCTAAAATTGACTCTCTTCAGGTGAACAAATTTGTTGTTTTACGTTTGGGTTTCTCTGCAACAAATTTGTTCGGCTGAAGAGAGTCAATTTTAGACTTGAAACATGTAGCGCAAACCATGACAAACTAATACTCCATAACTTGTATGAATACCAAACAATAAATATATATTTTAAAGAAAACGTTCCCGGCTTCTCACACTTTTTATTTTATACTAATTACTCTTGTTGGAACAACCCTATTCCTTTATTCGATATATATATATATATATATATATATATATATATATATAGAGAGAGAGAGAGAGAGAGAGAGAGAGAGTGTGTGTGTGTGTGTGTGTGTGTGTGTATGTGTATGCATGTGTAATATTATATTTGCAACTTAAACAATGAAGGTATTTTGTTGAAAAATTCTAACTATATTGATTCTATGTTCTTGTGCCTGCAACAAAATAGTCATTTAATGGGATTTGCATATAAATGACCATTCCTATATTTGAGGAGAAACTAAAAATTAATGATCCTAAATTATACTTGAATTTTGTAGGATGTTTTGCAAACAGAGATTTTTGTTTTTGGAAATATCAAACAGAATTTATTTAGGACCTTAAATTGGTCATTTCTGGATGACTGATTGATTTAATATTCAGATATGTAGGACTAAAAACAGCAACTATAACTGGAATAAAAGTCATGAAAGAAAAGTTACAATATAATGTAATCCTGTGGTATCTAAAAACTATAGGAAGAAAAATCAAATCTTTGGTTTCTGAGTATAACCAAAAGTTTGGATTGGTTTTTGAGAAGGAACAAAAGTTACTGGGAAAAAATTTAGATAAATATTGAAATAGGTAATCTATACAATAACAAGAGCCATGTCCATTTGACCATCACACAATTCAGACAGTAATAAAACATGCAGTATTTCTTTTACTAATAAGAGATACATTATTTCTTTCTGTAATAGTTTAATTTAAACTAAAACTTAAGCATAAAATTGAAAAGTAAAATTTTAAAAGTTGAATTAATAAGTAGAATATTTTTAGGGCAGTGGGTATACATTTTGTGCATATCAGTCAAGGGAAAGAGGGATTACTTGTATTTTTTGATAAAACAAGTAGTATTTTAAATAATTTATTTAGTATGACACCTTCAGACAATCATGTTTTATTCATCTGATCAGTGAATAAAATTCAAGGCATTTTTTTTAATTTAACAAATCAAAACCAGAATAGTTTTTTTTGAAATGATGGAATACATTGTTTACCTGTAAAGGGTGTAGGTTTATGGAAACACATCAAAATACTTTGTTAACTGAATAAAGATGCTATGAATTTATACAAATACAATATTTCAATTCTTATAACTTTTGCCCCAAGCTAATGTAACACAATTTTTATGACTTAATCCAAAATGATGCATATTTTATTATGATAAATTCTTGAATGCTTGTTTTTTTTTTAAAATTTTATTTCAGCAATTATAAGATTATTATTCTACACTCCAGTAATTATTTAATGTCACTGTCATTGTTTAAAATAAAATTGTTTTAAATATGTCACTATAATGATATAAAAGTAGAATAAAGGCCTAATTAAGTAGAATGGATAAGAAATTCAAAGACTGTGCATGCTGGTTGAATAAACAATTAGGTTTGAAAATATTTGCAGTATTAACAATTTGGTTTTCTTTTCACTTTCCTTTCTTTTTCTTCTCTTTCTTGTCAACAGCCATTTTCTCTCAGGTTCAACCTGGTTCTGTGTACACAAAATGGCTAGAAAATGTAGATTCTGGAAAATAAATTAATGATAAAATTTGATTCCTTTTGAAAAATATTTTTTCTTCATTAATCTTTCAAGCTTACCAATTGCTTTTTTTATGTGAGTTGCTTCATCATTAAGTCATTTTACCATTTTTAATATCCTATTTTGTGAACCCTGAACTAAGACTAAACTATCAATTGTGACAATTATGAGAAACTAATTGTTTATTTCATCATATTTTCTTTCTTTTTTCAAGAAGTGTTTCTTTAATAAACACAACTCATGACATCATGGGTAGGATTTATTAAACAAGTTTGACAAAATTTTCATTCACTTTAATGATTACATATAGAGCAAATACTGGTGGGGAGCTATAATTAAATGATCATAGTTGCATTTTTTCATCAACTGTATTTAAACTTGGTATGTATTAGTAAGGTATTTTTCTCCATACTGCTCACTGACTTTACTGCTATACCACCAATTCCTCAATTTGCTTTAGTCATATACTTATTTACTTAAATTGTGTAAGTTTAGGTACTGAATAATTTACATTGAGAATCAAGAAAAATGAACTGTTTGTTGCCAGAAATTGATGCAATTGTTACTAATATGAATATTATATGTATAAAGTATGAATATTTCTAATATATTTTCTGTAAAGAATGATAGCAAAATATTTTACTAAAAAAATTAATTGCATATAAATTTGGATATATTGATTGTCAAGTAGGCAGGAATTAAGAAAATAGATTTGAGTGTCTGAACAATGTTGAATATGTTTATGACTTCTTAATGTTATAGGGAATAATGCTATTTTAAAGCAGCTTAGAATCTTGATTTGATCCAAGAAATATTATTAGTTTATTAGTTTTACCAGCATATCAACCCTTGTGAGTCATTTAGTGCTGAAACTGAATTTTTTTTAGGTATGCTTTAAAATGTAAGTTTCAAAGCTCTATTTTTTTAATAAAGTTGGAAGTATTATATTTTCCCCAGATATCCTATTATTTGGACAGTGCATATATTTTGCAAGAGCATGTTAAGATTTTGTGCTTTATAATAGTTACTACATATTTTTTGTGCTTCTTGCATTCTATCAAGATATGCTTGGCAGTGAGAAATTGGTTGCAGTGGGTACACCAAGGAGTAGTTTCTGCCTTGAGCATGTGTGTGTCTGGTAAGTGTGTACAATTCTTATTCTGTTGAGCACTATACCTTGTCTACAATCAACCAATGGCACTATATTCTTCTTTCATTGTTGGCTGACATTCATACAGTTTAATGATTGGGAACATGTTCCAAATTACTTGCCATTTTCTTTTGATGTGTTGTGTAAATTTGTTTTTATCATATGTATGCAAGAGAACCCTAAATGATGCCAAACGGTTGTTTGCTGAGAGAATGCGACAGCGCATAGCTGACCACAAGTTCGGCTCCAAGGACTATTGGAGGATTTGCAAATGAGTGCTCAACAATAGGAAATCCTCAATACCTCCTTTAATCCATGAATTTGAGGTTCTCACGTCATCTGCGGACAAAGCTGAGTGCTTTGCCCGCAGATTCTCATCCAACTCCACATCTGACTCATCCAGAGTACACCCACCCAACTTCCCTATTAGAACTGAAGCCAAACTGCATGACGTATATATTACCCCGACAGTAGTATCCCGAGTAATTTCATGGAGTATATGCTACAGGCCCTTGATGCGTCTGATGAGGCTCGCACGGTTGCTCTGGACATCTCCAAGGCTTTCGACAGGGTTTGGCACTCTGGCCTCCTATGCAAACTATGGGGTTACGGTGTTACATTATACGTGATCCATTCATGCTGATGGATTCGATATTAAGAAGGAAGGCAGGGACTCCGGATCTGACATGTTTTATTCATGCTCGGTCATTACAGGAAGTGCCAAAACCAAGGGCAGATTATAAGCCCTTGTCTTAAGGGATCGCTAAGGGGAACAACTTATCTACTTATCATGACATCTCCCTTTCTCAATTGAGAGTGGTCTCATTTAATAATTCTTTTTTTTTTTTAATTTCTCTTTTTTTTCTTTTTTTACTTCTAGTTTTTTAAGATTGGTACTGGGGGCTAGAGTCTATATATTTGTAGGGGGAATCTTTAGAGGTCTAGCCTCTGAGGAGTCTTTACACACCGCATGGATCGTCTCGGCTTTGGGACGGGTCTGTAGTGCCTGCTGACGGGGGGTTCAGAGGTTGGCTGTTTTACCAACATGGGTTGTGCTCGTTCCTCTGATAATATTCTTTGGTTGGGTTCTGTCACTGATGAACTCTGCTGAGTATACTGAAGTAGTGGAGTACTGACACTATTATGTGCTCCTTTTGCTTCGGTTGTAGGCGGTTGGTCATCATTGTTCCTTATTGGGTCTCCCTTAGCTGGTCTGATATATTGTCGATTTCTTCTGTGGATATTACCACTTTCAGACTCAACTATGTACGACCTTGGATGGGTATCATGATGACGGATCATCCCAGGCTCCCATAGCCTTGTTTTCTCATGCTGGACATAAACTTTTTGTCCAGCGTGTAGACGTGAATGCTGTCTACTATTCTGCCTGTTGTAATATTCCCTTGATTTTTCTTTTTGCTTTAGAATTTCCATTCTTGTTTTTTTCTCACCCAGCTGTTGTTTTGACACCAGTGGGGTCAGTATCTGTCGACCATTCAGCAACTCCGCTGGTGAGCCAAGGTTTGCTGATATTGGTGTGGCTCTATAAGCCATCATTGCTAGATAACTGTCTTGTCCAGTTTCACGCGCCTTCAGCAGTATTTTCTTACACACTCCAACCATCCTTTCTGCAAAGCCGTTGGATTTCGGGTAGTGTGGTGAGGATGTCTTGTGCAAGAAACTGTAAGTTGCTGTGAAGTTTCTGAACTCCCAGCTTGTGAACTGTGTGCCGTTATCTGTGTATACGATTTCTGGTACACCCCTCTCCTCGAATATCGCTTTTATGTGTTTAATAACAGCTGCTGATGAGGTGGATCTGAGTCGACGTATGAATGGGCTTCGGCTGTACTGATCTGCTACTAACAGGTACTCATTCCCTGCCATTGTGAACAGATCTGCACTGATGTATTGCCATGGGTGAGTAGGGCTTTCATGTTGATGCATAGTTTCAGCTGGAATACTTGCCTGATATATTTGGCAGGTTCTGCAGCTATTGATAAAGTCTTCAATGTCTTTATTCATCCCTGTCCAGTATATTACTGTACGGGCTCTCAGTCTTGTTTTCTCTACCCCTTGATGTGCTGCATGGAGTTCTTCCAGTATCCCTTTTTGTAGAGATGCTGGTATTATGATTTTGCTACTCTTGAGCAAAATGCCATCCTCAATTCCTATCTCATCTCTGAAGTTCCAGAAAGGTAGGATGCGGCTTGGGCAGCTAGCTCGATTGGCTGGCCACCCTGACATCACTATACATGCAAGTTCTATTAATAATGGGTCCTGTAATGTTTCGACCCTAATGTTCTCTATCCTAGTTGGTGAGAAGTTGAAACATTCCATCGTGGCGTGTACATTGTGATCAATTCCTTCGATGTGTTTGCTGGGTCTTGGTGATACTTGTGATAGGCAGTCTGCAATTGGTACTGCTTTTCCTGGGGTATATTTTCTTTTGAGGCTTGATCTTGGCATTGGAATGGGTTTTGTCTTGTGTTGAGGTCGTTGAGCATCCCCTGACTGTACTGCTGTAGTTGGAGTGTCTGATTTCACAGCTAAATTTAGGGTTACTAACCCCAAGTCCCGTGAAGATTTCAGTCTTATTAATATTGGTCCCTGAGAATTTACAACATGGAATGTTGTGATAATATGTCTGTCTCGGAACCTTACTCCTAATCGACATGTCCCTTCCTGATTGATTATTGATCCACCGAAAGCAATCAATCGGACCGGAGACTTTTCCAGTTGAATGCCCGTCAGTTTTTTATACAGCGTCTTTGGTAGCAGGTTGCTCATTGCTCCTGTGTCTATTTTCGCTTTTACAGTTATTTGTCCTTGTTTGTTGTCGATTTTTAGTTTGGCATATGCCTCTGCAGCGTTTGTTGGTAAATTTCGGATTGAGTGAAAGTAGTACTCTTCATTCGAGTCACTATTTTCGTCCTGAGTTGCTGTGTGGATTCTTCTGTTTTTATTCCACTGTTGTTTTGTTCTTATATTTTTTTCTTTCTTCTTGGTACGGCGAACGTTCGCAAAATGTCCTTTGTTGTTGCATAAGACGCATGTTTTCCCTTTTGCAGGGCACTCTCCACGAGGGTGTTGTCTGCCACAGCATCCACATTGCGTCTGTCTGTTTTTTTGCTCGTATCATGTGCGTGTTACTGTCTTCCAACGGGATACGGATAGCCTCAACTTGTTTACAAGTCACTTCCTCCGTCTCTGCTATGCGTAGAGCTTTTGCGACGGTCAGGTCGCTCCCTTCCTTGATTAAGGATTTTTGTGCCGACTTTGAATAAATGCCAAATATGAAAAGGTCAACTACAAGTGTGTCTTCTACCACTTGCTCGTATTCACATTGTTTGGCTATTTGACGAAGTCGTTTCAGAAATGAGTGTGCAGACTTGTCTGGGCTTTGGCGACATTGTAGTAATTCGTGTCTGGCCATGCGAAAATTCGAACGAGGGCTTACATACTGCTTAAAATGTGTAATATAGGCTTCGGCAGTTCTTTCCTCGTCGTCCCTAAAAGAGAATGTGTCACTTATCTCTTGTCCTTCGGCGCCCGTCCACAGAAGGAGATACCGTAACTTGATATCATCATCCACGTCTCGCATCGGACCATCAAAGTGAAGCCTGACTTGCCAGATAAATCTATCCATTGCCTTGGATAGGTTCGCACTAAACCAATCTATCGTTGGTGGAGGTATTTGGAATGAAGCTGCCATGGTAGTTTCATTATTTCTCTTATTTTTTTTTTTGTTTTTGAAATTATAGAGAAAATTCTCTTACCTTCGTTGGCGAATGGGCATGTGTTGATGCTCCATTTTTTTTTTTTTTAAGGGGTGTACCAAAATTGGGCTAAATAATCCTTTTGCCTCCGTAATATTCAAGTCTGTTTCCCGTGTGGGTATTTGTAATCCCACTTCTGACACCATGTTACATTATACGTGATCCATTCATGCTGATGGATTCGATATTAAGAAGGAAGACAGGGTCTCCGGATCTGACATGTTTTATTCATGCTCGGTCATACAGGAAGTGCCAAAACCAAGGGCAGATTATAAGCCCTTGTCTTAAGGGATCATGCTAAGGGGAACAACTTATCTACTTATCATGACATACGGTATTACCGGTCGCCTGCTTGACCTAATCCAATTTTTCTTAAATAACCGCAAAATGAAGGTCATTTTGAATGGGTGTGCCTCTTCGTCCTACAGCACGAATGCTGGTGTCCCACAGGGCTCTATCCTGGGCCCGACACTCTTCCTTATTTTCATCAATGATGTCCCAGATGAGATCAAGTCCCAAGTAGGCATCTACGCAGATGACACTACAATATACTCCCGTACCAGTAAGAAACCTGTCGTGGCGGACAGACATAATCTCGCTGCTGACCTTGAACGGGATCTACACTCTGTGGTGAACTGGGGCAAGAAGTGGCTTGTCAACTTCAATTCATCTAAGACCAAGCTGTTGTCTGTCAACCATTACAGGCAACCTCTCCTACCTCCCATAAGCATGGACCAAGCAATTCTCCCGGAGAGTAATACACTACGCTTCCTTGGACTTACCCTGTCCTCAGACCTCAAATGGAACCACTATATTGAATCCATAGCAAAATCTACGGCTAAGAAGGTTGGGTCACTATGTCGATCCAGGATGTTTTTTTCTGCCTGAATCCATCCTGCATATATACAAGTCAACCATCTGTCCGTGCATGGAGTACTGCTGCCATTTATGGTCAGGCGCCCCTGCCGTTCTCCTCAGTGTTCTTGACAGGCTCCAAAGGAGAGTCTGTAATGTGATAGGTACTGATCTGGCGGCTAGACTGCAGCCACTTCCCCATTGTCGAAATGTGGCCTCCCTTTGTCTGTTCTATAAATACTTTCATGGCTTCTGCTCGGACGAACTTAAGTCACTGGTGCCTCCTCAACAGGTGTTTACTTGTGCAACCAGACTGGCAACTAGGTCCCACCCATTCACAGTCAGGTTAGCCAAATGCAGATGACAATTCTACTCCTGCAGCTTCTTCTCTTGCACTTCCCGCCTGTGGAACTCGCTCCCGTATTCTTGCTTTCCTGACAGCTACAACCTCCAGAAATTTAAATGCAAAGTCAATACTCATCTATTAACCACTGGCCTCTAGCTCTCTCCCCTCCCCTGTATAATCTTCACTTTCTCTCCGCGCATGTATCTGTCATTGCACCTGCTTTCTCAGCTTTCTATTGCTCCTTTCTAACTAGTTTGTGCTCCTCACTCTTTTCTAATTAATCTTTTTACAGTTATGTAGCCCCCTGCACATCAGTGGCATTTCCGCCTTGCTCGGGGTGAAATGATTAAAAAAAATGTATATAGGGGTTTAATGTTAGTTATTTTCATTTTCCTTCCTATCTTTTGAATTTTCTAGAAATTCAAGTGCCATTTTAATGGCTTGTAGTTCAGCTGTATAGATGGATGCATTATTTGGTAGCCTGATTTGTTTATGAATTTGTCTGTTTGCAGCTGCTGTGCCTATTCTATCTAAATTGTTTTATCCATCAATGTAGAATGGTTTATAGTCACAATATTTGTCTCTTAATTCTTTATATATACTTTTGTTTCGTTTTTGTGAGTGTCAATGTTAGGTCTATGTGAGGTTTAGAGATTGTTCATAGAGCTACCTTCTTTATTGTGACTGGTGTAACATTATATACATCTTTGTTTATTTCTTCTAGTGCTTTGTTAATTTAATGTCCAAGTGAAGGGATGTCTGTTGATTTATTTCTATAGAACTGGATATATTGAGGTTCATATATATTTTGGTATGCTAAGTTATTTGGGTAGGATTATAGTTTTAGTGCATATTGAAGGGATAATTTTTCCCATCTCAGAAATACAGGTGGTTTGGTTTCTACATAGAGACTTTGCATTGGGATGCTCCGAGAATTAATCTCAGTCCTTGATTTTGTATGGTTTGCAGTTTTTTAACATAGGATTTACATGTAATACTGTAAATTATGCATCCACAGTCTAATTTAATTTTATTTATGACCTATATATTCTGAGCATTACTTTTTGGTTGGCACCCCGATTCAGTTTTGATATTACTTTTAAAAACTTCAAAACCTTTTGACAGTTTTGTTTTAGATAATCAATGTGCACCTTGGAGTATATTATTTTATTTATTGGATCATTGGAATTAAGTGTCTATTTAATTTTAATTCAGGAATGAGGTGGTAGGCTTGTTTTTTCAGAAATGCATACAGTTTTTTGTTTTGGAGAAATGGAATTCATTTTTCTATCTTGTTTAAACATATTTGGACATATCATTCAAGAGAAGACATGTTGGTGATGAGTATGATATTGAGAGACCATCTGCACATAGAGATTTTTCAGTTCCTGTGTTAATGGTTTTATTTTGAGCATAAATAACATAACTGATAAGATGCTGCTTTGAAGTACTCCTGCTTTTTGTTTGTGTGTGTCTGATGTTATGTTTCCTTGTACTTTAAATGTTCAACATGACAGGAAGTCTTGGCTGAATATAACCATTCCTTCTTTTATTCGCATATTTTGTACGACTTTTGAAATACCATACTTCCATGTGGTCATAGACTTTTTCAAGATCCAAAAATATTGATACCACATAATGACCTTGAACAAAGCCATCACAAGTAAAGAATTGTAGCTGTACAAGTTGATAATTTGTTCCTTTGCTTTTCCAGTATCAACTTTGGTAACTAGACAAGAGATTGTTTCTCTCCAGATACCACAGTAGTCAAGAATTTACCATTCTCTACACTGTCTTGCAACTGTAACTTGTGATGACGAGGTAAAAGCTTTAATCTCAAAACACAGAAATTTCTATGTCACAATGTAAATTAAATCAATTTTAAATGCAAAACAAATTTAATTATATAAATATATATATATTTTTTTTTTCATTTGTAAATGTGTTTATTACACAATCTAGGTTTCTACCATGTAGTGTCTTCAGGCGATTTGCAATAACTGATTTGAACATTTTTTTTTTTAAGAACACTCACGTAACAGGGATTTTTTTGAATGCTCATGTAACGGGGATTTTTTGAACATGCAATTTTCAAAATTAGAAGAAATTATAATGGTTTTAATTTACATTGTGACACAGAAATTTCTGGGTTTCAAGATTTAAATTTTTTATCTCATCATCACAAGTTACATTTGCAAAATGGAGTCAAAATTTCAGAATTGATGGATACATACATTTTAAATAAAATCAGCAAAATAATCCACATAGATAACCACGGATTATATAAAGATGATGGATCAATGATAACACCAGACAACAAAAGAGAAAATGATAAAATAAGGAAAGCACTTTACAAATTATTCAAACAACTAGATTTTGAAATAATAGTAGAAACAAATGGAAAAGTAGTCCAATATTTAAATGCAAAATTAAATTTACAAACTGGCAATGTCTCTCCATATATAAAAGCATTCAGAAATTTAAAAGACATAAACAAAAGATTTAAACATCCAAAAAGCATAATCAAGCACATTCACAAAGGAATAGAACACCGGCTATCAAAAAATTCATCAAACTAAACAATATTTGATGAAAAGAAAAGAAACTGTAAAGATGCATTCAGAAAATCTAGCCATAAGAACATTTTAGAATACAATCCCCAAACAGACAAATAAAAACAATGATAGAAAATGAAACATTATCTGGTTCAACCCACCATTTAAATTAGAAGTAAAAACCAAAACAGGACAAATATTTTTTAAACTGAGCAATAAACGCTTTCTGAAAAGCTCAGAACTAAACAAAATTTTCAATAGGAATACAATCAAACTGAGTTATAGCTGTACTAGTAATTTAGAAAATCTCATCAAGATACAAAATGCCAGAAATATAAATAGCATTGTACAAAACAAGATCATTAATAAGGAATACTACAGGAACAAAAATAAATGCCCACTTGAAGGACTTTGTAATACAAAAGAAGTCATTTACAAAACAAAAGTACATGACTTAAATAGTCAAAACAAAACATATTTGTGATCAACCAAAGATACTTTTAAGACCAGATGGTTTTCATTACAGGTCTACATTTAAACTAAAAACTTAAAGAATTGTACAAAATTGGCTAGATACAAGTGGAAATTGAAATTAAAATATGGAAAAGACTCAGACATAATGTAGAGTATAGTGAAAACAGCCAAGCATTACAGCAGTGGCAAAATATGTAGACTGTGCCAGGAAGAAAAGTTAACTATTATGTTATTCCCAAATAAAAATGAATTATTGAATGAAAGAACAGAGATTATAACTAAGTGTAACCATACCATAAAATATTTGGATATAACTCTGGATAAAAATGTTATAATTTCTTCTAATTTTGAAAATTACATGTTCAAAAATATCCCTGTTATGTGAGCATTAGACATATGGTTCTGTTGTTAACATTTCTGTTACTCATGTGGTATGACATCATAGAACTACAAATTTACAACCGGTGTCTGCTATTTGGTGACTGCTATCGTCGCAAAGCAATGTTTTATGTCAACACAAAATAATATCATCTTTGATGGTGGATGTTCTTATGTTAATGCCCCTGTAACCTCTCTGAAGATGGTTCATGTGAACCGAAAGCTTAGAACCAGCATAATAAAAAATTATCCAAATGTTGGAAAATTTTTGTCTTTATTTTCAACTGAAATTAAAGCCAAAATACGATGTTTAGAACGGCTCATGATTAAACATAATAGA
This sequence comes from Ascarosepion bandense, assembly GCA_037127315.1. Lineage (NCBI taxonomy): Eukaryota > Metazoa > Mollusca > Cephalopoda > Sepiida > Sepiidae > Ascarosepion > Ascarosepion bandense. The sequence continues at coordinate 188,116 of JBBBDQ010000536.1, read as the reverse complement.
CATTCATTGTCTGTTATATTTAACAATATATATTTAGAAACTTATCTGCTACCTCAATACATTATATATATATATATTTTTTTTTTTCTAAACATATACTGTTAAATATAAGAGACAAGGATGTCTATTATATTTAATCATGAGCCATTCTAAAAATCGTATTTTGGCCATAATTTCAGTTGAAAATAAAGACAAAAATTTTCCAACGTTTGGATAATTTTTTATTAATTTGTTTCTAAGCTTTCAGCTCACATGAGCCATCTTCAGAGAAGTCACCAAAACGGTAACACAATAACATCCATCATCACCGACAATTTTATTTTGTGTTGACATAAAACTCTGCTAGGCAATGGCAATAGTTACCAAAAATAACAAACGCAGTTCATAAATTTGCAATGCAGTTCTATGACGTCACGAAACCACGTATTCAAGTGCAATGTAATATGTTATGGCCAGATTTAAAAGTGATTTTATTAAGTATGGGTTGTTTGGATTTAATGTACATGGCCTCCAATATCTGAAGGTTCTTTTTACTGTGTATATGAGTAAGGATTATAATCCTTACTCATACACACAGTAAAAAAGCTTAGAAACAAATTAATAAAAAATTATCCAAATGTTGGAAAATTTTTGTCTTTATTTTCAACTGAAATTAAAGCCAAAATACGACATTTAGAACGGCTCATGATTAAACATAATAGACATTCATTGTCTTTTATATTTAACAGTATATGTTTAGAAAATTATTTGCTGCCTTGATACACTAAATATATATACGAGATGCAATTCATTACTAATCTTTAAACACTTGGCAAAAAGTCTCTTTTAATACTTCTCCAAATCTTCAATGATATATGGTGTTCAAACAAATTTACAAAACTGTGGCTTGAGCCTGTCATCATTCCAAACCCAGTACTGCCATTCTAACTCAATAAACTATTAATTCTACTAATTCTTTTAATGCTTTATATTGATATCAATATTGATATCAAGTACTTTATAACAAAAACCTGCTCACCAAATATGCCTCCCCATCAATAAATGACTAAAAAAATCAGCAATTTTGGCACTAAACACCATTATAATTCAATACTATATTTATTTTATATATAGTGCTGAGTTCTGATAATGTTTAGCACCAAGATTGTTGTTTATTTTGGCAAGCAAGCTATTGAATTAATGTTATGAGGTTTTTCACTTAACTGAGCAGTGTTGTTCCAGTCATGTTAACTTCAAGATTTTGTTTATTTTGCTGTTCAGCAGAATTACTGAAGAATGAAGACATCATGATAATACCTTTGCAAAACTTCAAAGTCAGTATAACTGAAACAACACTGTTCGATTAAGTTAAAAACCTCTTCACATTAATTCTATATAATAAATCTAAACTTATTTATAAATGGAACTTTGTCTGTGTGTGTGTGTGTGTGTATCCGTTACCTATAGATTCCGAAATGGCTGAACTGATTTTCTTGAAAACTTACACAGTTGTACTATACATGTCTGCGAGTGTTCTTAGCTAGGTTTTTTATGTTGAGGTACCTCCGATAAATATCGAAAATCGATTATCGAAAAAATCGGGTTATAGAAGGAGTGGTCCAATTTTAATCAAATTTGATACACTCATAGAGAAAGACATAAGAAACGATATTCAGAAGTTTCCAGGTTGCAGTTCTTACAATAGTGCAGAAAATCAATAATATATATATATATATATATATATATATATAAATCGATACCAGGAAATCAAAATTTGACTTACATCCATTCATTTTTCTTTCAGTCTACGGTTTCACTTTAACTGGAAACACCTATTGCTTTTTAGTCTTTCATGCCAACATCCAAAGAGTCTGAGCTTCAGAACCATGGATTAGTTTTAAAGCTTTCATTACACCCTGGCAACGCCGGGCTATACTGCTAGTATATATATATATATCTTAGTAAATGCACAAAGTACCACTAAGCAACGTTTAAGGTAGTATACTAAAATGGCACATCAGAGAAAAAGTGTTTGCTGACAAAATGACAGAGCATTATATAAATATATATGAATCTATAATAAAGTGCATAGACATTTTGTGCCTATTGATGTTATTATTTTTAAAAAACTTCTATCCATAAAAAAGAACAGTATCATACATGTTCTATAACCATTGTTATGACACATGGTGGAAGTGCTTTAATTGCCACTAGATCAGCCACAGTCAATTTATATCCATCTTTTTATGTTTCACTTTTCTTGGGAGATCTTCTATTATCACAATGTGGGATATTTAATAACAAAAGTGATTGAAGGATAAACGAAAAGAAATAGAACCAAATAAAATTGACTAGATTATATGCTCAAAGCACATACTGAAAAAAAATTAAATTATAAATTCTCAGCATCTTCTTGTTCATGTACAAGTGTATTCCTCTCAATGTAAACATAATCTTGGTCTGTCTGATGAGGCCTTTTGCCACTTTTTTGTATATCTTTTACCTAGGGTTATGATATATATAAAAAAAATTATATATTGTTATCCCATATATACTTAGGTTATGACATTTTGCCTTTTAGTAAAAAAATTGATTTCCTGCATCATAATTTGATTAATTTTTTGCTAAAAAATAATGAAGAAAGTTTTAATGTAGCTTGTTCTTTTTAAAAATGTCACCACTAAGACGATTTTTAAAAATTTTACATAAGTATAATAGTACTATCACTTTCTGGAATCTTCTAGAAATTTATGGAACCTTCTAGAACTTTTTTGAGATTTCTAGAAATTTCTGGAAGTTTTTGATGTGCATTTTGTGAGCCTATATAAGCATGAGAACTATATGGGTTGTCATTTAGTTAAGGATGAATGGGAAAAGTATGTGATTAAATATTTTTTGTTTCAGAGTATATAAGCTTCCTTATGCTGACTGATTTTCTGAAAGATCAATTATTCATTTCTAACCATAATATCTTATGAAAATGTGCCTCTGCCACTGAAAGAAACAAGAAGATCTGGATAAAGATTCCCATAAGATTTCAAGAATCACATAAAAAATGAAGAACTGTTCCTCTAGAAGAACAATTTTTGGAAAACAAAAGCAGGATAACACTCAAAATCCTGATTGTTTGTTGCTACCTGTTTCTTAGAGCATCCATTAAAGGAAGGAAAGAACATATGAAGGAAATTGCTAAAGAAGTAATAAGTTTATGACAAAAGAAATTCAATTTCTCAAATTTATCAACTCAAATCATACACACAAAACTGAATCAAGTGTCATACATCTAGAATGAATGTGTGAAATGAAGAAAATATGATCTATTGAATGAAATTTTTAACATCATAAAAGAAAATGTTGAATATATATATAGTGAGGAAAGACAGTTATATCATCTTTAGATAGAAAGAAAAGGACATTTTGGATATACAACTGGAAAGATTATAAGTTCCAAAACTATTCATTCAAAGAAAAGTGACCTTGGAGCAAACTCTAACAACAACAACAACTTCAACTTCCAAATCAGAGACCCCCATCTAAAGAACAATACACAAAACAAAAGAGTTTGAGTTTGAGTTTTGTTTAACAACATATCAACCTCTGTGGGTTATTTAATGCCAAAAAGGCAGGATTTTAAGGTATTTTCTTTTAAAAATTCAGTTATAGTGAGAAGGTTGATTTAATCAGATTTTGATGAAAAAATTTATTTTTATTATTTTAGAAACTGAAGATGTCTTCTAGTTTTGTATTCAAAAATGTATCATGGCAATCATTTTTTTCCTTCAAAAGTGTGTTAGGGTAATAATTTTTTTCCCTTCAATAATATATTGTTGGTAATATTTTTCCTTCAAAAATGTATATTTTTCTATAAAAGTCTATTTTTATGTAAATATTTCTATAAGTATTTCTATAAGTTTTTTTATACTTTCATAGTGTTTTGACCCAGTTTGGGGGTTAGGTATTTGCCCATAGCTGGGACCTTAACAGGTGCTACCACTCTGAGTCAGGGTGGATCTGGGAACAGCAGCAATTAAGAGGTGGTTCCATGCTCCTCACAATCTCACAATCAGAGGCCTTGCTGCCGGATGCAGTTTACCTTCATATCCAGAACAACACAAGACAAAAGAAGAAGTATGACAAAATCAAAAAGGCAACAAAATTAGTAACATCTTCAAATTTATCAAGCAGCAAATGTTTGTTAGCAATTACATCAAGAATGGACTGATGTTGAAACACCTTTTCAATCTGGTATTTACAGATCCACTATTAAAGAAGCTTTTAAACTTAAAGAAAAAATGATGAAAATATTACACTTAGAAGATTGGTCATTGCATTTTTATGGTAAATGAATTGATGACCAATAATAACAAATGCTTGTTTTGAAGAATAAAAGAATAGAAGTTAATTTTGAAGCATTACATCTACCAAATGGAAAAGCGGATACTGTTGTCAAAGGAATAGCTGCTGATGTAGATGAATACAATTTATGGAAGAGCATAAAGATGATTTTTGTGAACATTATGAATGTGAACGCTGGAAGCAGGAATAGCATTGTCATTCTGTTATAAAAATTATTTGCTCAAAAGAGACTGGAAGAACCATAATTCATTGGCTGTCAGCATCATGTTCTTGATGGAAAATGGAGAAATGGAGGATGATCTTAGAGGCAACAAAATATCACCCAATATTGAATACCAATTTATTTGTCTACTTATAAATAACTATGAACAAGTGAAGAGTTTCAAGAATGGTAAAGAAGAACTTATTGAAAGTGCTGGATGATGTGATGATAGGAAAATCCTATTTCATTTAACTCAATTTTTTTACTTTTTGAAGAAACAGGAAGATTTTGTAGTGAAGTTTTTAAAAAAAAAATACGTAACTTAAGTAATGCAAAATAGAATTCTAGAGCAATACTAACTCTTTTGGTATTTATTGTTGAACCAGAGAAAAGAGACTCATTACTTGGAATTTGTAGATTTGTTCTTACAGATGGGTTTTATGACCATATCTACAATGCAGATGATTATCAGAAGCTATATAGAAGCTTGCAGACTCTCAAAATGTATTAAACACTGTAAAAAGTTTAGGAATCCAGAACCATTGAGGCTGGAAATTCCCAGAACAAATCAGTGTGCAGAACAGGCAATTAAGTGCCTTTAAGATCTTTATAATATCATTTTATGAAAAGGAGGAGAATGTTCAGCTTACAAATAATTGTATATTATGGCATATTTATGCTAAATATTCTATATTTTTTGTCTTTTTATAGTTATTTTTATTTGTAGATTTAAGTTTCTAATTGTATATGCAAGTTTGCAATTTTTGTTTATTTGTAAGTTTGTATGTTATACTATAGCTATACACTGTTAAATGCATAAATGAAATATATAAAAAAGACATAGCCAGGACAATATTCTTGTGGATTAAATAATTGGTTCATTAATTTGGTAAAAAGTAATTATTAGTTCAAACTTTAAACCCGTGTAGTGTAGAGTTAATAGAAATAGAGTGAGCTGAGAACTAGAGGAGATATCCCTAGACATGGACAGTGGACTTAAAGCAACCTACTCCTGTAGATTACATGAAGGGTTCAGTGCAAAATTCTCTAATGAGATATCCTTAGATAGAGACAGTCGAATGAAAGCAATCTACTCCCATCGTTTCAAAATTCTCTGATGGTTACCCTGACGAAGTCTGGAGAGTATAATGGCCGAAATGTTGTAATAAGAATCACATAGATGAGAACAATAGTCTGACTATAAATAACCTAAATATTTATATTTGTAAAATAGGTAATTCCAGAAATTTTAAATGTTTATGGAACGTATTGTTCAGAACATGCAAATTGGAAAAGAAAAAACTACTGTGCAAACTTTTAAATTGAGAGCTTGAAAACTGTTTCCAAATGAATACAAAGTTTGTATTTCAGTATGTTTTCTTTCTTCCCTAATTAAGAAAACCTTTCACTCTTTCAGCTGAACCCATTAAAGTCTGGTCTTAATTACTTAAAGGCACTTTAAAATTTAAAGAAAAAAGACAATATAAAAAAAGAGAAGTACCTGAGGATTTCCTAAAATAACCACTGAAATTCAATTAAAAAGCCAGAAACACTTTTGATTCAATAAAGACGAGTCAATTGCTTTGAAACATAAAATCTGGCTCAAGTGATAATTGATCCTTGAGATTTTGTAGGAAGCCCTTACTGTCAAAGTCTGTGCAATGTATTATAGCTTTAGCAATCTGAACAATGCCTGAGGGATGGCTGGGAGTTATCTTGACACAAGGTTGGACCAGAGTAATCGTGTGTGGTTCATAGCCTTGAGGAAAGAAACAAGTTCATTGTCCTTTCACCAGGTATCTTGCACATTGGCCATGTTCAGTAGTTGATTCCTGACAAGACAGGGAAGAAAATTAATGACTTGCTATGCTTGGTAGGGTTTCATAGAAATTCATTAGAATATTGTGGTCATGCCACTTCAACTGGAGATTATTTCTTAGAAGAACAGTCAGGAAAATTAAAGCCACTTGACCCTGATTTTCCTATTCTCTCTTATTACATCAATATAATGACTCAAGGGTGTTTATATCTCAGTAAGTGTTGGTAAATAGATGCATAAGTAAGATATAAGTAATAAAGTAGAAGTGCAGATACACACATATTTATCTGAAAGGTAGGTATACTCACGCACACAGACACACATGCATGTACATATATGTGTAGCTATCTATGTATTCATTTGCATATATATATATATGTATATAACTTACAAATATACACACAACAGCATCTCTATATGATATATATATATATATATATGCATATAATTTAAAAATATACGCACAAAAGCATCTCTATATGATTGTGCTGAAAAGTTCTCAGCTTAAACAGGTTCATAATTTTGGTGCATGGTCATATTTTGGGAATTGGTTTGGGTTAAAAAGCTTTTAGTATATATATATGAGTGTGTGTGTGTGCACACAGACATATATAGAGGACGCGATGGCTAAATTGTCACCATTTTATTTTTTTAATTTTATGCATTGTTTGTTTTTGTTGACTGCACAGTATATTAGGGTTAGTTGAGCACCATTTGTGAGAAAAAGAGCACCACAACACAATTCCCTCTACGAGAAATTTGGAAATAACATGCTGGACAGCTTTGTATTCATGCCAGAAACTTCAATACATACATTTAAGAGTTTTTGTGTGTCAATCTGAGGACAGTGCAGATGAATGGAAAGAGTTTATCTTCTCAGAGTGTCTCAGACTCAAAAAGGAGGCTTACATCAAGTGCCTTGAGGAGGTAGTGCTGCCCTGGATCAAGAGAGTGTTTGGTGGAAGACTGTATATCTGGAAACAAGACTCTGCACCATGGCACACAAGCAGGAGAAGCCAGTCATAGCTATCAGACAATTTCTGTGATCACATCACCCATTACATCTAGCCACCTAACCCCACCAGACTGAAATCACCTAGATTATTACGTGTGGTACACAGTTGAGCAAAAACCAACAAAACCCCTTGTATCACCAAGGATGAATTGAAACCAAGGATTATGACAGCATTCACCAACTTAAACAAGGAGACCATCCAGAAGAGCTGCAAGAGATTCTGAAACCATTTGGAGTCTGTGTTTGAAGCTAATAGAAATTTTATTGAATAAATTTACTCTTTAGTATTTCAAGATATTTTTTGTATAATTTTGGTAAATATATCTGTTAAAATGTGATGTCAGTGTTATTTTCACTTTTGTGGGGAGAGCATGGTGCACTTTAGATAAAAATTTATCCATCGCACCCTTTATATATATTAAAATGGATTTTTTTATTTATCCAACAGATTTTTAACAATTTGAATCATATTTTTTCTGGCTATTTGTACTTGAGTAGGTGCTCTGTTTATTTACTAAACAGTATATTTATTTATTTAATCTTCTGTTCAAAAAATTTTATCAAAGAAAAATTTGTGTTCCCCAGTAGGATCTCCTGCATTTTAATGTTATTGCTGTTTTTATAATTTCTTGTCTCATCACACATCTTTCTGACAGGCAGCCCAGGTTGACCTAAACTAGATGCAGTGACTTCATTTTCCTCTATTAGTGAATTGCACAGTTATGTGTCTCATAGTTGAAAGGAGAATTATCAATTTCAATGTTATTTGAGTATTGTTAATTTTACTTATGGATTGACCAACAATAATCTTATTTCATGGTTTGACAATTCCCCTGCTGTTGGAATACAACTTATTGTAAAATAGGATTATTTCTATTGTGAATTGAATAATTGTTAATGAATATAATCTTTATTAAATGTAAAATATAAACATGAAAGTAGTGTCTATTTATTCAGGTCTCTAGTTGCTGTTTATATGCACAAAGAGATGTTAATTTCACTTTTTGAGAAAAAGCAAACAATAAACAGATATATCTACTCTAACACATACAGCCCCTAATAGGACATTTATACTAATATTTTGTAATGATTTAGAAGACTGTATTGAGCCAAAATTGCTGATAGTCCAATAGAAAGTTATTTTAGGTAAGCAGACTGTGCTCACCATCAAACATAGAGCATTAATAGAATTAATATGAGTAAAAGGTTGTCACTTAGCTGATTGATGTTACCTTCAGCATCCAACTAGTTTCATAGGGAGATTTTTCCAACCCCTCTTCAGGGACCTTTTCCAATTTACTCTTAATATTTCCAAACTTCTGCCTTTTGATATTGTTGAGAATTCTTCATTTGTGTGGGTTTGTGTATATTTTCTGTTTTTTTTTTTCATTACTTGTTAGCTTTTTCTTTCTTTTCCTTTATTTCTTTACATATGTGTATGTGTATATTTCTTTACATATGTGTATGTGTATATGGTGAACTCTCTCATCATGGTGGATAAATGAGGACTCAGTAAAATAAAGATGTGCTCAACTTTTATAGACATGCATGTGTCTCCTAAAGCCTGCAGGTGTTTTGCAAACTTCTAGACAGATGGAACATGTGGTTGACACATTCTGCTCAAGTGTTTGAGGATCAATTGCCACATTTTTAAATGAGTGAACAGCAAAGCCTGCTTTAGTGTATGTGACACGATTTTAGATTGTCTTTGAATTAATTTTGAAAATCGAGTTTAGCTTTCCAACTGATCTGCTTGTTAGAAGGAGTTGTGAAGAGGAGTTGTTTTTGAAGTCTGTTATTGCTCAGATATCCTGCTCACCTGAGCTGAATTTTCATTAGGATGGTTTCAATACATGTCATGTTGTATTAGTCAAGAACTTTACAGTTTCTATTGTGATCACTCAATTTTCTGTTGTAGATGGTATGTAGGCAATACATATAGAAAGCATCAAGTTGATTGATCAGTTTGTCAGTTAAGTGCCATATGTGATATACATCACTTGGAAACTCATGTCTTGAAAGAGACATGACTGACTGGGCAGAAGGTTTTCTTGCAGTAAATTGCTATTACTTTGTGCTCTAAACTGGTTATCAACCAAAGCAAAAGGACCCATTTATGTTCTGTTATTTGACCAATAGCTGGAGGGAAGAGATGGATTAATGCCATTCCCAAGGGTATTAGTGCATAAGTATCATTAATACAGAGTCCAAAATTCTACATCTTAGAGTAGGGATCAGTACTACTGATTTTCACACATTAATTTTCACTAATGAAATATAACAATTTTTCCAAATCCCTGTTTTATATATATATATATATATATATATATATATATATATATATATATATACTACCAACCATAAGTTTGGGACCATTTAATTTTTAGCAGAATCAAATTTGCTGAGTTTGTAATTTTGTTATTATTATGCAGATGGCAAATAAAAAAAAGTATTCTTTTCAACTTTAAAGTAAACATTTACTCAGTTTGCTACTTGACTCCTCTTATTGCTGAAAATTCAGGTTTATTCAGATATTATAATTATGGTATAATTTATTTTTGTAAACCATATTACTACAGTATAAATCACAAGGAAGAAACAGATCAGCATTGAAAAAAGATCTCAGGTTGAAATTCTTTTGAAAGAAGGATATTCTGAACGTGTTATTGCTAAAAAATTAAGCCTATCAAAAAAATGTCGTTCATTGTTGCCTCCACCGACTTTGTGAAACTGAGTTAAATATTGACAGAAAAAGATCTGGTAGGCCCAGAGTAACATCTATTGTAGAGGATAGGCATTTGATCATATCTAGCATAAGGAATAGAAGAAAAACCCGCTCCAGAATTAACAATTGAAATGAATTCTACTCAGCAACATCCAGTATCTGTTACTACTGTTAAGAGATGACATCATTCTGCTGGGTTTAAAGGCTGTGTAACAATTAAGAAACCACTATTAAAGAAGGAGAATAAGGGATGAAATTGATCATACAGTTTGAAATCAATTTCCTAAAAATGAACAAATCTTGTTTAAATGCTTGCAGGATGCTTGGAAATCACTTTCACCAACTTATTTTTATAAGTTATTAGAAAGAATGCTAAGAATTTGCTCTGCAGTAATAAAGGCTGGGGGTTTCCTTGATGTAAAGAAAATATGAATTAACTTTAATTAAATTTGAAATTACTCTATATTAATTTTGGTTTTGATTATTGTACACTTGTGAGCAACAATGAAATATATCTATATTTATTCTTCTAAAACATAAAATTTGTTATTTGTTTCTCTTAGAGAATAAATCTAAGTGGTCCCAAACTTATGGTCAGTAGTATATATATATATATATATATATATATATATATATATATATATAAATGTTCTGACATTGTAAATATCTTGGAACAGTCTGCCAGTGTCATGACCAAAACACTGTTGCCAAAAACTTACAGACACTATAAATAACAACTTTTTTTTCCAATCATTTTCCTCCAAGTAAGCCGAAAAAGCAACTAAGATGCAAGGGTTTATTGAGTGTCAGAGAATATGAGAAAAAGAAAACATTATGCAGAGGGAACAATAAGAGAAGATGTTTTCAGGATGGTTTCTTCACCCATGTCTATTCAACGGGTGAAGAGGCTCATCCCTTGTTTCCTGTTTAGGATGTGGTTTCCGGCTTTCCCTTTTCCAATCTTTTACTCTTTTCCATTCTTTTTCTCTATTTTTTTTTCAATTGGAGTAGATAGACTAAACTATCGCCCGGTTCACATTCCACCCATGTCTATTCAACGGGTGAAGAGGCTCATCCCTTGTTTCCTGTTTAGGATGTGGTTTCCGGCTTTCTCTTTTCTAATCTTTTACTCTTTTCCATTCTTTTTCTCTATTTTTTTTTCAACTGGAGTAGATAGACTAAACTATCGCCCGGTTCACATTCCACCCACGTCTATTGAATGGGTGAAGAGGCTCATCCCTTGTTTCCTGTTTAGGATGTGGTTTCCGGCTTTCCCTTTTCCAATCTTTTACTCTTTTCCATTCTTTTTCTCTATTTTTTTTTCAACTGGAGTAGATAGACTAAACTATCGCCCGGTTCACACTCCACCCACGTCTATTGAATGGGTGAAGAGGCTCATCCTTTGTTTCCTGTTTAAGATGTGGTTTCCGGCTTTCTCTTTCCCAATCTTTTCACTCTTACGTAGACCCCTGCAGATCAGTGGCGTTACCCCCTTGCTCAGGGTGATACGATTTAAAAAAAAAAAAGAAAAAGCCCAAATAATTATCACTGTCCATCATCTACAGCAATGTAAATTGCCTAGAATGTGGTTAAAAATTAGGTCATAATATGACATTTGGGTTTCCCACTGGGAGTTCATGTAAGGACAGATGTAACTAAAAATACCCCAATATTATGCATCTGTTGACAAGTGCAGCCTCTCTAAACCCTAACTTAGAGCTTTCAAGGCTCATTACTGCCATGTGCAATGAAGAAACTAAAAAACTGCCGACCCAGGCATTCAACTCAACTTGTCTGGATGAAAGAGAACTCTTTATCTCAGGACTTTAGAATGTCAAATTATATTCTTCAAAACATTGTTTAAAACTGAAAATGAAGACAATAATATAAAACATATGGAATAATAAAATTCAGAAAACTACTAGGCTATCTATATTTCATATTTATTGAGGAATTGTCTCAGTAGTAATTATTTATTTTTGTACATTACTGCACGCATTCTAAGTAGGATATGCCAGTTCCTGATATTTGCTTTGAGAAGTTTGAATGAGTACCAGAAGTTTCAAAAGTGTAAACACAACAAAATTATTCTATCAGAATCTTTAGCACAAATGCCTGAAGGAGAGCAATATAGTAATCATTTTTAGTAAGCATTCCCACTGGAGTCTGTATGTCAAGAAACAAAGAATGTCAGAGCAAAATTATAGGAATGTCTCTCATTTTAGATCTAATTCCAAAAGCAAGTATTATGCCCTGAAGAAAACCAATATTATGTTTTGTAAACAGTATCACTAAAAAACAAATGTAGTTAGGTATATTCAGAAGGATATAATGAAAAGTTCTTGGCCTGACCTGCTTTGTAAAATCTGACCAAAAGAGTAATTATCAAATTTTGGTCTGAGGGGAGCCCTTTCTTGACTGGGTCAATAACTGTTCAGTTCTCTTTATATTAAAGTTGAATTTATCTGGTATATTTTGCATAATTTTAAGCATAAGATTTTGTAAAGAAGAAAAATTATTTACATATTTGAATGTATCTATATACTGACAGAGAATATGAGAAAAAGAAAACATTATATATATAGTTTTACTGCAAATAATTTGTCACTTTAACTGAGCTGGTTCACACTGACTTCAAAGTTTTATTTGCAAAAAACCAGCCCTGATGAGTGAAGACATCATAACAGTGTTCTCACAAAAATTAAAAGTCAAAGTGACAAATTCTTTGCATTAAAACAATACTTTTTCTCCACCCTGGTATTGAGCACTTTACAATAAAAAGTTTGCTTGCCAGAATAACCTTTATCTGTAAAACTACTGAAAAACACACACACACACACACACACACACACACACACACACACACACACACACAGAGTTAGATAGATAGATAGATAGATAGATAGATAGATAGATAGATAGATGTGAGTTTACGACCCTGGGTTTCATTCTCTTGCGATTGTCAGACAAACTGGTTAATTTTTTAAAAAATTGGTTATATGTGATGTTGCGTATGATTAAAATTAATCAGTTTGTCTGATGATTGCAAGAGCGTGAAACCCAGGGTCACAAACTCATGCCTATCTATATGAATATGTCAGCTCTATCACTGATATTGAGTGCTTTCAAATAAGTACCACGCATATATAATATATATTACAAATTGTATATATATATATATATATATATATATATATATATATTGATATTTATAATTATATACATACAGTTTTCACATTATATATATATATATATATTTATCTGTAAATTCAGATAAAGCTTAGAGGGGAAATAGCCATTTTCAACATGTCATTTAAAGACATGCATTCTCAACCCCACCTGCTGCTCTGTAAGTTAAATTAATTTACATTGAGCTCTCTATTGGATCAGTTTTAATATTTTAATGATATTATTAGAATCGTCCTGGATTATTTACCAACCCTATCCTAGATTATTTACCAATCCTATCCTGGATTTTTACTATATATCTATATATATATATATACTTATATTTCACTGTGTTTTTGCGACTTGCAGTTTAAGTTTCATGTGGATGTGGAGTTTATTTTTAGTCATCAAACAATCATCAGGCATTACAAAAGGACATGAAACTGGGTTCAAAATTTGAATTTAGAATTGAGTTTTGTGTGAAGTATCTTTTATATATTGTATTTTTCTATATTGTTCTCTATATATTTTTTATATTTTACATTGAGCACTGATTTTGTGGTGTCTTTTTATTACTTGATGTTTTTATATATATACATATATACTGGGTGCAATGGATAAGGTTTTGTCTAACTTATGTAAAAATGAAAATATCACTCACATCTCATTTTAATGAATATATTTACAAAATTACACAAATATATCTTAAAATACTAAAGAGTAAATTTATTCAGTGAAATATCTATTAGTTTCAGCCACAGGCTTCAGGTAACTTTGGTACCTCCTGCATCTCTTCTAGACAGTCTCCTTTTATAAGTTGGTAAATACTTTCATAATCGTTGCCTTCAGTTCATCTTTGGTGCTACAAGAAGTTTTGTAGGTCTCTTGTTCAACTGCACCTCACACATAATAATCAAGGAGCTTGCAGTTTGAGAAGTGGTTAGATGTAAGGGGTGATGTGGTTGCAGAAATTATCTGAGCGCCATGACTGGGTTTTTCTGCTAGTGTGACATAGTGTAAAGTTTTGTTGTCAGACATAAAATCTTCCAGCAGTTGCCTTTTTGACCCAGGTTATCACTACCTCCTCAAGAGATTTGATGCAGGTTTCTGTGTTGGATCTGAGGTCTTGTAGGAAGATGAATGAAGTTATAATGTTGTCATCACTCCAAACATCTTCGTAATCAACATTAGATTCCTCCATCTCTTTCCAAATCCTCTGCATTGTCCTCAGACTGACACCCAAACAATCTGAAATGTTTGTATTGGGGCTTCCAGCACAAATACCAAGCAGGGGGAATGAATTACATCATGGTGCTCTTTCTCTCATATATGGTGTTGAACTGACCCTACTATACCGTGCAGTTAACAAAAACAAACATGGATGTTTATGTAGATAGTGAAATCAACATTAATTGGCCACAGTCTGGTGTTAATCTCAGTGTACATTTCTATGTTTACACACAGTCTGTTTCTGATATTGAGCACTTTTACTCGTACATAAAGCATATGTTAAAACTATATATATATGCAAAAACTAAATATTAATTAAAATTTCCTTTTCTGCTATATCTAATAAACCATATATAAAAAAATGGTTGCTGCCCAACAAATAAAACTCCAAAAATTACATATGTCTTATACCCATTTCAGTCAGGAAAAACCTTGCTTCCTCAGTGACAAAATTCTTTATTATGCAAATAAAGGACAAAATTCATATACCCAAAGTTTACTCAAAAAGAAATTCATAAACTGAAGTTTACATGAAAGAAGAAAAAATAAGGCATTTGCCTATGAATTCCTTATATATATTTAAAAGTAGATTTTGTTTAGCATATTTTATCATTTTAATCTTTTCAACTAAACATAAATTACATCTATGTAAAGGATTTTGTGGGTGTGGGCTGAACCTATCAGTTTCCGATTTACTATGGGGTTTAGTCCCTCTTCTTTCATTTCCCAAAATCTTTGGGAAAGGGATGTTTGAAATCTTAGATTGGGGTTAGAAAAGGAGTGTTTTGTGTGTAGTAATGTTGTTTAAATCCATATATTTATTTATTAATTTATTTAAAATTTATAATATAAGTATGTTACAATATCACTACAAAAATAGCTATTTTGTTTCAGCATTTCTTGTGTTCCTTTTAGAACTTTTTAAAACTCTTCAACTCAAAATTAGCACCATCACTTTCTAAGACACAAGAAGTGTTGAAACAAAATAGCAACTTTTGTAGTGATATTATAACATGCGTATGTTATAAATTTTAAACAATTATTATTTGCTCTACTTTATATTGAGTACTTTTTTAAGAATAGTGTTTCTTGGATACACATTCCATCCATACTTACCTTATACTTGTATACATATTTACTATTATTCAGGTTATGTGAAGGGTTCGAGAAATATACAATAGTAGTAAATTTCTTCTCTGAACTAACCATTTTTTCTTTAATATTCTGAATTAAATTAAACCATTTGATTTTTTGTCATTTGATGAAATAAATGCTTACTCACCTGTCAAAATAAATCAGGAATTATAATTGCTTTAATTATGTGTTGAGTTTTCTTTTATATATATATATATATATATATATTCATACCCACTCATGCATACACATTTAAGGGATGAAAAAAGTTATGAACAATCATTTTTTAATTCAGCATATTTATTACTATGCCAAAACAATGTGCATATGTCATACCAGAACTACCACACTATTTTTCTAAACAGTCAGCCTTAAGTTTGATGCACTTGCCTGATCAGTGTATAAATACCCTCATAAAAAATGTTGCATCAAGCAATTGTAGCTAATCTTGTACCTGTGCAACAGCAGTCTATAGAATTCTTTGCTCGATAAATATTATTCAAAGGATTAAATGCAGAAGATAGGCTTGGTTTGACTAAAATTATAGTGAAATGTGCTAGAACCATATTGTTTTATTCCTTTTTTTGTCAGGTGTGTGGGGTAGCATTGTATTGTAACAGGTTGGCATTTTTATGCAAATATCTCTTTGAATGAGCAGTTTTTCTCAGAATTTCCAATGTTTCATAGTATCTGTATTAACTGGGTATGTGGTAGAAGATCTATACAAAGTATACCTTTTGTATCCTAGAATGTAGCTTTCATCGTTTTTTTTCTTTGATTGTTGAAATTGTTGAGTGTCAGTGATGATGGATGCTTTTGGGTCATTTAATCAAACTTTGTCTCCAGGATAACATGACCCAGTCGGGTTTTGGAATTTATGATCAAGCGTTCTAGAAAACTGCCATTGTTTAATTCCAAAAGCTGAGAATAAATGAACTAGAACTTGTATTCTTCAGTCAGTTGCTTTATGTCCCAACAAGATAACAATTTCAAATATCTCAACTTTTCATGAATGATTTTATGAACACAATTTTCCACAATTTTATCTTTGATGGTTAACAAATACAAAAATCTTACACAGTGTTCATTCTATAGATTCATATGCCTCTCACTTAATATTCTACAACAGATATGTTTCTCTGCTCATTATGCTTGCCATACAAGTTCACATTGAATTTCTGCTAGATTTTTGCCCTTGGCAAACAAATGTTTTATTACACCACATATATCTCTCTCTGTGTGTTGTAACATCACATAACAATATTAAATCTGTTCTGGCTGTTGCAAGAGGTATTGCATGCACCCTGTTGCTTTGTGTTTACAGTTTTCACAATGGTTTAATTCTCGTCAATTTAGACCTATCTGTAGCTCCAGCTAGCCAGGTATGAACAGCATGAAATTGAATTTTCTTTCTGACATTAAAGATGAACTCAGAGATTAATATAAGATATATTACATGGCATGAACATGTTATAGTTTAATGGTTGGCTTTATGTATGTTACTAACCAAAAGTTTAAGACTGAATATAGTAGAGACTTCTGGAATAATCATCTTGTCAGATCCCAGATTCTTGTCTGTGTGCTTGTAGGTGACTGCAGAAATTTGGTGCTGGGATTATATTTTTTCCTTAGTGAATGCACAGAACATCATACATATCACATCATTTACTCTGCCATACTTAATAAATCAGAGGGCAGGGCTAATAACTGGTGGTGGTCAGGGATCAAAGTAAGTTGATACTGCCAGCATTTTCTGTTTTAACACATCAGTCTTGGGTGAGTGAGCAACTGAACATGGTGTAATGAATAGCAAGCCTGTCTTGCTAGAACAATTATAAGTAAATAGAGAGTTCAATCCTCACTGGGTGCCCCATATTCAGGGTATATATATATATATATACTCACACATATACATGTAGAAAAGAAGAGTTTTAATTAAAAAAAAAGCTAAAGAAACTGATTGTGAAGACTATGTGTAACTATATGTATAATTATTAACCATTTATTTGTCAGAACTAAATTAGATCAGTATACAGTTGTATTAAAAAGATGTGCTCAATATATATATAATGTAGAGCTTTTAAATATTTTTATTTGGAAGTCAGTTGATTATGTAACTGATTCTCCGATGCTTTTTTCAAATGCACAACAAGAACAAGGTGGTATAATTTACTGACTTATGAATGAAAATATTTAAAAGCTCTAGATTATATATGTATTGAGCACTTTTTAATACAACTGTATGCTGATCGAATTTAATTCTGAATAATAACTGGTTAATAATTATTAATTTGCTCTTGTTTTATAAGTGAACACTTACATCATCAGTGTATTTTATGACAATTTCAAAAACCTAATACAGGTTTCCCTGAATTGCATGACAACAATTAAAAATCAGCAGAGGGCAATTACAATACAAGAGTTTAAAATACTGTATTCACTAAAAAACATCCCTATTCCTAAGAGGCATGAATACATGCTAAACATACTATGTGAAATTGAACAGTTTCTTACCAGAATGAGATGGAATGCATTATTCATCTCACAAAAATATGCCGAGAACAAAGAAAACTTGGGAAATTTTAAATCTAAAACCAAGAGTTACCCCCACTGCTACTGAAGGACTAGCTAAATTTGAAAAGGATATGATTTGTTTAATAGATAAAATAATATTTAAAAGAGTTAATAATAATTTAGTTTAATAACTATTAAACACTAAAGTAAAAAGAATTAAAAAACACAAAATATCCTTGTTAAAGGCAACAAATCAAGTAACATTTATATGATAAGCTTGAAGGATTATGAGAAAAAATAAATGAAAAAGCCACCAAATGTTACAAAAAGGCACCTAACTTCTACATTGAAAATATAAATGATGAGGTGAAAAACATCAGTGCTAAACTGGGTATAAGTGACAGGGCCAAAATATTAACTGGTAATCAAGCATTTCTAACTATAGAAGACCATAAAGATAATTTTTTTTATAAACCCTCTTATCATCTTATCAACCCAACAAAAACTGAATTAGGTAAAACAAGGTAAGAAATCCTTAAAAATATGTACAATTTATTAAGGATTGCTATACAAGACAATCAATAAAAGGACACAAGTGAGTGCATTTCTTGGTTCCAGAAAATTACAAATAAAGAAAAAATATTGTCTATATTTCTGTGATGAGGTAGTATTTGCACTACATTATTCAGACTATTGTCCTCATCGTCATTGCCATTTCTGTGACATTTTGGATGTTGCATGCTCCAGCCTTTTTCTGTGCTAGGAATTTTGAACCAAACTCTTTGTTACAATCACTGGGGTATATCATTCTCATTCCTTATGTGAAGCCACTTCTGGTAGTCATGCATTATTTTCCCTTAACTTGACTCTTTAATTTACTTGTTCACTACTGCTGTAGCCTGGTATTGAACTCACAACTCTTTGGGTAAAGTCACTGGAACCAACCAGTGCCATATGTCTCCCCATATATGGAACACAACACAAATTTAAGGTATGTGAACACTGGATCTTACCATCCTTCTAAAATAATCAAACATATCCCTAAAGGAATAGAATACAAGTTATCTAAAAATTCTTCTCACAAAACAATTTTTGATGTCAGAAAAAAAGATTATGGAAAGGCTTTAAATGAAAATGGCTATAAAAATAAATAAGAATACAAACCTAAAATAAACAAGCTAATAACAATAATTCGAGGAAACAAAATATTAATTGGTTCAACCCACTTTTTAATATATAAGTAATGTCTGGATGTAAACACATCAGAAAATATATTTTAGGATTGTACAAACCCGGATGAAAGTGTTTACAATTTTTGACTGGCTGCTCCCTTATTTTGAACTTCCAGTTGCGGGTTCTGAAAGTTCCTGTTGTACATTTGAAAAAGCATTGGAGTTAATATAAAACATCTGAAGATATTTAAGGGCTGAAATCAAGGTTGTGTAATTGACTGACTTCCAAATGAAAATATATATATATATATATATATATATATATATATATATATATCATTATAATATTTTTATTATAAGTGATTATAATAAAATATTATATATATATATCAAATGTGCTAAAAAAAATTTTCATGAACTATTGCAAAAAATAGTATTCTAGAAATAACAGAAAGAACTAGATGACCCATACAATTGAATCAAAATCACTAAGAACAGTTTTGAAGTATAAAGATGAAATCAAGCATCACAAGTCAGTGTAAAAATTTTTTTTCTGGCTAAGGAAAGGTGAATGATTCCAAAATGAAAATTTAATGAGTGAGTTTGAAAAAATCAACAAACAAAAAATATTTTTCTGGCCAATTAAAGGTGAATGATTCCCAAAATGAAAATTTAATGAGCAAGTGTGAAAAAACCAACAAACAAACATGCATGCATATGAACTTTATGACCTGCTCACTGACCACTTATCTATTTATACATGATTTCAGCCATCAGAAAGACAAGTTGTTCTTGATATGCAAAGTCACAAGTTTATTCACCTGAAGTGAGTCAACTTTGGACTTGAAACACATGTAGCGACACAAATACCATTATGGACACTTAATATATCATACAAAAAGCAAGTAATATTAATATCAATAATAAATCTACACTTTAAACAAAATGTTCATGGCTTCTTGCAAATCTTTTCTTCTATAACAATTTCTCTTGTTAGAATAACCCTTATTTCTGTTTTTAATATATATATATATATATATATATAGAGAGAGAGAGAGAGAGAGGGAGAGAGAGTGGGGAGAGAAAGAGAGGGAGGTAAAGATGTATGGGAAAGTGAGAAAAGATTTTGTGCAACATGTTTCATCCTTTTGGATATTATTGAACTAAGTTTGATAATATCGTCCACATGAAAAAATACCAAACAATAAAAGTATATAAAAAACTTTTGATATGTCTTGATGCTTTTATATGTAAACTGAACTTCGGATTCAAACAAGTGCATATTAATTGAATTGTACTAATCACCCCACTCCACAATGCACACATATATAAATTTTATTACTTTGAACATTATTTTTTAGTACACTTTCCCATTCATTTATTCCAGAAATCCTATATCTGCACAGGTTTGTATCAGAAAAATTAATGGATTTATTTTTAATCCATCATTTTTATTACTTCAAATGCTTTTGGGAATAAGTGAATGAGGAAGAGGGCATTTCTTAAAAAAATAGATAAAACCATATTGAGATTTGACATTCTCTGTGGCCAAGCATTTTGGATTGAATGGTCATTTCTCCTAAAAATGATGACACAGTTTCAAACTGCTTGAGAGCAAATTTTCTTTTAGTTTTCTTGAGATAGATGTAATACATGCAGTTTAAAATAAAAACACAGGGTGCTTTTTTAAACACAAGTATCCACTAAAAATAATATTTGAAGTAATAAAAATGTCAGATTAAAAATAAATCCATATACAAATGTTTTTTAAGACTTTATCAAAGGCAAATGTAAAATTTTGTTATAAAAATTCTGTATATAAAATAATTGTTATATCTTACAAAAATGTGTTCATTCTTCACTTAGCTTTCCAATAAACTTGTAGAAGTTTGTAGTGATAAAAAAATAAATAAAACAATGAGATTAAAATTTTACTATCTCAAAAAATAGATGTATATTCAGAATTGTCAGACCACAAACTTATATTTTAACCAACCAGGAACTAACACCCTATTTAGCAAACAAATCCGAAAAACGTCTGTAAACTGGATATATGCTGTGGTGATACCAACTGAGCAAAAGCGAGAACGGATGTTGTCTCTATGCTGACCAGAAAGTGAATGAATAAAAATCATCTCGGTGCAGGTGGATTTGCGCAGATGTTCTGGTTGAAAAATAAAAATTAATCAAATATCAAATTACCATTTTGCGAGCCTACGCAAATTTTATTGACCAGCCAATGGGAAGCCCAGAATCAAATTCAAGTATGAAAATCCAAAACAAGCTGTTTGATCCAAAAGGCAGATATAAAAAGTGGAGAAAAGGCATTGTTAGACAGATGGGAAAATGAGAGGAGAAGAATGTAATTAATATCCCCTTGACTTAAGTCGAGCGGCTACTATGCTGACCTCTTTCTTTCTCCCTGTCTCATAAGTCCTGACTGACTCCTTCAAAGACATTCCTCAAAGTACTTACTGACTTACTGACCTTAGAAGCGGCAACTTCAAAATGAACATCCCCTTACCTATAAGACGCTTCCACACTCCTTAGCCTTTTATCTTTTTCAGCATTATATTATTTTCCATGAACATTCTAACCTCCGTTGGACTTTTATTTGAAATGTGTATATATGTATAAATGTTATTTTATACTCAAATTGCCTTTCTTGATTTTATAATCATTTTATGAATTATAGTGGGCTATCTTCCCACAAGGCCAAAATCCGTTAACCTGTACAGTATACAATTACTCTTCATTAGAACGGAATCCTACTACAACTAGAAAAGGAATAAATAAGAGAAGATAAGAAGATACCCCCTATAATGCCACTAACTGTGAGTCAATGAGAATCAAAGAAGCATTCTTAAAGCAAATCTCTACATATGTATATAATGAGGTGGAAAATCAACCTAAATCAGAATCGATGGATTAATTTTATCCTTTCTCAGATGCAGAGGATATTGTAACATACTCAGAACCAAAATATGAACATGCACTAACAACTTTAGACTTCCACACATTCCTGCATTGAAATTAAAACACATCTTCCCTTTCACTACATTTCCAAGCAGATGACTGCTGCATTTGAAAACATACATACCTTCCTTCACATACCTTGTTAAGCAGGAAGCTACTACATTTGAATACATACATACATATATTTCATGCATATATATATTTACTTTCTTTCTCTCTTCACTCTCTTGTATATCCCAGGATATTTACATTTGAACTCTTGAAACTTCAAATTTCACCTTAGCCTTCTGTGTTATTATATTGTTTCTTAAATCTGTATTTTTTTTCCTTTTTTTCTCACTTTTTGGCGTTCATGCTTCATTTGGAAAAAAAAAAAAAAATTGGGGTTTTTATTTATTTATTTATTTATGTATTCTGTTATGCAAAGCTATCCTGGCCAAGGTATCAGCAGCCACTTGTTACCCCTCCCCTGTGAAATCTCTATGGTCTGTTCTTCAAATTCAAATTTACCAAGCAGCTTAACTCGATGTTAATTTTTGGGAAAAGCAAGAGTTGAAGACAGTGGAACTTTCTTAATTCAAATTTCCTGTGTGAAACTGTGCGGTATGTATGAATTGTTTCTTAAATCTCTATTCTTTTTCCTTTTTTTCTCACTTTTTGGCGTTCAACTTCATTTGGAAAAAAAAAAGGTTCCATGGGTGGAGAGTTAACTAAGTTAAAACTTAGTTAACTCTCCATCCTTGGAGGTTTTTTTTTTTTTTAAATAGGAGTAGATAGGTCACACTATCGCCCAGTCCATACTCCTCCCATGTCTATTGAACTGGAGTAGAGGCTTGCCCCTTGTTTCCTGTTTAGGATGTGGTTTCCGGCTTTCTCTTCTCTCTCTTCAGACCTTGGTATTGGTGCTTCCGTGAGTTTCCTGCGATCTGGCCGGTTGGTGGCAATGGCTCATCACTGTGAGGGTACCGGGTTGGCAGTTTCCTGGTTGTTGCTTCTGACTGGTAGTTAGGAGCCCTAACTCTTGCGTAGCATCAAGAGCGGCTGCTCTGATCAACAGTTGTATAATATCGGGGTTCTTGTAGTGCCATGTCACGCATGGATAGGTGTCCCTGCAAGCACTTTTGGTGGGCAACCCCGAGGCCACACCTTGTTGCAGCCCTAGCCAGTTTCCCTCCTAGCACAGATCGTGGATAATGACCGCCTGTTTCCTCTACCCTAGGCGTCCCTTTCTATAAACAAAAACATGACGAAACAAATCAGAAATGACCCTAAACCAGTTAAATTCAAACAACCTAAACCCATTAACCTTTCTTTCACTAATATCCATGGCATTCATATTAACTTTCCTAGTGTAGAAGCGTTCCTGTATGAAAAGTCCCCTGACATCCTTGCGCTTTGCGAAACTAACCTCAACTCAGCTTTTCTCTCCTCTGACCTCTCCATCCCTCGTTATCTTCCCCTCTTAAGGAAGGATTCCACTGTCCACATGCATGGGCTGGGTGTCTACGTCAGCAAACACCTCCCTATAGCTAGGGTGACTTCACTCGAATCTACTGACCACCAATACATATGTCTCCGCCTGTCTCTCCTCAGTTCGGTTAGTTACCTATTCTTTCTTTACTGTTCTCTCTCCTCTCTTGACTGCTCCCTACAAGATAGCATTGCTGACGACATAGATAAGGCTATTTCCTATCACCCATTCGCCCACATATTTGTATTTGGAGACCTCAATGCCCATCACTCTGAGTGGCTTGAAAACACCGTTACTGATCCAGCGGGCATTCACGCCATAAACTTTGCTATTTCCCAATCCCTTACGCAAGTGGTGGACTTCCCCACTCGCTTCCCAAGCACTCCATCGGGTCATTCCTCACTACTAGATATATGTTTCACCTCTGCGCTTGACGCCTGTCAAGTCTCACAGCTTTTCCCTCTCGGCAACTCCAACCACGCTGTAGTCTCTCTCAGTATTTCTTTCCAATCTCACTCCCACCAGGAGCCCCCTACCTTTAGGACCTCCTACCTCTACCAAAAGCTGACTGGGATGCCTTTCGCGATTTCCTCTGCGACGTCCCTTCTGTGCCTCTGAGGTCTCGTCATGGGTGAAAGCTGGCATTGATGCCTTCATACCCACCAGGAATTATTGCTTAAAACCTCATTCCTCTCAGTGGTTCTCTCCGGCCTGCTCAGCCGCCATTGCCTACAGGAACCATTACTTCCGTCTATTCCGGAGACAGTCATCTGATCACAATAGGTGCCTGTTCATATCTGCTTGCAATGAGTGCAAGAGAACCCTAAATGACGCCAAACATTTGTTTGCTGGGAGAATGCGACAGCGCATAGCTGACCACAAGTTCGGCTCCAAGGACTATTGCAAACAAGTGCTCAACAATAGGAAATCCTCAATACCTCCTTTAATCCATGAATTTGAGGTTCTCATGTCATCTGCTGACAAAGCTGAGTGCTTTGCCCACAGATTCTCATCTAATTCCACATTTGACTCGACCGGAGTACACCCACCCGACTTCCCTATTAGAACTGAGGCCAAACTGCACAACGTATATATTACCCCGACAGTAGTATCCCGAGTAATTTCAAAACTCGACCCCCAGAAGGCGAGTGGAGACGATGGAATCCCGGTGATAGTCCTTAAGAGGTGTGCTCCTGAACTTTCCCCTGTCCTCTCTAAACTGTTTAACTACTGCCTTTCTGCTTCCTGCTTTCCTACATGCTGGAAGTTCTCTTCAGTCGTTCCTGTATTTAAGAATTGTGGTGAACCCTCAGACCCATCCAACTATCACCCTATCAGTCTTCTACCAATATTCGGGAAAGTATTCGAGGACATAATCAATGTTGAAATAGTTCATCATCTCACTGCCCACAAACTCTTCTCTGACAGGCAATATGGCTTCTGCTTTGCCAGGTCCACAGCCGACCTGCTAACAACCGTAATGGAGTACATGCTACAGGTCCTTGATGAGTCTGATGAGTCTCGCGCTGTTGCTCTGGACATCTCCAAGGCTTTCAACAGGGTTTAGCACTCTGGCCTCCTATGCAAACTACGGAGTTACGGTATTACCGGTCGCCTACTTGACCTAATCCAATCTTTTTTAAATAACCGCAAAATGAAGGTCATTTTGAATGGGCGTGCTTCTTTATCCTACAGCACGAATGCTGGTGTCCCACAGGGCTCTATCCTGGACCCGACGCTCTTACTTATTTTCATCAACGACCTCCCTGATGAGATCAAGTCCCAAGTAGGCTTCTACGCAGATGACACTACAATATACTCCCGCACCAGTAAGAAACCTGTCGTGGCGGACAGACATAATCTCGCTGCTGACCTTGAACGGGATCTACACTTTGTGGTGAACTGGGGCAAGAAGTGGCTTGTCAACTTCAATTCGTCTAAGACCAAGCTGTTGTCTGTCAATCATTATAGGCAACCTCTTCTGCCTCCTATAAGCATGGATCAAGCGATTCTCCCTGAGAGCAATACACTACGTCTCCTCGGACTTACCCTGTCCTCAGACCTCAAATGGAACAACTATATTGAACCCATAGCAAAATCTACTGCTAAGAATGTTGGGTCACTATGTCGATCCAGGATGTTTTTTTCAGCCTGAATCCATCCTGCATATATACAAGTCAACGATCCGTCCGTGCATGGAGTACTGCTGCCATTTATAGTCAAGGCGCCCCTGCTGTTCTTCCTCAGTGTTTTTGACAGGCTCCAAAGGAGAGTCTGTAATGTGATAGGTACTGATCTGGTGACTCAACTGCAGCCACTTCCCCACCATTGAAATGTGGCCTTCCTTTGTCTGTTCTATAAATACTTTCATGGCTTCTGCTCGGACGAACTTAAGTCACTGGTGCCTCCTCAACAGGTGTTTACTCATGCAACCAGACTGGCAACTGGGTCCCACCCATTCACAGTCAGGTTAGCCAAATGCAGATGACAATTCTACTCCTGCAGCTTCCCCTCTCGCACTTCCCGCCTGTGGAACTCGCTCCCATATTCTTGCTTTCCTAACGGCTACAACCTCGAGAAATTTAAATGCAAAGTCAATACACATCTACTAACCACTGGACTCTAGCTCTCTCCCCACCCCCGTATAACCTTCCCTTTCTCTCCACTTATGTATCTGTCATTGCACCTGATTTCTCAGCTCCTTTCTAACTAGTTTGTGCTCCTCACTCTTTTCTAATTAATCTTTTTACAGTTATGTAGCCCCCTGCACATCAGTGGCATTTCTGCCTTGCTCGAGGTGAAATGATTAAAAAAAAAATATTGTTTTATATAAGGGTTTATTTTGTATTTTTAAACACACTGTGCATTTTCTTTTAATCATTATACAAGTCCACAAAACACAAAGCCAAATATAGTGATATATGATGGGAATGGATGTTATCAAAAGATAAGATCCACAAATCCTCTTTTTCAGAATCAATATTTTTGTTTTATTAATTACTGTACTTTGATTGTTTTCACTCCATTAATGATATTTTTTTCTTACATTTTTTCACACTCAGTTATCTCATGAATCTTAGAGGTTTTATTGCCTTGCTTTGACTGAAATGTTTATATATATATATATATATATATATATATATATATATAGTGTATTGTAACTAAGTTGTTGAACTGGTAGGTTTATTAACCTTTTATTCATGCATTTACATTCATAAAGAGTGCTCGATACAAATGTAGAGCGTTATGCTGTAATGGTTGTTACAATATTTTTATAAATTCATAGTATCACTACACAAAAATTTTCATGTTTTGAAGCCAGCCCATTGTGTTGTTGGCTTATCACCTGAGGATGAAGCCAACAACATAATGGGCTGGCTTTGAAACATGAAAATTTTTGTGTAGTGATACTATGAATTTATAAAAACATCGTAACAACCATTACAGTATATATATAAGATTATTGAACACTGAAACTATAAGGATAATTACTTGCTTTGAGTAATATGTGAAAATGTGAAAAACCCCTCTTTTTGCCTAATGAAAGTCATGACACCAAAAACACATGTTGCAAAATTTAAAAAAAAATACAATATATCTTATAAAAAAACTTTATGACCAAAAAGAATTGTGGTTTCACTTTTATTTAAAATATACACTTTTTTCTTGTTGGAAAAAATGTAACATCTCCATTATATATATATATATATATATATATAAACACTTTTACAAAATTTGGGGGCAGGTTCCTTGCGCCAAAACAAGGACAAAACTTCATATAAACATATGTCTGGAAATCTTTCATTTCTGAGTTAATAGGCTTAAAGCACATTTATGGTAGTAGATGGTGCTATGTTGCAATGTAGACTTGGTTACATTTGTCATTTATGTACATTTGTGACTAGTCTGTCTTTAACATTTAACATAAGTAGTAGTGAGTTAACTAAGAAGTAGTCCTTTTAACAATGGCAGGTTATTCATATAGTGAGCAGGTAGATATGTTTTTTACATACAGCTGCATGAATGGTAATAGCTGCAAGGCTGCACAGCAGAATCAGATTGCATTTCCAGTTTGAAGGCAGCTGAGTCAGCAAACCTTTGTGTTGTTTATTGTCATGTTTCTGAGACAGGATATGTGCTACAACAAACTATGGATCAAGGAAAACCAAGATCCATTTGTACACCTGACCATGAAGAACACATTCTACAGGCTGTCAAAGATTATCCAGGCATCAGCACATGTCAAGTGACCCCAGCATGTCATACATTTCATAGTACTGCATAGAGGGTACTTCAAAAGCATCTTCTGCCTGTGTATCATTTGCAACATATGCAGGATCTTTTGCCCTCTGATCACTCACCATAGGAGAACTTTTGTCAATAGTTTATTGCCCAAACCTCTAATCAATTTTTTGTCTTTTCAGTTTTGTTTATGTATGAGGCAACATTTGGAAGAGATGGAATAACAAACTGATACAACCAACATTTGTGGGCAGATCAGAATCCCCATTGTACAATATAAGCTAAACACTATCATCACTTTGTGATTAATGCATAGGCTGGAATTGTAAGTGAATGCCTGGGAAGTATACATGGTTTCCCAGCACGTCTTTCAGAAGCTGTCTACATGGACTTTATTTCAAGCATACTTCTAGTTCTGCTAGAGGATGCACTCCTGTTATTATAAAAATGCATGTGGTTCATACATGATGGGACTTCTGACTGGCTAACATCTACCATGAAAAATAGATAGGTAGGGGAGAACCATTTCCATTCCTCTGACTTCAGTCATTTGGAGTTTTATATGTGGGGTCAACTCAAACAATTGGTTTATGCAGTAGACATTGATAATGCAGAGATGCTTTATCAACACATCATGAGGGGGTCTGCAAAACCATTTGACACCTTGTGGGAATATTTAAAAGTGTCTGATAGTCAATGATCTGATAGGCATATGCATGTATAGAAGCAAGCAGAGGACATTTCAAACATCTTATGAGTTGCAGTGTTGAAGTAGAATGATAACCTTTTGGATAAATGTTTATATAGATATTCTACCTTGTTTTCATGTCAGGAAGCTGTCCTCAAAGTTTGTATAAATATTTTTGGTACTTGTGGTGAAGTGGATATCAGCTCAGAACAAAAAATCAGAGACTCGAGTTTGAATTCCAGTTGAAGTCATTGCATTCACTTATGCACAAATACCCTAGGTATATTAGTATACTGTTGTTTCTCCCTTCAGCTATGGGTTAAATAATAGGACAGATTTGGTTCTTTAGCCTTGGGTTGGCAACCAATCTACTGCAGAAAGTAATGGCAACCTACAACAGGAAAATCTTCTGCCCAGTCAGTCATGTCTCAAAAGAGACATGATCACCTCAGTGTGTATCGTGTATGACTGACTATATATATATATATATATATATATATATATGCTGGAGAATTCTTCAGTAAATTCAACCCAGCTTTGTTTTTGTAACAGAGAATCAGGTCAATCTGATAAGAGACCCAGAGCTGGTTGCATGTTGTACAGTAAGCACCAAGAGTTATGTCCCCTTCTGCAGTTGGCTGTAGAGAGAGGACATTCTATTAAGGTGGCACTGACAAAATTTACATAAGAATGATACTGACCGGGTATTAGTTCAGTAGTCAGCATGGGTCTGGAGCTGAAATATTTTCATGGCAATTACACTGACAAGCTTTTTTAGCTGGTGCCTTGACTACATGAATTTAAGCACGCTACTAGATTGGCATCTAGGTCCCACCTTTTTACTGTTGAAATAGTTAAATGTAAATGCCTCTTCTACATTAACAATTTCTTTTCTCATCTATGGAACTCCTTTCTATTTGCTCACTTCACTGAAAGCTACAATCTCCAAAAATTTAAATGCAATGTCAATTGCCATCTTCTATCTCCTTGAATCCTATCCATCTTTTATCTTTTCTTTGACACCCCCTGTACCATGTCTTTTCTCTCACCTTACTTGTAGTGAAATGATTAAAAAAAACAAACACCAGATTCTTCTCACTTGAGAGAAAGTGCTTTTGACATGTGAACCGTTGGTGTTTTTGTCAAAGTGTTGGAGTTGGAGTTTACATTTATTTATTTATTTTATTTATTTATTCATTTTACATTTATTTATTTATTTAGAGAACCAGACAAGGCAAACATAGTTTTTTCTTAAGCACTTTGTTTCCATTGGTAACCTTTATTTTGCTTCACTGCACTTTAAAGATCTACAAATTCAATAAAATAGATGAATGCAAATAAATCATTTGCAATCTTGATTATAAGTTAGCTTTAAAATGTTGATATTTTATCACTTCCATTATCTATTAGTTGTTTTATCTGAACTGGCTGAAGAAGAAGAAGAAGAAGAAGAAGAAGAAGAAGAAGAAGAAGAATGACCCAAATGTTTCTACTATCATCTTGGTCTTCTGATTAAATATTTTTAATATGGATCTCTTTGCTATTCTGTTGTTAAAGTCTATTCTCTGTACAGGTAAAAATCAATGGATTTGGAGGTAATCTCCATTGAATGCAGCTGAAGTTAGCAACCAGCTCCAGACAAATGAAGTCTTGAGCATAACAGTCATAAAGTCAATGAATTGCCCAGTATCACTTTTTGTTTATTTTCGTTTGAATAAAGAAAATATATTTTCTTGAAAAACAACTGAATGCTTTACAACTCTACAAAGTCAAATGGGAAAATATGATGAAATCTTTTTGCATTTGGTAATAAATAATACTATTATGTTTGATATAACATTATGGTGCTGTTGCTAGGATATGATGCAAAAAAAAATAAATGTTTTGAATATTCTTTAACATTTTAGTGTGGCATGACTTACCCAAAATAACTCAGAAATTATGCAAATGCCAAAAAAAAAAAAAAAAATACAATCTCCCTTCAGATATATGTTTGGCTAGAAACAGGCAAGAGATTGATTAAAAAAGTCTTTCAAAATTATTGGAAATTTTTAATGTGACAACAAACATTTGAGAGGAAAAAAAATAATAGAAAGTAACTTCATTCATTACTTAAATATTAAAACTATAAATGGAGAAATATGCAACAGTTAGCGATATTCGAAAATCTCAGTAGTTGAATGAGGGTTTCTTTAATTGTAATTAATGAGAAACAGTCATTAATTTTATTGAAAAGAAAGAATATTCTTCAGGTACAAAGAATGAGGGAGTTTTGCACACTCCCTGTAAATCACTTTTCTTCTTCTTCTTTTATGTGCCATGTCCCTTAATGGTCCCTTAATTGTAACTCTTAACACCCTTTCTCTTGTTATTTCTCCCAAACCCTGCTCTGCTATCCACTTGCTCAAGCCCATCAAATATGTCCCACATTGCTTTCCCTTGACTCTCTTTCTCTCTATCTGTCCCGTGAGTATCTGATTCTCCACGTCCTCCTCATTACATGCCTTAGAAACTTCAGCTATCTCTTCCTGGTGTCAAGTATAAGTTTTCTTTTCATTTTCATCCTCTCCAAAACATCATTGTTGCTCACATGTTTAGTCCATGGTATCCTCAGCATTCTACTCTAAAACTACATTTTGATTGCTTCAAGTCTTTTCTTCATCTTTGATGAAATTGTCCAGCATTCACAGATATCATATAACAGTGTAGTATTCTTTTCTTAGTTTCCAACAAAATTTTCCTGTCTCTCAATACTCTGCTGAACTTTTTGAATGCATCCCTGGCCATGCTATTATGCATTAGCATATTTTTCTTATATACTTTATTGACTCAGTTTATCAATTGTTCTTTCTTGAAAGAAATTAATATTTTATTTATGATCCTATTAGGAAATAATAAAATGAAATCATTAATTTAATAGATGTTTCTTATATATTTTGGAGAACAGTTTTATCATACATTTGTTACTAGCAGTGTAGCTTGACATTGCTCGGGTGTAATGAAAGCTTTAAAACTAATCCATGGTCCTGAAGCTCAGACTTTTTGGATGTTGGCATGAAAGACTAAAAAGCAATAGTTGTTTTCAGTTAAAGCAAAACCATAGACTGAAAGAAAAATGAATGGATGTAAGTCAAATTTTGATTTCCTGGTATCAATATCAAATAAGTTTTTTTCGTCATAAACTAAATTTTGAAGGCTAAATAAGTCCACTGAGTAAATGGTATCATGGCTGAGACTAAGAACTACAATTATACCTACTCAGAGCCAAACCCGAAGCAAAAACTAAAATAAAAGGGCTGAAAAAAATACGGACATACAGGTAGATAAACAGACACACACACAAATATCTTGCCTTTTATATATATATATATATATATATTATTGATTTTCTGCCCTATTGTAAGAACTGCAACCTTGAAACTTCTGAATATTGTTTCTTATGTCTTTGTCTATGAGTGTATCAAATTTGATTAAAATCTAACCACTCCTTCTATAACCCAATTTTTTCGATTATCGATTTTCAATATTTTTTGGGGGTACCTTGACATAAGACCTAGCTAAGAACACTCACAGACGCTTATAGTACAACTGTGTAAATTTTCAAGAAAATCAGTTCAGCTGATTCGGAGTCTATAGGTAATGGACACACACACACAGACTCATACACACATACGCACACGCACACAGACAAAGTTCCATTTATAAGTTTAGATACACAAATCTACAAAAAGAGAGAATTTGAATATTTATCTTTTCTAACCAATCAAAAGAGACAATATCTCACCCCCAAACTGACACATATATATATATATCCAGTGTCGTGCCAAAAAAACTTTACTTTTCAGATTCTGTCTGAGAGATGGCACATTCAAATTACTCACCAGTATGTGAACATCAGTGAGTTGCTTATCTGCAAAGAGATAAAAATGAATTGCACATTAAGTCACTCATCACCTTTTTGGCATATAACTTTTCTAATGATGAAAACTCATCATTTGTCTGCAAGCCAATATTTGGCTGACTCAAAGACTAACAATAAAATTACTCATCAACCTTTTGACTTTTTCTTTCTTTTATCTTTACTAGTGAAAAGAGATACTGGATAAATTTTTTGTGCAAGAATCTGTAGTCCAGGTTACATCTTTGTAGCAAGAAATGTGCTGAATACTTTCCACATTACAAATTCAATTCCATGTACTGAGCTCCAAATGACGATAATTTCATATATTATTCCTACTAAGAACTTATACATATATACAGACTTTATTTTTTCAAATTGGTTTCACCTCATGCAAGGCAGGAAAGTCACTAACACACAAGGTGTTACAAGATGTAGAAGATTTAGGAACAAAAATATTAATATTTGCTTATACTTCTGAGATGGGATAATATTTACATTATTCATATTGTTTGAACTGTTGTCCTCATCTTTATTGCCATATTCACAATGTTTCAGCCATTGTATGCTCCAGCTTTCTTTAGTTGATTAGAATTTCAAACTGAACTCTTTATTTTAATCACTAGGGTATGTTGTTCTTGTTCCATGAACCATGTCACTAGTCTTAGTTATCTCCCTTTAACTCAACTCTCTAAGTTATTTGATCACCACTGCTGTAGCCATGTATTAAACTCACAACTCTTTAGGTAGAATCACTAGATATAACCAACGATTTTATCCACTGGGCCATGTGTCCTTGAGAATGTGGAAGTAGCATTGCTCATGGAATGAGAACAATATACCCCAATGATCAAAATAAAGGGTTCAGTTTAAAATTACATTCACTTAAAGAGGGCCAGAGTATACAATGGTCAAAATGTCATGAATATGACAATAAAGATGAGGACAACAGTCAGAACAATGTAAATAATGTGAAAACATTAATAATGAGTGGAAAGAGAAAAGAGTCATCAGGAGGACAGTAGATAATGATTGATATTGCATTTTAATTTTTGCAGATTAAAGTTGACTTCAAATCATGGAGATGGAAGAGGGTTCCACAGGCAAGAAGTGCAAGAAAAGAAACTGTTAGCATAGAATTTACGGTTACATCTATCCAGGTCAGCTGTAAATTGATGAGATTTCAATACCAATCTAGTACTGCACTTAGATTTAAAATGTTTATGTATCATAGCAAAGAGCTCATCTAAACAACTACCATTAAAGTATTTATAGAAAAGGCACAAACAGGCAACCTTATAGTGGTGAGAAAGTGACCATATCCAAGAATTGATAATATTGCTGATTCTTCTTATTAAAGAGCTCAAGGTAAAAAGCGGGGGCACTCGGCCTGAGTGTCAGTAATATTTTAAGCGTGGGCAAATGGTAGACTTATAGATATATAAGACAAATTCTTGAGAGAAAAATTGTCTTGTATGACATAGTGAACCAACTTTCTTATCAGCTGATCTGGCGACGGATTTGATATTGTCTTTCCACTTAATGTCAATTGAGAATGTGAATCCAAGAAAGCACAACAAGTCACTTTCCTGAAAGTTAGCATCATCCATACTGATAGAAGGCAATAACTTTAAATTTTATCCTCCTCACTTTGACACTAATATAACAAAATTAATTGAAATTCTTGTACAAATACAAAAAATATGAGAAATTACTTACCAGTTAAGAAAAACATGCCTGCATATTTCAGTAAAGGCAAAAAATGAGTAGAATATTTAACCATTGAATTTTTTCTTTTCAATTCCAGGTTTGTTGAAAAATAAATTATTTTGTTATTATAACATAATATTCTCTTTAATATTCAGAACTATAAATTCATCTTAACAAGGTCAGCCCTCGTTTTTAAGGGTAGTAGAAAAACAGCCTCATATTTTATGGAATATAAATGACATATCTTATATCTCATTAACTTTGGTTTCTTGAGTTTCATACTTTTAATACCAAAGATAAGATGTCTACCATATATTTTGATATAACTTTACTTTGAAATATAGGAAGTTTCAACTCAAACTCCCTTGTTGGTATTTACATTTGGATTAATGTTGATATTATTATAACATTTCAGCTGTTTCTTCAGGTGTTTTGATCAAGGTAACAATCAGGGAATTCTACACAAAACCCTTTATTTAATGAATTAGAGTAGAATTATCTCATTTTACTGTCTTTGGCTTTTAGTACTCTCCAGTTATTGTCCAT
The DNA here is from genome assembly GCA_037127315.1 of Ascarosepion bandense. Taxonomy (NCBI): domain Eukaryota; kingdom Metazoa; phylum Mollusca; class Cephalopoda; order Sepiida; family Sepiidae; genus Ascarosepion; species Ascarosepion bandense. The sequence goes on along the minus strand of JBBBDQ010000536.1, from coordinate 153,271 downwards.
CTTATTTCCACTAAGTCTAAATCTATACTACCCGGTCCACAAATTTTAAAAATTAATGCTTTAATCCACTAAGCTATTTTCCCTGAAGATTACAAGGATTGACAAACACCTAAAGAAGCTTTGTGGGCACAACAGCCAAAACATTGAGATAATAACAAAGATGAAGATATTAGTCTGAATGTAAATAATTATAATTCCTCAGCTTTGTTGGTCTTAATTCTTTGAGGTTTAGAAACAGAAATTCCAAACATAAGCTGCTGTCATGAATAATGATATTCCTCCCCAAAAGTTTCTTGAAATTGTATAAAGCATAATATGAATCATACTTTTAACAATTACAAATTTGATTATATAAGGTTTTTTAATATATAAAATAAATCATAAGGAATGTAATAAAGATTTTCTCTTTTAAGATAGCTTATGACCATATCATAGTGAAACACTAGTACTTGTACAATCACCAAAGTTAAGCAATGTCAGGCCTAGTCAGTAACTAGATGGGTGACTGCTTTGGAATACCAAGTGTTGTAAGCTTGGATATGAGGGTGATGTAATGGATAATGACTCAAAATTGAACAGTTGAGTACCAAATTCTATTCATATTCATAATATTAACTTACATGCAAATATCCATAAGAATCTGCCACTTCTTCCTACTATGTGTTAATTAGTAGAACCTGTATTAATAAATTCTTACAATCAAAAAATATTTTTGGGCTTTAAATAACCTGGAAATGGTTAATAAGTGGCAAAAAACAAATCAATCAATCAGTTTAGGATAAGTTGATTGATTTGAAATTTCCAGAGATTAAAAATATTTCAATTAATCTTTAAATAAACTTGCAAAATTTGAACCATGCATTTATATTATTTTGTTGAATAGTTGAATAAAGAATACTCTAACTATCTTTGTCATCTTCTGCCACTTCTGTTTGGCTGATAACCAAGGTGTATAAATAGTCAGTCAAAATAAAGTCATTATGAGGGACAAATGGTGGAAGACAAGAGTTATAGTGCAATTAATCGGATACAAACATGTTCAGAGAAAAGAGGTGGTGTCTAGACCAGGCTTACACAATTAAAAATGTGAGGGCCACGTTATTTGCATAAAATTAATCACAGGCCATAAGAGTAAATTTTTAAAGTAAATTACTGAGTGAAAAAAATGGTATAAATTCAGTAATACACACCAGAGGAGGTATGTTTTAATCTAAAAACAAATATTGTCTGAATAGTTATGCTTCCACAAAACTGAATTCTTTATTGGCAATTAGTCACCAAATTTATTCTGATATTTATGGAAATATACTATTTTGAAAACCTCTCCTGAACCACCCTGAGTGGTTTTGTGGATTTTATTTTGTGCAGACCTGCATAATTAAAGTGTTAACTTTCCACACTACTTCAAAGAAAAAGCTAAGAAGGAAGCCCTCATCAGTACTAGAAAGAGCAATAATGGTTACTGGACTTGAGAAATCTATTTTCATGAAAAATTATTTTAAGAGAAAGATTTTATAAATTTTAACAAAGTAGCATTGACTGCTCTGGTTGATGTATGTTGAATGTTTCCCTATAAGGATTAGGAGTATAAATCAGGTAGTTAAATGCCATATGTGATACATGTTTGGGTGATCATGTCTCAAAAGAAACATGACTGACTGGGCAGAAGATTATCTCATAGTAGGTTGCCATTACTTTCTATGGTAGACTGGTTGCCAACCAAGGCTGTAGAACTCAGTCTGCCCTGTTATTTGACCTATTACTGGAGGGAAAAAATGGATTAATACCTTTTACAAGGGTATTTGCGTGTAAGTGAATGCAGTGAATTGAACTGGAATTCTAATGGGGCTCTTCAATTTCTCATTTCAAGCCAATATCTACTGAACCACAATGCACATCCACCTAGGGGCATAAATAGTCAGTCAAAATAAATTCATTATGAGTGACACATGGGGGAAGACAGGGTTATAGTGCAATTAATCAGTTTTAATCAGATGAAAACATGTTTAGAGGGAACAATTAATGTCTAGACCAGGCCTGCATAATTAAAAAATGTGAAGAGCCACATTGTTCTCAAAAAATTAACCACAAGCCATTAGATTTTCAGAGTAAATTACTGAGTAAAAATATGGTATAAATTCAGTAATACATACCAGAGGAGGTATATTTTAATCAAAAGCAAATATAATCTGAATAGTCAGGCTTCCAGGGATTGATCGCAGGTGATAAATGATATAGTCAACTCCTGCATGGATCACCCGATTCTAGTTAGCTGAATACTGTAGATGCTAGTATGAATTGTGACACTAGTACTGCATTGTACTTACAATATAAGTGTGAAAGCAATTAAAAAACAGCATGACTGATAAATCCAATTCTTTATACCAAATTGGCTTAAGAGGAATGGAAGAAACTTATTAATGGTGTTCAGTTTTGTTCCAATTAAAAGAAAAAGCAATCAAGTTGTTAGTTCCAATTAATACTTTGTAAAATTTACAAATACAAATGTAACACAAATCCAAATGAAGGTGAAATAAAGTAAAAGGAGACTGAGTTGCACTAGTCTTTCAAGATGGAAGACTTGCTTGCTTTGAAAATTAGCATTTGAAATCTTAACTAGGTTAATGATAATATTAATCATTTTCCTACAAGGAAACATTTGACATTCATTGACCAAGCAGCCATTACTACTTTTGGCTGAAATTTAAAAATCGTTCTCTTAAGACAATTTTCCAGAAAAATAGCTTTTTTCAAGTCCAGTAGCTGTCATATCTCTTTCCAGTATTGATGGGGGTTTCCTTCCTAACATTTTATTTGAAGTAGTGTGGAAATTCAGCATCTTGATTATGTCATTATTTTCTCTTCAAGTTACATGTGCTATTCATTTTAGTTGTTGCTGTTGTTGGTAATCCTCAAGTGATATAGTTTTATTTTGGTACAGTTCTTTGTGAATCCATAGTGCAAGTCTATAATAGAAATCGGTTGCATACTGCTGGACTTAAGTGAAAATATCCTTGGGAAAGTAATGAATTCATCTCCTTCCTACAGCTATGGGTTAAACAGCAGGATTTGTTTCTAAAAATATAGTTGTTATTCTCAAAAAATTCTTAATGCAATATTCACTTGCAAAAAAATTATTCTTGCAATCTTGGTTTTAGATAAGCTGATGATCTGGAAAAAAAAGAATAAAACAAAGAGATTATCTAGACTTAACAACAACTCCTGAGGCTGGTAAAAAATAAACAACTACTTCAGCCATATAATAAGCGACAAGTATTATTTTTGGTCATAGAATAATTTTACGATGACTTCAAACACACTATTTGAATATTTCTTGTACAGATTGAATTGAAATAGATGTTTATTATCTTTCTCTTCTTCATCAACCATTAAATTCAGGGTAATTAATATAATTAACACATCCTATCATATGAAGCTTGATAAAATCTAATAAAGCATGTCCATGCAATTATGGGAATTTGATTTGCCAAAATTATTTAGTATTCTCTTTAATTATTCTACCTGAAAAGATGATAAAACAAAAAAAATTAATCCCTGCAAAATGCTTCCTAACAGGAACTTCACTTGAACTCAAAGGGAATGTGTGCGCAGACACACACGCACCCCCCACCCCATTATTTAAATAATGAATTTTCTTATATGTATAGATAGAGTGTGTATAAAATTTCTGAGAAGGTTTAAGTTTTAAGAAGAATGAAATTAGCACTGATTTAAGACAAAACAGAGAACAATTAAGAATTTATGATTTCTGGCAATGAAATGATTGCTTCTCACAAGCTTTTATTTGCTTTTATTTATCAAAAAGTGGTTACGATATTAAGATATTGTACAAAAAAGTTTTTCTCTAGTTTCTATATAACTATATAGTAATAAGTTCTACTAACCAGACATATTGATGCCGTGCTAAAAATTTTGGTATAAACAATTCCATAAGATAAGTGAAATTTAAACCAAACATTCTATGAGCTCATATTACTATGTTTAATCTGATCATTTCTTTTGTCATGAGTTTAACACAGACTGAGTGCACTAAACCTCTAAGTTTAATTAGAAAGTATAGTATATTTCACCACAGAGTGATGGTTAGCAAGTTTATCTCATTGAGTTTTGATCCTCATTGGGTGACTTTCACTTGTAAACTTTTGCCAGTCTAAACTTAGTAATTATCATTAGAATACCTCACTAGGGAACAAAGGTATGCAATTTCAAGACCACAGTAATGGTTACTAGCTGTCTTACCCTAGCCATACTAAACTAAGCTGATGACTAGAATAATCCAAGATAACTCAAGGTGATTCAAATTGATTCAAAGAAAAAAAATAGTCTAGAAATGCATAACTGACAACTTAAATTAATTTAAAATTAACTTCAATCCACTATATTTGATACTCATTTAACTATCAGTATTTGTCTATATTTCTGAGATGAGGTAGTATTTATAGTATTTACATTATTCACACTATTGTCTTCATCTTAGCTTGCCATTTGTACAACATTTCAGCCATTGTATGCTCCAGCCTTCTTCAGGTGCTAAGAATTTCAAACTGAACTCTTTATTACAATCACTGGGGTATATTATTCTCATTCCTTGTGCAAAGCCTCTTTTTGTAGTCATGAGTTATTTCCCTCCCTCTAACCCAACTCTCTAAGTTACTTGTTCACCACTGCTGTAGCCTAATATTGAACTCAGAACTCTTTGGGTCAAGTCACTGGAACTAACCAATGTCTATATTTACTGGGCTATGTGTCCTTAAGGACAATAACAACTGAATTTCTGGGACTTATAAACCTAATGCTCAATAACCATTTTTTTACCAGAGTTTAAATTGAAATTTTTTGATGTTTATAGTGTTCTCTAGTATTTTTTGATGCTAACAGTTTGTTCTAGTATTTTTTTTACCAGAGTCATATTGCAATTTTTGATGTTCATGGTTTTCTCTAGTATTTTTTACCAGAGCTCATATAGCAATTTTTGATACTAATGATTTTCTCTGGCAGTCCGTATTACTGCTTCTCATATTGTATTCATCTCTATGCTTGGTTGGCTTAGATTTTTGTAGCCTAGCATATGTGATGATTCCTTAATGATTCCGATGTAGCTTCTAATGGTGTTCTCTATCTAGTATTTCAACTTCATCTCATAGAGGGTGGTGATCCTCTTTCTCCCTCAAATTGTGAACTAGTAAATTAGAGAGTTTGGTAGTCATGAGTTATCTTATGACTATCAAAAGAGGTTTTGCACAAGGAATGAGACCATAATAAAGCATTTGGATTGAAATTCCTAGCACCTGAAGAACATCGGAGCTCACAACAATTGAAATATTGTACAAATGGCAACCAAGATGTGGACAATAGTCCAAATAATGTAAATAGTGTCATTCAACTATGTCAAACTTTTCCTTTTTTTTTTAATAATTTCACCTCAAGCAAGGCAGAACTGCTGAAGGTGCACCCAGTGTTACAGAAAGGGGAAAAAAACAGGGTACAGGGAATGCCAAAAAAAGGATAAGAGGTGGACGGAATTTAGTGAGATGGATGAAATTTAGGGAAATAGAAAATAGTAATGGATGTTGTATTTAAATTTTTGGAGATCGTAGCTATCAGAGAAGCGTAAAGTATATCAGACTGTTATTTTTATAGACTGGTATATCAATGCCAGAAGACTCATTAAAAAAAAGATATTATTTTACATAATGAATATTTTTCAACATAATCTCTTTCTTTGTGGAAAATATATGTACTAACATATTATATTAGGACTCTGTGGTGAAAGCTTGCCATATAGATTGAACATTATACAATGAAAATTTTAGATAAGAATTCAACTAATAAATCAAGCTATAGACATGATACATTCTTGTAAATGTAAAAGACTAGAAAACAGGATCCCAGACAAAGATGACATACAATTGTATTGAAATAGGAAATTTGCTAGAAAATTCTTTGACTCAATTTTTAATTCTGGTGATTGTAGAGAAGACCCAACATGAAAAAGATGTTTTTAGAACAAAGGAGAAAACTTATAACTGTAATATATGTTCACAGAAACTCTTGAACAAAAGCAAACATGTTCACTGATGAGAAGTGCTGGTTTATTGTCTATTCTTTACCATTAAATCTCTTTTCTTCCATTTTTTTTGGTTTTGTAAAAAATAATTAATAAAAAAAATCTATTGACCAAAAGCTGCCTCAGCTTTTTGGTGAAGACTGCCTATTCTTTTAAAACTTTTATGACTTGCTTTGATTTCCACTAAGAAGTGTGCCAGGGATAAGGAGAAAAAAATTCCCTTCTTACTGAGCAAATCATTAATGTCATCAAATAAACTGGGAGAATCTCCTGACATGAAAGACTTGGTTTTGAGGGAAAAGAGTGATTTTGTTTTTCTTTCATCACAAAGTCAATGACACCTGAATTTGTCTAGGCTTCAAAAACAAACAAAAATAAAACTTGTTTTTATAATTTTTCTTCATGAATAATTTTTTATGAGAAAAACTTAGTTTTTGTTCAAATTCTGTTCTATCTTTCATCATGAACAAAAATGGACTTTTATGATAAATAAAAGCATTTAAACTTTTCCTTTTGCCATTACTTTGTTTCTATCCATTAAACCAGCAAAATGAGAGTAACTAAAGAACACCTCAGTCTTTCCAACTGATACAGCATGTTTTTCAATGTAAATGGAGAACACAGTTTGAATAGCTATTCAGTTAATCAGGAGTTGGCTCATAAATCATATGGAATCAAGCAAAATCTACAAAACCTCTAAAATTTTCTTCCATGATTTGGTGACAGAATCCCAATAATGCTTAATGGCAGAAGTTTTGCAGAGAAAACATGTTGATCCACAGGTCATATAAGTGTTCAGTCTGGAGTGTTTGGTGTCCAAGGTTCAGAGGAGGGTCTGTAATGTTATAGATACCGACTTGGCAGACCGCCTGCAGTCTCTCTCCCACCGGCGCGACGTGGCTTCCCTGTGTCTCTTCTATAAATACTTTCACGGCTTCTGCTCCGATGAACGTAGATCACTAGTGCCCCCTAAATACGAATTTGAACGAGATACTAGATTAGCAACTAGATCCCACCCTTTTACAGTGAAACCGATAAAATGCAGCCGTAACTTCTACTCCAACAGTTTCTTTCCTTGCAGTTCCCGACTGTGGAATTCTCTTCCAAACGATTGCTTCCTCGACGGCTACAATCTCCAGGAGTTTAAATGTAAGGTCAATAGACACCTTCTAACACACTAACCTGCTCCCATTCTATCAAACACTCTTCCCATCTGCCCAACCCTCATCCTCGGTATCCTTACTCATCTGTCACCTTCCTCCTGACATTCCCTATGTCTAACCACTCCTTCTCTTTACCTTCCCCTATGTAGCCCCATGCGCAATAGTGGCAGTGGAATGCCTTGCTTGGGGTGAGATGATTTAAAAAAAAAAAAAAGTCAACACAATGAAGTCTTTTTCATGGTTTTGAGAAAACCATACAGGGGAAAAAACAGGTGGCTCTTCATGGAAACCCACAGATATAAGCACTAAGTTAAGGTTGTTTGTGATTGTACTGGCAATTGTCAGCAAGGAGGGCTATCTCATGCTGCTCAACTTCTTCCTATGGGATCTCCAAGTCAATGCCACTGTTTACTTTTATATCAGTGACAAAATGTTCAAGCCCTCACATAAGCGGGTAGTCATACATCTCCCAGCATGCTCTGCTCACTACTATATAGCTTATATGATGCAAGAGTGGCTCACCTCTAGTATATGCACACCTTGCTCTCTAGATTTGAATCCTCTAGACAGCTATGTTTAGAGTGTCATCAACAGAGTGACCAAGCAATTGCCTCCACAGTACCAAATATTCATTAAGTTTCATCTGGAAAAAGACTGATAGTGTGAATATGATGACCAATAAAAACCATCCACTACAGGTATGCAGTCATTTTTGGGTCAGTGTCAGTGTCATCCTTTTATTGAATAAACTTTTTCTTTTTTTTCAATGTTGAACATGTGCACAATTTCTTTTGAAAATATATTGATATTTTTCCTATTGAATGGCTTTGTTTTCCTTTATATTATAATTTTTTACTCAAAAATCCTCCGATGGCTAAAAGTCCTGAAGCACCTATGCAGAAATAAATTATAAACACTAGAATCAAACATTTATTGTCCTGTATCACGCACGCGCGCGCGTGTGTGTGTGTGTGTGTGTGTGTGTGTGTCTCTGTATATATATTAAAGTTAGATGGAAATTTGACAGAATGGTAAATATATAGGACAATTTGAAAAACTTCTTTAAACTTTTTCACAGATGTCATAAAAAATAAATAAAATTATGCTGATTCCAATTTATTGGTAGAACATGTCAGTGAAGCTTTCCAAAACTGACTTATGTACTTACTATAATATATATGCATGACCTGATATTATATAATTCATTTATTGTTCAAGAAAAATGCATGAGGCCAACTGATAATGTCACCATTATAAAAAGGGCATAAAAATATCACCAAAAAATTAAAATTTTAATTGATAGTTAATTTTAATGATTAAATCTAAAATCATTTTTTTAACAAATGCATACATTTAAGCCTCATTAGAATTATTAAAAATTTTATTCTTAAAATTCAAATTTTTTTTTAGTAAAGTTTTATATTAGAAAATATTCTAGTTGTATGTAGTTGGTTTTATTTAATTTCTTACATTTTTTAATAATCTTTCAACTGTACACTCTCTGGAATGTTAAATCTGTCCCACAGCACAATAGACATCTTTGGAAGGCTGGAGATTTCATATACAAAATACTATAAAGAAATAAACAATAAAGGCAAAGAAATTATTTCAAGCCAGTTATATACTACAGTTAAAACATCTTGGTGAAAAAATTAAGACAAAAATTTCTTTCAAGATAGTTTTTCTCTCTTCCTATAAGTCATATGCTAATGATAAATTTATCAAGTTTTGTGATAATGAGGCAATACTCAAGAAAGTACAGGTTCAAGCCATCAAGATCTGCTAGTATAAAGAGTAAATATAACTTAGTTATATTTACTCTTCTCCCCCATTTGAGAGAGATGTGACACAAGGTCTTTTTTAATGTGGGGAACCTGAGCGCGTACGCCCTCAGGTACTGGTCAAAACATTACCTATCCACCACAGTGGATAGGTTCAAAACCGGTCTAAACTGGTCTTATTTTGGACCCCAGCCGGAAGGCCGGAGCCCCAGTTACTCAACTTAGTCTTAGAGAAATCAATTAAAATGCAGACCATTCTGTTAATTCTGTTCAAAAGGCAACATCAAATACATAATCACAAGTATAATTGCAAGGAAATTGCAGTTTCATAAGTAATTCTTAACATTTTTGCACAGTGGAAAAAAAAATTACCTACTTTATTTTTATGATATTGTTGTTGCAGGTGGCCTGCAAACAGATATTGATTGACAGAAGACAACAACAAATAAAATGAAGACTTGAGTAAGAAAAATATATTGCCAAGTTTATTTCCATTGAAGAAAATATAACTACAAAAATAAAGGATACAGTGCACTAGGCAAAAAATATCTCTGCATGCTCATATAGAGGGATGAGAAGAGCATGGTCCTGAGAAGGGTAGTTTTGTAGTCATTGAAAGGGTTATTCTAAAATGAACAGTTTTGTGTCCGTTGAGAATTGTTTTCCTGAAAAGAACAGTTTTGTAGTCATTGAAAAGTGTTGTCATGAAAAAGGCAGTTTATTGCATATCTTTGCAGATGGCTGGCTGGAGCTGGAGGCCTGTTGGAGATGTCTGGCTGATGGTGAGCTGGAGAAGTGGCTGACAATGATGATGATGATGATGATGATGATTAGAGCCATGGGCCAGCTACTTCCTGCTGGAATGCATACTACACTTTATTCCTTAGCATTTCACTTTTTTTGTCAATTTTGAGACCTTTTCAAATGCAGAATCACTTTTACAACAATTGCTAGTCCTGAAAGCTGGAAGGTGAAATTCCTTCTAGTGGTTGATTTTTTCAAAAAATGTAGAAGTGCCAACAATATATAACATAGTCACTTCTTGGTCATTACAGCAGGAAATAATAATTGGCTATTCTGGCCGGCATATGCAAAATGTAAACTTTAGTCGGTAATTATAATACCAAGTATTACAGTTCAATGAAGGTTGTACTCCCTTTGGTATGAATTATTTGTTATGTACTTTTATTCACTCCAGCAGGCCATGGTTTTCTCAATCCAAGTGACTTTCTTAATTTGGGTGTCCTTCCTGAATGAAGACTAAGAATTTCTAAACATTGTTGATGAAAGTATCAACAATTTATTAATGAGAAAATATAAAAGTTGCAGCAATCATAATTATGTGATATGACTTCAGTAAATTATTTTCTTTCTTTGAAGTTGTTACATCTGGTATAGCTTCAGTACTTGATACATGGTACACCATTCAGTCAGTCAGTCAGTTAAGTGCTATATGTGATACATGCTTGGGCGATCATGTCTCGAAAGTGACATGACTGACTGGGCAGAAGATTATCCTGCAGTAGGTTGCCATTGCTTTCAGTGGTAGACTGGTTGCCAGCCAAGGTTATAGAACCCAATCTGTCCTGTTATTTAACCCATAACTGGAAGGAAGAAATTACATCCATTACACCATTACACATGACATAATGAAGATCCAAACAGCAGCTTAGCACTTAAATACAATTCAGCTCATTTGCATAGGATACAACACCTTCATATAACTTTATTTTTTCTTATGTCTAACTACTCATGTCTAACTACTCTTGATTTATATAGTTCTTGCTTTTGTTCCTCTCTTCTACTTGTTATTGGCAAACTTGGTCTTTCTTCATCTTTTTCTTCATCAGTTTTTCTTCTCCATTTCTTGTTCATTCTCATCACTGTAGTTTTCCCTCTCTTCTTGTTCCTGCCTTTCTGTTCTTTGTGCTGCCTTCTCATTGTAGTTATCCTTCCTCCTCCTGACTTTGGTCTTCCATCTACACATTGCCCAACATAATCCTTTTTCTAAATTGATCCACATGAGCTAAAACATACTGCCCCTTCTTTTTAGTCAAAGCCATATTATTGCCTCTCTGCAAAAAGAAGTTCGCTTCTTTAGAATTTGCACTCTCTCTCCTGTGGTGAAAGATATGTTAATGGAGGCTCCAATCTGTCTACCCATGAGGGTCAATGGGCTCCTCTCCACATGTGGTATCGAACTATAACTGAGGAGCATTTTTTGCTAGAAATGACTCAATGTTTTCTGTGATGGGCAAGAATGCTTTCAATGCCATTTTAATTGATTGTACCATCCGCTCTGTGATTCCTTTGGATTGAGGATGGTACAGAGGAGTTTTACATGGAATGCAGCCTATCCACCTCAACCATATACACAAATTTTCATCCCAAAATTTAGGAGCATTATCTGACACTAATATTTGCAGTACACTATTCCTTGCAAATCAGTCAGTCAGTTAAGTGCTATATGTCATACATGCTTGGGTGATCATGTCTCAAAAGAGACATGACTGACTGGGCAGAAGATTTTCCCGCAGTAGGTTGCCATTACTTTCTGCAGTAAACTGGTTGCCAACCAAGGCTATAGAACCCAAATCTGTCCTGTTATTTAACCCATAGCTGGAGGGAATAGATGGATTAATACCTTTCCCAAGGGTATTTGCAAATACATCTCTCAAAACTTGTTTGACTGTAGCTGCTCTCCAATCTTTAACCTTAATTACTTTTGGCCAACCAGTGTATGCATCCACCATTATGAGAAATAATCCTATGCTACCAATGTGTGTGTGATCCATATGTACTGTAAGCCATTGTTGTGCCTCTTTAGGTCATGAATGAAGCTCTTTTTGCCTGAGTTTTCTAATTTCATTGCATTTTGGACATTTATTAATAAATTCTTCAATATCTTTTGCATAATCTGGCTACCACGATTGTAATTTTAATATTTTGCATATCACCATGATGCCACAATGTATGTCATTATGATCCCTTCTCAATATGTCTGTCTTCAATGTCCACACAGATACTATCACCTCTCTATTGCATATAATTCCATTTTCAATTGTTAACTTATGCTGTATCTCCTTAAATGGACACTCTGCAACTGAACAATTTTTCCATTTATTATTCCTTATTCTTTCGCTTATTTTGTTCCATACTAAATCTTGCTTGGTCTTATTTTTTAACCTATTAACCAGAAATATGTATGTCCCTATGCATTTAATTATTTTGTCTTCCTCAGTTCCATGTTCTTCATCTGTTCCTTTGATAAACTGTAGTCTCAAGAAATAATCGAAATGAGGGATAGTTATTCCCTTAGCATATAAAGTATCAAAATCAAATGTCATGATTTTAATGGCTCAGTGTAAAATTCTTGACTGCATAACCTTTGACAACTCATTCCTTGGGTTAAAAATAAACTCTAACAGCTTGTGTCCAACTTTAGTAAGAATTTCTTACCTAGTAAAAAAATTTTGTGCTCTTTCCATGCTTCAAACAATTGCTAGGGCCTGTTTTTCAATGTTTGAGTAATTTATCTCCTAGATAAGTACATTATCAAATGATGTTGCCGTGATAGGATGGCAGAAATCACTTTCTCACTTGCATCTATGATTAATATTATCTCTTTTTTAGGATAAAACACCCTTTTTATAGTTTTTTTCATAATTACTTTCAGTGTCATAAAAGCATTATTTTGTCTTTGTGTCCATTACAACTCTGTTATTTTTAAGCAACTCTAACAATGGTTTAATTAGTTCACTATATTTCTGGATGTAGCTACAGTAGAAATTTATCAACCCTAAAAAGGATTCCTACTCCTTTTTATTGTTTGGAGTCAGTACCTTTGTAATCTTTTTTGTTAGCCTTTTGTCAGGTGCTATACTGGTCTTTGATATTTGGTAGCCTAAATATGCCAGGTTCTTGCAATCAAAGTTACATTTGTCTCTATTAATGGTTAATCCAGCCTTTTTCAATTGCCATAATATTTAATCCACTTTTTATTTTAACTCTTGTTTGGTCTTCACTCCTACCCCCCTATACCATCTTGGTAAATAATCATGTTAGTTATCATTCTTAACAATATTTTTTTGATTGTCCTTTGAAATATATGACTCAAAGTTTTAATTCCAAATTGTAAGCAAGTCCACCTTAACAGGCCTATAGGGGTGTTGATTGTGGCAACTTCTTTAAATTTTTTATCAACCTGAATTTGGGTTGTCGGCAGATCTCAAGTCAATTTTTGCAAAATATTCCACGTTTGCCAGTTCATGGCTTGCAGTTTTGATGTTTGGTAATGGAAATGAGTCCAAACATATCTGGTCATTTACTCTAATTTTATAGTCACATCATACACACAAATCTCCACCAACATTTTTTATTGCTATGATAGGTAAGGCCCAGTTACTTCCTCTATGTGTAACATTTTTGTGAATGCCTTGCTTGATCATGCATTTTAATTTGACTACTACTAAAGGTAGTATATGTACTGGTACTTTTCTGGCATGAATGTATTTGGGATGGTAATTTTCTTTTAATCGAATAATCACCTTGTATCCTTTTAGAAGTCCTGGCTTACTCTTTTGTGTTTTCATGGAGTTTCTTAATTTGGTTGTATCTACTTTTACCATCTCTTTGCCTAATAATTCATTGTCCTCCTTGCATGCTACTACTACGATTTGAATGACCTCAAACAGAGTATCCATTTCAAATGTGCCATGGAAGGTACCCAAAGTTTTTATTGTTGTTCTGTCAAATTGTTTTAATTTTAAAATACCTCTGTTTAACTTGGGTCAGCTTAGCTTAATCCAAAGATTTCTTGGAATTAGGGTTATTTATTATTTTCATTATTTTTGTAGGAAATATTTTCTCGCAAATTACTTGAATATTGGGCCAGAAAAAGAAAATGCTGACAATTCAACTCGCCAGTACAATATTGCGAACTGCTATCCACCTAACCAGTTAGACCCAAAAACATTCTTCCCCGCTTCGAGAACAACAACTGCTTTTATCGGTCGATCAATTTTTTCCATTGGCTGAGAACTCAGAGAGGATGCCAAATATTTGCATACACTCCCATAGTGACTCCTGCGACGGACTTTCTTTTTTTTTTTAATATTCATTCTTCAGCATGTTATGCGGAATATGTGCCCCTTTTTTCTGTTTGGGTCAGTAATTTTCTTTGTAGTATTAATGCGACGCGCTGTCGCTTGGTTTTACAAGGTAAGTGGCCATTTTCTTCACTATAATTTTTCAACATGTATGCTAAATGTATGACCATTTATTTTTACATTCTCTCTACCATTCTTTTGCATATTTACTGCAAATACACTGGCTTCCTGCTGTTCTTAAGGCAGAGGATTTATTACTCTCATTTTTTTTTTACATGTTTTTCACTTCTATAAATGGGCTTAAAATGATTCATTTTTCCACATCTAAGACATCATTCCCCAAGCACTGAACACTTGAAGTTATTTTTTCATGTGCCATTCTGCAATAACTGCACTTTACTTTGGCTTTAGTTATGTTCAGCCTGTATGACTAAGTCTTCTCTTGGCTTACTGAAATCTCTGATTTGCTCCAGCAGCTGTAAATAGTCCAAACTTAATTTTTAAAGTTCATATGGTTGCCTTGCATGCATTCCAGTACTTTTCATTTATACTGCGGATCATTAAGTCCTTCAGTCCTTTAGTCCTTGTTTGTAATAGGATCAACTTGTCTTCAATTGACATGCCTTGAGTCCCTAGTTTCTCAAATTCACAGTGCTTTGCCTGTCCTTTGAATCTGTGTACATACTGCATAATAGATTCTTTCTGCCTCTGCTTGGCTTTTAGAAATGTTGTCCTTTCAGCAATGACCAGTCTTCTTTTAAGGTCTGATGTTTTTTTTTATTATGCTGACTACTTCCTCAAAAGACATCTGTTCTAATTCCTGTGAGTCTGCCATTGTGGAGATTTTCTTTAATGCCTTGTACTTCACAGAAGCCATAAATAAGTCCATTATTTGACTCTGTCTGCCTTCCATTCTTGAGTCTTTGAGATTACACACTCTTGCTGCAGCCACAAAGGCTTTTATCCAAATCTTGACATATTCAGGATTGTCCATGGGACCCAAGCATCCTATCGACAACACCATTTGTTATGTCTGGTATATCTTGCAATTTCAGTACATGATATGTGGTACGCTGTTACATGTGATGTAATGGAGATCCCAACAGTTAGCAGCTTAGCACTTAAATACAATTCAGCTCATTTGCATAGGGTACCACAAAAGCATTGACAAATATCTAAGAGTTAAAATGTGGGTATGTTGCCAACTTAGCTGCTAGAATTTTGATAGAAACAGATAGCAGAGTGATCTCTGGAATGGCCTGGCACCAACTAGCTAAAGTGACATGTGTGTGTCAAGAAGTGGACTTTGATTAATTATGCAGTTACACAAAGAAACCCCTGCCCATGTTAGATAAACCAGGTGGTCTGGTAAATTTCATGTGACCCTCCCAACAGTACCTTATTATCCAGAATCTAGTTTCAAATATTTTTGTAAGAATCTACATAATTCTTGCAAAATAGACTACCAAACAATTCACAGATTTTTAAAACTTTTGCAGAATTTTGGTAAACACATTAATTATGTCATTATGTTTTTCCTAGTTCTGTGAAGCTAGGCAGGGAATTTCAGTTATAGTGAATTTTACTGAATCTTACTTGGTTTATTTTAGTCACAAATCTTTCTTAAGTATTTCTTAAGTATTTTATAGCTTCAAATTAATATTTTTAAACCAAAATGTTTTCCTTAGATTTCAACTTGATTAAACACCCTCCCATATTTTTCTCTAATTTAATCTACTTTTTTGCTCAAGATTACCAAGTCTCTCAATGCTTCAAGTTAGTAAATAACATTTTATGTGCTGATATGATTCAGTAAGGGCTACTGCCTGTTACATTTTTAGTTTCTAGAAAAGTAGCAAATATTTTAATTGCTAGCCTCTAATGATGAGATATTTGGACCATGGAGGTACATCAAGTTTTTTCTGATGGCAATTATCTCAGTAAGCCTGTTAATTTACATCTGAAAATAATTCATTTCCTTCATATGCAACAAGTGCACTAATTAATTTTGTGTAGAGTTATGATACTCAGCTTTAGTTTGTTATGGCACATGGCTGCTTTTTCATAACAGCTAAAGCATGCAAACTGTTACTATAATTGTAATTAAGGGACACCTTGGCTAATAGTGTAGCAAGGTTTCTGAATGTCTAGAGATAAATATAATTTTGGTGCCTCTAGCTGAGTTAGGTCTTTAAATGTTTTGCTGTATATGTTTGAGTTATTACTGTTTGAAAGACAATAAGAAAGAATGAATTGCCACTTTATCCAGGCAAAAAATAAAGTCCCAATATCATAATAGTAAAACTTGAACTAATTTTTTTTATTATAACCATTTCACCCTGAGCAAGGCAGTTCCACTACCGGTGTGCAAGGTATTATAGTGAGAGAAAAGGGGGAAAAAAAGAAAGAGGGAACAATTTACTAGGGATATCAGAAGAAAGGACAAGAGAAAGTTGGGAATCAAGTAAACAGAAGATGGCAATTGATGTTGCACTTCAACTTTTAGCTATTGTAGCTATCAGGAAGAAACTGTTAGAATAAAAGTGGCAGTTATATTTGACTATTTTGATGGTAAAAGTGTAGAACTTAGTTGCCAGTTTAGTAGCATGTGTAAATTCATGTGGTTGGTTGATAGCAGGGAAAGTAACTTGTTGGAGTAGAAGCAGTAATAATATTTGTAAAAAAGATTTTAAAACTAAGACTTATGTAATTTGCAAATCTCTTTGAAATTCATATCATCCATGTGACAACAAGAGTATTTCAATGCTTTATATGTTTAATTCAGAGTTCTAGCACTCTTAGCAAAGCAATTCATATTTGATAGTGTCCATAGTTTATGAAACAGACATAAAACATGCTTGAGCTTATAGATGTACTTAAGTTTATATTAAATAAAATTATGATTTTACAAAACTAGAATTCAAGGTTACATTAAGTTAGAATTTAACTTTTCCCACCAGATAAAATCTGCAATCCTTCAAATCTGCACCCATGGATAACTGTCTTCTCTTGCCCACATCTTACTATGCCTCTATTGTTGGCATATTTTTGCTGTCTTCTGCTGAAATTTTCTTTTATCCGATTAAAAGTGACGAGTAAAATAACTGTCTAATCAGTCATCAAATACAAGGTTGCTTTTTTATGCTACAAAGCCTAAGAGCCACTTAAGGTAGGAGGCTACTGAATAAGGTTGTTTTATGGACATGAGAGGTGTAGGTAAGAAGTCCAGATTATGTGGATATGTAGCACAGATAATGGTTGACCCTGGACTTGAAGAGGTTAAGATTGCAGTCTGTACTATATGAAGTATCAGTCATATCGTATTTCATGGTTTGGTCTTATCAAAATGAATTTAAGTTGATACATATGAGCTAACATCATTTGGTATTTTATATTTTGTTATTCTTCTGTTTTAGTTCACTTTTCAAATGGTTTGTTCATTATTAATGGGGTTTTTTTCAGCCTTGAAAATAAGCACAAGTATACTTTTGGGGATACAATGCTGGAGAGATACCAAGTTTGTACTTGGAGAAGAAACTGCTAAAAAGCATATAAAATAAAATATTGCTTTTAGAAATTTTACTCAGGAGAACAATTAAAATGGGCTTGAAGGAAAACCTATAGATGTTATCAACATTAACTAAATGAGATAAATTTAAGACATTAACCTGAGAATAATTAAAGCTCTTTAAAATATTTTCAGCATTATTTATATTTCTCACCTGTGTCGATATTTTTCAGATGAGTAATTATCATTATTATATGTTTTTCAATTCAAACTTAGTGGCTTTACTCACTTAGCAAATTGGTTTGAACAGAAAAATTTATAATCATAATAATTCCTCATCTCAAAAAATCTGGCAAAAATTATAAAATTATTATGGACTTGACATGATAAGCAAGTTGAGATGTTTAGAGAAATTATGCTAAATGCTGGCACAAATAATGAGTCATCTTACCTTCTTATGCAAATGTAGAGAACTGAAACCAATTCCAATTAACTTAACTCTCCATCAGTCCATTTTTAGAAGTTCTGGGAACTTTTGCACACATGCTATGACCCACAGATATAACAGTATGTAGCAAAAGAACAAAAAGAGGATTAAAATAAAATTTAAAATATTGCTGCCTTAATTAAAGTAACTTTTATTTAGCAATATTGCTACATTAATTAAAGCAATTTTTTTTCATGGCCTGAATAGCCATGAAAAAAAAAATGGTTTAATTAATGTTTAGACTAGGAAGCATTAGATCTATACAATAGCGAGGTATTTTATCATTGAAATAAACAGAAAAGAAAGTCAAATGACCACAAAAAGCACAAAAAACAAAAACTATAATGAATGGAAATGCAAAATTCTATTAAGTCATTGAAAAAGATATTTAATTTTTTGAAATTTGCTTTTCTTCACTGAACAGATTGTCAAAGAAGTGAACTTTGCTCCTTTTAATTTTTGACAAGTATTATCACTTATTTCAAACGTCATGGTAGTTTTTTTTTTTATTCATTTTATCTTGTTAGTGACACTGAATTGATCTCTCAGTTACAGCCAATGTG
Source organism: Ascarosepion bandense (assembly GCA_037127315.1). Lineage (NCBI taxonomy): Eukaryota > Metazoa > Mollusca > Cephalopoda > Sepiida > Sepiidae > Ascarosepion > Ascarosepion bandense. Next base: position 134,573 of record JBBBDQ010000536.1, on the reverse strand, counting down.
TGACATCAGAGAGAAGACAGAAAACGAGTGGCTTTTTGCATTAGAATAAGGCAATGACAAAAACCAATGGGAAAGATGAAAAATAAAGAACTATTTAAACATCAAAAATAAAACAAATATCAAGGCCTCAAGAATTCCCACCCCGGAATTGATTTGAAAGCAAAACTGGTACACTTTGCAAAGATAAAAAAGAAGAAATAAAAAAACAATTCTATCAATATTCCAATACAGTTCAATCAACAATTTGGTTTCAGTCATTTGTCGTTCACGGACTGGTATTCTACCCATTCAAGAAAAATCAATTTCCAGCTTAACAAATCCAATTGGATTGAAAGGCTCCCATGAACATATGGATACAATGAACTTTACTTGAGTGCTATGCTCTTAGAAGATGAGACATTGAATTCATAAACAATTGCCAATTCTTGTATCATCTTCTCACTTGTCCAAATATCTATGTCTTTATATAATTTGCTTATCTTTGCCTCACTTTGTGGAAGTTGTTTATCTCTTTAGAATATCTGCTTCTCCAGCAAACATTTAATTACTGCAAATCAACTTAACCAATCAGTTATTGGGCCAAACCAAACAAATTGCTTTCTGACTGTTATTGTGTTATCTGTGATACAGGTTTCTATTTGACAATTCCTTATTAGAGTAGCAAAGTCATTCACACAGTTTCTTATCTATGTATCTTCTATCATTTTATCAAATCTAACAGAAGCTCTTTTTTCTAGTTTTATTTTCTGCTTTCAAATCAGGCACAGCCTTAGTCTGGTACAATGAAAATTTGGAAAAAATTAAGGAGTCGGAAGATTATGTTAAACTTCCTGTCCAGAAAATCAACATTAAAAAACTTGAATTTTATCAGGTTTAGATACTGATCTTTATCACAACTAAGAAATACATATCTATACCACTTATAAGGTTGACCTCATGATATATGCTTCTAAATGTGGTAGATGATGTCAAATAAGCAATTATCTATAAGAATTATTCTTATTTACATATCAATATCTTTACTGCAAATTAAGATAAATGATTTTAATTGGATTTTAAATCTGATAATCAAACCAAATTTTTTGGCCTCTGATGAATCTTTTTTTCTTACTTACAATGGATTTCTATAGTTAAATAAGTTGTAGTACTTTTTCTATTGTAAAAGTATTCATAATACATTTTCTTCTTCTTTATGTGCGATGTTTTTTCAGGACATTTTCATGGACTTCCACTTGCTCCTATCCCTTGTCACTCTTAACACTTTTCCTCTTGGTAACTCTCCCATACCCCACTCCACCATCCACTTGCTCAAGCCCATCAAGTATGCTACACGCTGCTTTCCCCTATCTCTCTTTCCCACTGTCTGTCCTGTGAGTATTAGCTTCTCCAAGCCCCACTTCCTCATTACATATCCCAGGAACTTTAGCTGTCTCTTCCTGATATTAAGTATATTTTGTTTCAATCACTCTAAAACCTTGTCATTGCTCACATGTTTGGTTTATCATATTCTCAGCATCCTTCTGTAGAACAACATTTCTATTGCTTCAAGTCTTTCCTTCATCTTTGATGAGATTGTCAAACATGAATTGCCATGTAGGAGAACAGATATCACATATCAATATTCTTTTCTTTGTTTCCAATGAAATTTTCCTGAATCTTAATACTCTCCTTAGCTTTTGAAAAGTATCCTTGGCCTACCAATGCACCTTCAGATGTCACATTAACCATCCTCTGTCAGAACACTTCCCATGTATTTAACCCTCTAGGGCCATTCGTATCATATTTGATACAGTATTTCCTTATAAGGAAATATTTGGTATTTCCCTATAAGGAAACATTTGGTGTTCATTGACTGAGCAGTCAGTACTGCTTTCATTTGAAATTTATAAAATATTCCTCTTAAAAAATTTTTCAGGAAAATATTTCTTTCAAGGCTTGTTTTCATACTGTATCAAATATGATACGAATGGCCCTAGAGGGTTAAATTTCTGCACATGTTTGATTTTAGTATCCCCGACCTGTAGTTGGCATTTTGGGGTCCTCTTTTTGTTGATGATCATGCATTCTTAATTACATGTCAATATCTTCATTGCAAAGTAAGATTAATGATTTTAATTGAATTTTAAATCTGATAATAAAACCAGAGCTGAGCTTTGAGCTTTATTTAAATTTATGTTTAGCCCTTTATTCTCACTTTCCCTTGCTACCTTCTGTAGGAAGTCCTGTATTTTTCTTTCCCTATCTGCTATCAGCACTGTGTCATCTTATTTATTCATAAAATGACATTATTTTTTAAATAAGGCTTATCTTAATTCTTGATATAATTGATTTTAAATGCATAATATATATAACAGTGGTTCCCAACCATTTTTGGTCATTCCCCACCTAAACATCTCTAAAATTCTAATGTCCCCACACCTATGAGATATAATTCTTATTATTCAAAAAGTGAACTCTTATTAATATAGAGGAAGCCTTAAAAGGTCTTTGTCTAAACAAGCTTCCATAAAATATGGAATCCATGAAAGAGAAAATAAAAGGACAAAAGGACAGTTACAGTAATAAGGAAGAAATTACTGAGAAATTGTTAAAAATCATAATATATTATATATAGTATATATATACATACATACATATATACATACATACATACAAATAAACATACATACATACATACATACATACATGCATACAAAAATCTTAATATATATGCATACCAAATATGAATCATGTATTAACTTGCACTTCCACTCATACTCACAAAGACTCACTAGAAAACACTGTTAATAACCCATTCACAACACCCCCATACCAAAAAAAAAAAAAAATCAAATTGCTCCCACTGTAGGGATTGTCCTTATGTTGGAAACCACATATATAGACTGAATGCTGAAATCTATTCAAATAAATTTCAGTCTAAAAATTGCAAAATTTGGTGGTTAAATTTCCAAATACCATTTTAAGTGCAAATGTTACTATGGTGATTTTCATTCATTAATCACCCTGAGTCTTCATAGATTAATTTGATTGGCTAATATAATAATAATTCTTTTTTTATTTCTTTCAAGCATAAGGTAATTAGAGACATGCACAGAACGTTAATGAGGTGGGGAACAATTTTATGATAACAAGTTAAAAATAATGTAGAATGCAATTTTAAGTATTCTAAGAGGCTATGATTACAGCAAAAATATTCAATTATTAGCAAAGTATTTGTTATAATTATTCACATGGTAAATGTGAATATTTTGTGATTTGTTTTCACTAGATATAAAATCAGTAGGATGAAAATATCAGGTGTATCAAATTAGTTTTATATTGTTAGCTTCATAACATTTAACTTTTTAAAAAATGTTTGTATTAGTTCAATTTATTTAATGTATTCAAGAATATTTTTATTTATCTTTAGCTTATACAAATCTTATTCTGTCCAGTCTTGATATGAGGAGATATTCCAGAGCTACTGTCTACTAAATTTCAACCCCTCCAAGTGGCACTACTGATACCATAAATATTTTCCCATGCCATCAAGTCAATCCTGACCTGGCAGCCTGACTCTAGTCTCTCTCTCATCGATGAGATGTGACTTCTCCCTGTCTATTCTACAAATACTTTCATGGATTCTGTTCCAATGAGCTTACCTTCTTGGTGCACACCCCACGCAATTTTACTCGAGCTACTAGTCTGGCCGATATGCATTGTGGTGCAGTAGATATCAGTCGAGTTTGAATTGCAGTTGAATTCATTGCATTCACTTACGTGCAAGTACCTTTGGGAAAGGTATTAATCCATTTCTTCCCTCCAGGTGTGGGTTAAATAACAGAACAGATTGGGTCCTATAGCCTTGGCTGGCAACCAGTCTACCGCAGAAAGCAATGGCAACCTACTGCGAGATAATCTTCTGCCTAGTCAGTTATGTCTCTTTTGAGACATGATCGCCTAAGCGTGTTTCACATATGGCACTTAACTGACTGACTAGATTTGCAACTAGTGAAAACTTTTTACTGTGAAAACAATCAAGTGTAACCACAACTTCTACTCTATCAGCTTCTTTTCTCGCACTTCCCGCCTGTGGAACTCCCTTCCATATTCTTGCTTCCCAGATAGCTACAGTCTCCAAGAGTTTGACTGCAACATCAACTGTTATCTCTTATCTCTTCGACCCCATTTTCTCACTTTACACTTTCCTCTCACGCAGCTCTTTTCACACCAATGTACTCATCCTTCTCTTACCCATTCTCCAACACTACTGTGACCTGTTCTTCTCTCTTTTCACTCTCCTCTAATATAACCCTCTGCACACCAATGGCAGTTTTACCTTGCTTGGGTTCAACGACTATAAAAAAAAATACCTTTTTTTAGGTATATTTACACATATAAATATAAGTTTCTCTTTTTCTTTATGATCTATGTTGATCTCTATATAAATATATAATGCAATATTTTCATTTATCAAATTGGTAACTTTAAACTCTGTCAGGATTTCAGCATCCAATTAAATATAAACATATAAATATATATGTTAAGACCCACATGCTCATTTATTTTAAAAGACATTAAGATTAACAGTTACAAAGTAGCCCCTCTTCATTACAGGCTTGTAAATTTAAGAAAAAGACTAAATGATGTGTTCTCAGAAAATAAGACCTATGAAACTTCCTTTGTAAAAATTATCTTATAATTATTTTCCTTAGTTATCACAATTGTGATGCCCTGCCTGGACTATTCCATTTTGATCACATAAAAAGACAGAAAAAACACTACTTGTATTCATTAATGTTGTCAATTTTAAATTTTTTTATTTGTATCCCCTTACTTCTTAAAATAATGACCAGCATCCATATTTGTGATTGTTATTGCAATATTTTGTTAAAGTTGTTAACTCAAATATTTAACACTGCTATAGGAGAGGAGTTTCTACAGATATTTTATTGCTGTAGAACTCGGCATAAGCTCATTCACTCATTAACTTGAGAATTAAGATTCATCAGAAAATTAAAACAGGAAACCCATGAAATTTTTGTGGATATATCTTGTCTATAATATTCTTTATTTCCTTCGTGCTTCCGTGTTTTATGCTTTTTATAGTATCTTCCAATATCTAATCTACTGATTGGTGTCAAACTTTAAATGGTTTCACAGATATTAATCAGCTTCATCTTCTACATATCTTTCATTCTATCTTCCATCATCTATTTTTACTAACTGGGAGAGAGAATACAATAATTTTCAGATTGTTATTTGATATAAAAATAATGACAATCTACAAAATTCTTCCTGACTTTTTTCATGCTTACATATGCCTTTTCTGTCTTCCACTGTGTAATGTACAAAGATTCATGTCATTAATTTATACTTAAAAGATTATAAACCATTTGTGGGTTTCAATCTAATAAAATACATTTTCTTTGAAATTCAGAAGACAGGTATGTCTCACCTTATGTTGGTAATTTGTTCCAGGAGAGGTGACTTTCTTGTCTCTGAATTTTCTTGTCACTAGGCTACAGAGGAGAATCTGTAATGTGATGGATCCCAACCTGGCAGCTTGACTGCAGCCACTTTCTCACCAGTGAGATGTCTCTTCTATAAATATTTTCATGGCTTCTGCTCTGACGAACTTGGGTCACTGGTGCTCCTTCCACAAGAATTTACTCAAGCAACCAGACTGGCAACAAGGTCTCACACTTTTACAGTTAGATCAACCAAATGCAAGCAACAATTCTATTCCATCAGCTTCTTTTCTCACACTTCTCGCCCGTAGAATTCCCTTTCCATTTACTTGCTTACCTGACAGCTATAACCTCCAGGAATTTAAATGCAATGTCAATTCTGATCTCTTATCCACTTAACTCCAGCCCTTTCTACATCACCCCCATGTATCTTGTTCATTTCCTTTCTCTCTACCTTCACAACTGTCTTTACTCCTGTGTTCACATCCTTCTATTGCTCTTTCTCTTTCACACCCTGTAGTTGGTTTGTCTTTGTCTTCACTCTCCTCCTGGCTAATATTTCAACTCTCTTATGTAACCCCCTGAAAATAACTGATGCTAACGCCTTGCTCAGGGTGAAATGATTAAAAAAAAAAACCATAATCAACCATTCCTAGTTCTGTATTTTATTTATAAATGGAATTTTAATAATATATGGTCAATAAGAATCTATTTTAAGGTTACAAACAAATAATTGTAGTTTTTAATGCAGTACAGAAAAAAATAATCTAAATTTATGAATACCTGTACATCAATAGTTGTAAATGTAGATGTTTACAATTTGGCAATCTTTACAGTACATTGCAGACTCTTTATTTGTAAATGCAGTTTTCTCTAAGACAGAAAATAAAATGATTTCATTTAGGTTAAATAACAAATAAAATCATTAGAATTATTTCATAAAAGTAGAAAACAGACTAATTTATGTTAAATTTACCAATATTTACATTCAATTTGATTATTTACATCATAAACGTAGATGGCTGTGGATCATCAACATCAACAATACAATTACATCATTTTATGTGCTTTTAACACTTTTCTCATGATACTGCAACTTCAATATTTGAGGCAAACAGACATAAAGTTGAATAAAATGACTTAAACTTGATTTTCATTTTTCCATATTTTTTTTGACAAACAACATGTAATTGAGAATGAATTGACCTTGAAGTTATGTCACCAAAGGTATACCTGTATTGAAAAAAATATATTTTATTTAGGATGTGGTATAAAGTTTTTTTCAAAGAAATGTTTTCACTATTGAACTAATTTTGTACATTGCCTTTGTTATCTAATCTACAGCCTTCTTTAGATATAAAATCTGCAACAAAAGAAAATCACTTTTCATCCTAAATAAAAAAGTAATGAAGCCACAGATAACAATCAACCTCTGTTCCTTCCTATCAACATGTACCACATAGACAACTCCATTCTTAACAACCCATGTAACACAAGTGATTCCATATTTTTCTATAGAGAAAAAAGTCCAAACATGTTTTGGAATGTTATTGATTCTTCTCAAAATTAGATAATGTACCAAGAAATTCCTTATTTTTCTAGTTAATTAAATTCTGAAAATAAAAATTTATGATGATTGCCAGAGGAAATTTTTATTAAGAATTTAAAATAGGTAAAAATAAAAATGATTGGTAAATTGAATATGACAAAATAAAATCCTCTCTTGCATACAGAAATGTTACATACCCTGAAGTTATATAGATAAAATTTGATTTGTAATTCTGATTTTGAATTCTATATCTATCATTGGTTTATATTTAAATTAGAAATCAGTTGTTGGGCCAAAAGTGTTTAATTGTCCTACAGGTGATGAATCATTTTACACGATGATTGTAACAGTAACATAAATATAAACTTTACATTTGAATACTAAGCATAGAATTTCTTTAATAGGTCTACTTAGTTCCATACTAATGGCTATCTAGAAGGCATGAACATGAAAGATTTAATCCAAGGAACATACAAATGTTAATCAAATCTATAACTGAGTTAGAATAAATCAAACAAATTTCTCTGAAAATTGGAGTTTACTTCAAGATTTCTATTCCAAGAAGCATATTAGATAGCATGACGTTAAAGGGTAAACTGACCTGAACCGTTGAAAGAAGTGAATTCAGCCATTTTCCAAGGGCTTTGGTGTTAAATAAAATTACTTCAGCTGGAATTTGAAACCAATTTCCCAATTCTATTTTCCATTTGGCCAACTTTATATCTTTAGGTTTCATTCTTAGATTAATCATTGCAAATAATTGGTTGAAAGATAGCATCACATTTTGTTTATCAATTTCACTGTATTTAATCTAAACTTTAAATCTATTCATTTACATTGTTCACATTGTTGTCCTCATCTTCATTGCCATATTCATATTCACAACGTTTTGGCCATTGTATGCTCTGGCCTTTTTCAGGTGACTGGAATTTTCGATCACTGAAGAAGACCAGAGCATACAATGGTCAAAACATTGTGAGTATGAATATGGCAATAAAGATGAAGACAACAGTCTGAACAATGTGAATAATGTAAATACTATCTCATCTCAGAAGTATAGCAAATATTTAAATCTAATATATATTTACATGTTTCATGAAAAGGGTTTTCTGTGTTTATGCCTTTTAGAAGTTTTATAGACCAGCAAAACTAGTAATTTGTTGTATTTGCATTTCAGTGCAATTATATTTCTATAATCTGTATTGGACTCAGTTTAGATGATACCAAGGGAACTTCAACATTGTTAGCAAGGTCATCTGGCTAGAAAATTATAACTGAATAGTGAATTTGATTCTTACTGAGTACCCTATACTTTTGACTTTGTGATACATCTAAGCCACACTTAGACAATCACCTGAGCTGTCCAATATGGTGTAATAGCAAGATTGGTCTTTCTAGATCAATTACAAATGAATAGTGAGTTTAGTCCTCACTGGGTGCCCCATATTTAGGTCTTATGCCACATCTAAGCACCACTTAGAAAATCACCATCACTGATGATTCCAGAATAGACTTTATATTACATGTCATCAGAGAAGCCACGTGCATCAGTGGGTTGACCAGCAAAATGACCTTCTTACCACTAAATGCATATCTGCATCTCACAGGATGTCAGTGGCTGACTTTGTGAAGTAATCATGTAGTTAACTTCATTGCACCTAGATGATGCTCACACAGTCAAGGTCAACTACTGATATGTTAACAGTTATTGCTGTTAATTTTACTGTCTGCAAAACTTAAACTACTCCCTTTTAATTGTCTTAGCTAATTCCCTTTGAATTCCAGTTGCATTCCTTATATTCACTTACGCACAAATACCCTCAAGGGTATTTGTGCATCTCTTCCCTCCAGTTATGGGTTAAATAATAAGACAGATTGGGTTCTATAGCCTTGACTGGCATCCAGTCTACCACAGAAAGCAATATCAACCTTTTGTGGGATAATCTTCTTTCCAGTCAGTCAGTCATGTCTCTTTCGAAACATGATCACCCAAAGCGTGTATTACGTATGGCATTCAACTGATTCCCTTTGCCTTCCATTAGCATGACTGGTTCTAACTTTCAGTAGAGTAACTCATTGTACTTTCTCGGTCTCATATTTTCCAACAACATCAAGTAGAATGATTATATTGAGTCAACTCCTATATCTGGTGCTAAGAATATTGATTCATTGTGTCGTATGAAACAATTTTTCCTGACCAAATTTATTTTACACTTTTATTAGTTTATCACTCATCCATGCACTGAATATTGTTGTCACATTTATTTTGGAGCTTCTGCTATGTATCTAGAGATTCTTAACAAAATCCAAAGAAGAACCTGCAATGTTATCTGTCCTGACCTGGCATCAATCACTTTGTCACTGTCGTAACATAGCTTCCTTGTATCTTTTCTATAAATATTTTCATGGCAATTGTTCTGGTGAGCTTTACTCCTTGACACTTCATCTTCATGAATTTAAGTGCAGGACTAGATTGGCATCTAGGTCTTATCATTTTACTGCCACGTGTAATAACAAGTTATAATAGTTTTTTTCTCTTATTTCTTGCCTATGGAACTCTCTTCCAACTTCTTGCAGTCCTGTCAAATATGATCTTCAAAAGTTTAAATGCAAGATCAATTTTCATCTTCTGTCTTCTTGAATTCTGTTCTTTTTATTGTCATTTCTATTTGGTAAAGTTTTTGTTTTTGTTTTTCTTTACTTTCAGTAACCAGTGGCTTTAGGATGAAATGAAAGAAAAAAAAATGAATGAAAGAAAAATGTTTACAAGAATTACTTTTTCTGGGTGTTGAAGTGTGATTGTTCTGATGACAACAGAAGCCTATTTGTGTCTGCTTATAAAAATTTTAAACATGTTCTCAAAATACTTGAAGATTTGTTTGTGGAAAGGGTGAGACCCCTCATTGCTTCTAACAAGTTTGGCAATTATGATTATTGGCAGCTCTGTAATAGTGTATTAAATAAGATTCCTCCTCTCTTCCTCCTCTCTTCACTCAATTTAAGTTGTTAACATTTGATGATAAAGCAGAATGTTTTGCACATAAATTATCTTTGAAATTTACTCTTGACTCATCTAGAGAACCAAATCCCTATTAAGTGATATGCATATAATTCTATCCATGGTTTCTGCTACTACTGAAAAGCATGTAGACTTGACAGTATTCCTGCAATAGTCCTTAAAAAATGTGCTCTTAAACTGGCTGTTCTTTTTAAACTGTGTAATAGGTGCCTTGGATGTGCGTTGTGGTACAGTGGATATCAGCTTGAAACGAGAAACCAGGGAGCCGAGTTTGAATTCCAGCTAAATCCATTGTATTCACTTATGCGCAAATACTCTTGGGAAAGGTATTAATCCGTCTCTTCCTTCCAGTTATGGGTTAAATAGCAGGACAGATTTTGTTCTATAGCCTTGGTCAGCAACCAGTCTACTGCAGAAAGCAATGGCAACCTACTGCGGGATAATCTTCTGCCCAGTCAGACGTGTCTCTGTCGAGACATGATCACCCAAGCGTGTATCACGTATGGCACTCAACTGACTGAATAGGTGCCTTACTTGATTGTTGGAAATCATCTTTTGTCTTTAATATGTCACTCAATAAATCCTGGGCCTAACTAATAAGACAACAACTTCTAGACAAAATTCGACTTTATTCATCAACATAGTCTTCTTCTAGGGTGATACGCTGATTCCAACACTTCTCTAACAATTTGATTTGTCTTTGACCTAAAAATATGCCTCAGTTTTTGATTCACTTCATTATTGGAAGTTAAATCTCTTTACCTGAAGCCTATTTTTGAGATCTACAAACAGCCAGTAGTCGCTGGGGGCCAGATCTAGAGAAATGGGTTGATGCAGAAGAAATTCAAAGTGCAGTTCATGTAGTTTTGCCATCATTTCAATTGTCTTGTGACACAGCGTGTTCTCTTGGTGAAAGATCACTTTTGCTTCTTCATTTGTGGCTGCTTTTTGGTGATTTCTTCCTTCAAATGCATGAATAATGCTATATAATATTTGCTATTGATGGTTTCTTTCCTTTCTCAAGGTTAATCGATGAACAAAATACCTTGTGCATCCCAAAATATGGAGACCAACCAAAACCATGCTTGCTGATTTTTGCATCTTTGGTTGCTTTCACTTGCTGCTGTCCACTCAGTTGACTGCTGATTTGACTCCAAAGTGAAGTGGTGGATCCATGTTTCATCCATTGTCACATATTTATGCAAAAACTCCCTCTTGTTGCATTGAAACAGCTGCAAATAACACTCTGAATTGTTGACATGTTTTTGTTTTTGATTGACTGTTTTTGATTGACTGTGAGCAAATGCAGCACCCACTTTGAACACAGCTTTCTCGTTGATGAATGCAAGCATTTATTTCCTGTCTTAATAGTAAGTCTGATCAGTTTGATAAGGTCAAATTGGCAACTGGTCACAAAACCAATCTACCTTCTGTTGCTAATTTTAACACCTCAAAAATGAAACTGCTCTCTTTTAATCATTTGATAGAACCCCTTTTACCTTCCATTATCATGGCTGATGCTAACCTCCAAGAGAGTAATTCATTACACTTTCTTTGACTAACATTTTCCACTGACATGAAAGGAAATAATTATATAGAATGAACTGCTAGATATGTTGCTAAGATTGTTTGTTCTCTGTGTTGTGATAGATTCTAGCAAGGAAAAATTATCTATCTTATATATATATATAATCATCCGCAGACAGATCTGTTTCACTGTATCACAGCTCATAAGTACGGTTAGACTCTGATTGCTTTTAACCCAGGATTGAAACCCAAGTGAAGTCGGCGATTCTACCTCTGGGCCATGGGTGCATGGCAGAAGAAGGCAGGCTTTTTAGCATGTATATTATCATTATACATGCCCAATAGCCAGAGTGCTCTAATTAATATATCATTTGTCCTTGCTTTGGATACTGCTACCACATGTGACCTTGTTTTGCTATATATTTAGAGATTCTTGATAAAATTTAAAGAATTAATTGTTATTGGTCCTGACTTGTTATCTTGACTCCAGTCACTTTACAACTGCCATAATATAGCTTCTCCGTGCCTTTACTTTCATGTCCTGATGAACTTTTCTCTATGGTACCTAGACTTTATGAATTTAGGTGCAGTGCTAGACTGGCAGTAAGGTTTCATCATTTTAAAGTTAAAATGGCTAATGTAACCATAAATTTCTTCCACTGTACGTCTCTCTTTTGTGGAACTCTCTTCTGTTTTCTTGCTTCCTAGTCAACTTTGATCTTCAAAAATTTAAATGCCGTGTTAATCATTATCTACTGTTTTCTTAATTCTTATTCTTATAATGTTCTCTCTTTTTAATAATGATTTTTTTGTCATATCAACTTCTTCGAACCTCTTGTGTCTTAGTGGCTTTATTGCCTTCCTTGGAATGAATGATAACATATATATATAAATATACACACACATGTACGTATAAAAGGCCACTTGTAATTGAGGATGCCTGTCTACAAGGGTGGTTAGTTAATCGCCATTGCATTTGCTTGCTCTGGTACACTTGTGTTTGTTCAACACCCAAAGAGCCCACCTGTGGTTTATACTGTGTTTTAATTTGAAATGCCACATTGTTGTTTGTAATTAGGAACATATTTTAAGTGTTGTAAATCTTTTGAAAATTGGTATGAATAAAGCAATTATCTTGCTTTTAATTATGTTAATAACTGTTTGAAAATCTAGGCCAACAAGTATATAGTAATTATGTTGTGAAAATTTCAGTATTTATCAAATTTGTGAACATTTAAATTTTTATACAGTGGCCTTCTTTAAACTTCCACAAATTTACAAAAAGGTGAAAAGTGAAGATGGAACAACCAGGTTTTGTAAAACATCCTAACATTTTTAAAATGCAGGCATCTTAATTTTTGTCTTTGAATACTTGGTAAATTGCTGATACCCACTGAAGAGTGGATAGACAGGTCTGCCTACAAAACTCTGGAGTCAGGATGCTGAAGATAACATCAATCAGCTAAGTGACATACCTTTACTTATATTAATTCTCTTTCTCTCTCTTTCTCTCTCTCTCTCTCTATATATATATATATATATATATATTGGAGTAATACAAACATAATTTTTTACTTAGCTGATCAATGTTATATTCAGTACCATGCTTCAGAGATTTGTATACAAACCTTTGCTTAATTGTTGGGTCTATAAATCAGGAGATGCCTGCGAATATATATGGTCTGAACAGAGTATTTTTTATTTGATAAGCATGAATACACAGGAATGATAACATTAGCCATTTCCTTATAAGGAAAATTTGGCATTCATTGACAGAGCAGTCAGTGCTACTGGTGGTTGAAGTTTATGAAATCTTTCAGGAAAAATATGCTTCCAAATCCACTAGCTGCTATTATTATAAGAAACTCTTATTTATACATTCTTGTATAAATAAGAGTTTCCTTCAAACCTTTTGTTTGAAGCAGGGTAAAATTCAAACATCTTCATAGTGTCATTATTTTTTCCTCAAGTTACATATGCAATCCATTTACTTTTTTAGTCCTCAAGTGATGTGGTTTCTGCTATTTGATAAAATACTTTGTTTATGATTCTGTAGTGCCAATCCAAAATATTCAAAGACATTTTTAATTATTGATCTGAGAAAGCAGTTGTATGCATTTAAGAATTTAGATATTTTTGAATGGGTTTGATGCTATGCATGACATCCCTATAAAAGTTTCAATCTGACAGAGCTATTTAAAAATACGACTTGTGTTTTTGATAAAGTTTTGGTTTTGTAGTAGTTTGCTGTGTTGGACAAAACTACCCCTGGTGTAGCCTCTTCTATGTTCAAGTTCCTTATCTCAAATACTAAATATGTTGTAACTGATCCATATATCAATGTATTTATAGTGTTTATTATTTACTAATACTGAATTTTTATGATGGATTCAGAGTAGAAGACATCATTGCTTTCATTCTAATTCCAGATCATAGTTTCTGTTTTGGTAACATTTGGAAGAGAGCATATCTTGAAAGACATACAGATTTTCATAATTATTAATGATGCACATGTAATAATTAGTAGAAATCTTTAATATGATAGAACATTGTCAACATGACGATGATCTGATTCAAGTAAGGCTTAATAGTTTTAATAATTTAGATGCTACAAAATTTAAGGCTGCTACAGAATCTTTAGAAATTCATTCCATTAATTAAAAACCACCAAAAAAATCATGATATTCATTTTTTAGAAATATCTGCCTGTGCAGTTTATTTGTATAAACAAACAAAAAAAAGCAAATAAATAAGTTATTTCTTGTCATGCAAACATTTTAAAACTTTTTATCTGGTTTAAATGTTTAAAGATTTTTTTCTGATAAGCTTTTATGAAAATCTGATAAAAGTTATGTTTTTTAAGTCATAAACAGATGAAAGCAGCTCAAGAACCTATTTTGTCTTTGACAAAGCATGAAAAATCTTTAATTCAAGATAAAAGAGGACATAAATCATTGCAATCAATCTACCATTCATAAAATCTATAATAGTCATGGGAGAAAAATATCAACTACTTTTAAAAGCTTTCCTTTCTTCTAATGGTTACTGACTTGCTTGTAAAATCTATAATAGAATGTAAAGAAAGTACAACTCTATTGTGGGGATCAGTATTTTGGTCAAACTTCATTCTTTAAAATATACTCCAAGAAAGTAATAGTCTTTTTATGAACATTTTAGAAATAAGAGATGAGACTAAAAAGTTCTCAGCTTGACCAAAACATCTTTCTTAAAAAAAAAATCTAGATGTTAGGTTATTTGTTCAGTTTTTTGGAAGTACAGTGAACCAAAACTTCTTAAACACTCTTTTGTATAAATAAAAGAAATGTTTAAAATTTCATTTAGCTTCTCTCTAAATTTTGCAGATGAGGGATTACCAGTATTATACTTTTATCTATTTGGGATAGTGTTTGCATCTTGGTTGTTATTATTAATATTGTTTTGGTCCTTGAATTCTTTGACCTTCTTCTAGTGTCTTGAATATCATTTTGGAATTTTTAACCAAGCTTTTTATTCCCTCCATCGAAGTAGATTGTTCTCGTTCTACTGTCTATGTTTTTGGAGAGATATCATGTTTCAGTTGATTCTTCTGAATTATTTTTTTGTTTTGACAATAAACAGTATGTGTGTCATGGGGCAGTGGATATCAGCATGAAACAAGAAATTGGAGAGACTGGTTCAAATTCTAGTTAAATTTGTTGCATTAACTTATGCCTAAATACCCTTCTTCTTCTTCTATGTGCCCTGTCCCTTCAGGACGTAGGCGATCATGGATCTCCACGTCTCCCTAGCCCTTGTGGCTCTTAGTATGTTTGTTCCTGTTGCTCCTGGCAACCCCCGTTCCGTCATCCACCTGATCAGGCCCTGCAAATATGTTATCCGCTGCCTTCCTCTGTCTCTCCTTCCTTCTATCTGACCAGTCAGTATCAGGTTCTCCAGGCTTTCCTTCCTCATCGCATGTCCCAGGAACTTCAGTTGTCTCTTCCTGATGCTCAGCATCAATTTCCTTTTTGTTGCCATTCTTTCTAACACTTCGTCGTTGCTTGTATGCTCAGTCCACGATATCCGTAGCATCCTTCTGTAGAACCACATTTCGGCCGCTTCCAGTTTTGTCCTCATTTTCGATGATATTGTCCAGCATTCACAGCCGTACTGAAGAACTGACATCACGTAGCAGTCTAGCACTCTTTTCTTCGTTTCTATTGAGATCTTCCTGTGTGTTAGTATTTTGCTCATCTTCTGGAACGCGTCCTTTGCCATGCCAATTCGCCTTCGGATCTCCGTGTCGCACTTTCCATCTCCTGTTAGAACACTTCCTAGGTACTTAAATTCTTGGACTTGTTTGATTCTGTTATCCCCCACCTGTATTTGGCATTTTGGGTGGTATCTTTTGCTGATGACCATGCACTCAGTTTTCTTAAAGTTTATTTGTAGTCCCATCTTGTCACTCTCCACTGCTACTTTCTGTATGAGATCTTGCAGTTTCCTTTCCGTGTCCGCAATCAGTACTGTATCGTCCGCGTATCTTATGTTGTTCAGGTTGTGGCCTCCAATAGTAAATCCTGGTGTGTCATCTAGGGTCCTCAAAATATTCTCGCTGTATAGGTTGAACAAATCCGGTGAAAAGACACAGCCTTGTCTTACGCCTTTTTCTATCTTTGTGTATCTACTGAGGTCGTTACCTGTCCGTATGCAGGCCGTTTGCTGCCAGTAGAGATTCTTGATTATTCTTATATCTTTGCCGAAAATGTCGAGGTTTCCTATCATTTCCATCAATTCTTTGTGTCGTATTTTGTCGAATGCTTTCGCGTAATCAATGAAGCATAGGTACAAGTCTTTCTTCATTTGTAATGCCCTTTCAGAGAGCATCCTAATCATGAATATGGCGTTCCTTGTTCCAGTGTCTTTGACGAACCCGCACTGTTCCTGTCCTATCTCTGGCCTGATTCTGCTTCTCGCTCTATTCATCAGGATTGGGAAAGATATAAATCTATCTCTTTCCTCAAACTATGGGTTAAGTAGCAGTACAGATTGGGTTCTGTAGTCTTGGTTGGCAACAAGTCTACCTCAGAAAGTAATGGCAACCTACTGCGAGAAAATATTCTGCCCAGTCAGTTAAGTCTGTTTCAAGACATGAATAAGAACAATTGTTCAATGTGGTCTAAACCAATTAACATTCTGGTTGCTTGAGTAAATTCTTGTGGAAGGAGCACCAGTGACCCAAGTTCGTCAGAGCAGAAGCCATGAAAATATTTATAGAAGAGACATCTCACTGGTGAGAAAGTGGCTGCAGTCAAGCTGCCAGGTCGGGATCCATCACATTACAGATTCTCCTCTGTAGCCTAGTGACAAGAAAATTCAGAGACAAGAAAGTCACCTCTCCTGGAACAAATTACCAACATAAGGTGAGACATACCTGTCTTCTGAATTTCAAAGAAAATGTATTTTATTAGATTGAAACCCACAAATGGTTCATAATCTTTTAAGTATAAATTAATGACATGAATCTTTGTACATTACACAGTGGAAGACAGAAAAGGCATATGTAAGCATGAAAAAAGTCAGGAAGAATTTTGTATCTACTATGCCATTGTTTCACAGGACAATCAGTTAGAAGCAATTTGTGACTTTTCTCATCTTTCACAATAAGTGGCTTGCTTATGATATACATTTGTATACTTGATTTGTTTTTCATTCTTTTCTCCTTTCAACATTTGAAGTCTTTGATTTGAGAAGTAGTGGTATGAAATAACTTTGAAATTCCATCTCAAGTGATGAGATGATTGCTATAGATTTGATAAACACAACCATATTTTTAAAGTAAAAAACTCACAGATCCATCATGTATTTCAAAAGACCTTATTTATTTTAATAAAGAAGCATACTTATTGGTCCAGAGAAAAAGAAAATGAAAAGATTTTATATAAAGAAAAATTATTTTTTCAGCAAGAAATTGTTAGAAACTTTGTTTTATGACCAACTGAAATGCCTGAACAAGGGAGATAACAGATACAGGAATGTTCACCATATTTCGCAGCTTATAAGATGTTTTGATGGGTTCTTTTTCTTCTGTGTTCCGTGTTCCATCAGGACAAAGACAATCATGGCCCTCCACGTCTTTCTTTCTCTTGTAGCTCAACACCTTTCCTCTTGGTATTTCTCCCAAACCATGCTCTACCATCCATTTTTTTAAACTCATCAAGTATGTCATGTGTTGCTTTCCCCTGTCTCTCTTTCCCTGTACTTGTCCTGTGAGTATCAGATTCTCCAAGCCTTTCCTCCTCATTATATGTCTCAGAAACTTCAGCTGTCTTGTCCTGATGTTAAGTATAAGTAAATAAGGTGGTATTATTTATTTATTTATTATTATTTATTTTCATGTCTTCATTTTTAATGATCAGCACTTTTCTCTCTATTTGCATTCACAACACCATCTTTAAATATTTTCTTGCTGTTCAATGAACATTTTATTTTTTTACTTATTATTAGTCTTTTAATTTTTCTTAAATTTCTTTTTCTAATATTTTAAAAGTCCTTTTTTCTAGTTCTTACAATGTCAGTATTTTCAGTGTCTAGTTTGATTGTTCTTTGATTTTTCTTCACATTTTTTGCTGTTTTTAATGTGTTCCAAACACTCAATAACTTTACACTTCCTTGTTTATCTTTTGAAGTTATATAAGAGAAACAGACTGACACATAAAAAAACTTGTATTTGTGGGTGTCTGGTGTAAGTAAGTCTTGCATTCTCCTAAATAGTTGGCTGTTTGAAGAAGGTAGTTGCTCAACATAGATGGCATCAGTGCTAAATTTTCATGGCAGTTGTGCTAATTTGTGTGAGAATGGTGATGCCTGGTCATCAACAAATTGCAACTGATCTGTGGTTGTGGTAACAGGTATATAAGCTACACATTCTGTTCAATGCCAAAAGTTTTGTTTGGTGCTGATAATTGGAGAGCACTACTTGTATTTGTGAGTTTTCATTTAGCCACTCCTTGGGTTTGTGAGTTTTCATTTAGCCACTCCTTGGGTTTGTGAGTTTTCATTTAGCCACTCCTTGGGTTTGTGAGTTTTCATTTAGCCACTCCTTGGGTTTGTGAGTTTTCATTTAGCCACTCCTTGGGTTTGTGAGTTTTCATTTACCACTTTCCTTGGGTTTGTGAGTTTTCCATTTAGCCACTCCTTGGGTTTGTGAGTTTTCATTTAGCCACTCCTTGGGTTTGTGAGTTTTCATTTAGCCACTCCTTGGGTTTGTGAGTTTTCATTTAGCCACTCCTTGGGTTTGTGAGTTTTCATTTAGCCACTCCTTGTATTTGTGAGTTTTCATTTAGCCACTCCTTGGGTTTGTGAGTTTTCATTTAGCCACTCCTTGGGTTTGTGAGTTTTCATTTAGCCACTCCTTGGGTTTGTGAGTTTTCATTTAGCCACTCCTTGGGTTTGTGAATTTTCATTTAGCCACTCCTGTTTTTACAGTCTTCCTTGCCATGAAATTTAGAATCTTTTAAGTTAATTCACCCCAAAATAAAAAGAATTTATATCTACTAAAATTCACACCAAATTCTCCCAGAACGATGCCCTTTCATTGCACTCTGGTTAGGTTGACATTTGTTATCATCCAAAATGTTGAAAACTCAGGTGTGCTATTTCTAAGTATGTGGTTGACATTCGCGCTCACTTCAATAAACAAGTCAAAAACAGATTTTTCTTTTTCTTTTAAAATTGTAAAATTTCTTCATACTTTGAATATCATCTGCACTTGTGAAATGTGAATAACTCCCTGGTGTTTGGTAAGCTAAACAAATTTCGATTTAAAATTTATAATTTTAAAAGTATGCCAAAACTTTAATAAAAAACAAACTGATTTAAGATTTGTAATCTCTTGAGGCGGATGTGCATTGTGACGCAGTGGATATCGGCTGGGAACAAGAAATTGGGGAAACGAGTTCGAATTCCAGTTGAATTCCTTGCATTCACTTACGCGCAAATACCCTTGGGAAAGGTATTAATCCGTCTCTTCCCTCCAGTTATGGGTTAAATAATAGGACAGATTGGGTTCTATAGCCTTGGTCGGCAACCAGTCTACCGCAGAAAGCAATGGCAACCTACTGCGGGATAATCTTCTGCCTAGTCAGTCATGTCTCTTCCGAGACATGATCGCCCAAAGCGTGTATCGTGCATGGCACTTAACTGACTGAATCTCTTGAGGTGAATTAAAATTTATGATAAGTAGCTTTATATTGAGGTGAATTAAAAATGTGCCGTGTCCCTTCATGACGTAGGCAATCATGGACTTCCATTTGTCCCTGTCTCTTGTCACTCTTAATATCTTTCCTCTTAGTACCTCTTCCAAACCACATCCATTTGCTCAAGCCTATCAAATATGTCTCATGCTGCATTCCTCTGTCTCTCTTTCCTTCTAGCCATCCTGTGAATATTAGATTCTCCAGGTCCTCCTTCCTCATTATGTGTCCCATGAACCTCAGCTGTTTCTTCCTGATATTAAGTATGAGTTTTCTTCAATACTCCAAAATTTAAATGCAATGTCAATTGCCATCTATCTTCTTGAATCTCATTCATCTTTTATCCTTTCTTCAATACTCACTGTACCCAGTTTTTCTCTCACTGTAACCCCTTTATAATTAAAAAAAAAGTCTTGTTAGCCCCTATTTTATTATTTTTTAACAACAAAGAAACTAAAATTCAAAATACTTTTAGAAAATTTATCATTAATAAATCGTTGTTATGTTATAAATAACAATATCATAGAAAAAAATATTAAATTAACTTTAAATAAAAAATAATAGCATTTTTAAATAAATTTTGTAGTGTAAAAAAGATTTGAAGAAAAGAAAACTTTTAAAAATGAAATATAATCAAAAAATATTTAAAATTCACTTGGAATAGACTTAGTTATTAATAACATTATTTGTAATAATAAATTCTGTTTAGTAAATGATTTCTTTTAAATTAAGTAAAATTGAAATTAAAGGTTACATTTATTTCACATAGTAAAAATTCAACATACTCTTTTTCATTTGTTAAAAATATAGATTATACAAAAGTAGATAAAGTTAATTTTTTAGCAGTGTTGCTGGGGCTTCATAATAAGTTGCTGGTGTATAATCTAATTTAGGTAGCTGTGATCAGAAGTTATAATTATTTAACTTTGTTGGAGAATTTTCATTGGCAAAGCAGGAAATATCAATTCAATTGATGAGTGATCCATGTTTGAATTCAGACAAAAAAACAGAATCCTCTTCTGAACATTTTCCTTTGTTATATTTTATATTTATTGTTTCCAGCTAGCAGGTGTTGGTTCAGAAATGAAACCTTTCAAAAATGTGAGGGAAGTTCAGTCAGTGGTCAAACAATAGTGTCAATTTTATTTTCTGAATTGCTGCCAGAACTGCTATGCAGAGCTTATGCAAAGATGTCTGATTTTGGTCATTTGAATCCAGACTTTTGTAGAGGACAACTTCCGAACAACCTGACAGCGTAATTGTTATTTCATAGAGAAGAATATTAAATTAATTTTTTTAAGTGAAAAATGTTAAATTAACTTCCAAGTAACAAGACTATGTTTCTTTGAAGATTAGTTTTTTAAGCCATGTCTAAAAGAAATATTTGTTAATTAAATTTAATATGTAAAATAAATCTATTTTTCATTATTAGGTTTGGGACTGATGTACCATTAACATATAAATTTATTTATGACCTCAATAAGTGAAATATCACAAGAGTACATTTTGTTTTTGGAAAAAATAAACAGAATTGATATTTGTTTTAATCATTTCACCCCACGTAAGGCAGTAAAGCTACTAAGATAAAAGTTGTTATTGAGTGCGAAAGAATAAGAAAAAAACATAAGTAAGGATTCACTCCTTAATAATACACAATAAAAGAAGAGTAATCAAGAAGACAGTAGAAAACAATTGACATTGTATTTACATTTTTGAAGATCAAAGTTAACTGGAAAGCATGGAGCTGGAAGAAAGTTTCACAAGCAAGAAGTGCAAGGGAATAAAGTATTAGCATAGAACTCATCTTTGATTGTAAATTGATGAGACTTTATTGCTAATTTGGTACTGTGCTTTAATTCAAAAAGTCTTGGTTTAATAGCAGAAAGTTCTATAAAAATTGTTGTAAAAGCTCTCTTTGAACAAAATATAAGAATTTATTTTTTAGAAATATGATAAGAGAAAATGGAAAAAGAAAGCACAGTACCTCTCTTATTTTAAATGTTTAACAATACACATATAAGACTTAACTTTCATGCAAAATTAAAAAGAACAAACACTTATTACAATACATATTTAAAAGAGAATAAATATTTTACAAACCATAGCTTACAGAAAAAATTGTTTTTGTACGCCTTATTCCAAAAATAAGATTAGATAACATTTCAAGCGTGACTTAAAGAAAGCCAACAATACAATTTTCAAAAATGAAAAACTTTGAGAAGGTAGAGCAAATTTTTGATAAGGCAGAAAATAAAATTTGTGCACCCACCTAATTGTAAGATGAAAAAGAATGACTCTACACCAAAAGGAGCTTAGATAAATTTGTAAAGACTGATGCCATGGGGATTTGTTAAACTTTTTCCTTTAGAGAAATCTGTTTAACAGGTTTAAGTTCCTTTAGAAATTCTTCACAGGAAACAGCCCAAATGGATATTCCTCCTGGGTCCTCAATCTGCTTTCTGGCTGAACTTTTATTGTCTGTTCATCTTAGTCAAAGTTTTAAAAGATTTGAAACCTTTTGTTGTTGTCAGCAGGCCCCAAAACAGCTACTTTGAAACTTTTTTTGCCTTGAAATGTGCATTATTTTCTGATCTTATCAGTTAGCTCAACTCTTTATATAGGAAAACAAGAGGCTCCAGAGACAGATTCTAATTTTAAAATTATCCTGCATATGGAGAGAAAATGAATTCAGTAATTAGGACCTTGAATAAGTTCCCACTGAATTTTCATGAAAAGTAATGTTTTATTTACAGAAATTAGTAAGAATTATGTCATTGGAAGTATTGTCCAACACTAGCCACTACTTTTTCCATCTTTCTGGCAGTATTTGAATCCCACATCAGAAAAATGACATCCTTTGAGGCTAATGACAAGGCAACCCATTTTTTGACATCTTCATAAGAATGAAAATGTTGCTCAGCCAGGCCATGTGCCATTGATTGAAACAAGTGATAATCTGACAGGGCAATGTCTGGTGAATATGATGGGTGGGGTAGAACTTCCTATTTAAGCGCTTTCAAGTAGGTTTTCATCTGTTTTGCCACATTTTGGCCAAATGTTGTCATATTGTAAAATCACTTTGTTGTGTCTCTGCTTGTATAGTGGCCATTTTTTCTTCAATGCTCAACTCAAATTCATCAATTGTAATCAATAGCAATCTCCTCTGATGGTTTTGGTTGCTTTGAGCAGCTCATAATAAACTACACCCAGCTGATCCCACTAAATGCAAAGCCCAAGCTTCAAATCATGTATAGTTGGCTTTGCCACCAATATTGATGCACCGTTGGGCTTACCCAATGATATTTTCTGCTTAGGGTTATCATAGTGTATCTTTTCACTGCCAGTCACAATACAATGCAAAAACCTTTACTTTTTGCCTCTGAAGCAGCTGTTCCTACATGGCAAGACGCCATTTGATGTCTCTGGGCTTCAACTCATATGCCACCCAATGTCCTTGCATTTGAATTATTCTTAATACTTTCAAATCTGTTGTGTGATCAACTCTAATACTTCTGAAAGTTCAGTTTGTGCCTGACATGAGTCTTCATGAAGTAATACTTCCAATTTTTCATCTTCAAATTTTTTCAAATTTTTTCTTTAGCTTCAACACCAAATCTTGTTTTTGAAGTATTCCAAACCAATCTTTACAAGTTGTTTCTGACAGGGCATGGTTGACATAAGTCTCATCAAGAATTATGTGTGCTTCAGCTGCAGATTTCTTTTGAATAAGGTAGTGCAGCAAAATTCCCTACAAATACATTTTCTTTGGTACAAAATTCAAGATGTTTAATGCTATGAAAAACAATGTTGTTTACACTTCAACATAATGACATATGCTGAATTTCAAGCTTGTTTATAATACTTCCTTTTAGATGTGTTGCCATCTGAAACTACACACATGCAGTTCTAAGAACACCATCAATTAAAAACCAGTGAGAACTTTTTTCAAGGTCCTAATATGAAAATAGAAAGCAGTGTAAAGCAATAACGTGTTTTTTTTACCATCTCTGATTGGTCAGTAAATGAAATAATACATATTTTTTTTCAAACTCAAAAAAATGAATCAGTAACAATTCCCATTGAAGAAATAATTTTAGCATTTTCTTAACTGCTAATTTTAAAATACAAAATTTTCTCAGACAAATGTAATAATGTTTTTACAAACCATTTGTGTTTTATTAAATACACCTGCTTTGAATTACAATTTTAATCATTTATAAATTTTTAAAAAATTTCATACTTCATCTGAATAATTACTATGAAAGAATGGACAGGAAAGTTACATTATAGCAGTGGGAAAGTGATTGAAGGCAAGATGCCAGGTGAGGATCAATAATATTGCTAATTCTTTTTTAAGATTTTAACAAGAATTTACAAATATATAGCAGGAGCACCGGACAATATGTGGCAGCAATATTCAAAACATGGATGAATCTCATTCTCCTTATTGAAAAAGCATAACTAAGTAATAATAGAAAGTGTTATTTTGAAAATGCAAGATTTTTCAAGTACAAAATTGACAACAAAGAGAAAGTGCATTCAATTTGGCTTAAAATGAGATTTCGTTCTTGATTTACTTAAAATTAGTTTAAAAGAAAACCCTCTCACTTTTTTCTTTTTTCTCTAACATCTTAGCCAAAATTGCAAATGCTTATTTATAGTAAATATATTTTTTACATTTGTTTTGCTGTGAAATCAGAATCTATTTCCTCAAATGGAATATTTTAAAATAGGCTTTATCATCAAGTCATCTACTAGCACTGAAACTTT
This sequence comes from Ascarosepion bandense, assembly GCA_037127315.1. Lineage (NCBI taxonomy): Eukaryota > Metazoa > Mollusca > Cephalopoda > Sepiida > Sepiidae > Ascarosepion > Ascarosepion bandense. The sequence goes on along the minus strand of JBBBDQ010000536.1, from coordinate 110,024 downwards.
TAGAATAACATGCACACACACACACACACACACACACACACACACACACACACACACACACACACACACACACAAACTGAAGTGCCAAAAGATTACAGGCAGCAACCAAATAATGTGTAACTTCACCCTTCAACTTAATAATGATAATTGAGTGCTTGGAAAGAGAAAATATTTCCAGTTTGCAGTCACCTCCATTATAAGCATTAGAATATATATATATATATAACATACTTACATACAAATACACACACACACACACACACACACATATATATAACATACATACATATATATATATAACATACATATATATATAACATACATACATATATATATATATAACACACACACATGTATATATATATATAAAACATATATATATAACATATATATAATATATGTATATAGATATATAATCACATCTTAACACAATGGAAAGAAAAACCAGAATAGCTGACAAGAATTAATGCCAAATACATAATGTGCTCAAACAGATTTTATATGATATCAAGACATAGAAGAATTTATATACAATATATGTACATACCTCTCTCTAAATATCGCACATAGCAAAAAATCTAAATCTAAATCTAAACTTATTCATAAATGAAATTTTGTGTGTGTGTGTGTGTGTGTGTGTGTGTATCCGTTACCTATAGACTCCGAAACGGCTGAACCGATTTTCTTGAAAATTTGCACACTTGTACTATAAGCATCTGCGAGTGTTCTTAGCTAGTGTCGAGGTACCCCTGATAAATATCGAAAATCGATAATCGAAACAATCGTGTTATAGAAAGAGTGGTCCGATTTTAATCAAATTTGATACACTCATAGACAAAGACATAAGAAACTATATTCAGAAGTTTCAAGGTTGCAGTTCTTACAATAGTGCAGAAAATCGATAATACATATATATAAAAGGCAAGATGTTTGTGTGTGTCTGTTCATCTGTCTGTATGTCCTTTATACAAATCCACAACTTTTATCCGATTCTCACCAAACTTCACACAAATATTCTTTAGGCAGAGTCTGAGCTCCAAGACCATGAATTAGTTTTAAAGCTTTCATTACACCTGAGCAATGCCGGGTTATACTGCTAGTGTAACATATATGGATAAAAAAATCAGTGCGAATGGGTGGAAATAGAGATGGTGTTACTTGTAATATTTCCTGAAAGAAAATACTCAGCTAGTGGTACCTTTTACATTTCTCATTGGGACCATGTACTTTCCTTTTGTTTTCCCTACCACAGCATGTAATTACATCTGGTCTGTTTGTGGCTTATACAGAAATTGGATTTGTCACCCAATGAGCTGAAGTCACTCACTGGAAGTTATATAACTCTTGTGAATTTGTTTTATCAAAAACAGAGATAATTGTTCTCTGAATCCCTAGAATAGTGTTTACAACATGCAAAAGTTGTTGCATGGGTATATTTACCAAAGAAGTTTCCATAGCTGTCCATAGCTATGTTGTTTTTATTAGGGATGGCTGTATGGAATTTAGTACAGTCTATAAGATATCTCATACATACTTAATGGGAATAGAGCATTGCTGTTGTATCTGAGATGAAGCTACTCAATCCTCATTCTTGATATAGTTGAATATCATTTACAAGGTTCTGTGGATAAAGGCTTATTTTCCACTCTGTGATCTCTTTCCCTACAATTGAAACATTGCTAGTCTTTTGCTACTCTATTGATATTTTAATGGCAAATGTTCAGATTGTCTCTACTGTTTAGTTCTACTCTCTATGCAACTTCAATGATGTGGAACTATTTATTTTTTCTTCATATTCCAATTATGATTTGAAGACAGTTTTTCTCGGTTTTTTCTCGGTTTTCTATTTTCTAATCTTCTCACTTTTTTTTTTTTTCAATTGGAGTAGATAGACTAAACTATCGCCTGGTTCATACTTCACCCACATCTATTGAACAGGTGAAGAGGCTCATCCCTTGTTTCCTGTTTAGGATGCGGTTTCCGGTTTTCTCTTTTCTAATCTCTTCACTCTTATGTAGCCCTCTGCACATCAGTGGCATTACTGCCTTGCTCGGGGTGATATGATTTAAAAAAACAAAACAAAAAACTGTTACTTTGTGGAACAGACTGCCACATGGATACTTATAAACTTAACCTCTTTATGTCAAGTCAGTCATGATCTATCCTCCTCATCCTGCATATGGATAAAAAAGAAATTCATTATATAGATAAAATAGAAAGTGGGTGTCTCCTTGCGATACTGAGAGAATTACAAGTTCTATCAAGATTCATTTTAGCAACATAAGATATGCAAATGATGCAGTGTTGATAGTGGACATATAAAGGAAACAACAAGAACTCCTATAGAAAGTAATGAAAGAAAGTGAAAACTAAGTGCTAAATATCAATTGCAAGAAGATGGAATGAATGGTTGTTTGCAAAAATAACAATCTAACAGAGAAATTACAAATGCGAGATCTCAAATTCAAATGAGCAAATATCTGGTAAGTGTTTCAACAGAGGATGGAAAGTGTCACACAGAAATGCAAATCTGCATTGGGATAGCTAAAGATGACTTCCAAATGCTAAGCAAAGTATCAAGAGGTAGAAAAGGTTTTGTCATGAACAAAGAAAAAAAAAGACTGGACTATTATGTAATATCAGTTCTCTTATGTACCCTTATCCAAATTAATTGAAACAAAATGAATAATGTCTTCCTCAGATCTTTCCCACTTTCCCTGATCACAGATACATTGTCTCTTGGCATTGTTTTTCTCTTCTGATCACATTTTCCTTTACTTATTGAACTGATGGAGCCAGTCTCTTTCTTTGTCTTGATGACACAACTGACAGTTGAAAGGCTGACACCAAAAATATATGCAATCTCTCTATAAGGCTTGTCAGTGCTGTTCGTGCAACTTTACAATTTTTGTACGCTTCCTTGGAGTAATGTCCATTGCAGACAATGGCCATAGGACAACTAATCAACAACAGTCAAGACAATTGCAGATTTTCAAAAAGAAATGCTAAGAAAAGACAACACATTAACACTGGAAGAAACTTAAACAACTTAGGGTCATGCTAAACAATAAAAATGAAGATAGCACTGCCATACAAGCTATGAGAACACCAACATGTCCTGGGAAAGCAAAAAAAGACCAAGATCAAGGCCAAGAAGCAGAGACTATAATAAACCAAAGTCACAGTATCAGCCTCTACATAAGAGGAAGCAATATAAGAATAGGCAATCCATCCTGACTGATGCAGTATACAACACTTAGGGAACAGCTTGAAGGCCTAAAATTTAATAGCATTAAAACATTCTCCATGTCTTAGAGAGATGAAGCTTTTGTGCATATCAACATAAAACTGCCAAATAATAATGGAATCTGCAGGCTGTAACTAAAAATAAATACAGGAACCCAAGGAAACACATTACCAGTCTCTACATATTGAAGAATGTTTCTAGAAAAATTAGACACCAATAGTTTTCCAAACTTAAAGACTAAAACCAATGAAAAGAAACTGGTAGCATACAATGGCACCTCAATAAAATGTTATGGCAGCATCAATATACCACGCAAATACGAGTTAGACTGGCATAACAGCACCTTCTATATAATGGATGTACAAGAACAGGCAGTTCTAGAACTTACTATCGTTAGAACAGCTTAAACTAATTTCCTCATATAGCACAATTAAGAAAGAAGATGCTCACTAAATTAACACAGATCAATACAGCTAAAGACCTAATGCAGATGTACCCAGACTGCTTTGATAAAATTGACTCTGTGCCAGGTTCCATGAGACTATCTATCAACAAAAGCATACAAACGCATATTGATACATCTAGGAAAACTCCAATTGCCTTAAAAGCCAATATAAAACAGGAGTTTGACAACATGGTCAAAAACAATATCATCAGAAAAGTGACAGAACCTACAGATTGAGTTTCAAGCCTAGCTTGCTAATACAAAAAAAGATGGGAGTCTGAGAATCTGCTTAGACCCAAGACATAAATACAAAAGACCACATCACTAAACTTTTGCAATAGAAGAGCTAATATGTCGACAGAATCTGCAAAAAATATATCATGATAAAACAGATCATCATCTACCACCACTGGTTTCTGAAAAATATGTACGGATATTGGATAACCAAACAGGGAAATGGAAACCAGCAACAGTACTGAGTAGATCGTACAGTCTTTAATCTCCAGACGATATATCAAAAATACAAAACAGAGTTCAAATAAGAGAGGTGGAAACAACCACCTATAAAAAGGTTTGTTTCAATGTGCATGTCAACTCACTACAAAACAAAAAAACACCAATACAAATAACACTCCAGACCAGATGACCACAAAATGATCAGCAATGAACACAACAAGAAGTGGCCATGAAATACACAGGCCAACAAGATATAAAACTATAAATTGACATTAAATAACAGATATAGGAACAATGACTTTTTTTATTGGGTAAGGAGAATGTAACAGTATCATAGGTACTACTTCCTTATGTGTAATAAATGTAACTCCTTATTGTAAGAATAAAAAGATACACTTTAGGACTACTTCTTGACAGAACATGACTCAAAACAGACTCGTCTGTTTATCACTGTCTATGTATATAAATATAAATAAAGTTTATTAATATAACAAGGGATTTGTTGTAATAACATGAAACATAGCATTACACTGACAATATGGTAAAAGAAAGGAAACTAAAGCAGTTGTTTCAATTAATTTGCACAAGAATATATATGGCATCTTTAGCAAATGAAGATATTTATTTAAACTTATTTATGAATGGAACTTTGTCTGTGTGTGTGTGTCTGTGTGTGTGTGTGTATCCGTTACCTATAGACTCCGAAACGACTGAACCGATTTTCTTGAAAATTTACACAGTTGTATTATAAGCGTCTGCAAGAGTTCTTGGATAGGTTTTGTGTCGAGGTACCCTTGATAAAAATCGAAAATCAATAATCGAAAAAATCGGGTTATAGAAAGAGTGGTCCGATTTTAATCAAATTTGATACACTCATAGACAAAGATATAAGAAATGATATTCAGAAGTTTCAAAGTTGTAGTTCTTACAATAGTTCAGAAAATCGATAATATATATATATATATATATAGATATATATGTATGTTTGTGTGTGTGTCTGTTTATCTGTCTGTATGTCTGTATTTTTTTCAGCCATTTTATTTTAGTTTTTTCCTCGGGTTTGGCTCTAAGTAGGTATAATTGTAGTTCTTAGTCTCAGCCATGATGCCATTTACTCAGAGGACTAATTTAGCCTTCAAAATTCAGTTTGCGACAAAAAAATTTATTTGATATCGATACCAGGAAGTCAAAATTTGACTTACATCTATTCATTTTTCTTTCTGTCTATGGTTTCGCTTTAAGTGAAAACAACTATTGCTTTTTAGTCTTTTGTGCCAACATCCAAAGAGTCTGAGCTCCAGAACCACAGATTAGTTTTAAAGCTTTCATTACACTCGAGCAACGCCGGACTATACTGCTAGTTTACCAAAACCGTAAATTCTCAGTCTCTCCTATCTTCTATCAAATGTATTGTCATCTACTTCAAATAAAATAGTGTGCTTTGCTTGTAAATTCTCTTCTAATTCTACTTTTGACTCATCTAGTGCATATCTGCCTCATTTTCCTCCTAGAACAAAATCTGTTACTGAGTGTTATGCACATAACTCCATCTATGGTTTCTGATATCATTTCTAAACTAGATCCTCATAAGACTTGGAGATCCAGCATTATCCCTGCAATTGTCCTAAAGAAATATGCTCCTGAACTGGCTACCATTCTCACCAAAGGCATTCAACAGGTGTTGGCATCCTTACCTTAACCACATGCTCAATGAACAATATTTAGCTTAATCCAAAAGTTTCTAACAAATCATATAATGAAGGTCTTGATGAAGCGACAAATATTTAGTTCCTTTCATTTTAATGCAGATATTCAACAGTGCTCTATCCTGGAACCTACAATATTTCTGATCTTCATCAATGACCTTCTCCAATTCATTAGTTCCCAACTAAGTATCTATGCAGATGACATAACCATTTACTCCAGTCTTAGGAGAAAGTCTGACAGCTCTAACAATGTAGAACTAGCAACTGCTCTCAAAAGCACTTCCAATCAGTGTTTAACTGGGCAAGGAATGGCTTGTGAATTCTAGCACCTTCAAAACAAAACTGCTTTCATTTAATCACTGCATAGAATCTATCCTGGCTGCCATCAGTATGGCTGATACTAACCTCCAGCAATTCATTGCAACTTCTTGGTGCCAGATTTTCCACTAACATAAAGTGAAGTAATTATGTTGAATCAATTGTTATGTCAACTGTGAGGAAAGTTGGTTCACTCTGTGTGTGTGTGTGTGTGTGTGTGTGTGCAGACAGTTTGTTGAAAAACCATTTACTAACAAATAATTCATGGTTGGCAATTGGTTGGCACTTTATGTCTTTACAAGTCTGTTGTGAAGTTGCTCAATCAGGTGACCAGGTTCACTTATATATAGAAAGAGTGAGTCGGTTGAAGGAGGGAGTTAGTGTGAGCTGAGGCTACTGTTAACCTGCATGTTACTTACTAACTCAACCACTCATATTGTTGCGATCTACTATGGACTATTATACTGTAACTACTGAATAAGATATTATTTTATCATGTGTATTGTTTACCACCTCGATGATACAACAAAGTTCAAGTTCTCATTCAGGTCTATTTTTAGAACATTCTTTCTAAGCCCTTTAGTCATCATCATGGAGTTTGTCAAGACAGAACAAGGAGGCAGAAAGCTTTTATTTGATGGATACGCCTATATTGTTGACAAAACTAGAGAATCTAAAATGAACTGGCAGTGCAAACAACAAAAGCTGTGCAACGCAAGACTGACAACACTCACATGGACATTTCGTCGATAGTTTCTAAAAAATACAACTGAATTAGATCTTGAACTTGGAAAGACTTAAAGCATCGACCAGTTATCTGGTCAGTGAACTGTCCATTGGCAAATTGTCTTTTGGCAAATTTCTCAGCTACGTCACTGTGTTGTGCCAATCAATTCTTCTTATCAAAATCCACCTTGCACATTCCTAAATCCATCATTTGTCCACACATTAAATATTGTCACCATATCTGGTCTGATGCTCCTGCTACATATCTTGTGTATCTATAATGTAATTAACTCTGACCTGGCATCCTGACTTCTTCTTCTTCCATGTGCCCTGTCCCTTCAGGACATAGGCAATCATGGCCTTCCACATTTCCCTGTCCCTGGTGGCTCTGAGCATGCCTTCTCCTGTTACAACGTGCAATCCTCATTCTGTCATCCACCTGATTAGGTCCTTCAAATATGTTATCCATTGCTTTCCCCTGTCTCCTTTTCCCTCTATCTGGCCTGTTAGTATCAGGTTCTCCAGGCCCTCCTTCCTCATTGCATGTCCCAGAAACTTCAGGTGTCTCTTCCTGATGCTCAGTATTAATTTCCTTTTTGTTTCCATCATTTCCAAGACCTCATCATTGCTCACATGCTCAATCCATGAGATTCGCAGCATCCTGACTTCAGTTTTATTAAAATGATGCGACTCTCCTCTGTCTTTTCTACAAATATTTTAATGCAATTTTTCTGATTAAATTTTTCCTTGTTATCATCAGCATGAATTTAAGCATGCTACTAGATTGGCAACTGCATATCACTGTTTTACTGTTGAATGAGCTAGCTGCAACCATTGTCTTTTTTTAATGTTTTTTTTTCACAATTCTCACTGGTGGATATAATGGACTGAATATGTGAGTAACAACAAAATCTTATAGAAAATGGAAATAAGAAAGGCACTTATATTTAATATCAGAAAGAAATATTTGAAATATGCACATGATGTGGAAAGAAGGTTTGGAAATTTTTATACTCAAAGGACAGATTAAAGATAAGAGGGACACAAGAAAATGATGAATAATCTACTTAGTGAGCTTGTATGAATGATGGAACAAGGTTTAGGAGAGATAAAAAGACAAAATTTATTAAGAGTTACATAAGATAGGAAATTGTGGAGAGTCATGATTGTCAACGTTGTGAATGAACATGGTAAATAGAAGAATACATAAGAAAGAGAAATAAAATAAATAGCTTCCAAATGTTAAAAAAACAAGTGATTAATTAAAAGGAGAAAAATTAGATATGCTAGTTCAAATGGAGAAATATGTTAAAAAACAATTCTCTGATTAAATACTTGACCCTTAATCATGGGGTCAGAATTTAATCTTTCTTTGGGAGTTGTTTGCTTGCCATTTTGTACGTGTCAGCCAGGAAGCACTTAAGATTTCTTTTGATTATAAGATTTTGTATTGCAAAGTTTTTTTCTTTAAGTTTTTAACTTGCATTTAGAGAGTTCAAAACGAAGAAATAAAAGAGAAAAAAACAAGTTATTCTTTTGGTAAAATTTTTAATATTTTTGGATTTGTAATGATGTTGGTGATAATGGAAATTGTAAAAATACAAGTGTCAGTATAACTATATGTTGATGACAATTTGACTATCATGTTATTTTAACTTAATTTAGAATAAACTGAGTTCTTGTTTTATGTGTAACTATTGAGAAGGTTACTACCATTAAAAGCTGTAGCATGAGTCTTTAGTATTGAAGGCCTAGCAAAGATTAAGATGTTTGTTTTAGATTAATTGATTTACACTATTTCTCTTGAGGGTTTTAAAACAATGTTGTATGTGATTTATTTCTTTGTTTTTTAAATAATTTAAATACTTCTATTTTCTTTTTTTATATTATAATAAGTAAATGAAAATATAAATAGTAACAGGGAAATATTTTAATTATATAGCAAACAACTTCCCGAATCTGAGCAGATAAGTAAAAATCATTTTTTGTGGAAAAGATTTCTTGAGTTGCTTTTTTTATAATCATTTTACGCCAAGCCAGGCAAGACTGCCACTGGTGTGCAGGGGGTTACAGTGAAAGAAAAAAACAAGATACAAGGGATGTCAAAGAAAAGATAAGAGCTGGATGGGAATCAAGTGGGTAGAAGATAGCAATTGACGTTGCATTTAAACTTTTGTAGATTTTAGCTATCACAGAAGTGAGCAAACAGTAGGGAGTTTCACAAACAGGAACTTTGAGAAAAGAAACTGTAAGAGTAGAAGAGGTGGTTTCATTTAACTATTTTGACAGTAAAAGGCTGAGACCTAGAGGCCAATCTAGTAGCATGAGTAAATACATGTGGTTGGGAAACCAGGAAAAAAGCGCACCAGAACAGTTGCCATAAAAATACTTGTAGAAAAGACATTCATTAGGTTGGGAACTTTCAGTACCATCTCTATCTCTCTCCCTTTTTTGCTCTCTCTCTCTCTCTATATATATATATATATTGATTCAATCACCAGAAATGACTGCAAAATACTAGATGACTACAAAATACTTTTATAGGCATAAGCACACATGCAAGGATTTTTATTTAGCCAATAAAATAGGCTGGTTTTCACTTCCATCTAATACAGTCTTGGTTTGTCTTGTCTTGAAATCATAACACTTGTGTTTGCTTGTTTAAACTTGCTTTTGTGTGTCAATGCAATTCTTAGTTTATGAACTTTTTGTGATATTATTGTTGCTTTGTCTTATTACTGTTATTTTGCTTTGCATATATTGCTTGCTTGTTTTATATTATTTTTTGCCCTGTTCTTCTTTTCTTATTGCTTATTGCAAACATCATTAATTCTGTTTATTCATATGCACACACACACACACACACACACACACACACACACACACACACACACACACAGACATATATATATATATATATATTTCCTACTACTTCAAATGATATTTATATCTTGTTCCCTGAACCAGCTAGCATCGAACTGATTTGGTGGTATCTACTGCTAGAAAGGTAGGGTCACCGTGTTGGGCAAGAAAGTTTTTCTTGTCACAATCCATGCTGCACATTTCTAAATCTATCATTCATTTGTGCATTGAATAATATCACCATATCTGGTCTGATGCTCCTGCAATTCATTTTGAGGTTTTCAACAAAATCCAAAGAAGGATCTGAAATATAATCAATCTTGACTTGTCATCTCAACTTCAGTTACTTTCTCATTGATGTTATATGGTTTCCCTCTGTTATTTCTACAAATATTTTTATGCTCACTGCTCTGATGCACTTTTTCCTCTGGTTCCTCAATCAAATGAAGTTACTAGATTCACATCAAGATACCACCCATTTAAAACTGAAATAGTTAACTGTCTCATCTACTCTAACAGTTTCTTTTCTTACACATCATGCATGTGAAACTTTGTTCTGTTTGATTTCTTGCCTGATAGCTACAATCTTCAAAAGTTTAAGTGCAATATCGATTGCCACCTTCTATCTCTTTGATTCTAATCTATCCCTTATCCTTTCTTTGACATTGTTTTTCCTCTCACTGTAATCCCTTGCATACCAGTAGTATACCTGCCTTGTTTTGGGAAAAATTATATATATATATATATATATATTTGGTAGCATTTAACATGATTTGATTGGTTAACTTTTGTATGTCTGTTATACTAAAAGAGATGTCAATGTATATATTTAATTTACAGTAATTTCAATTTTTTCCCCAAGGTTTGGTGACAAGAATCAAAAAAGAATAACTAAACAAAAAATAGTTATTATTAAAAATAAAGTATTATTCTTTCAATAAGAGTTTTACTAACTGAGGATAAATGTGCATTCTGAATATTGCAAAGCTTTTTAACAAGCCACCTTGTTGGCATACACAAATGAAGATTGGAAATATTATCATTCTTTGTTTTAAGCCCTATTTATATTTGGTGGCTATTTCTGGTTAATGTTCTTCACTTTAGATTTAGAGACTTTTGTAGATGACATCATATTTTTTTAGTTCTGAAATTGGATTAATGTTGCTGATCAAAATCTTTTTAAGCCCTATTGTGGTTCTATCTGCCTAATTTTTTTTTTTTTACATTTAGACGATTTTGTAGATGATATCATATTTTCTTAATCCTGATATTGGATTAATGTTTCTGATTAAAAACTTTTTAAGCCCTATTTATATTTGGTGGTTCTATCTGCTTCATATTCTTTCTTTTACATATAGATGATTTTGTAGATTACATATTTTCTTAGTCCTGAAATTGAAGTAATGTTTCTGATCAAAAACTTTTTAAACCATATTTATATTTGGTGGCTTAATGTTCTTTTTTTTTTACTTATAGGGGATTTTGTAGATGATATATTTTCCTGAAATTGTATTAATGTTAATCAAAAACTTCAGTGACTTATTCAACATTAGCAGAAACTGAATTCATCAAAATGTAACTGTTTAACCAAAAGAGTTCAATAGATACTTATAATTTTAATGCTTTGACTAAAAAAAATTTATCAATGAACTGTGTTGTAATACATACGCTTCTGTATGGCAGTGAACACTGGGCTCAAATGTGGTTCTACAGAAAGATGCTGAAGATACCATTGACTGAACATGTAAACAATGACAAGGTTTTACAGAAAATGGAAACAAAATGAACACTTATACTCAAAAATCAGGAAGTAATAGTTGAAATTTGGGCACATAATGAGGAAGGAGGCCTTGGAAAATCTGATATTCACAGGGACAGATTGAGGGTAAGAGAAACAGGAGGAAGTAATGCATAACATACTTGATGGACTTAAGTAAATAGATAGTAAAAACGGGTTTGGGAGATATAGCAGAAAGACAAATGTTATTGACAGCTACAAAGGACAGGAAGGCGTGGATAGCTATGATCGTTTATGTTCTGAAGGGATACAGCACATAAAACAAGATTCATATTTCATTCATTATGGTTCTATGTAAAGTAACACAACACTCAAGTCTTGGGCCTGACATATAGATGGCACCACTAATAAAACATTCATATGATTTTTACAAAGTACTAACCTTTAAATGACATGTGACAAAATTTTGGCCCATCTGGATTCTTCTTCTTCTTCGTCTTCTTCTTCTTCTACTATGTGCCCTATCCATTCAGGATGTAGGCGATCATGGCTTTCCACGTCTTCCTATCCCTGGTGGCTCTTAGCATGCAACCTTCGTTCCATCATCCACCTGATTAGGTCCTTCAAATATGTTATCTGTTGCTTTCCCCTGTCACTTTTTCCTTCTATCTGACCTGTTAGAATCAGGTTCTCCAAGCCCTCTATCCTCATTGCATGTCCAGGAACTTCAGCTGTCTCTTTCTGATGCTCAATATTAATTTCCTTTTTGTTTTCATCATTTTCAAGACCTTATCATTGCTCACATGCTCAATCCATGATATTTGCGGCATCTTTCTGTAGAACCACATTTTAGTTGCTTCAAGTTTTTCCTTCATCTCTGATGATATTGTCCAGCATTCATTGCCATATTGAAGAATGGACAACACATAGCAATCCAGTACTCTCTTTCTTGTTTCTAGCAAAATTGTCCTGTTTCTTAATACTTTACTCAACTTCTGGAATGCTTCCTTCGCCATGCCAATTCACCTTCTGATCTCTGTGTCGCACTTTCCATCATCAGTTATAACACTTCCCAGGTATTTGAATTTTTGTACCTGGTTGATTCTAGTATCCTTGCCCTGTATTTGGCATATTGGGTTGCCCTTTTTACTGATGACCATGTATTCAGTTTTCTTGCAGTTTATTTGTAGTCCTCTCTTGTCACTTTCTTCAGCTACCTTTTGTAGGATGTCTTGTAGTTTCCTTTCTGTATCTGCTATCAGCACTGTATCATCTGCATACCTTAAGTTGTTTAAATTGTGGCCTTTGATGATGAATTCTGGCATAACTTCTAGGATCCTCAAAATATTCTCGCTGTATAAGCTGAACAGATCTGGTGAAAAGACATATCCTTGTCTTATGCCCCTTTCTATCTTTGTATATCTGCTGAATTTGTTACCTGTCCATATGCAAGCGGTTTGTTGCCAGTAAAGATTCTTGATTACATTAGTTCACAAACTACAATCATTTAAGTGAAGCTACTGTTGCAAATTTTGAAAACAATGGAAAAATCTGAATTTCCTGTGTTGATAAAGCATTGCTTTCTGATGGGAAAAAATACTGTTCAAGCAAAGCAATGGCATGACAAGTGTCATTCAGACTCTGCTTTGTCAGAAACAACAGTTATGAGGTGGCATGCTGAGTTTAAACGTGGTTGTACAGACACAAATGATGCTGAACAATCAGGTCACCCAAAATTGGCAGTTGTCCGGGACAATATAAAAAATCATTTTTTCCAATCGTAAATTGAAGTTGCATGAGATAGCAGAGAAGTTGACATATCAAAAGGCAGTGTATTCATCATTTTGCATAAACATTTGTCAATGAGAAAGCTGTTTTTAAAGTGGGTGCCATATTTGCTCACTGTTGATCAAAAACAACAATGCGTCAATGATTCAGAGCATTGTTTGCAACAGTTTTGATGCATCAAGAAGTTTTTGCATGAATATGGGACAATGAATAAAAAATGGATCCACCATTTCACTCTGGTGTCAAATTGGCAGTCATCTGAGTGGACAGCAACAGGTGAAAGCTGTCCAAAGTGACCAAAGGTGTAAGCATCAACAGTCAATGTTTTAGCCTCTGTATTTTGATATGCAAAAGATGTTCATCGATTACCTTGAGAAAGAAAGAACCATCAATAGCGAATATTATATATAGCATTATTGGTGCATTTGAAGCAATAAATTGCCAAAAAAAACGGCCAGAAATGAAGAAGCAAAAGTGATCTTTTACAAAAGACAATGGACTGTGTCACAATTCAATCGCACGATGATAAAACTACATGACTTACACTTCGAATTGCTTTTGCATCCACCCTCTTCTCCAGATCTGGTCCCTTGTGACTACTGGCTGTTTGCAGACAGAAGAATGCTCCAGGAAAAGAGTCTCCAATGAATAAGTGATATTGAAATTTGAGGTATATTTTGAAGCCAAACACAAATCATTCTACAAAAAAGTATTGAATTGTTAGAGACATACTGGAATCAGTATATCACCCTAGAAGGAGACTATGTTGATGAATAAAGTTGAATTTTGCCTAAAAGTTGTTGTTTTATTAGTTAGGCCTGGGATTTATTGAGTGATGTGTTATATGTTTACTATATACTGTCAAAATCAGTGTTAATTTTTACTTTGAAATTCTTCATTTTGTACTTTCTGTCCATGTTATTTCTTTTTTTTAAAATGCTGTGTTCCTTCAGAACATGAATGATGATGGTTTTCTTCTTATTCTTCATGGCTCTGAGTAATGTTTGTCCCTGACAATCCCTGTTTAACCATCCATCTGCACATGCTCTTTTGGTAAGCTACTCAGTGTTTACTTGAGCAGCCATACAAAGGCGGGATGTGTTACAAGGCAGATTTTTATCATTGGGCACTCTGAGCACATACACACAGGCAAAAATTCCTCCTCCACCTGACATCATAGTGTTAGGCTTTTGTATGTTTCCCCAAACAAGACTATTCTTTTCTGCATTGTCTTACTGGGCTCCTCTCTACCTTTGACAGAGTGTCCAACAAGGATAGAGTTTTGGTTCATTATTCACTGCTTCTTTCTGCTCTCCTTGCTTTCAGTATAGCCTCTGAGTGTCAATTCTTCAAATCATCTTTACTCATTATGTGTCTAAGAAATTTTAATTGCCATTCATGTTAATTCCTCTAATAAATATGCCCAATACAATAATAATGCAATTAAATACTCTTTATTTAGAGGTATAACTGATGAAATATATATTCATCTGTTTTATTCAAAATATTACTTGGGGAGGGAATGAAAAGTTCAGCGGAAGATGAGTTTTTTTTTTTACAAAAAACTAAAGAACCAATTTCATCTAACTACCTTGATCTCCATAGAAAGATGAGTGAAATCTTATTGTTATATTTTCTTACTTTTACAGATCTCAGTATCAAACTAAATGATTTTTTTAAAAATACATTTTCATGGTTAAATCATATGATCTGATTATGTACTTTGCTTTCAATTGATCACATGCATAAGAAAAACTTTTGATACTCAAGCCACACTACTGATTATAGTGTATGTGGCATGTGTTGGTGTCGAGAAGCCATAGATTTGCACCCGAGGATTTATACCTCAACTGCTGATGGTGATACTGCATCTTTTATGACTGTACAAGCCATATGGGAGTGACAGTTTCGATTACAATGAATGCATGTGCAAACACTCTCCCCTGATGTTATCACGCTGTTTTCTTTCATTTGAGCATGCTTCTCCCTGGCGACAGGCCTCTATTTCTTCTTTCCTTTCTCCATTTGTGCAGGGTTTTATGAGAGATCAGTGGTTCACTATGCAACACGTCTCCACTCTCCACATCACTGATGTTGCCCAAGAGAAAGTTAGAGTCTAAAAAAGCCTGGCAGCAGTATTATTGCAAGAGTTGCCAGAATGAAGTTGAACATAACATCAGCTTCAGATTTGTCCTTAGAGTTTTCTCAAAGTTTTTCCTATAATTTGGTACATGGGCAAGTCTGGGGAAGCTCAAAACATATTAGAGCAGCAATAATTTTCTTAACCAATCTTGGTAAACATCATATATTTTAATGAGCAGAAAAGGGGATTACTATTGTATTGTACAAGCACTGTACTATAAAACATGCATATATGCATATATACTTACATGTATTTCTATTTAGGTATTTGCATGTATACATCAATATATGCATATTGTACACTTTGACCATTTTCAGGTATTTAGAATTTTAAACAGAGCCCTTTATTTTGTTCACTGGGGTAGATTGTTCTAGTTCTATGAGTCATGCCACTTCCAGATATCTCAGTTATTTCCATTTAACTCAACTCTCTAAGTTTTTGTTTGTTCAGCTGTTATAGTGAGGTATTGAACTCACAACACTTTGGGTCAAGTCACTTTCGAGTTAACTTAGACACCTGGAAGCGGTATGAATTTTTACAGCTTAGCATTCATGATCATCAGTACATAAAATTCTAATCTATTGATTTTTTGTTTATATACTCTTATCAAATATTCAAACTTGTATTCATTCATAAAAATGTACAAACTATGTTTTCATAACATATTTCCATTTAGGACAAATTGTTTGCTTTCCTTTCATTTATTTTTCAATAATGGGTTTTTGATGTAAAATTTATTTACTTGAAAAAGTAAAAAAAGCAATATCTATGACAATTTTTAGAGTGACTCTTTCAACAAAATAAAATTGAATAAATAAAGTGTTTATTCAGAAAGAGTCCCAAACTGAAAGGTCCATCAAATTAATCACACCATCAACTGTAAGAATTTATGGCAAAACTAATGCATGCTGATTCATCATGCTGATTGCTTGAATAAAGCAGAAATCATAGCAAACAATAGAGATATTCAAAAAAGCAAATGATAGAGTGAAAACTGAAATCAAAATCAAAGGGATTTAATCTGAATGCACATTGGAATAATGAAAGATGCCTTCCAAAAGCTAAGCAAAGTATTAAGAAACAGGAAGATCTTGTTAAACACCAAGAAAAGAGTACTAAGCTGTTACATAATATCAGTTTTCCTATATGACAAAGAGTGCTGAACAATCTACTCACAGATAAAGAAGAAACTTGAAGCAACACAAATGTGGTGCTGAGAATAACATGGACTGCACACATGAGCAATGAGAAAGTTTTAGAAAAATTGAAAACAAAAAGGGCACTAACACTATTTTTATTATTCAGACTATTGTCCTCATCTTTGTTGGCATTTGTATGACATTTTGGCTGGTGTATGCTTTGGCCTTCTTCAGGTGCTGGGAATTTTGAACTGAACCATTTATTACAATCACTGGGGCATATCATTTTCATTCCTTGTGTGAACTATTTTTTGGTAGTTATGAGTTATCTCTCTCAAAGCGAACTCTCTAAGTTACTTGTTAAACAACGTCTATATCCAGTGGATATAAATGTTGGTCTGTTCCATTGAATATGACCCAAAGGCTACAACAGTGGTGATTAAGTAACTTAGAGAGTCTGGTTAGAGGGAGTTAACTCATGACTACCAAAGAGGCTTTGCACAAGAGATGAGAATGATATACCCCGGTGAACATAATAAAGGGTTCAGTATGAAATTCCTAGCACCTGAAGAAGAACAGAGCATACAATGGCTGAAATATTGTACAAATGGCAACAAAGATGAGGACAATAGTCCAAATAATTTCAATCTAGTATCAGGCTTAAATTTATGAAGACCGGGCACCAGATCAGTTGCAATAAAAATATTTGTAGAAAAGACACGTCACATCATAGAGAAAGTGACTAAAGTTGAAATATCAAGTCAGGATCGATTACATTGCAGATACTTCTTTGGATTTTATTGAGAACCTTGAGATAAATAGCAGGAGCACCAGACCAGGGATGGAAAAATTATTCAATGTGCGGACGAATGGTAGATTTATAAATGTGCAAGGTGGAATTTGATGAGAAAAACATTTTGGCCTGACACAATGAACCAACCTTCATGGCAGTAGATGCAGCTATAGATTCGATGTAGACATTCCATTTCATGTCAATTGTAAAAATGAGGCCTTTGAGGCACAATGTTTTGCTGATGGTGGGCAGGAAAGTTACTCTCTGGTGGTTAAATGAGAGCAGTTTTATTTTGAGGCATTAAAATTTACAAGCCATTTCCTGCCACTGATTGGAGGTTGATTTCAAGGGCAGCAGTCAGATTTACTTTGTAATTTAATCAGATTTCTTATTGAGACAGATGTAAGTGATGTTGTCATCTGCATAGATGCTAACTTGGGACATCAGGGAGATCATTGATGAAAATCAGAAACAACATAGAACATAGAATAGAGCTTTGAGAGATACCAGCATTTGTGTGAAAGGATCTGGATGCTTAACATTATAAAGAGAAAATTGTAATTTCTAGGGCACATAATGAGGAAAGAGGGCTTGGAAAAACTGACAGGCAAGAGGGACAAAAGGAAAGCAGCTTATAATCTATCTAACGAGCTTTTGTAAACTGTTGGCAGAACAGGGATTGGGAGAGATAGCAAAAGAACTAAGTGCTACAGAGGACAAGGAATTGTTGAAATTCATGCTAGTTCATGTTATAAAGAAGCATGGCACATAAAAGAAATCAGTCAGTTAATTGCCATATGTGATACACGCTTGGACAATCATGTCTATCGAAAGAGACATGACTGACTGGGCAGAAGATCATCCTCCAGTAGGTTTCCCATTGCTTTCTGCGGTAGAATGGTTGCCAACCAAGGAGACAGAACCCAATCTGTCCTGTTATTTAACCCATAACTGGAGGGAAGAGATGGATTAATACCTTTCACAAGGGTATTTGCACATAAGTAAATGTAAGGAATTCAACTAGAATTCGAACTCGGCTCCCTGGTTTCTCATTCCAAGCCGATATCCACTGCACCACAATCTTGACCTAATTTTCATGCAGCCATTTATAATTCATAAAGGAAGAAGAATTATAAATGACTGCATTAAAATTGGGTCAAGAATAACAGGTGAATAGTCACCAACTTTGGTAAAAGCAGCTAATATATGTAAGTCACTAAATGAAATTACAAGTCCCCAAATTTAGGTAATAACAAATAACACTATTATATGTATATAATCCTCTGTATTTTAATAAAGACTGCTGTGTTTATATATATATATATATATATATATATATATACCTCCTGTCACACAATAGAGTGTGGCAGTGTCAGCACAGTGCATTCTCTTTACTACCTATTATTAAACTTTACATGTTTATATATATATATATATATATATATATATATATATATATATATTCATTCATATTCATTCCATCCTGTCAAGCTCAGTGGGGTTATTCTGTGAGGAAACATTTAATAATCCTCTCTAATACCTTTCAAGGATTGATTTTATTGTACTTTTAACTATAAATTCATTTAAAAGTAAAATAAAATTCATATATTAAAGTATAGCCAAAATAAGATTCGGACAAACCTCTCTATTATAATAAAGATTATTGTGTATATATATATATATATATATATATATATATATATATATATATATATATAATTTAGAAAATATCTTAGATATTCTACAATTTCATGGGTAATATGTATTTCACTGCTGACCTTGCGGCTCCTCAGACTCAAATGATAGAACAGTTAATCTTTAAAATATTCCTGAAAATCATTACACATAGACGCTCACGCGTTCATATTGAGAATAGACATTTGTGACAGTAATTTACAAAATACAATTACTCGCTCATTCAAAAAAAAAACCCAAAGAGAGAAAAAGGAAAAATATAGACAATTGATAAATGGAAAGAAGAGAAAGGAAAGAAATAGAAATGGAAAAGGGAATGAACAGTATACAGAGAAATGAAAATTAACGTCATAGATCAACACCAGTGTCTCCTGCAACCCATCTGCTTTCTTAGAAAACATTAACATTGAAATTTAGTTTTAAACATAATGGGATATATTTACAGTAAAAAATAAATTGTAAATCATAATTTTTAATACAAATTAAAATATAAGTGCTATTAGTATTATTTTATAGATACAGTTAAAATGATTAAAACTTTTAAAAGAAAACAAAAATCATAATTAAATATAGAAAAATAGAAAAAAAATAGAAAAATGATAAATGTAAAAAAGACAAAGGAAAAAGCAAAGAAATAGAATGAGAATGAACAATATAGATAGAAAGAAATTTAAAATAAACTTCTTAGATCGACACCAACGTGTATTACAATTATCTGCATTCTTAGAAAACATGACATATATATATATTTGATTAGAATCAAATTAGACCAATACACAGTTGTATTAAAAAGTGCTTAATACATATATAATGTAGAGCTTTAAAATATTTTAATTCTGGAGTCAGCTGATTACACTATCTTGTTTTCATGATACTGAAGATTCCAAAAGGTAGAAACCAAGGTAGCATAATTGGATGACTTCTGAATGAATATATATTGAGAAGAATTGTGACAGGAGGGATATATATATATATATATATACACACACCTCCTGTGACACTCAAGTAGGTGCTACCTGTGAGGAAAAAACTAATAATTTCTTCAAATATTTTTGATGGCACAGGCTCACTTGTTATATAATAATTGTTGAGTTTAAAGTTACAAATAATCTACATATCCAGATAATAATATCAATAGGTAGAGATAAACTTATATTTAATTTTTTACATGTTATTCTAATAAATTATGTCATAAATTAGTTTTTTATGACTATAATTTTGATTTTATTTAGTAAATTCTTTAGGTATACTGAAATTATAGCACCAAGTAGTATGGTTAGAATTTCCCCAGTCGTGATTCTACCCTTCGGCGGAACCACGACTGGGTTTGTGCTCTCTGCTCGGAAGCAGAGAGCTGACAGTGTCATAGAGGAGTCAGGCGAATGCCTAAGACCTCCTCTGGTCTGATGAGAGTTTCTCCCTTCCTTATATCTGAATGGTGAGGCTCGGGGAGATTGAAAAAATAGGTTTCTTATGTCGAGCCCTGATTGGTCAATAAATCATATTTTTGACCACGTGGTGTGCTTTCCACTACGTCCGAACTTTTGGGTGCGCCGTCCTTGTTTTTGACCCCACAGGGTGAATAAGGGGTGAATTTCCGCGCAATTGTATTTTTTAGATACACGTGTGTGAATTAATTTTTATTGTGTGTGTGTGTGTGGAAAATGAAATAAGAAACAGCACAGACTTCATTTACTGTATGAAAAGTTTATCTGGCCACTGAAGGTGACTCTTCTTGTAATGTTGTAGATCTTCGTCCCCAATTTGTTGTGGAGTTGTGACGAAGCATCACTGAAAAGTTATAGTCACCGGTTTGTGCCAGAAGTAAGACAAGGAACAAGAAGGTAGGTTCAAACAATGTGTTAGCATAACAAGAAATAAAATATTCAAAAGAAGTGCTAATAGTAAGTAATATAGAAATAAATAAGTTACCTCATCTGAAGTATAATAAGGAAATTTAATCTAGACTATGGATACAAGCACGGATTTAGGTTTTTGAGATATCCAATACTGCAGCTCAAACGTCACCGTTTTTATCTCTAGTGCATGATGGACTCTTCACAATTATCGTCAGTACATCAGCAGTTGACCTTGAAAAACGGAAGCCATATTACTTTTCTGAGAAAAGGCCGTGCAATGAGAGGTTTATCTCATTTTCTGTTCTTCTGAGGCCTTAATAAGAGCAACTGTCATAACTTTGGTGATGTAACTGACCAGTGGGACAAGAAGTCCTTGTACTTTCTCGATCCCACGTTTTCTACTGATATAAAGTGGAAAGATTATATTCAATCAATTCCTAAGCAAGTTTGTTCCTTGTATCATATCCGACAGTATTTCTTGCCAGAATCCATCTCTCACATTTATAAATCTACCATTTGTCTGCACAATGAATATTACTGCCACATCTGGTCTGAGTCTTCTGCTATATATCTCAAGATTCTTGACAAAACCCAAAGAAGGATCTGTAATGTTATTGGCTCTGACTTGACATCTCGATCATGACCTTGTTCAGACTGTTGTTCACGCTAGATAATGCACTCTCTCTCAGAAACTGTAACTAAGGTGTTTATTTCTTACAATGAGTCAGATTTTAATTTTAAATGTAGATCTTGTTTTGTTCACTACAAATTCACCTTGATAACTTTTCAAGTTATGTTCTCTCTGCTGAGGCCAGGGATTGAACTCACTTGCAATTGTTATAGCATGGCAAGCTTGTTAACCTTTACATTACGTCAAGCTTTCCCACCCCAGGAATTAAACTCAGGATGCTTGGGTGAAAGTCGGGAATCCTAATCCCTAGACAATGTGGGGTGTCATATCAAATATGTATGGACTGAAAGTTCTATCACCCTTGTTGGTTAGTAATCTCCATTAACAGTACAGGGAATTTGTATTTTTTAGTTTTTACCATCAATTGGAGTAGAAGAGGCTCATCCCTTGTTCCTTGTTTAGGATGTGGTTTCCGGCTTTCTCTTTTCCAATCTTTTCACTCTTTTCTTTTTTTTCTTTTTTTTTTTTTCAATTGGAGTAGATAGACAAAACTATCACCTGGTTCACACTCCACCCACGTCTATTGAACAGGTGAAGAGGCTCATCCCTTGTTCCCTGTTTAGGATGTGGTTTCAGGCTTTCTCTTTTCCAATCTTTTCACTCTTTTCTTTCTTTTTTTTTTTTTTTTTTTTCAATTGGAGTAGATAGACTAAACTATGACCCGGTTCACACTCCACCCACGTCTATTGAACAGATTAAGAGTCTTATCCCTTGTTCCTTGTTTAGGATGTGGTTTCCTGCTTTTTCTTTTCCAAACTTTTCACTCTTACGTAGCCCCCTGCGCTTCAGTGGCATTACCGCCTTGCTTGGGGTGATATGATTAAAAAAAAAAAAAAAAAAAAAAAAAGTTCTAGCAGCTGTGCAAACAATTCCAGAGACGATTAATCACATTGAAATATTAATTCTATACTTTTTGGTAGGCCATATAATTTGGGTATAGAGGGGTGATCAGTTTATTTATTAAATAAAGTCAAAGATACAGACATGACAAACAAGGTTACAGATTATTCAGATTGTACATCTATAAATATTAATATACCCATTATTCTATGCCTTAATATCTTAGAAAAAACATCTATAAGCAGTAAATAAAAATTTACATCTATTTATTGATATCATGTAACTTAAATCTAGTGTATCGAGGCAGCAAATAATTTTCTAAACATATACTGTTAAATATAAGAGACAATGAATGTCTATTATGTTTAATCACGAGCCATTCTAAACGTTTTATTTTGGCTTTAATTTCAGTTGAAAATAAAGACAAAAATTTTCCAAAATTTGGATAATTTTTTATTAATTTGGTTCTAAGCATGTGAGCCAAAAGCTGAGGAGCAAATTAATAAAAAATTATCCAAATGTTGGAGAATTTTTGTCTTTATTTTCAACTGAAATTAAAGCCAAAATACGACGTTTAGAATGGCTCATGATTAAACGTAATAGACATTCATTGTCTCTTATATTTAACAGTATATGTTTAGAAAATTATTGATATCACTATATGTAGACTAAGTCCTTTGATAATTATTGATATCACTATATGTAGACTAAGTCCTTTGATAATTATGTATAATACGTATATATAGCTGGGTCATAATATACATGGGTTTCTATCTACAATTTGAACAGATATCATCAGTGGGAAGCTGACAGATAAATACTTGTCTGTTAGGACTTGATGTCTTTGCGGTTTTGTTTCTTGTTTCCTGTTTTATATATTAGGATAGGTCATAAATAATTTCTATTTTCATTTATCAACATTATCCTTTAAAAGATAAAGTATGATTATATTTTATTTAATTATATATTCACCATTATTTGTAATGATTTCTTGACATTTATCAGGCAGTTCTTTAAGTAAAATTCAATAGGTTTTGGATATGAAAGAAGTTTTTGATCAACTTTTAAATCTGGTTTTCATTAGAGAACATTTTTCCCACTAAAGTATTTTGCAGTGATTGAAAAATGTAATAATCACTTGGTAAAAGTCAGATGAATATAATGGACAGGGTAGACCAACTGAGTTCCAAAATGTTTTCTCATAATTATTCTTGCTATATATGGCAACAAAGATGAGGACATTAGTCCAAATACTGTAAATAATGTAAATAGTTATAATATCTCATCTCAGAAATATAGCCAGATATACAAAATGTTTGTAGAAAATAAACTTTATATTTCTCTTTTAATACATGCACCTTAGAATAAGTACATTAATAAAACTGTTGTGATGTGTGATTTCTTTTGTAATGCGTGATTTCTCTTATTATGAGCAATAAATATCTACCTCTGAACTGGCAAAAGCCAGTTCAGAGGTAGATATTTATTGCTCATAATAAGAGCCCCTCTGCTCTTACTGCTTGAGTATTTATATAGTCTATGCCTTCTTCTTCTATGTGCCATACCTTTTTAGGACATAGGTGATCATGACACTTCCATATTAATAAAAAATTATTTTGCCAGTTCAGAGGTAGATATCTATTGCTCATAATAAGAGCCCCTCTGCTCTTACTGCTTGAGTATTTATATAGTCTATGCCTTCTTCTTCTATGTGCCATACCTTTTTAGGACATAGGTAATCATGACACTTCCATATCTCCCTATTCTTTGTAGCTCTTAACACACTTTCTTTTGTTACCCATCCCCAAACCATGCTCTGCCATCTATTTGCTCAAACATGTCATGCATTGTTTTCCCCTGTCTCTCTTTCCCTCTGTCTTTTGAGTATCAAATTTTCCAAACCCGCCTTCCTCATTACATGCCCCAGAAACTTCAGCTGTCTTTTCCTGACGTTAAGTATGTTTCCTTTTCATTTCCATTCTCTCCAAAATCTCTTTGTTGCTCACATGTTCAGTCCATGGTATCCTCAGCATCCTTCAGTAGGACCACATTTTGGTTGCTTTGAGTCTTTCCTTCACCTTTATGGGATTATCCAGCATTTGCTACCATATTGAAGGACAGACATCCCTTAACAATCCAGTATTCTTTTCATTTTTTCCAATAAAAAAAATTCCTTATTCTTAATACTCTGCTTAGTTTTTAGAATGCATTATTGGCCATGCTAATATACCTTTGGATCTCAGTGTTGCACTTTCTGTTCTGTTAGAACTGTACCACCCCAACGGTCGTCCTAAATATTTCCTCCGGCGGCCGTTCTCCACGCTGTGATGTTGCCGGATTTTTGTAGAAACCGTCGGACGAACAGCTGGGGGTACAAGATTGACTGTAAGGAACGAACTTCCAAAATTTGGATAAGTTGAAAAGGAAGCTTTATTCGTTTAGAGTTAGCCTTGTCTGTTGGGGCAGGCGAATGTGACACACAGTTCTAACTCTAATTAATGGAGATCAACAAACCCGAACTGAACGAAACAAGACGAACGGAGAATCTTCCTTACTTCAAGTTCGCACCTGGCTGACTCCTTTCACTTCTAACTCGTCTTAACTTAACTGGCTCTATTTATTTAATATGAATCCGGAAATGCGGAAATCCGGAAATGCTTTAGACCACCGGTGACAAACACCGGCGACTGTAAGTCTGAAATTTCAGTTATCTTTTTTGTTTATCTTAATAAGGCTTCCGCCGGAAAAGGCTTAAGGTGTGGTCAAGATACAATAAAGGACAGCCTTTGACCGGCCATCACAAACCTACCCGCTGACCTTTATCACTGAGTCAAATATCGGAGGACAATTTTCCTCATAAAAGAAAAAGCGTTTATTTATTTTTTTTCTCTTCTTTTTCACTTTTGTTAAATATGTTTTTAAACTATTTTCTATTCTAATCTATTTTCTATTTTAATCTATTATTATAATAAAATACATATATATCTAGTTATCGTGTCACAGAACACTTCCTAGGTAAGTCTCTGTACCTGCTTGATTTTAGTATCCCCAACCTGTAATTAGCATTTTGGGCTCCTGATGACCATGCATTCAGTTTTCTTGGAGTTTATATGCAGTCTTTTCTTTTTGCTTTCTTTAGCAACCTTCTGTAAGAGGTCTTGTAGTTTTCTTTCTGTGTCTGTTATCAGCCCTGTATCATCTGCTTATATTGTTTTATTGATAAGACTGTGACTGCCAATAATGATGAAACCTGGCAGGACTTCGACTTTCTTTGCCTTAGCTCTGCTGCTTAGGCACTTATTTGCATATTACTACAAAGACTGTAGTCTAATCATAAAAGCATTTATTTTACATAATTAATATTTTTCAACATAATCTTCTTCCTTTTCTTACAGCTACACTTCTGTATTAATTATAGAGACAGAACATTAAACAGTGACAATTTCAGATGGAAATTCAGTCTGTCATTAATTTAAATCAGATATCAATGTAGATAAAGAAGAAAAGTTGTAAAAAATATTTCTCTCAATTTGTAAAAATCAAAGGTAAAAAATTCAAGTAATCTAGCGCTATCTAAAGAGTTGCTACTTTGAAGCTGTTTTGATAACGAAAAAATGTGGGGGTAATATTATAAATTTTTAGGCAAGTAAAGTTATAAACTCTCTTCATGAAATTGGTAAATTATGAAAAGAAATATTTCATAAAAATCATAGTTTTAGAACACTTTATGTAACTGATAAACAATATTTTTATTTGTATTTACACTTTGAAGGTGTAATCTTTCCTTTTTTTTTGAAAGGCAATAAAACATTTGAACATAGGTTTATATATTGATTCTCAATAGAAACAGCATGACTTCTGGAAAGTATTTTAAAATACTACAGTATGCTTACTTAATAGTAAATAAACAGCCTATTCTTTTATCTAACTGTTCAGAAAGTATCCAGCCATTTAATATGAACAGAAAAATAGCCTACCTAGGGCAATTGGGCATTAATTCTCTTTAAAGCATTTCTCTTGTGGTTTCACAGATTTATAAAAGCATCCCTTCTATTTTTTCCAAACAGTCTTGTAGTGAGAAAACAAACGCAAATATAAATTTTAGCTTTATTCAACTTGGGGGGATGGTGTGTATCCAAGCAGGACATATTTGAATACAGAATATTTATAAGGGGAGATAATCAATACCACATTCTTCCCTGCTAGCTCTTTGTAGGGAACAAAGTTAATCCACCAACCAGGTTTTCTTTGGGTCCTTTAGGGATTTTGTAGTGGTTTTCTGTTGAAAACTGCCTTTGACATTGACTTATTAGAGTTTGTTGTCTTGGAGTTGTCTTGCCTATCAATCTTTGAAGCATAAACCTTTGACTTAAAGTGCTTATGTATGCTTTGATTTGTAAGCTACTCTGCATTTGAATTTGAAATAGTAGTGTCCATTTCAGAGTGGATTCGTTTTTTTCAGGCTAATTTCTCATCAGAACTAAAGTTATGTTGATCTTGTGAGAAAATGAATGCAAATATAACTTATTTGGAGTTTTATTCAACTTAGAATGGAGTGTGTCTGACTGAACTTATTAAATACAGAATACAAATAAGGGGAGATAATTCATGCCTCAGGTCTATACAGTACTCTTTATGGATTGCCATCAGTTGTCTTGTTTCATTCTCATTACTCTTAGCAACTATGTTTAAATGGCAGACAGATTTGTGAAAAGTTAGAAGTCATGGTGTGTAGGGAGCAATTGTAGCAGTATTGACAGAGAGATGGCTGATGGGATGCTTTTTCAAAAGGTCAGTTAGTTGAAAATATGACAGCTTCGTCATTACTAACGCATTATATAGAAGTTTGTTTCATGATGTATTATGTTTGGTGGAGTAAACCCACAAAAAGATGCCTATTTATGCATACACAGTAATTATTTTCTGAGTTGTATCAAAGATATCAAATAGTTATCAAGATATTCTATATATATATATATATATATATATATATATATATATATATATCCGAGTGAATACGGAACAAAGAAAAATTTACAACATTCAAAACATTAATTTAAAACAGTGCTCAATATATAATACAGAGCTGTGAATATTTATTATAAATTGTAGTTTAGAACATGTACAACATGTTAGAACATGTATATATATACAGATTCAGCATCTGTTTATATATCTGAGATGAAATATTGTAACTATTTACTCTGTTTATATTGCTTGCACTATTGTCCTCATTCTTATTGTCATATTCACAACATTTCAGCTGTTGTACACGCTGGCCTTCTTCATGTAATATACATTAAACTTTTGAACTGAACTCTCTATTTCACCCTCTGGAGTAGATTGTTCTAGTTCCAAATGCCATGCTTTTTTTGGATATCATGATTTCAGTTATTTTTCTTTATTAACTCAACTCTCCAAGTTCTTGTTCCCATCTTCTGTGGCTAGTTATATTGAACTCACAACTCTTTAAATCAAGTCACTGGATTACTTCAACCAATGCTTTTATCCACATGGCCCAATTGATAAAAGCGTTGGCTGAAGTAATGCAGCAAAATTCAAGCTAAAACATAACAAATATGACAATAAAATGTGATAATAGTTCGATCAATGTAAATATATACAAATTCCTTGGTCATATAATGAAGAAAGAAGACTTGGAAAACTTAACACTCGTGGGATACATTGATGCAAAGAGAGATTGGGGAAGGCAGCAAGCTAACAGGAATAGATGGCGGCATAGTGAGGGGTTTAGCTTTAGCAAAGGGGGAAAACTGCTAAGAGCCGCAAAGGAAAAGAAGATGTGGAGAGCCCTGATCACCTATGAAAGGATACAGTACATAGAAGTAGATAATATATCCATCCATGCAATATAAACAATTACTTAATCAGAATTGCATTTCATTTGAATACAGGTTATTGAATGATGAATACATTGCTTAATATCCAGCAGAGAAAGCAACATTTAATGTTACATTTTTTAGATTTCATTAAAATATGATAAACAACAGACATGTTTTAGTAAGATCTAAAAACATAATATTATGCTCTCTCTCTCTCTCTCTCTCTATATATATATATATATATATATATGGTAATTATTATTATTATTATTATTATAATAGTGGCATACTGCAACTTCATGGTGTTGCGGCCACAAATAGCTGCTCCCAAAAAGAAACAACCATAACAGCAGCAGTAGCAGCTATTAGCTGTTCCCTGACCTTTTACAAACAATGGCGGATTTTTAGACTCGCCATAAAGAAAATCCAACTACATGTGCGACACAAAACCATTTAGTGAATATGCCCGAGCCTAAAACTGTCGTAATGCGCATCGAATTAGGCTGCGCTCCCCAAAACACCAAACAACATGGGGAGCAATTATTATTTAGTGTTTTTCTACTCCCACCAATCTGGGAGTAGTTGACCAAACACTTTTGCATATCACCAGCCTCGTTTCTCCTGAAAATTTTGGAGTTATCTAGTCATAACAACCAATGCTTTTGACACTGATCCTGCCTTCTGGCAGTCGAATCGGCCATCAAAGTTGCAATACCTGCTTCTGGCATTGATCCTACTTTCCAGCAGTCGATCAGCCATCAAAGCTGCAATACCAGCTTCTGGCATTGATCCTGCTTTCCCGGCAGTCGAATCAGCCATTGAAGCCGCCACACCATCTTTTGGTTTTGATCCTGCTTCGGCAGTCGAATTCGCCACTTGGGGCAGTTGAATCAGCCACTTGGAGTCACAGCCGCGATGACCCTACTTCTACTCAGCCCTGTTTAGGGATTCCGCTTCCGTAACCCCTTGGTATGGTCTTGCATCTGAGCAGACCTAAACTCGACTCAGCCCTGTTTAGGGATTGCGTTGCCGTAACAAAACCTCTCGGTACGGTCTCACATCTGTGACGACCCTAGCTTAACTCGGCCCTGTTTAGGGATTGCGTCGCCGTAACAAAACCTCTCGGTACGGTCTCACATCTGTGACGACCCTAGCTTAACTCGGCCCTGTTTAGGGATTGCGTCGCCGTAACAAAACCTCTCGGTACGGTCTCACATCTGTGACGACCCTAGCTTAACTCGGCCCTGTTTAGGGATTGCGTCGCCGTAACAAAACCTCTCGGTACGGTCTCACATCTGTGACGACCCTAGCTTAACTCGGCCCTGTTTAGGGATTGCGTCGCCGTAACAAAACCTCTCGGTACGGTCTCACATCTGTGACGACCCTAGCTTAACTCGGCCCTGTTTAGGGATTGCGTCGCCGTAACAAAACCTCTCGGTACGGTCTCACATCTGTGACGACCCTAGCTTAACTCGGCCCTGTTTAGGGACTCTGCCTCTCTTCAAGCGCCCCCCTCTGGCACGAGCTTTTTTCCATGTTCACCACTTCAACCCAGGCCCAAAGACAGAACTCCCCAAAACAGCCCAATGACTATTCTAGCATCTCCAGCCGAACAGCTACCACTGCGAATGCCCCATTTTGACATGGCACTGGACGAGGCCCAATGCTCGCCTGACCAACTCTACACAGACTACTACCCTCCTGACCTGGAGCCTACTCGAACAACAACTTGTACCAACTTACATAAATAAAAACGAAGGTTGTTATTGTTTTTACCTCTGCCTTTATCTCCTCATTGTCTTGGCTGTACACACTAATCAAAATTCGAGTTTGCAGGGTTGGCTTCATCCGTTATAAATTTAGTTATAAATTTATGATATTCAAACACCATCAACAGGCAGTCTTTGGCGTTTTAACACCAAAACTTTATAGCTATCAAGTTGCAGTAGGCCATTATAATAATAATAATACTAATAATTGCCATATATTTATGCTCTACTTTTGTATTGAGCACTTTTTAAAGTAAATATCTAACTGTGGAATATACTATTACCATTACTCACATTATATATATATATATATATATTTTTTTTTTTTTTTTTTTTTCAATAAATATGGAAGACATGGAATTAATTTTTTATTTAGTTTTTCCAGTGTTCTTATGTTTTTAAATTTGGTGGGAGTAAGAGAATGCAAAATTTTAACATAATTGTCCCAATCGCTTTCAGCTATTTCTTTAACCATTTTCAAGGGATTTTGTTCTAGAAAAGCTTGAGACAATGGACATTATGGAAAATTTTTGAACTCCAGCCAAATAGAAAAACTTAAGTATGCTGAAAAAAACTAAATAAAAAAATTATATTTTCTTTGTTTGCCATATTTAATGGTAGATTTTTAAAAGAAAGGTTACACACATACACACACATATGTATTTATATATGATTAGATATACAGATATAGATATACATATCGATAAATATTATAAAGTTCTTTCATGGTTTTAAATTTTCAAAACTTCAGTTCAATACCTAATAAAATTCCTCTCTAAAATGAGTAAGTAAAGGTTAATTTCTTAATAGATTTTATCCTGAAATTATTCATCCTTGACATGTACACTATCATTAGAAGTTATATAAATACATTTTGCAATTGATTTTCACTAATAATCTTGCTTTAAAATCTAAAAAGTAAGTTTTTCTGAATAAACATTAGTCATTACATATCCCTGTCCAAAAAATCCAGTGAGCTTGTAGAGGATAAGAAATTAATTAAAATCAACTTTCTTCTTCACTTTTACAAAAATTCACAATGACGTGTGAAATCCTGGTTTTTCCCAAATAGAAAAAGGATTGATCATGTGCTTAAAGAAAAAGTCAAACCAGATTTCGCAGGTAGATGTTAGATTGATTTTTGGCCAATGGGAGCAACTTACAAGACTTGAGGACTTCATGAGCAAGTGCGAAAATCTGAATACTATAAAGGTCCCAGCCAGCTTCAATCAGATGGGAGTCAGATGGGAGCTGCCAGATGAAACAACTAATATGTAACTTCAAGCTACTCACACATTGTCCTTTTTCTCTTTCTCCTCATAAGAGGCTCGTTCCTTGTTCCCTGTTCAGGATATGGTTTCCGGCTTTCTCCCTTCCAATCTTTTCACTCTTTTCTTTTTTTCTTTTTTTCAATTGGAGTAGATAGACTAAACTATTGCCCGGTTCATACTCCACCCATGTCTATTGAACAGGTGAAGAGGCTCATGCCTTGTTCCCTGTTCAGGATATGGTTTCCGGCTTTCTCCCTTCTAATCTTTTCACTCTTACGTAGCCCCCTGCGCATCAGTGGCATTACCACCTTGCTCAGGGTGATATGATTAAAAAAAAAAAATTACCACTACAAACATTTTGTACAAACTCTTGATACCCTTAACTTTTTCATTGAACATTAATTTCTACGAATTCTTGGTATTCTTTCTTTTTAATAAATTTCTATTTTAAAATGCAAAACGTATATCTTATTCTTACACTGTTCTACACTAATGCATACATTCCAACCTGCAACCAATCTTCTGATAATTCTAATGATGAAAACCTTCTGATGATAATTCTGGATGAAACTTGTAAGTTGTAGGGAGTTTGGTTTTGTTTGACACAAGGCCAAATTAAAGAAACATTAAACATCTCCCCATGCTACAAGCTCAAATCTCAAAACTTAAGAGATCTGTAACATTTTTCTTATCATTTCACCCCAAGCAAATTAGGACCACCACCTGTGCACAGGGGGTTACAGTGAAAGAAAAAAATATACAGGGGATGTCAAAGAAAGGATAAGAAAAAAGATGGGAATCAAGGAGAAAGAAGATAGCCATTGCATTTAAACTTGGAGATTGTAGCTATCAGGGAAGCAAGCATACAGAAAGTGCAAGAAAAGAAACTGATGGAGTAGAAGTACTAGAGTAGAAGTGGCAGTGACTATTTTGATGGTAAAATAGCTCACGTAAATTCATTTGGCTGGCGCACCAGAGAAAGAAACTTGTCAAAGATGAAACCGTGAAAATATTTGTACAGAAGGCAGAGGAAAGCCACATCCTGTTGGTGAGAAAGTGACTGAAGTCAAGCTGCTAAATCAGAATTGATTATGTTGCAGATCCTCCTTTGGATTTTGTTGAGAATCCCAAGATGAATAGCAAGAGCACCTGACCAGAAATGACAACAGTATTCAATGTACAGACAAATGGTAATTTTAATCCATTTATTAGGGAATTTTTCATTTAGAATCTATTTAAATATTAAAATCAAGTGATACAGCAATGCACTTTGAACCAGCATCTTATTAAGTTTTAAATGCAACTGCTCAGGCTATCACTGGGGCTTGATGATAAAAAGGTAGCATGATTGAAAAATGACCCTGTTTTTTGAGAAATCAGGGATCATGAAAAAAGTTTAAGGAATTATGTGCTTTGATAGTGGGATATCTGCTTGTGGATTTTGAAAATGGTGAAAGTGAAGAGTGTCAAATGGGACCCCCTCCTCTTGGTGGTCCCTGCTGTGAATTCACTATCTGGCAAAATGGTTCCTCTTTTATGGGGTTTGAATTCATTCCTCCTGCTAACTTGGTAGGGAAAAGTCATAAATCACAGCTCCAAGCTCTTACTCATCCCAGACCAAAATATTTTAGTTGGAACTGATTAGAGATAAATCAGAGTATTGCCCCCAAGTGTTCTGAACTGTCATATCCAATTAAAAGGTCATTCTTCTACTCCGAGCTTGTTCAATAAGCATCATGTACAGTGTAAAGTTGCACCATTTTGCTGAAACACTGTATCTTCTACCACTTTTTTTTTTTTTTTTAATCATATCACCCCGAGCAAGGCAGTAATGCCACAGAAGCACAGGGGGCTACGAAAGAGTGAAAAGATTGGAAAAGAGAAAGCCGGAAACCACATCCTAAACAGGAAACAAGGGATGAGCCTCTACACCTGTTCAATAGACGTGGGTGGAGTGTGAACCGGGCGATAGTTCAAATTGTGTAATTTTAAGAATAATTTTCCAACAAGAAAAAGTTTACTTCCTTTTCTGTTGACATTATGAATCAATCCAAATTTTGAAAATGAAAAGCTGAAATCATTAACAGTAATAATAATAATAGCAGTAAATATATTCAAAACCATGAAGAAATAAATAAATCATATTTCTCAATGTAGATTGATTTTTGCTTGTACAGAATTGAAGTTATGAGAATTTAAAATGCTATAATTTTTTTTCAATCAGTACACTTCTCTTTATCTTACTTTTTCAGTCATGACGTAATTAAAAAGTGCAATACAATTTACAGTTTGAATTGATTTTCTTTGGTTGTAATAAAGATAAGGAATTGAAACTGGCTTAGAATATATGAGCTTCACAAATGTATGCAAAACATTTTGAAGATCATAGCAGTAATTGTTATTTCTGTTCTGTGATTAAAATCACCCAGGTTTTATAGAATTAAATATGTAGAAGGATGTTTAATAGGAGTTACTCTACAATGTTTTCTTTTTTTAATTGTCACAATATATTTCTTTTATTACTTTCATTTTTTTCCTTCTATCTAGAAAGTGAGGCATATCTCAACCAAATGCTTTCTTGGATAAAAATATAAATGAGGGCAATCAATAGGTTCATAGCCTGACACAGTTATGAACTGAATTTTGATCTAAAATTGTCAATGCATAATGTTCAGTCTCTAAGATTAATGTAGTGTAAATGTAACCTTCCTTAAAGGAAGATTATGTTAAAAAATATTTGCGTAAAATATTTTGTTATGACTAGACTATATATTTATTGATCTGCCTTTGTACGAATGTATGCCTATCCCATCTCACTGTCAAAGCACATGATTCCTTAAACTTTTTTCATGATTTTTTTCTCAAAAACAGGGTCACTTTTCAATCATGCTAACTTTTCATCATCAAGCCCCAATGATAGCCTGAGAAGTTGCATTTAAATCTTAATCAGGTGCCGGTCCAAAGACAGCTTTCATAATATAATGTTCCCTTTCAAGGAAGATAAATAGAGAAACAAGTTGAAACCCAAGAGTCAAACTTGAGGAACATTCTCCTATGTGCTGTGTCTCCTCAGAACATTGGCAATCATGGCTCTTCACAATTTCTTGTCCTTTGTAACTCTTAATAAATAATGTCTTTTTTTTATATCTCAAGCTTTGCTCCGAAATCCATTTACTCAGACTCACTAGATAGGTTATGCTTTGTTTTCCTCTTTCCCACTTATTTCAGTCTGTCTTGTGAGTATCTAATTTTCCAAGCTTTCTTTTCTCATTATGTACCCTTGAATTTCAACTGCTTCTTTTAGATGTTAAGAATAAGTGTCTTTTTTCTTTTTATTTTCTCTAAAACTTTATCGTTGGTCACATGTTCAGTCCATGTTATTCTCAGCATCATATCTGTAGAACACATTCTCTTATTTCAAGTCTCTATAAGAAGATAGTCCAGCATTTACTGCCATATAGAAAGAGCAATATTTCATAGCAGTTCATGTTATTCAGTATTTTCCTCTTCATCTGTTTTCTTCAATATGTTCTGTGTCAAATTCATCAAGACCTCTTTCCTCATTATGTGTCCAAGAAATTTTAACTATCTATTTTTGATTGTAAGTATAAGTGTCTATTTTGTTTTTCTTAATCCTTCTTATTTTCAATCTGTCCTGTAAGTATCTAATTTTCTAAGCTTTCTTTCCTCAATATATACCCTAAAGACTTCAAATATCTCATATAGATGTTAAGTATAAGTGTCCTTTTTGTTTCAATTTTCTATAGAACTATGTTGTTGTTCAAATGTTTGGCATATGGTATTCTAATCATCCTTCTGTTGGGTAATGTCATATTCAAAGGTGAATTAGAGAAATTTGGTAGAGTAGACTATTGAAACAAAGTAGAGGTGCAGATCAAACAAAGCAGGAGTGCAGATCACTTAAGTTGAGGCAGAGATCAAATTAAGCAGGGGTGCAGATCACTGAAGTTGAGGCAGAAATCAAATGAAGCAGTGGTGCAGATCAATGAAGTATGGGTGCAGATCAATGAAGTAGGGATACAGATCAAATGACGTAGGGGTAAAGATCAATGAAGTAGGAGTGGAGATCAAATGAAGTAGGGATGCAGATAAAATACACAAAGCTTGAATCGTTTATATTTAGCATTAGGTTTTACTTAACTCCAATATTTTGCCACTTACTCTTGGTATAGCAAATCTGGAATCCTCATGCAGATGTCAATCATATATCATTGTCTACAAAGCCAGAGGAACTACTCAACTCTTCTCAGTGGTGGTTGTTAATATATATATATATATATATATATATATATATATATATATATATATGTCATACATTCTTGTTCCATGCTTGTAAAAACGGGAACAGCTGTAAGGTTCTATGATTCTGTATTTGATCTCCTCAGATCAATCATGTGCCTGATTCCCTTACTCATCTGGTATCACAGTGAGTTCAAATTCAATGACCAATTCTTGACCAACTCACACAGTATTTGGCAGCAGAAGAGATTATACTACCCCTCAAGGATAAGGTCTAAATAATAGGGAATTGCTGGAATGTCAGAAAATAGAATGAAACTGTAGGCATTGGCCTTGTAGATAAATGAATAATCCAGGTTAGCATGGATTTCAATCTATTGTTGCCGTCTTTGATTAGTAAAGAAAGGAATGGAGAGGAACACTGGTTATATTATATGAATTTGCCAATGTTACATGCTTTGCAATGAACTTTGATATAATAGGTTGAACCAAAAGCTATATTTGTCACAATTTCCTTCTGTTAGCCACCATTTTCTGTTTAAAAAAAGATCCCAATCTCTTTCCTTATGGATTGTACATTTGAACAATGTTATGAAATGGATCAATGGAAACATTGTGGTAACAGCATAAAGAATGAGATCAATAGTGACCAAAACTCTTCGAAAGCAAATTTTTTCAACACAACATTCTTTGGTGCATATGTTGAAATAAATGAAAAAAATGTTATTGTTAAAGCTAAATATAGTTCTGAAATTGCCAAAATCTTTTGATTACAGATTGACATCAAAATCTGGATGGCAGCCAATGAAAAATTCCCACGATTATTTAACATCCATAGTTTGTTCCATATTAGTTTTCTTTATATATTTATATTTCAAATAAGATTTTTAGGTGTAGTTTATGAAATGAAAATTAATTTTATATTGCAATGACAGTTACCAGAAAAGAGGTGTATTGCTTTTTACTGATGGTGGCTTGTGTTTCATTATATCCAAGAGTGCAAGTTCCAAGTTTATTGAGGTGATAGTAATAAATTCATCTTACTCTTAGAGAATCACAGTTCCCATGACTATATGTAAAAGAAGAAATGTCTATTTCAAACCTTGTCAAATTTGCAGAAGCATCAATTATAGACAAGAATAGTCTTATTACATTCCTTGTATAATTTGAACTCCAGAGAGTAAGATTCCAAAACCAAAGCTAAAATCATACACTACAGTAATCAAAAATTATATTATGTTTATTTTATTGGCTTTTGTAAAGTTTGAATGTGGAAGTAAGAGTTTTCACTTTGACATGTTAGATAGCTGTCAATCAATCACTTTCTTCTCTGTAAACCCCGGTGGCATGCCAGTGATAAGATATTTTGTCAAGATATCTTATGAGGAGACAGAGTATAGGGAGCAGTGGATTCATGCTTTTTTCAAGAATATCATTATCTATTATTGGATGTGCATTGTGGTGAAGGATGTGCATTGTGGAACAGAGGATATCAGTTTGAAAGGAGAAATTGGGAAGCTGAGTTTGAATTTCAGTTGAATTCCTTGAATTCGCTTACAGACAAATACCCTTGGGAAAGGTATTAATCCATCTCTTCCCTCAAGTTATGGGTTAAATAACAGGACAGGTTGGGTTCTATAGCATTGCTAGGCAACCTGT
Organism: Ascarosepion bandense; assembly: GCA_037127315.1. Taxonomy (NCBI): domain Eukaryota; kingdom Metazoa; phylum Mollusca; class Cephalopoda; order Sepiida; family Sepiidae; genus Ascarosepion; species Ascarosepion bandense. The sequence continues at coordinate 72,776 of JBBBDQ010000536.1, read as the reverse complement.
CTACCGCAGAAAGTAATGGCAACCTACTGTGGGATAATCTTTTGCCCAGTCAGTCAAGTCTCTTTTGAGACATGATCATCCAAGTGTGTATCTTGTATGCCACTTAACTGACTGATTGTCTAATAAACAGTTAAAACTTGAACTTGGTTTCCTAATAGATTCTATTATAGAACTCTTTCGAATTCCATGAAAGCTAAAACTCTGACAAAAATCATCAGTTGAAATTGCAAGTCAAAATCTTATTTGAATTTTTTTCTATTTCAGTTGCTTTTTTTCATTAAACTAATCTTCATACAATACAAGACTCAAGAGCTACTTTTGGTAGACGGTTACTAAATAAGGTGTGCAATATGGATGTAAGAGGAGGACATAGAAATTGGAGATTATGAGGATAAGGGGAATAGATAATGATTGATCTTGTGGTTATGATTCTAATGTTCAAGGAAACACTCATGCAGGAGTCTGTTCTAGGAAAGAAGCTATCTCAGTGAATCTTCCTCCTTGCAAACAGAATACAAAGATGTTTTAGCGATGTGGATGTTACATGGTGCTTATTAGCTGTAAAAGCCTCAACTAGTAGCATTAATTAAATGGAGCTCATCTGAACATCTGCCATGGAAGTAGTGATAGAGTTAAGTCAGTCAGTCAAATGCTATGCATGATACACACTTGGGCAATCATGTCTCTAAAGCTACATGGCTGACTGGGCAGAAGATTTTCCTGCAGTATGTTGCCATTACTTTTTGCAGTAGACTGGTTGCTAACCAGAACCCAATCTGTTCTGCTATTTAATCCATAGATGGAGGGAGAAGTGATGGATTAATACCTTTCCTAAGAGTATTTGTGAGTAAGTGAATGCACTGAATTCAATTAGTTTTTGAACTTGGTTCTCTGATTTCTGGTTCTGAGCCAATATCTACCACATCACTAGAGTTATTATGCTTATATTATCAAGCTGAGTGGCTTGCACATAAGTTTCATTTATTCAGTAAGGCTAAATTGGGTGCTGATCTCAAAAGTGACCTGCAGTCTGCTGTTAATTGGGGCTTGTCAACTTTAATACCTCCAAAATAAAACTGCCCTCTATTAATCATCTTAGAGAATCATGTCTGCCTTCCATCAGCATGGCTAATGCTAACCTCCAAGATAGTGACACATGGTGCTTTCTCAGGCTAGCATTTTCAGCTAATATGAAATGGAAAGATTATATTGAATTCTGCTGCTAAAAATGTTGGTTCACTGTGTTGTGCTAGGCAGTTTTTCTCTCCAGAGTTTATCTCATTTATAAGTCTACTCTTGATACATGATTAAATATTACTACCACTTATGGTATAGAGCCTCTGAAATATACTAGAAACTTTTTATAAAATCCAAAGAAGAATCTGCAATGCCACTAGTCCTGTCCTGGCCTGGTATCAGTCAGTTTACCAGTGCCAATATAGCTACCTTGTGCCTCTTCTATAAATACTTTCATGATAATTGTTCAGAAGAACTTTCCTACATGCTTTCTAGATTTTATGAATTTAAGCACAGCAAGGTCTCATCATTTTACAGTTGAATTGGCTAAATGCCATAGCCTGCAGAAGGGTGGTAGAAGGTGCGATGACCCTATGCATCCATATTGAAAGGACATTCAATCAAGGAATGAAATAAAAATTTAGGTTATAACTAATTTGAATAAATTGTTTATTTCATGTTTCATCTGTTTTTACATATCTAAAATGGCTTTCTTTCTCACATTTATCAGTACTAGGCCCTATAGATCCTTCCTACTCAAATATTAGAGGCATACAATCAAGGAATTAGCATCAGGTTACTAAACCTTTGCATGTCACTGGCTAGATGTAACCATAAGTTCTATGCTAATAGTTTCTTTTCTCACTTGTGGAACTCTTTTTTTGTGCTGCTTCTCAATCAACTTTGATCTTAAAAAATTTAAATGCAATGTCAATTGTTATCCTTTTTTGTTATTGTTCTTACTCATTAATAATGTTTTTCTTTTTCTTATGTTCTTTTGCACTTTAAGTCTTATTGTCTGAACAGCATAAGATACACACATGATGCCATGCTGATAGCAGACATAGAAAAGAAACTACAAGACCTTCTACAGAAGGTAGCTGAAGAAAATGAAAAGAAAGGACAGCAAATAAACTACAAGAAAACTGAATGCATGGTCATCAGCAAAATCAGGAGCCCAAAATGCCAAATACAGGTGGGGGAAAATAAAATCAAGCAGGTACAAAAATTTAAATGCCTGGGAAATTTTCTAACAAAAGGCAGAAAGTGCAACACAGAGATCCGAAGGTGAATTGGCATGGCAAAAAACGCATTTCAGAAGCTGAGTAGAGCATTAAGAAACAGAAAAATTTTATTAGAAATAAAGAAGAGAGTACTGAATTGCTATGTGATGTCAGTTCTACAATATGGCAGTGAATGATGAACAATCTTATCAAAGATGAAGGAAAAACTGAAATGAGCTTCTACAGAAGGATGCTGTGGATATTCTGGATCGAGCATGTGAGTATTGATGAGGTTTTGGAAAGGATGAAAACAAAAAGTAAAATTGATGCTGAGAATCAGAAAAAAAGAGCTAAGGTTCCTAGGAAATGTAATGCGGAAAGAGAAATTAGAGAATTGGATACTCACAGGCCAGATAGCAGGAAAGAGAGACAGAGGAAAGCAGCATGTAACATACTTGATGGGCCTGAGCAGGTGGATGGCAGAGTTAGGGGTTGGATGGAGTAACAGGAGAAAGCATGCTAAGAATCATCAGGGATAGGGAGACCATGATCTCCTACATCCTGAAAGGACAGGGTATATAGAAGAAGATGATAAAAATATAGGGTTCAGTCCAAAATTTTAATTACTTGAAGATCAGAACGTACGTCATGAATATGGCTATAAAAATAAGAACAAAGTCTGAACAATGTGAATGGTATAAATAAGAAGAAAACTGTCTTTAAATATTATCCTTTAACTTTTTTTTTCTTTTTCTTTATTTCATAAAGAAAATTAGTTTTATAGATCTTTTTCTCTCTTGGTATTCTTTATATAGGATGCATCCTTTTTAGTTTTAGGATTAGGGGAACAGAAACTTTACCAAAGAAAGCTTGTATCTGCATGAGTTGATAACAAAAGTTTGAAAATACTTATTGCTCTCTTGAGGCAAGCATTCACCTGATCGCGTTTTTATTTTTATTTTTTTAATTTTTAAACCTGACATTTGAAGTAGGTCAATCTGTGGTTTTCTTTAAGAATGAATCTTTTGAAGACAAAACAACTGGCATAATGCTTGAAGCTTAGTCACAATCAATGCATCTGAAAGACAAACAAATAACAGATGAGGATCTTACTCTGAAGGAACCAACACAGAGCAGCCACAATAATGAAACAACTCTCATGTAAAAAGAAGCAACACTGATTTTACAGTTTATTATTCCAGTGGTTTTCAAAACAAGTTCCATTAACTTTTATGCATTCTACCTGATAGAAACAACAAATTTATCAAAAGGTGCAAATTTCAAAGGATTCTACTTGTAGTTGAATCTTTTACAAAAACATACCATCTCCAATTGTATACATTTTCTGACATGCTAAAAATAGGAAATGACTTTTCAGACGACCACTTGCTGAAAACAAAACTATTATTCCTTTTGCTTAGATTTCCACTTGTATGATTTTTATCATACGAGCATCATGCACCATGATGAAAGAAATTATTGCAATCCTTTTCTCCCCACTCCCTTTGAAATTTTCTTTCACAATCCCTTGTAGTCATCTTCATCTCATCAACTTGGATCTTTCCCAGTGTCATTCCTGCAGAATACCATTAATTTCATTAATTTTCTGAAATTGCTTGTGAAAAGTCAGAAAACTGTTATATGTTCTGAAATTGTTTCAGAAATAAAACCCTATGGAAATCATTTTGTAACAGTAATAGAATTCTTTTCAATATTAAATCCACAGAAATTAATTGGTTAAAACCAAGATATGAAATACAGGCACTATACATCAAGCTATTCTTGCCAACAATCAACCTTAGATTATTTAATAGTAGAAATGGATTATTGAAAGTTTTTTAAAATAGAAAGATTTTCACATGATTACCAGTCACACATGTCACATAAGATCTTTCAAAGAATTCTTCTTTTCAAAAACAAGAAATAAATTGCATTACAGTCAAATATGAGGAAAAAATAACATCAGAAACTGTTATGGTACCCTCCTATAAGGAATGGACTCTTTCTCTTAATATATATAAATTACCTGCATGACTTGTTAAGAGAAGTTTAGCGGAGCAGTCAAGTACAGCAGTTAACAAAAGCAGTTAATGACAGCTACTAGTCGGGCGGTATAAAGATACCTTCGGATTTACTTATTTCTATATTAATTATTTCTATGTTACTTATTATTAACACTTCTTTGAATATCTTGTTTCTTGTTATGCTAATACACTGTTTTGAATCTACCTTCTTGTTCTGTGTCTTACTTCTGGCACAAAACGGTTACTACAACTTTGCAGCAAAGTTTCGCCACAACTCCACAACAAATTGGCAACAAAGATTCACAACAGAAACATAACAACCTTGGAAATGGCCAGTGAAGTAACAGAAAGCACTTGTAAAAATAATGATTATGGAACAGTTTTACATTCCTTTACTTCAGCAAAAAGGAAACATGCAAGAATATTGGATAAATTAAATCAGAAATTAATAAAATTTTCCTTGTTGGTCATTTTCAATGAAACATGCTTAAAGGAAAGGTTACTGCCTAAATATACATTAATATATATATATATATATATATATATATATATATATATATATATATATATATCAAGGATATGCTATCTTAGTAGGCAAGGTAGGCAATGCCTAATCTAAATAAATCAGATCAGCAGCTACCTTTTCCTTCTGCAACACCTAATCCTTCAAAACTATGAAGGTTACTCTGATTATTATATATCAAATACAAATTTTTTGTAGATTTACTATACTACATAAAAGTCATAAGTTGCCTTCCATGAGTAATTACTGATGTCACATGCCTGATATACATATATATATATATATATATATATATATATATATATATATATATATATATATAAAGATATGTCTGTCTGTCTATCTGTGTGTCTCCATTCTAACAAACCCTACTCCTCCAAAACACTTGGTTTTGATTTCAACCAAAATTAAGTCATTGTTGATCATGATATGAACTTTTGATATACACAAACATTTTTGAATTAATTTACAGGATACAGCAGAAATCACTGAAAAGCTTAAAATTTATGCATTCTTCTTCTCCAAGACACCTTTAGTAAATTCAACCAAAATCTGTTAACTTGTAGATCAAGGACCGAACTGAACCTTTAATGTACACAAAAGTTTTTGAATTATCTACAGGGTTTGTTAAAAATCAATGACAAACATAAATTTGGGTAGTCTTTTGCACACTTTTAAGCATTTCTCCAAGAAACTTCTCTCAAACTCAACTAAAATCAAGTCACTGGTAGATCAAGGTCTGATGTCTGATATGTGAACAAAAATTTCAATTGACTCGCAGAGTGTGGCAAAAATTAATGGAAAATTTTGCTTTTTTGCATTCATTTATTTCTCTGAAATAAATGAATGCAAAATAAATGGTTCAGTCCAAAATTTTAATTACTTGAAGATCAGAACGTACGTCATGAATATGGCTATAAAAATGAGAACAAAGTCTGAACAATGTGAATGGTATAAATAAGAAGAAAACTGTCTTTAAATATTATCCTTTAACTTTTTTTTTCTTTTTCTTTATTTCATAAAGAAAATTAGTTTTATAGATCTTTTTCGCTCTTGGTATTCTTTATATAGGATGCATCCTTTTTAGTTTTAGGATTAGGAGAACAGAAACTTTACCAAAGAAAGCTTGTATCTGCATGAGTTGATAACAAAAGTTTGAAAATACTTATTGCTCTCTTGAGGCAAGCATTCATCTGATCGCATTTTTATTTTTATTTTTTTGTATTCCAACAAAAATTTCTCCCTTATCATAGGCCATAACAATTTCACATTTTCTACAAGGTGACAAACTCTCCAAAGTTGTAGGGACAATTCATCTGCTTCTTCTGTGTCACAATTATTGCATCATATTACAGGCTCCTGTAATGCCCAACCCCATTCTTCCACTTGTACATAAATCATTCCTGTTTTTGGCAAAAATGACCAAGCATGAATCTCATTTTACAAATACAAAAGAAGCCAATACTTACTTTGCATTTTTTTAACTTACACATCACAACAACCTCATACCAGAGCTTTTTAAATAAACTCTTGACCTTACCATTTCAACATAATCACTAAAAGACCCCAATCAATGTCGATCTATACAGCTAATATAAATATATAAATATATATATATATTATTGAAGAAAACAATTAATTTTAATGACCAACTTTTTAAAATTATGAATAATTTTTCTCAGCCAAAGAGAAAATTATGTTAGAAATTGTCTGAAGTTCATTTTCGTAGAAAAATACAAGAAACATTTTCCAAGCTTTTGACTTTCTTAAGTCATCATCAGGGTAGGTAGTGACATTTGGTAAATTTTGTAGAACTAGTAAGTGTTGTGATACAGGAAAAGAGTGATGTAAACAAGGTGGGAAAGTACTTTTTTCTTCTGAAATGACTTTCAGACAATTTCTGAAGGAATTTCCTCTTTGTCTAAGATGGATTATTCCTAATTTGAAAAATTTGATCATTAAAATTAATTTGCACAAAATATCTGTTGTATTTAATTATATTTGTCTTAAAAAAAACTTAGTGGCTAAATATACAGAATCTCTCTCTCTCTCTTTCTTTCTTTTGCTCTCTCTCACTCTCTCTCTCTCTCGCTCTCTCTCTCTCTCTCTCTCTCTCTCTCGCTCTCTCTCTCTCTCTTTCTCTCGCTCTCTCTCTCTCGCTCTCTCTCGCTCTCTCTCTCTCGCTCTCTCTCTCTCTCTCTATATATATATTCTGAAGCTGCTTGTGAAAAAATTAGAAAACTGTTACATGTTCTGCTGAAATCATTGCAGAAATAAAACCTGAATTTCTGTGGAACTAATATAATTTTTTTCAATATTAAATCTATAGAAATTAATTGGTTAAAAACAAGATATGAAATAGAGGCCTTCTATATCAAGCAATTCTCTCCTACAATCAACTTTACATTTACTATACATATAGTAAACAAATAAAATAAACTGTTTAGAATAAAAATGGGGGGTTTATTTCAAATACAGATATTCACTAAAAATAACATTTGAGACAACATACATACATGTGTGTGTGTGTGTGTGTGTGTGTGTGTGTGTGTGTGTGTGTGTGTGTGTGTGTGTGTGTCTTTCATTGAATAATATAGACATGAACTGGCTATTTATTTTTGTTGTGGAGTAGTTTTTGCACTAAAGGTTATAATCATGCTATGTTGGTTGCTAATCGACTTAGCATTCCCAAAATGTTAGGAACTTGGTAATCTTCCACTGTAAGTGCTCATTTCGGTCTTGGTTGAAGTTTTCATTGTAGAAAAAAAAAACAGAGTATAGTGGGGTTTCTTGGGTTATGAGATTTTTAGCAAGGACTTTGCTCAGATCCCAGATTTTTTCTGTAATTTGAACTGCATTCTTCTCATCTTGTAAGATTTTTATTTGATGTTTTGATAAACTGCATATCTGGTAAAAGGTTCTACCATCATGATCTCTTTGGAAATAGTACTAATCAACCTGCTAGGGCTATGTTTGATGATGTTCTGAACTTTCTAGATGAACTTGGTTATCTTTATAATCTCCAATCATTTGGAATGTTTTTTTCTGTTGACCAGGATTGAAACATGTTTACCAGTGACTTCTAGTTCTTTCCTGATCTTTAACATGAATGGCTTGGCCACTTTTGAGATTTCTAAATTACTGTACTTGGCAGTTTGTTCTATAAGCATAGTGTACCTTTTCATTTCCTGCATCAGATTGGAAGTTGGCATCTTGATACATCTGAAAGAGAAATGAAAATATTGAAAGTAAATGCATGTTACACAATATGATGTCAAGTTCTTTTCTATTTATGACCCAGTAAATGTATGATGCATCATATGTATGACCATATGTATGACCATATGTATGACCATACACATGTGCATGTTTGTTAGCACATGTAGATATATATGTTGATATTTTTGTTTTTTATAATCATTTCACCCCAAGCAAGGCAGAACTGCCACTGGTGCACAGGTGGTTACATAAAAAGTGAGGGATGAGAAAGAGGAACAAGTTATAAAGGTGTCAGAGAATGAGTAAGAAAAGGATGAGAATACAGGTGTGAAGAGGGCTTCATGAGAGTAAAGTGGAAAGGGAGAAGAACATAATACATGTGTTGTCAGGGAAAGGATACAAGTCAAGGTGAGAAGAGATGGCAATTGACTTTGCATTTAAATTCTTGTAGATTATAGCTGTTAGGGATACAAGTATACGGAAAGGAATTCCACAGGAGGGAAGTGCAAGCAAAGAGCTGCTAGAATAGAAGTTGCACTTACATTTGGTTGGTTTCACTGTAAAAGGGTGGGACCTAGCCGCCATTCAAGTAACTCAACTAAATTCATACAGAGGGGGCACCAGGGAGTTAAGTTCATCATAGCAGAAGCCATGAAAGTATCTGTAGAAGAAACAGAGGGAAGCCACGTTACACTGATGAGAAAGTGACTAGAATTGAGCTACCGATCTGGTAGCTCAATTCTAGTCACTTTCTAATTAATTACATTACAGATTTTTTGTTGGATTTTAGAGTTAGGGTATGTGTATGTGCATAGTATATACACATAAAGATATTTGTCTGTATTTCTCAAATAAGGCATTGTAACTATTTACACTATGTACATCATTTCTCATCTTTATTGCCATATTCACAATGTTTTGGTCATTGTATACTCTGACTTTTTCGTGTGATACACATTGGTATTTCAGATTGAACACTTTATTTAATCTGTGAAGATAACCATGGCTGTTATTTCAGTTTCAGTTAATTCTTTTTAGCAAATCAACTCTCAAAACTTTTGTTCTCTCATCTACAGTCAGGTTTTGAACTCACAAGTCTTTCAATATAGCAAAAACTTGGAGAGTTGGGTTACTAAAGGGAATTATTTACAACTGAGATATCCAAATATGAGGAAATTAGAACAGCTTCTGGTCATCAGTAAAAAGAGGATCCTAAAATGTCAACTACAGGCCGGGAATATTAAAATCAAGCAGGTACAGAAATTTAAATACCTGAGAAGTGTTCTAACAGAGGACGGAAAGTGTGACATTGAAATCCAAAAATGGGTTAGCAGTGCTAAGGATGCATTCCAGAAGCTGAGTAGAGTATTGAGAGACAGGAAAATTTTGCTGGAAACAAAGAAAAGAGTCCTGGATTGTTATTCATTGCCATATCTTCAATATGGCAATGAATGCTAAACAATCTCTTCAAAGATGAAGGAGAGACTTGAAGCAACCTGCTGTGGATCTTTGTTGCCAATTTGTTGTGGCAAATCTTAATGCAAATCTTCACTGCCAATTTGTTGTGAAGTTGTTGTGGCAAAACTTTGCCGCAAAGTTGTAGTGACCAGTTTAGTCGGAAGTAAGACACTGAACACAGAAGGTAGGTTCAAAACAGTGTAACAAGAACATATGTACAACATAAGTGTTCATAATAAGTAATAAAAATAAGTAAGTCTGAATGGTACAGTTATGTTGCTTACTGCCTGACTAGTAGCGGGCTTTAACTGCGCACTAGCTATCATTAACTGCCATACTTAACTGTTAACTGCCTTCTGAAAAATCATGCAGGTAATTATATATAGTAAGAGGAAGAGTCCATTCCTCCGTAGGAGGGAACCCATAATGCAACCAAAATGTGGTTCTACAGAATGATGCTGAGAATACCATGAAATGAATGTGAGCAATGATGAGGTTTGGAGAGGATAGAAATGAAAAAAGAAACTAATACTTAACATTAGGAAAAAACAGCTGAACTTCCTGGAACTTGTAATGAGGAGGGATGGTTTGGAGAATTGGATACTCACAGGTCAGATAGAGGGAAAGAGAGAGAGGAAAGCAGTGTGTAACATACTTGATAGGCTCACACAAATGGATAGCAGAGTGGTGTTTGGGAGGGGTAGAAGGAGGAAGTGTGTTAAGAACTACTAGAGATAGGGAGATGTGGAAGGCCATGATGCCTACATCCTGAAGAGATAGGGCACACAGAAGAAGACCTCTGTAAACTAAATAAAGAACTTGGTTCAAAATTCAATGTGCATACAGCCAAAAACATTCTGAATATAGCAATAAAGATGAGAACATCAGTCTGAACAATGTAAATAGTGTAAACATGTAAAGATGTATACATGTGTATTCTCACCACATTCAAAAAATAAAATCAAGACTAGTCATAAGATTCTGCCTCATAGTTTTTAAAATAAGTAGCTTAGATTACTTAAGCGAAGAAGAGAAATACATTGAAAATACTGATGTCTTACCTACATACATCATTTTATCCTCAACACTAGAGGATGAGTATACAAAATTCACAAATCTAAAATATTAGATTCCATCGACAGTATTTCTAACATCAACAATGCAAAACTTATAATCTTACCCTCTAATACCCTATCTAGAAAATTTGAAAATTAGTTATCATTAACGCTAAGGACTTTATCACCACCTCCACGTTTAGAAGATATAATTAGGAAGAAAAATAGAACCAAAAACTACTCCAGATGCCAGGATTTATCAAGTAAAGTGCTTTCTATGTATATACATTTACATTGGAGGGACACTTCAACATCTAAAAGCCTACAACTGTGAACACAAGAGAGATCTACATTGGGACAACCATTTAAACCCACTTGTAATATACAGAAACAAGACTGGATATAACATAACTAAAACTAATGCTATCTACATTATTCGTACTACTGTCTTCACCTTTATTGCCATGTTTACAAAGTTTCAGCTGTTGTACACTTTGGCCTTCTTCAGGTGCTAGGAATTTCAAACCAAACTCTTTATTTTATTACTGGGGTTTATCATTCTCATTCCATTTGTGATGCCATTTCTGGTAGCCATGTAGTTATCTCCCTTTAACTTAACTTATTAAGTTATTTGTTCACCGCTGCTGAAGCCTGGTTTTGAACTTACAACTCTTTGGGTTAAGTCTCTGGAACTAACCAATGTCTATATCCACTGGGTCACCTAAATTTAAAAAAAAAACATAATTTCTTACATTGAAAATATGTTGAGGATGTTTTGATAAAAATCTTACTGATTATAAACACATATCAAAAATACTATATTACATCACCAACATTTATTAAATCTATTCTTAAATAATCTAATGTATACTAAAATACCATGACCAGTGTTGACATAAAAATATCCCCAAATTAACATCTAGGCAACCTACTACACACTCACATATACATATATACATTTTCATCTGAAACCCATTTAGACAAACTAGAATTATGATACATTTACACATAAATTACACACATGCAAGCTGCTTGATGAGACAATTGCATATAAAATCTGCTTAAGCAATGAAAATCAAACGAACACAAAAGTATCAAAAAATTTTTCCATTTCTCATTCTTTGATGAAGCTTTAATAAAAGCAAAACATGTTAGTTTTATAAACATTTTGTATTTGTTCTTTATTCTGTCATGCAAGTGTATATATATAATATATATATGATTGAATAGTGCATGAAACTCTGAGTTGTGCTATAGACATAGGATAATATGTATATTTATTAATATATGTGTGTGTGTGTGTGTGTGTGTTGTGTGTTTATGTTTGTTAGTATATAAATATATATACTATATGTGTGTCTGTAGATATATAAATATACATATATATGCCTGTATTTTCATGAGGATGTATATGTATATATTTTCATTATAATGAACATTTATATTTTCATTTGTATCTATATGTTAATGTTTATATAGATATGTGACTGTTATTGTATGTGCATTATAGTCCATATGTCTGTGAGTAGATATATATGTGTAAGTGTGTATGTAGATGAGTTTGTGTGAGATAATTATGTCAAACACTTGTACCAGATTTTTTTTTGTTTACTTTATTGTTAGTTATCTTGCCAGAGGTCCATTCACTTTTTCTGATAATCTATTTGCTGTTTGGCAGCCATTATAGGCCTGACTTGATTCCTTTCCCTTTTGGTACATCAGTAAAAGAAAAAGAAGAAACCAGTTAAGAATGTCCTGTCGTTTGTTTTGAATGCAAGACACTTAGTCATTGCATGCTTCAAAGCCAAGCAAATTCAAATCTAAGACATATCTGCATTGCACCACGGTAGATATGCAATATTAGCAGGGAGACATTTATTTACTTCCTTCTGAAAGGAAAATAGAATTGGACTGACTGTAAATACCTTTAGAAAATGCTTCAGTCTGAAAATGTCTTCTATTTCAAAGTTTGGAGGGAATGGACAGTTATGTAACAAAAATAGAACAGAGCTAAAAAAAAAGTTATTTTGGTATAATTAGATCATTGGATTATCATTGTCCTTTATAAGGTGGTTTTGTTCTGTTGAAACTGCTTTTGAAAAGTAATATCGAAATAGATTAAAGAAATCACACTTAATCATAAATTAGACTTCAATGAAAGTTTAAGATCCTTGAATGCTGGGCAAATTAAATCCTAAAAATAACCAATACACTCATACATGCATTTTTTGTTTATGCAGGATCAGGATTAATTTTGTACAAAGCAAGTTTGATTGTACCTGACAAAGGATTAGCCATATAAATTTGAGGCAGATGCTCTTCCTGACACCCAAATCAGAAAATCATAGTAGTCCAAATATACCATTTTTTTATTGAGGTAATCTTAGTGTGCAGCATCTTTGGAAAGTACCTGAAAACTGTTGCTCCAAAACTTGTGATTAAAATTGGATAGATAGAACACTTTGAGTGCCATTGATGGTTGTGCTAACATGAAGTTATAAGTCATCGTGACCAAGGGTTTGAATGTGCTGGCCTTTATTCAGACTGTTGATTATATATATATATATATATATATATATATATATATATATATAAGTATTATAGGATGCAATGAGTAAATTGTCATCATTTTATATTTTTAAGTTCCTGCATTTCTTGTTTCAGTTTTTGTTGACTGCACAGTATAGTATGGTACCATATGTAATCAAAAAGAGCACCATAACACAATTCATGCCGCCAGAAATTTAGAAATGGCGTGCTGTACTTGTTTTGCATTCAGGTTTGAAGCTCTAATATGAACATTTCAGAGTGTTTGGGTGTCAATCTGAAGACAGTGCAGAGGGCTCTGAAACAGTTGGATGAGTCTAATGGTAATTACAAAGGGGTTTAGAGGGATCACTAGTGATGGTGACATTATGCCTTCATTCTTATCCCCACAGGGTTTCAAACTCAACATTGAAGACCTACATCAAGTGACTTGAGGAGTTAGCACTGCCCTGGTTCAAGAGAGTGGTTGCTGGAAGACAACAGGACTCTACACCATGCCACATAAGCAGGAGAACCTGGTCATTGCTCTCAGACAATTTCTGCAACTACATCATCTCTTAACCTTGATTATGTGTGGGGTACAGTTGAGTGAGAAATCAGCAAAACTCCTTGTAGCACCAAAGATGAACTGAAGGTAAGGATTATGGCAGCATTTACCAACTTTACAGAAGAGTTGCAACAGATTCTGAAGTCTACTTTAAGGCTATGGTTGAAGCCAGTTTATTGAACTTAATTTACTCTTAAGCATTTGAAGATATGTACTTTTGTATTATTTTCAGAAATGTATCTGTTAAAACAAGCTGTTAGTGTTTTTTTCATTTTTGCATGATTTGCATGATTTATTAAGTTAAACTAAATAGCTTAAGATAAATATATATTTAAATGACAGCTCATTCTAGTTAATAAATATTCTTACTAAATACTATTGGTGTAGTATGTTTAATATTGACTTGGTGCCAAAACTTGTTGCCTTTTATTAAATAAGACTAGACCTCATAATCATAATCCCTTCTGTTTTCTTGCTTCCTTGGTAGCTACAATCTCCAAAAGTTTAAATGCAATGTCAATTACCATCTTCTATCTCCTTGACTCTCATCCTTCTCTTATCCATTCTTTGACATTTCCTAATTTGGTTTTTATCTCACTATAATCCCCTCTGCACCAATGGCAGCACTGCTTTGATTGGGGTGAAATGATTATAAAAAAACAAAAATAAATTTATCTTTAAATTTCTTTCATTGGCATAGTGATTAATGAATGAGTCTCACAAAATATTGCTATTTTATTGATTTCAATTTGTACTGAGTTCTGACCTTGAACCAGACTAAGCTGACTTTATTAAACATAATCTCTTTTATAGTCAAATGTAACTGCCACTTCTATTCCAACATTTCTAACCTGTGGAACTCCCTTCCGTTTACATGCTTCCCTGATAGCTACAATCTTAAACAGTTTAAATGCAATGTCAGTTGCCATCTTCTATCTCCCTAAACCCCATCTATCTCCCTAAGTCCCATCCACCACCCCAAATCTCATGAACCCCCCATCCTTTCTTCAGCATCTCCTTTTTTTCTCTTTCTGTAACCCACCACCTTCTGCACACCAGTGGCAGTTCTGCCTTGCCTTGTCTTGTTGTGAAATGATTATAAAATATATATATGTCTAATGTGAGAGTTCATTAGCTGACACAGATGAATTTTGATTCAAAATATTCACTGTATAATATGCAATCTCTATAGCCTATGGATGATATTGAAAAATATAGGTTGTGTAGAATGAGTGCCTTTTCTTACAGACTTATTGATATACCTAGACTTAATTTCAATTGGTTATATTTACCAATTTTGCCATTTGGAATTCATCAAGTCAAAGTGTCTTTTCACAACATAAAAGAAGTAATTTTTTGTGTAATTAAATATGTTATGTCTAAGGTAAGCTATCAGTATATTACAAAAGAGTACAAAAGCATTTTAGCTTGACTTGAAAGCCTTACTGTATATAAAAAGCAAACTTGCAGTACTGAACATGAAGCAAAAAATCATAATTTAAATACATCTACCACTCACCAGCCATTCTTCTTTTTTTATATTTCTCTGTGGGCTTACTGCTATCTTTCCCAGTTTAGTGTTTTACCATTACCAGTTTTGCCTTTCAGTTGCATCATTTTCTTCTGTAATTCCCCACTGTTTAAGGACAGGAGTATTTTAAGATATGTGTGTGTGAGTATGTGTTTGTTTTTGTGTGAGTGTTAGTGCATGTGTCTATCTATCTATCTATCTATCTATCTATCTATCTATCTATATATATATATATATATATATATATATATTGATTGTTTAATTACTTAGTTTTTAGGTCGTGTAATAATTTGTTTACAAATGGAAAATATATACACTACCGGCTTGGGACCACCAAAATTTTTAGCAGAATGAAATTCACTGAGTTTGTATTTTTTGTTATTCTTATGCAGATGTCAAGCAAAAAAAAAGTATTCTTTTCAACTTTAAAGTAAACATTTACTCAGTTTGCTACTTTTGCTGAAAATTCAGGTTTATTCAGATATTATAATTATGGTATAATTTATTTTTCTAAACCATATTACTATGGTATAAATAGCAAGGAAGAAACAGATTAGCATTGAAAAAAGAGCTCAGGTTGAAATTCTTTTGAAAGAAGGATATTCTGAAAGGGTTATCGCTAAAAAATTAAGCCTATCAAAAAATGGCGTGCATTATTAGCTTCAACGACTTTGTGAAACTGAGTTAAATATTGACAGAAAAGATCTGGTAGGTCCAGAGTAACATCTATTGTAGAGAATAGGCACTTGATCATATCTAGCAAGAAGAATAGAAGAAAACCGCTGGAATTAACAATTGAAATGAATTCTACTTGGCAAAATCCAGTATCTGTTACTACTGTTAAGAGACAACTTCATTCTGCTGGGTTTAAAGGCTATGTAGTAGTTAAGAAACCACTATTAAAGAAGGAGAATAAGGGATGAAATTGATCGTACAGTTTGAAATGAACGTCCTAAAAATGAACAAATGTTGTTTAAATGCTTGCAGGATGCTTGGAAATCACTTTCACCAACTTATTTTTGTAAGTTATTAGAAAGAATGCTAAGGATTTGCTCTGCAGTAATAAAGGCTCATGGTGGTTTCTTTGATGAAAAGAAAATATGAATTAACTTTAATTAAATTTGAAATTACTTTATGTTAATTTTGGTTTTAATTATTGTACAATTGTGAGCAACAATGAAATATATCTATATTTATTCTTCTAAGACATAAAATTTGTTATTTCTTTCTTTTAGAGAATAAATCTAAGCGGTCCCAAACTTATGGTTGGTAGTGTATATATCCAGATGAAGAGAACCAATAGGTTTTAGAATCCACAGTTATCTGGTATTTACTTTTTAAAAAGTGCTCAATACAGTATAGATTGTAAAGCATAATATAATTAAATTTGATTTTTTTTTCTAAAATTAACTTAACTTACATTGCGACATGGAAATTTCTATGTTTCAAGATTTAAAGCTTTTATTTCATTATCAGGCAATGTTCAATATGTTTATATATGAATTTATATATGAATGAAATTCAATAACTTTATATATAAATGAAATATAACCAAAAAGCTGATACTAAATATTGCTTTAAATTCCTTTTTTCAGTGCAACTACTACTACTACTACTACGACTAATTTTCAGTAAGGGAGAACCATGCCCAATAATAATTAGACCATTATAATTTTTTAATTCAAAGAATGAAGCCACCAAAATGAATTGGCAGTACATTATACTTCAGAACACCTCAGTCAGTATATTATACTTCAGAACACCTCAGTCAGTATATTATACTTCAGAACACCTCAGTCAGAGACAGTCTGAGCTGTATGGATTAACTAACATGAAGGTATTTCTAACTGGTCCCAATCTTCAAGGTTATATCTGGCTTTTATTAAAACCAATTACCATACTGCGTACATTTAGGTCTGAAGCATGTGCCTTGTATACTCATTATCAGATTATCAGATTATCCGAATCTTATCAGATTGGGTTTCATGATGGGTATATTGGGCTTTATATATTTGTACCCAACATAACTTTAATATAACTTTTTCATGATGGTTATATTGAGCTTCATATATTAATACCCAGCATAACTTTCTTGGAATACAACTCTCTCACTCAGTAATGTTCTTTGAGATTGTTATGTATATTATATAGCTTGGCTAGATAAACATAAATGTTTGGGGTAAAATTATGGTAGTGATCATTAGGGGTAAATTTAGCCTGTGCCTCAGGATGATTTGTTTTAGGCATTTTTTTGCTAAAATAGTGTTTCTTTTATGCTATCAAATCTCTCTCTCTCTCTCTCTCTCTCTCTCTTCTCTCTCTCTCTCTCTCTCTCTCTCTCTCTCTCTCTCTCTCAGTCAATAAAGCTAGAGGCCAACTGAATTAACAACTGAATAAAAAGTGAAATGGAATTCACTATGATGAATTTAAAGTTTCACTCAACTCAATTAATATTTTGATGGCAGCTGATTTTGTCCCTGGTAAGCTTGATTGACCTTTTTTTTCCTGAATTTTTAATTTTAAAAATTAATATTTATATATGTATTTATTTAGTTTTTTATGTTTTGTTGCATATAGCATTGGATAAATTTTAAAATATACTCGTATCAGTTAAGTTTTCAGTTAGCTCTTTTAAGCATCTGGACTGCAAGTGTTTTATTTTATTTTTTAATTGTTGTTTGAATTTTTAAGGAAAAGTATATTAAAATTATCTTGCAGTAATTACTAAGGTATCTCATTACTTTAACTAAGTTAGAACTTAGGAAATTTTTAATTTTTAATTAATTTATTTATTTTCTATTTTTTTGGCTTATTTTTAATTGGAGTACCTAGGCCCTACTCTTGACTGGTTTATACTCCTCCCTCTTTTTTTGAACAAGGGGTAGAGGCTCATCCCTTGTTTTATGTTTAGGAAAGTGTTCCCAGTTTCTTTCCTCTCCTTAGGTCTTAATATTAGTGCTGTCATAAGCTTTCTTGTGTGTAGATGTTGGTGATGTCTCTTCATTCTGAGGATAATGGGTTGGCAGTTTCCTGGTTGCTGCTTCCGACTGATAGTTAGTAGCTGGAACTCTTGTGTAGCATCTTGAGAGTCTGCTCTGATCAACAGTTGAATAATATCAGGGTATCTTGTAGTATCATGTCTCTCATGGATGGGTGTCCCTGCAGGTGCTTTCAGTGGGCAATCCTGAGGCCACATTATGCTGCAGTCTGCACCAGTTTCCTTCCTACACATGCTGCACTTGATGACTGACTGATACTAATAATCTAAACCTCATCTTACCAAAAAATTACTAATTATGACATCACACAAAGTAAGAACTAAACTAAATCAACTAAACATAAATCACCTAAACATATTAACATTTCCTTCTTGAACATTCGTGGTATCCATACCAACTTTTGCAGTGTTGAATCCTTCATCAAAGTAAAGTCACCTGACATCTTAGCTCTCTGTGAAACTTACCTTGACCCCTCTATTCCTTCCTCTGATTTCTCTATCTCTGGTTAACCTTCCCCTTTTTAAGAAGGACTTCAGTGTCCATATGCATAGAATTGGCATTTATGCCAGTGAACATCTTCTAGCTAGCATGATTTCTCTTGAATCTCCAGATCATTCCTAAATGTGTCTCTGTCTCTCTCTCTACAAAGCTTAGTTAGCTATCTTCTCTTTCTCTACCGCTCCCCTTCATCTCCTGATTGTTCCGTACTTGACAGCATCTCTAAAAATATAGATAAGGCCATTTCCTCTCATCCATTCACGCATATATTTGTGTTTGGAAACTTCAATGCCCACCATGCCAAGTAGCTGGAAAACTTTGCCACAGATCTTGCTGGTGCCTATACCATGAACTTTTCAGTCACTCACTCCCTTATGCAAGAAGTTAATTTCCTCACACATTTTTCTAATAACACTAATGGAACTGACTCACCTCTAGATCTCTGTTTCACTTCTATTTCTGACTCATGCCATGTTATGCAGCTTTGCCCTCTTGGCAACTCTAATCATGCTGTGGTTTCTGTTAATACCTCTTTTTCACATCCCCTTCTCCCAGGAACCCCAGAGCAACAGAATATCTTACTGCTACCAAAGAGCAGATTGGGAGTCATACCTCGGTTTCCTGTATGACGTCCCTTGGAACAAAGTTTTTAGTCTTCCTGCTGAAGACTGTGCATCCAAGGTCCCTTCAGGGGTTAAAGCTGGCATTGATGCATAAACCCTATTTGTTCTCCTAGTTCTCCCCTGTTTGCTTGGCTGCTATTGCCCATAGGAATCATTTCTTCTGGCCTTTTCGGAGACATATGTCTGAACACAATAGGTGCCTTTTTGCCTCTGCATATAATCAGTGCAAGAGGATCCTAAACGATGCTAAGCTGTTGTTTACTGAAAGAATGAAACAGTGTATAACATCTTGCAAGTTTGGCTTCAAAGACCACTGGTGGTTCTGTAAAAATGTGTTAAATGACAGGAAGTCCTCAATCCCAACTTTAATCAATGAATTTGAGATCCTTACATTTTCAACAGACAATGCTGAATGTTTTGCTCGCATATTCTCCACCAACTCAACACTTGATTTGTCTGGGGTATCTGCACATGACTTCTCACCTAAAACTGAGGCTCAACTGAGTGACATTCACATTACTCCCTTGTTGGTCTCTAACATAACTTCAAAGATTGAACTTGATAAGGCAATCAAAGGTGATGGAATCCCAATCATTGTTCTGAAGAAATGTGCCCTTGAACTCTCCTCTGACTTCTCCAAACTCTACAACTACTGCTTCTCTGCTTCTTGCGTCTTTGCCTGCTGGAAGTCCTCCTTTGTAGTTCCTGTATTTAAAACCTCTGGAGAACCCTTAGACCATTCTAGTTATCACCCTAATGACTTCTGCTTTACCAGATATACTGCTGATATGTTAATAACCATCACACAGTATATATATCAGGCTCTTGATAAAAATGGCAAAGCTCAAGCAGTTGCATTAGATATCTCCAAAGCATTTGTCAGAGTCTGGCATGCTAGCCTTTTATGCAAGCTACAAGGTTATGTTATAACTGGACAATTGTTTGACCTAATCTAGTCTTTCTTTTCAAATCACATAATGAATGTAGTATTGAATGGGCATGCTTCCAGATACTATCATATGAACACTGGTGTCCCTCAAAGCTCTATTCTAAGTCCTACACTTTTTCTGATCTTCATCAACAATCTCCCTGATGTAATCAAATCCCAAGTAAACATTTATGCTGACAACACAATCATTTACTCCCACCTCAATAAGAAATCTACCAAGGCTGACAAAGCAAATTTCACTGCTGATCTCCAATCTGTGGTGGACTGGGGTAAGAAATGGCTCATGAATTTTAATGCTTTCAAAACAAAGTTGCTATCCTTTAACCACCATAGACAACCACTCCTTACCCCATCAGAATGGATCAGGCTAGTCTCCCTGAAAGCAAAACTCTGCCTTGGCCTAAATCTATCAGCCAACCTCAAGTGGAATGACTACATTGAGTCCATAGATAAATCTGCTACTCAGAAGAATTGTTCCCTTTGGAAGTTTTTCTTGTCTAAATCCATTTTGCACATATATAAATCTACTATCCCCCCATGCATTGAATACTGCGGTCACATCTGT
This sequence comes from Ascarosepion bandense, assembly GCA_037127315.1. Classification (NCBI taxonomy): domain Eukaryota; kingdom Metazoa; phylum Mollusca; class Cephalopoda; order Sepiida; family Sepiidae; genus Ascarosepion; species Ascarosepion bandense. The sequence goes on along the minus strand of JBBBDQ010000536.1, from coordinate 51,998 downwards.
TTAGGTGCCCCTGCTATTCATCTTGAGCTTCTTGACAAAATCCAACAAAGAATCTGTAATGTAATTGATCTCAACCTGGTGGCTCTACTCCAGTCACTTTCTCACTGGCATAATGTGGCTTCCCTCTGTTTCTTCTTCTACAAATACTTTCACAGTTTCTGCTTTGATGAGCTTAGCTCCTTGGTGCCCTCTCTGAATGAATTTAGTTGAACTACTAGACTAGCAGATAGGTCCCACCCTTTTACAGTAAAACCAACCAAATGTAACTGCAACTTCTACTCTATCAGCTTCTTTTCTTGCACTTCCCACCTGTAGAATTTCTTTCTGTATACTCGTTTCCCTGACAGCTACAATCTCAAAAAATTTAAATGCAAAGTCAATTGCCATCTCTTTATATCCTTGACTCATATCCTTTCCCTAACAACTCTTGTATCATGTTCTTCTTCCTTTCCACTGTACTCTCATGCAGCCCTCTTCACACCTGTATTCTCATCCTTTATTTACTTATTCTCTGACACCCCTGTAACTTGTTCCTCTTTCTCATAACTCACCTCTTATGTAACCACCTACGCACCAGTGGCAATTCTGATTATAAAAACAAGGTTATACTTATAGAATGATGTGAACTTTACCTAAATGTTGTAGTATGGTGATAAACTACATCAGGCAACAAGGCCTCTGATTGAGATGTTTAGAGAAGCATGGAGCCACCTCTTCATTGCTGTTGTTCCCAGGTCTACCCTAACCCTGGATAGTAACACCTGTTAGGGTCCAAGTTATGGGCAAATAGTTGACCCTAAACTGAAGTCATTTAAAAGAAAAAGAAAAATTAGGCTGGGTGAGAGTTTTTAGTTTTGGATAGCAACTTGTCTAAGCAAGGAAATCACTGTTTTGTATCAATCATATATATATATATATATATATATATATATATATATATATCAATTAAACATAAAGAAAAAGCTGATACCAAAGAATATTGCCTGTAATTCCTTTTACACTACAACTACTACTGCTAATAATAATAATTAGTAAAGGAGAATCATGTCCAGTAATAATTAGACCATCATTTTTCTTTTTTAATTTAAAGAATGAATCAGCGAATAGGATTTAGAAGTAGGGTAGGCAGAGCTCTCTAGCCTTGGTAGGTAATCTTCCTAGAGATGGTGTCTCGATAAAACCACTGACTTTCCAGTCTCCTAAACTGATTAGTATTAGTAAAGGCATACAGCTGTAAAACTTACATCAATATGGATGATGGTTTTAATTACAGATGGATGATGGTTTTTAATCAAAAATTTTTATCCAACCCATTCTAGTATGGAAAAGGATGTTAGATTATGAAAAATAACAATATGGGGGTGGTGTTTAATGTGTTTATGCTTCTTTTATGCTATAAAATGTGTTAATTCTTGCATTGTCAGCAGAATTGATTTATTCTTAGAATGTCTTATCATCAAAATTTCAAATTGTGAATCCATGACAAGCTGACAAGTGCTTGCTCAGAGGTGACATGCTAGAAAAACAAAGAGGTTATGATCATTGTAAAAAGTTTAGCATTAAAATGTCATAAGAAAATGTTTGCCTTGTATTATTAAGATAATAGACTTAAGTGTATGAATATCCTCATTGCATGTTTTTTGTTTCTAAATCTCTTTTATTAAATGTTTTCAATCTTCTCTATTGAATGTCAATCAGTTTAAATAAAACAAATTTAAGAATGGCCTTGACAATGTATAAAATTGCACTTCGGAAAGTGGAAATTATATGGTGATTTGTGAATCAAATGGATGGAAGAATGTATGGAATGAACAGTTTGAATTTACAATTCCAAAGTAAAATTCCTTCAACAATAGTTTTATAAAGGTGATATAAAAATAATTATCATGCTTGCATCTTGATTCCACTTTAGAAATTTAGTAAATAAGATGTAAAAATAAAGCAATTTTTTTCGTTTTTCTTTAGTATTTCCTTATTTATTTCAGCTTTTGTTTTTCTGTCTACTTCCCAGAAAATAAATATAGAAATCTCAGCGTCATAAATGCTATCAGATTTTCTAAATATAGATTTTATTTTTTTTAAACATTTCACCTCCAAGGGAGTCAATCAAAGTCACCAGGGGTTAATGAGTGTGAATGAAACAGAGAAGACAATAAAGGAAGAAAATTTAAAATGACATATGACAATTTACATTAAATTTTTGAAGATCATAATTGACGGGAATTCAGTAATTTGGTAGAGAGGAATTTTAATTTGCTACCAGTCTATTACTACATTTAAAGTCAGAACAATTACCATCAAAATATTTACATTTTTTTTAATCATTTCACTCTAAGTAAGGCAATAAAGCTACTAAGATTCAAGGGCTTACTGAGTGTGAAATAAACTGTGAGACAATAAAAGACCGGAATTCAAGGAAAAGATACAGAAGATGATAACTGATGATGCATTTAAATTTTTAAAATCATAGTTGACATGAAAGCAATAATCTAGAAGAGAGTTCCATGAGTGAGAAGTGCAAGGGAAAAAGTGTCAGTATAGAACTTACAGTTATGACTAGCAATTTCAACAATGAAATTATGATATATATATTACTCTGCAATTTCTGAACTAAATAAAAAATCATGTTTTAATTTTTATAATATAATGAAAAGCACTTGCCACTTATTTAATACTAGCAGTATAGCCAGGTGTTGCTCGGGTGTAATGAAAGTTTTAAAACTTATCCATGATCCTGAAGCTCAGAGTCTTTGGATGTTGGCATGAAAGACTAAAAAACAATAGCGAAACCGTAGACGGAAAGAAAAAATGAATGGGTGTAAGTCAAATTTTGATTTCCTGGTATCGATATCAAATATGTTTTTTTCATCGTAAACTGAATTTTGAAGGCTAAATAAGTCCTCTGAGTAAATGGTATCATGGCTGAGACTAAGAACTACAATTATACCTACTTAGAGCCAAACCTGAAGCAAAAACTAAAATAAAAGAGCTGAAAAAATGCAGACATACAGGCAAATAAAGAAACACACACACAAACATCTTGCTTTTATATATATTATTGATTTTCTGCACTATTGTAAGAACTGCAACCTTGAAACTTCTGAATATTGTTTCTTATGTCTTTGTCTATGCGTGTATCAAATTTAATTAAAATCGGACCACTCCTTCTATAAACCAATTTTTTCAATTATTGATTTTCGATATTTATCAGGGGTACCATGACACAAAACCTAGCTAAGAACATTTGCAGATGCTTATAGTACAACTGTGTAAATTTTCAAGAAAATCGGTTCAGCCATTTTGGAGTCTATAGGTAGCAGACACACACAGAGAGACAAAGTTCCATTTATAAATAAGTTTAGATTAGATTTAGATAAAACCATAATCAAGCCAATTCCTAAGGATGAATGGCTAGCATCTATCCCCAATCACTTGCATCCCTACCATGAAAATAATGTGAGCTAATTTTAGTCAGCATATTTTTCCTTGCCTCGAAAACATAAAGACCCTCTTCACAATCAAGACCTTCTGGCAATAAGCCTGACCATAATTGTAGAGAGCTTATTCTCCGACAAACAGTATAGTTTTCCACTTCACCAGGTCTACTGCTGATATGCTAATGACCATCACAGTGTATATATATATATATATATATATATATATATACGAGGTTCTTGATAAGAATGGTGAAGCTCAAGCTGTTGCCCTAGATATCTCTAAAGCATTTGACAGAGTTTGGAATGCTGGCCTTCTACGCAAGCTACAGGGCTGTGGTATAACTGGAAGCTTGTTTGATTTAATTCAGTTGTTCCTTTCAAATTGTGTAATGAAGGTATTACTGAACAAGCATGCTCCCAGATACTATCATATGAATGTGGATGTTCCTCAAGGCTCTATTCTAGGTCCTACAATTTTTCTAATCTTCATCAATGATCTTCCTAATGTAATCAGATCTCAAGTAAGCATCTATGCTAATGATACCACCATTTACTCCCACCTTGATAAGAAATTTGCAAACCTTGTTGCTGATCTTGAAAAGGACACCCAATCTGTGCTGGACTGAAGTAAGAAATGGCTTGTGCTTCCAAAATGAAGCTTCTATCCTTTAGCCACCATAGACAATCACTCCTACTCCCACATGAACATGAATCAGGCTAGTCCCCTTGAAAGTAAAATACTGCACCTCCTCAGCCTAACTCTCCCAGTTGATCTCAAGTGGAATGACTACATTGAATCCATAGCTAAATCTGCTTCTAGGAAAGTCGGTTTACTGTGTAGGGCCAGGAAGTTTTTCTCGTCTGAATCCATCTTGCACTATCATCTCCCAGTGCATTGAAAACTGCTGTCACATCTGGTTGGGTACTCCTGCTATTCATCTTGGTGTTTGTGACAAAATCCAACAAAGAATCTACAATGTAATCAGTTCCCAACCTGGTAGCTTAACTCCAGTTACTTTCTACAAATACTTTCACGGCTTCTGCTCTGATGAGCTTAGTTCCCTGGTGTCCTCTTTGCATGAATTTACTCAAAGTACTAGACTAGCAACTAGGTGCCACCCTTTTACAGTGAAACTAATCAAATGTAACTGCAACTTCTACTCTAGCAGCTTCTTTTCTTGCACTTCTCAACTGTAGAGATCCCTTTCATATACTTGCTTCCATGACAACTACAATCTCCAAGAATTTAAATGCAATGTCAATTGCCTTTTCTTACCTTCTTGATTCATATCCTTTCTGTGACAACCCTTGTATCATATTCTTTTCCTATTCTACTCTCATGCAGCGTTCTCATCTTTCTCTTACCCATTCTCTGACATCCCTTTTAACTTGTTTCTCTTTCTAATCACTCTCCTTTTATGTAACCCTCTGCACACCAGTGGCAGTACTGCCTTGCTTGGGGTGAAATGATTATAAAAAAAGCAAAATCGCAGACTCTGTAAGCAGTTACTAATTACCCATGATGCTTTATTTTTCTTTTTAGATTTCTTTCATTCTGGGTTATTTCCCTTTGTTTTCTATGCATATCCTTTTGCATCATTGTATGTCACCCAACAGAAAGTACAGAAAAAATGAGAGTGCTCTCTTTTAATCATCATGTGGTTGTTGATTCTTCCATTCTAGCTTTTGACTTCAATTATGGAATCCTTCTGCTCAGCAGTAATGCATCATCACCACACTTACTGCATACACAGCTATGTAACCCAGTCAACCCTATATTTTGCTAGATGGCTAGTGTCTTTAAAAGAAGTTTCATTATCTCTCTGAAAAATCGTGTTTTTAGTCCTAGGTATCGAGCCAATCTCATTGCCTGAAAAGTGGGGAACTGGTTTGATCGCCAATTCCCTGATCATGTGACGAGTGGTACTGGGTTATATGGAACCAGTAGCACTTGCATAGTGATCTGATGTACAAAGTAAACGTTAATCACAATTATAGTAGTGATTGCATTTGAATCAAGCATGTGGAGGTAACATCTTTGTTTCTTCTTACTGCTGTCCATGGACATTACCTCTACTTCACTGTTTAGCATTAATCATTTTATGTATAAAGTAATATTTCTGATATTAGAGAAAATACTGAAATTTGACAATGTTTGTTTTAAAATTTGTCAGAGAAAATTTCAACAATTAGTTTCTATATTGTAGATTAAAAATTATAAAAAAGTGATTGTCAACAATCAGGAATTAATCTAAGCATTACTGACAGAGTACAGTTATTATATGAAGTTATACATAAAGGATTTAGAAATTTAAATTGATAAATTAATCTGTTCATCTGTCAAGCAATCCAGTGTTTCTCATGTCTCACCAGATAATTCACACATCTCTTGAAATCACAACACTGGAAACAACATTTTCAGTTTTTCGTTTTAGAAAGCCATTTCATGCTTTAAGTTTCTCATCTTGTATATACAATGTAAATACATTTCTAATGATTTTCTAGATGAACATATTGCAAATTATTTTATTATAGAAATACATAGTAAATTATTACAAGAATACATTAAAAATTAAGTAAAAAGGATTTTTGTCTGAATTTTTTAAATATGTAATTATTATTATACACTGATATTCTCAGACAAGTATTCTCTTTCCTGTTATAGTCCAAACATTTTGGTTATTTTACTTTCCAGCTGTCAGTCATAGCGGATAACCTTCTGGGGTATTTCAAACTAAATACTTTATTTAATCCATGGAAATAGATTGTTCTCATTCCACTGTTCATGTTAAAAGACTTCGTATGTCAGTCATTTTTTCTTTTTGATGTTGCATACTTCTTTCACTAAACTGGGACATTTTTTTTGCACTATCTTAGAGCTGCCAGATAACTAAATTCTTTAAGTATTACTTTTATTAACTAGACTATATGAACTGTAAGGCAATTCAGTAGTGGTATTAAGACTAATATTACCTGTCTGGCTTTTAAATTGAACCAGAGTAAATACCTGTAGTATTATTTGGAGGTAAGGTAAAATTTTGTATTCTAACATTCTTTTTTTTAAAATAAAGACTCCTACAGAGTGTTCATTTCTATTTTGGGCCAACTGAGGGGGTTATTAAAATTTAGCATGCATGCGGCTTTCTTCCAATTACTAAGGTTTTTCTGTATCTATCATTCTGAATTAATTCCATGGAGGTTGTTGTCCCCATTTTTCCCATTACACATGATTAGTACAGTTGATTTCAGTGTATCTCTTAGGATTATTGAATTATAAATGAGGAAAAAGAATTGTCTGTGATCAGGAATTAAAGTAAGAATCATTGATAGGAGAGAAACATTATAATAAACATTAGGGAACAAAACTAAAAAGATAATGCATTAATTTTACTCATTTTCTTTTCCTTTTTTAATCATTTCACCCCAAGCAAGGCAGGACCATCACTAGTGCACAGGGGGTTACAGTGAGAGAAAAGACTGAGTATAGGGGGTGTTGAAGAAAGGATAGGAGATGGATGGAATTCAAGGATCCAAAGATGTTAATTGATGTTGCATTTAAACCTTTGGAGATTGTAGCTATCAGGGAGGCAAGTAAGCAGTTTATGTAGCTTTAGAAAAGAAAAAACAAAGTTTTATTTCATTTTGTTTTGATGAAGAACTTAACCATAACAGGAAAACAAAATAAAATCAAATTTCTCATATGTAACATTTCTTTTATATCTTTTTCAAAAGATTGCATCAGTGTCCTCTTGTTAATGTTTGTGAATCTGTGTTGCAATTAGTGTGGTAGGTTAATAAGCAACACATCTCACTTAAGAATTGTACAAAGCTGAAGCATTGAGTATAATGATACCAGCTTGTTATTATTTAATTCACAAAAGGTTGAAAAACATTCCATCGTGCCAGAAGCATCAACAATTTAAGTGAATTTTATACTTAGATTTGTGTCTTCGATTTATTGAAGCAACTGCATTATCAACAATGTATTGTTTATTCAAAAAAAATCAAATGCAACAGCTTTATTACTAACACCAGTGGCAGGTGTGTTTGATGCAAAAAGGAACAAGACTATATTAAACTTAATAACACTTGAGAAGAAAACATTTAAAAGAAAACAATTTGGTGCATTGTCTGAAGATAATCTCAATATTCAGCTTGAATAGGAATATATAAAGAATGGAACCTTGCAAAAGGCTCAGTTCTTTATACATTAATATTAACTTTTAAATATTACAGCAAATACAAGGAGTAGCCAACAATACATAGAACATTATGTATTCATAAATGTTTTGTATTAAATTGCAAGAAATATTTCACTTTATATATTTGTAGATTGTCTTGTAATTGTCAACTAAGACTTATAAACATTTCTAATGTACACATTAATATCAATGTATGTATGTATGTATGTATGTATGTATGTATGTATCTATCTATCTATCTATCTATCTATCTATCTATCTCAGTTTGCTCGTATGCATTTATTTATCTACCAAGGTGTGTTTATGTCTATCTATATCTGTTCATATCTAGCTATGTTCATATCTATTGATGTCTGTGTTCATATCTATCTATCCATCTATCTATCTATCTATCTATCTATCTATCTATCTAACACATCACTCAATAAATCCCAGGCGTAACTAATAAAACAACAACTTTTAGGCAAAATTCGACTTTATTCATCAACATACTCTTTTAGGGTGATACACTGATTCCAACACTTCTCTATCATTTTGATGCCTTTTTTGTAGAATGATTTATCTTTGATCCCAAAATATGCATCAGTTTTCAATATCACTTCTTCATTAAAGCAAATCTCTTTCCCTGGAGCTTTCTTTTGAGGTCTGCAAACAGCCAGTAGTCACTGGGGGCAAATCTAGGGAATAGGGTGGATGCAGAAGCAATTTGAAGTGCAATTCATGTAGTTTTGGTATTGTGCGACCAACTTGTGACACAGTGTGTTGTCTTGGTGAAAGATCACTTTTTCTTCTACATTTGTGGCCAATTTTGGGTGATTTCTTCCTTCAGATGCACCAATAATGCTATATAATATTCACTATTGATGGTTCTTCCTTTCTCAAGGTAATCAATGAACAAAATACCATGTACATCCCAAAATACACAGGCCAAAACCTGGGCTGCTGATGTCTTTGGTTGCTTTGGACAGCTTTCACTTGCTACTGGCCACTCAGCTGACTGTTGGTTTGACTCCGAAGTGAAGTGGTGAATCCATGTTTCATCCATTGTCATATATTTATGCAAAAACTTCTTGTTGCCTTGAAACTGTTGCAAACAACACTCTGAATCATTGACGCTGTTGTTTTAGATTGACAGTGAGCAATGTGGCACCCACTTTGAACACAGCTTTTTCATTGATAAATGTTCATGCAAAATGGTAAATATACTGCCTTGTGATATGTTCAACTCTTCTGCTATTTCATGCAACTTAAATTTATGATTGGCAAAAATGTGTTTCTGAATTTTTTTTGTGCTTTCCGAGACAACTGCTGATTTTGAGGGACCTGAGTGTTCAGCATCATTTGTGTCTCTATGACTGCATTTAAAGTTAGCATACCACCTCGTAACTGTTGTTTCCAATGGAGCAGAATCTGAATAACACTTGTCAAGCCACTGCTTTGTTTAAAGAGTATTTTTTCACATCAGAAAGAAATGCTTTATCAACACACGAAATTCAGATTTTTCTATTGTATTGAAAATTTGCAACAATAGATTCACTTAACTATAATTTATAAATTAATGATCTGATTAGGCCCAAATTTTGTCACATGTTATTTGAAGGTTTGTACTTCATGAAAATTATATGGATTTTTTATTAGTGGCACTATCTATATGTCAGTCCTGGTACTTATTGAGTGATGTGTTATCTATCTATCTATCTATCTATCTATCTATCTATCTATCTATCTATCTTTTTCAGTATGTTCATATATATCCGTAGGAAATTCTATCGTTAAGATTTTTAAATAAAAGATCCAAATGTTCAAATTCTGAACAATAATAGAATAAAATTAAGAAAACATGAGTATGCCAGTTAAATAAATCATTTTTATTTACACAAAATATGTACATGAATTCCAAAGAGTCAAAGAGGACTAAAAACAGTTTTCAGTTTAATTAAAGTATGTGGGTATTTGGTTCACAGAAAAAGGCTCTAGTTTAGAAAAGACTTTTGAGTAGTTGGTTCATGGTCAAAGCTGTGGTTGAGGTCTTTTAAATATCTGGCCCACTGCCAAAGCTGTGGTTGAGAAAAGACTTTGATTATCAGCTAGTATTTACTGACCCCCGCCCCCAACGCTGTTGTTGGAAATTTGTTTCTAGTCACTGGCACATGCTTCTTTCAGCACTAAGGGGAAAAATAGCTTTGTTGTCTTCTCTTGTCTTTGGATGGCTTGGAGACTGTTGAATCTCTGTTCTGGAAGTTGAAATCTGTGAGTTTTGGTTAGAACTTTTTTCTGAATATAGACTCAAGAAAAATAGAGTTTTAGTTTTCTCTGATTGGTCAAATATTTCAAATGGTGATGCTAATTTCTAACTAACAGACACTTTGATTTAAATGGTGTGTTCTCTATTGTGAAATATTTTTGGCATTTTTAAAAATATTGCCTGTTGGGTGTGTTTAATTATGATATATGTGTGGGTAATTAATTCTGTTGGAAATAGGGTTTATTTCTTGTATACCTACCTACCTACCTTTGAAAATTTTCTCTAATTTATATATATATATATATATATATATAAATTAGAGAAAATTTTCAAATTTCAAAGGTGTCGGATGTACATTTTGACATGGGATCTCTAACAGAGATTCCATGTTATGTCAGCGACATTGTTTTGTTCCAAATGGTGAAGGCCCTGGGGTAAAGGGGATAAACTTAATATATATATACATATATTTCTTTAATAACTTTAAATTCATGACTTCCTGTAATGGATAAACTTAATCTAATTTAAATCTATTCCTCCCCCTCCTAAATATACCTTTTCAAACCCCTGTAAACATTCACTAGCCTCTACCATTTGATATTTGATACCCCGTCTATCTCTTGTCTCTACACACTGTAACCTCACCACTACCAGCTCTGTCCTGTTCTACTTTGTGATCGTTGTTAACCTGGCCCCTTCCCCCCTTTACCCCAGGGCCTTGCCATTTGGAACAAAACAATGTCACTGATGTGACGTGAAATCTCTGTTAGAGATCTCATGTGGAAATGTACATGTAAATGTACACCTTTGAATTTTGAAAATTTTCTCTAATTTATATTGGCCCTGTATTCTTATTACATTGAGCTCTCTGCCTGCATCACTTTTTAATGTTAAAAATTTTAAAATATTAATTAGGATCAGGTTCTTGGAATTTACCTTCTTACTCTTCCACTTTGGATTAAAGAAAAACAATATATATATATATATATATATATATATATATATATATATATATATATCTGTTTCATTGATACATATTTCTTGTTGATTCCACAAGAGCTACTGAAAAATATGTACCTTACTCATGACTTAAAATCAAATCAAATGTTCAAAACATCAGCTTTTTTAAAAAAATTTCTTCTGGGTTGTGCTGAAAACTTTTTAGCACTCCCTTGTATAAAGTTGAACATTCTAATATTAATGCAGTTTATATGTATATTCATTTATATTTCAAATTTCTGCATATATACACCACACGGATGAAAATATATTTGCAGTTATGCATTGCAGTAAAAGCAGAGGACCATATCAAATCTATCTTTTTTATATATAAAATTTTGTGACTTTCATTAGTCTGTCTGCCCATGCATCACATCCTTTTACACTAACATTGACGGATAAAAGCCAAATTTCAGGGAGGAGTGAAAACAGATAGGGGTGTAAAAAGTAGAGTTGATTTTACTAGGCTTTATAAAAAACACAAAATAGGGTTATTGTCAAAGTATTTTTCCAAATAAATCAGCTTATTCAAATTTCATTGAATAATTTTCAAAACTAAATGAAAAGTTTGTAAATCCCAACAAAAAATGTTAGTGATAACTTCAACAATACTAAATACTATGAGGATTTGTCTATATGTTGCAAAAATATTCTAATATATTATATTTTCAAAAAATGACAACTGTACATTATATTGTTATTATTATTGTTGTATTATAGTTTTATTTTATTTCTCCTATTATTACTAACACCAAATTATTACATACATTATTACATACATTATTACTAACACCAAACTGTGGATTATTAAATCGTTTATTATTATTATTGTTAAGTTTTTGTCTCTTTCTCCATGTTATTATTGTTAGTTTTTAGCCAAACACTCTGGGTCAATACATGAAGCACAAAATCATAGCTAAAGATGTAGCCTACAATGAAACTTGAAAATGCATCCCACACTTCATGTGCTCATCTTTCATGAATGTCACTTGAACGACTTTAGCCACAAAAGCTTCATGATCAAGGGGGACAAACAATATCTTGTCATTCTGCTACCTCAGCATTTTTTTTTTTACCTTGCATAAAAATATATCCACTGATTTGTAGATAGAGTAATTTTCAGAAGCTCAGTTTACAATACTGCTGAAATTTTTGTGTCCTAGCATATACCATAGTGGATGAAATAAAAGGTTCATTTCGAAATTCCAATCACCTGAAGAAGGCCAAAGTATACAACATGAAATTTGGCAACAAATATGGTCAAAAAGTATCGTGCACTCATAAGTAGGAAAAATGTTGTTCCACGCCATGACTGTGCAAGACTGTAGACAAGATGAATAAGACAGAAAAAAACTTGGAACTTAATTCATCTATTCTATCTTGAATGGATTTTCCTAATATCAATGCAATTCTAAAGTTCACTGAAAATTCTTTTGCATCAAAATCTGCAGAAATTTTACTCAAAAGATTTTCAAAAACTACCTGATAAGTAGTAACGAGTCATTGCAAATTAAAAACAATATTCACCTAAACTTTTTAACATACCAATATACATACTCTCTGTTATAGTAAAGACTGTTGTGCATTTATTTGTGTGTGTATACATATATATATATATATTTCCTTCCTGTCATGCTCATGGAAAGAGAAATGACAGAAAGGCAGTGTCATCTCAGTTCATTACAACATTGGCACAGTTCATTCTCTTCACTACCTCTTGTCACGAGTTTTCTCTTTGACAGTGCCTTATTATTTATTTTGCAATAATTATGTTGTTAAGTAGTGAAGAATATATATATATATATATATATATATATATATATATATTAGTCATCCACATACAAGCCTGTTTTGCTGTATCACAGCTCATCAGTGTGGCTAGACACACCCACTTACTTCTGGCAGGGATCAAAACTTGACCGATTTGGTGTCAGTCAGAGTCGACATAGGTGCATGGAATCAGAGAAGGGAAATTTTAACATGTTGTATATCAAGACCTCCTACAGAAGGTAGCGGTGGAGAGTGACAAAAAAGGACTACAAATAAATTTTAAGAAAACTAAATGCATGGTCATCAGCAAAAGGTGCAACCTAAAATGCCAAATACAAGTGGGAGATACCAGAATCAAGCAAGTACAAAAATTTATATACCTAGGAAGTGTTCTAACTGGAGATGGAAAGTGCGACACAGAGATCAGAAGGCGTATTGGCATGGCAAAGGACGTGTTCCAGAAGCTGAGTAAAGTACTAACACACAGGAAAAGTTCACTAGAAACAAAGAAAAGAGTACTGGATTGCTATGTGATGTCAGTTCTTCAATACAGCAGTGAATGCTGGACAATATCATCAAAAATGAGGACAAAACTGGAAGCAGCGGAAATGTAGTTCTACAGAAGGATGCTGTGGATATCGTGAACTGAGCATGCAAGCAACGATGAGGTGTTGGAAAGAATGGCAACAAAAAGGAAATTAATACTGAGCATCAGGAAGAGACAACTGAAGTTCCTAGGACACGCAGTGAGGAAGGAGAGCTTGGAGAACCTGATACTGACTGGCCAGATAGAAGGAAGGAGAGACAGAGGAAGGCAGCGGATAACATATTTGCAGGCCTGCTCAGGTGGATGACGGAATGGGGGTTGCCAGGAGTAACAGGAGCAAACATACTAAGAGCCACAAGGGATAGGGAGACGAGGAGAACCATGATCGCCTACGTCCTGAAGGGACAGGGCACATAGAAGAAGAAGAAGAAGACATAAGCAGTATATACACACACCAGTCACTGATATATCCCCTTCCTAATAATAAAGACCATTGTGTATTTGTTTGTATATATATATATAAATCAATATATGAATCTTTATATATATATATATATATATATATATATATATATATATATATATATATATATTCTTCCTGTCATGCTCAGAGGTTTAGATTATTTTGTTTTGTCTTTTTTTTATGTCTTAATGTAAGATATTCAATAGTGAGTACATCAATATATATAATGCCATCATTGTAAATGGCATATCAATATGAATATTTTACTGTCATTTTTTATGGCATGGGCATATTCGTAATATAATAAATCTTGGCAGTAAATCTGGTTAATATCATTCAATATGCATTTTATGAATTTAGGGTCAGAATAATATAAAAATTTATGTTTAATTAGAATTTTTTTCTTGAACATAAGTCGTATCATTACAATAACCTCCTTATTTCTTATTTTTCTTTTAGAAATGTCTTTTGGTTTAGAATCAAAGAACATAGGTAGGGTCATTTCCACCGCTTTATATATTTTAAAAATGTCCACCAAGTAGGTTCTGTAAATTCCAGAATAAGTAGCAAATGTCTGAAGTGATACCTGAAGAATGAAGTGGGTGTTGAATGTTTTCCCAACTAAGGTATTCAATCATTTTAGATGTGATCATTACTGTATGCAGCCTCGTATTATCTTGAACTGATCAAATTGATCCTCTTAGTTCCAAGCAGTGTTTAAACCTTTTAATTGCTAACAAAAGATGTCTGCTGTAATTGTAACTGGAAGCAACTGTAAGTGGACTCAACTAATGCAATTTCACAAAACACCCAAACTTCATTTTAGGTTGTGTCTATTCGCCTTCACTAAGCCATTGTCAGTATCACTTTATATTCTTGTGAAATATCCGATTTTCATCACTAATCTGTTAAATAATGTTAAGGTGTATTTATGAGAGAGTAGATATCTAATCTTGGTTTGCAGTCAGGTTCTATTAATATCATGAAGAAATCATTTTGTAAGTATAGGCATCTTTTCAAGTTGTTACAGATGATGGTGAATCATTAACTGGATAAATTCCTTTTTTTTATTGAGCTAAAAGAAAAGCTGGTTATTGTCAATCTCAAAAGTTTTAAGTTTAATTCATCTTTTCTAAATTTTTAGAAACATCTTCAGCAGTTCATTTACAAAAATATCATCTCATCAACACATAAAGTTGCTTATACAGTGGGTCTTCAACTTACGACAGAGTCCCATTCCAATGATGTGTCTTAATATAATTTTACATGGCAGCATGAATGTACCAGTAATCTTTTGTAAATAAGCACTTATATCATATGCTAATTTTTTTTATTTATTTATTCATTTCACCCCAAGCAAGATGGGACCATCGGCAGTGTGCAGGGAGATACAGTTAGAGAAAAAAATGGGAATAGTATTTAAGAAAGGATAAAAGATGAATGGGGTTCAAGAAAATAGAAGATAGAAACTGATGTTGTATTTAAACTTTTAGAGATAGTAGCTATCAGGAAAGCAAGTAAATAGAAGAGAGTACACAGGCAGGAAATGTGAGAAAAGAAATTGTTCCAGAAGTGGCAGTTGCATTTAACTATTTCAATGGTAAGATGGTGGGACCTAAATGCCAATCAAGTAGCATATTTAAATTTACGTGGATAGGGGCACCAAGTGGGGGGGAAACTCGTCAGAACAATTGCCATGAAAATATTTGAAAAAAAGACAGGGGAAAGCCAGATTATGTTGGTGAGAAAGTGACTGAAGTTGAGATGCCAGGTTAGATTACATTGCAGATCCTTCTTTGGATTTTGTTGAGAACATCGAGATGAATAGCAGTATCACCTGATAACAAATGGCAACAATATTCAATGCATGGATGAATTGTAGATTTATAAATGGGCAAGATGGATTCTTTTGAGAATAACTTTCTGACCCAACACAGAGACCCAACTTTCCTAGCACTAGATGCAGTTATAGATCTGATATATTCATTCCACTTCAAGTCAGTTAAAATGTGAGGCCAAGGAGGCACATTGTGTTGCTCTCAATAAGACTTGCATCAGCCATGCTGATGGCTGGCAGGAAAGTTTCTCTATGGTGGTTAAAGGAAAGCAGTTTTGTTTTGGAGTAATAGTGTAATAGTGTAATGCAATAGTAAAGTGATAACCTAAGTCAGAAGTTTCCAAACTTTTCAGAATTGTGTCCCACTATTCTTGACCACAGCTTATGGTAACCCACTCAAATATACTTTACAAAAACATTATAACATTTAATTATTGATATCTATAGCTTTTTTTACTTGAAGATGTTATGGTAACTTACCCATGCACACATGAACTCTTCCACCTATAAATATGCAGCAGTTTCGGCTTTGTAGCAGAGTTCTAATTTCAGCAGATAGTTCAGATAGCCGCACCAAACAGTCACACTGGTGACCTTCTCATTTTGTGTATGTTTTGTACGACTGTTTTTTGTTAATATATTTGTTTAACTCTATTCCTTTTTTGTGTCTTTATTTCTGGTCCTGTAACAAGGCTACAAGATATCTAACATTTGTTCACAGAATTTTAACTTCTGATGGCAATAGCATAGGCATAGGAGTTGGGAATGCCTTATATTTACATATAATCAAAGGATGCTTAGAAATATAAGAAAACATAGATATATATAATCAAAAGTTAAAATTCTGGAATAAACTGATAAAACTGGTACTACAGCTAAAGAACTTTATGAATAAGTGAAAATTGACTTCCTTTTTATGATGATAAATGATTAAATTAAGAGCATGATCAACTCTGTTTCGTTAAGCTTATCAAAAAAACATAGTGCTTGATGCAATAAGAGCCTGGCAATGAAAGCCCAGTTCTTGTACTGTATAAGTTAGTGTTTAATCAAAGTTAATGCGTAATTCTAGTATAACTTTTATGATCCATTAAAATTTTGTTTATGACCCACCTTTGAGTTGTGACATAGATTGGGAAATGTTGATCTAGGTCATAGCAACACATTTCTATGACATATGTTAATATAATTAGGACTAAAGTACACATGATGGACATAAATACAATACATATAATGAAAAAATATATATAATGAAATTCATGAATTCATGGGATGAACTTAAGTCATAGTAGGCATTCTTCTTGATTACTTTTTTATTGATAATGTTTCTCTATTTTTCTTATTTTTCATACTCAGTCTTGTGTCTTAGTAATTTTACTGCCTTGCATGGGGTGAAATGATTAAAAAAGTCAACCACTGGGATTCTATCTGGGCTGATGAGCTTCTGAAAGTGAAGGTTTTTGATAAGTATAGAAACTTCCTGTGCTGTGAAAGAGATATTACAGTGCTTCATGGGAGGTGTTATGTCGTGAGTAAGAATAAATAACTCAACAACAGGAATAGGTTAATCGTTGTATTCCGTGAAAATAGTATTTACAAAGGTTATTAGTATCCAATACAAGAATAAAGGTTAATCGTCTCAACCGTCATAAGACGTAGTATGAGCAATGGGTACTTCCGGGTCGTCACCGGAAGTCTACGACTGACTTGTTGATACGGCTGCTTGGCACACTCTCCTACGTAGATGCCACCATTACTTTACATAGTAATGGAATAGCCGAATAGGTGCGGGCATCCCAACAGGAGGGGTGGGGAATCAGGTATGACTAAAGAAAACTGCTGTGATGGCATTCACTAGATGGCAAGAGAAATTATGGTATTAGCAGGATTTTTTGGTAATGCTGATTTAGTTTTTAGAATGTTGAGTAGGGAGTTAGCGATGTTTGCAAAATATCATACAAAAACCATGTTTTATCCACAACAAGCACACAATTGAGAAATTATGAGCTGCTGATTATCAGTCAAATCATGAAATATAATTTTCTCCATTTTGCCTATTTGACAAATGCCAGCTTTTTCTCATCCATAGCCAAGCTCTCAATTCTTCATTCTTGAGCAATAACTTTTAACTCTGACCAGTCTTATATTGTAAATCTGGATGACCAGAAGGGAAGTTTTGGAACCAATAACTCATGGTCCATTTTGAAGATGAATTCTTCTCTCAGCTACTGTTTATATTGTGGATCACTGAGGTAGCACAATTGCCATGGCTGCCACATGTAGTCTTATAACATTGTTATGATTGTAATTGTATTCATTCATCTTCATGAAAAATAAATAAATGTAACCAAATAATTTAAGCAACATTGGAAAGAGGAGATGTTGAAATTCTCTTTCTCTCTCTCACTCTCACTCTCTCTCTCTCTCTCTGTCTCTCTCTCTCTATATATATATATATAAGAAAAACTGCTAAACAGTTGTAAGTTTAAAAATGTATTTTTTTGACAGTATTTGTTTATTTCTATTATTATATTTTATATTTCAGACCATCCTTGGTCCTTCATCAGAAACAAATGATTTTAAAATTTAAATTAGAAACATATTTCGAGAGAGTGTTCATGGAGAGTGATTGTTTACATCACGTGACGCAGAAAGCGACAGATTTTTTAAAAAGATATTTGTAAACGTAAACCTATCTTTACTTATAAATAAATATTTACTTATAAATTTTGTTTTAGAGAAAATATTTTTAATTGTATCTAAAAAATGTTTAGCTATTGAAATATTTATAAAGATTCAAAACACCTAAGTCCCTATTTAACCCTAGCCTGTGTGTATTTAATTTTAAAATAAGAATACTGGATTTTAAAATTAAATACACACAGACTAGGAATTAAATAGGGACTTACACCTAAGTCCCTATTTAATTTCTAAGCCTGTGTATTTAATTTTAAAATAAGAATACTGGATTTTAAAATTAAATACACACAGGCTAGGGTTAAATAGGGACTTAGGTGTTTTGAATCTTTATAAATATTTCAAAAGCTAAACATTTTTTAGATACAATTCAAAAGATTTTCTCTAAAACAAAATTTATAAGTATTATTAAAGATAGGTTTACGTTTACAAATATTTAAAAAAAAATCTGTCGCTTTCTTCGTCATGTGATGTAAACAATCTCTCTCCACAAACACTCTTGCAAAATACGTTTCTAATTTAAATTTTAAAATCATTTGTTTCTGATGAAAGGTCGAGGATGGTCTGAAATATAAAATATAATAATAGAAATAAACAAATACTGTCAAAAAAATACATTTTTAAACTTACAACTTTTTAGCAGTTTTTCCTATACATATTAAGACAGTATATGTGGATCATCACTATGTTCTATATATATATATATGTGTGTGTGTGTGTGTGTGTGTGTGTGTGTGTGTGTGTGTGTGTGTGTGTGTGGTGTAATGGATAACAGCCTGGAATGAGAAATTAGAGTGCTGAGTTCAAATTCCATTCGAGTTTGTTACTTTCACTTACTTGCAAATATGTTTGGGAAAGGTATGAACCATCTCTTCATCTCCAGCTATGGGTTAAATAGCAGGACAGACTGAGCCCTATAGTCTTGGCTAACAACTAGTGTAGGAAAAGGAAAACTCTGAATTAAAAAATGAGTGGGGAAGTGTTGTATCATGGAGGAAGGATAATACACAGATATAAGTAAGTAATACGTTTATTCTTGGGAGATACAGTAGTACACATCCTTGTGGGGTGGCAACAACTAGTGAGCTGAGTAAACAATGACCGTGCAAGCCATCAGCTGCTGACTCCACTGTCTCTACTCAAATTTTTAGTGCTTTGTCATTGTGGTACAGTGGATATCGGCTCGGAACAAGAAATCGGGGAGCCGAGTTCGAATTCCAGCTGAAACCATTGTATTCACTTACGCGCAAATACCCTTGGGAAAGGTATTAATCTGTCTCTTCCTTCCAGTTATGGGTTAAATAGCAGGACAGATTGGGTCCTATAGCCTTGGTCGGCAACCAGTCTACCACAGAAAGCAATGGTAACCTATTGTGGGATAACCTTCTGCCCAGTCAGTCATGTCTCTTTCGAGACATGATCGCCCAAGCGTGTATCACGTATGGCACTTAACTGACTGACTGATATTGTGAACCATATGTCATGTGTTCGAGCTATGCCACAACAAGAAGTATGGTACACACTATATGCACCATTTCTCTGTATACGGTTCTTCTGAAAACTATAGTTGGTACTGCAGAAGCCTTCACCACTATAATCAAAATATATGTGTGGATAGTATTGCTGTTCAGCTTTAAGAATTGAGTAACTGTTACAATAACTCATTTCTTAGAACTGAACAGCAATACTATCCACACATATATTTACTGATTTCATGTTCTGAAACGATATCCATTGCACCACAAAGCATATCATTAATTGAATATTAGTTTGTCATATCTTTCCAAAGAAAGATCTGAAATGTAATCTGTCTGAGTTGGCATCTTGACTTCAGTTATTTTCTCACTGACATGATGTGGCTTCCCTCTATCTTTTCTACAAATATTTCCATTGCAACTGCTCTGACGAGCTTTTGTCCCTGGTGCTCCAAACACATCAATTTACACGTGCTAATTGGGTGGCATCTAGGTCTCACTTTTTTTACTGTTGAAATAGTTAAATGTAACTGCTTCTTCTACTCAAGCAGTTTCTTTTCTAGTGCTTCTCACCCGTGAAACTCCTTATCCTTTGCTTGCTTCCTTCATAGCTGCAACCTCCAAAAGTTTAAACTCAATTGCCATCTTATATCTCCCTAAATTCCATCCTTTTATCATTTCTTTATCACCTCCTTTCTTCCCTCTATGTCTCTCTGCAACCCAACTGTGCACTAGTGACAATCTTGCCTTGCTTGGGGCAACATGATTAAAAACAATTTTTAAAAAACTCATTCCCATTTATTCATTTGTATACTTTTAAATTCATCGACATCATTATCAACACATTCTTTTAACTATATTTTGTTTTGGTCTATTTAAATCCATTTATTATATTTATCTAATTCTGTTCAAATTTAACTATTTATCCTAGTCAATATGTATCTATGTTGCAATATTTTCAAAACTCTGGTGGTTTTTCACACTTTTGGAATTTGTTAGATTTTAGTTATATATAAGGGAATATAAAATTGTAATAAACATTTTAAAAACAAGTAGAAAATAAAACACAAAAAGAAGCTTTTATAGATATTTTCCTTGTAATTTTTTCCTTTTCTTTAAATAGATGGAAAAATTCTTTCTTTTACTTCCATGACTTATTATTAAATTTCTGTTGATTGGATTTGTTTTTATGGTCAGGAAAAAATAGGAAAAAATTTCTTTGTTCAATTGCTACAAAAATATATTTACAATTGCTTCATTAGTTTTCTCTTATAAATTTATTGTTTTTTATTGAGCTGAGGGAAATGTGCAAATGTCTGTTAAAGAATTTTTTTTCACTGTTCCATATTCTTTATCTTCTACAAAGAATTCTCAACATCAATTTTCTTTTTACATAGATATGAAATGATAAATATGCAAAGAGGATAGTGTTGCTTCTTATTGAGTAGAGATTCTCTAGATTTATTGCAACAAAGAAGAACATTGGGATTATAGAAAAAAGGGACTTTATTCAGTTTCAATTGTTCATGACAAATTCACACTATTTGTGAGAGATACCACTTTAGACACAATGTTTTGACTGAGATTTTGTTCTGTAAGAGGTGAGGAATTCGATCATTGTATTGTTCATATATTTTAATAATGATTTGTATAAATTAAAATGATACCTCTCATCCTGGTTAATGTCTCACTTATTGATAATTAAAACAAAATAGTATTGTTTACCTACCTATATTCAGTAATGATATGCTCCTATTCTCTTAAATACGGGAACACTATTGAAGTAAAGTAGAGTGATTGTACGGACAAGCAGTTCACTAGCAGTGTATTTACTTCAGGCAATGTATGAGTCTTGTATTTGTTGATGTACCATTATTCTCAACCTCTGTTTTGGTGATTACTTCCACAGTAAACTTTTAGGGTTACAACATAGAGAAATGAATAATTTTCATCTTTTATTTAACATCTATCAGATTATAAATTTATTCAAAGGTGAAGAATACATGCAATAGATAGACTTTCAGTTAAATATAAAAACTGGTGAAAAGTTGATAACAATTTATCACATCAACCCATGCAATCATAAACACTCACATATGTGCATGTAAGTGTGTGTGCATATGTAATATCTATCTATACCAGTCTATTCGTATATTTCAGTCTATTCATATCTATCAATCTATCTATCTATCTAGCTAGCTAGCTGAGTATTCTGCTATTTCAGTCTATTCATATCTATCAATCTATCTATCTAGCTAGCTAGCTAGCTGAGTATTCTGCTATTATAAATTCTACATAGTAATCAGTTCAGATTGTCTAGAACAAAAGAAAGAATTTACTCAGGTCAAGAACAGCAAGATTAGATGCATATTTAAGAATTTCAAAGCTACCATCATAATGCAGAATGAGCAAGCAATTTACTATCCATATTTTGAAAGCTTACTGGAATATTTGACCTTAATAATTTTGAATTACTGTTTTAAAAGTGCATCTCATGGTTCTTTAGTTTACAGGTTTGCAGATCAATAGTATTTATTTTTGATTTCTTAAGACTGAAACTTTTTCCCTTGTGTGAAACACTTGATCTTAAGTTTTCTTGGAAGGTTATGTTCAATCCTTTGACCTCTTTTTGGTTCTATGCTGTTTTAAGTTCAATAAATAACAACTGATAAACATATTGCAGTTAATATTTGGAGCATTGCAGAAGCTGAAGCATTTTCCTGAGACTATTTTCAGTACTTTTCCTACTGTTTATATTGAGACATTGACTTTACTATTATAACATGAAATGTTTAGCTATTGGCCGTCCATTATCTTATCACTCATTTTCCTGTTTTTCTGTGTGCTGTCTGCAGAAGGTCCAGTTAAACAAATGGCATCTGTCAGACACTGACTCGTACATTGTGTTATCTTTGCTTATTTTTTTATGGTTATATTCTCCACCATGATTACCAGCTTCTTCTGATGTATTTGAAGGTCATTTATCTGTTTGCATATATGAGACAACAGTAGAGTGACTATCAATGTTTATCAAATGGAGCAATGTGCACACTTCACTTTTGGATAGAGTTCAGTGATACTGACATTATGGCATGTAAATCCCTATTGCTCTGCATCTCCTTCCAAGTCATTCTACCAATGAACAATCATCTGACATAATTATATATTTTATATTTGCTTTGTATCTTTCTCCAATGTGTGTCTTTGCTTGAGATATAAACTTGTATACTCTTGGGTATTTAACAGAAGTAGGAAAATTTTTAATCTTTTTTTATCAAATCTTCTAACACACCAAGCTTACTAATACTGCTCCATTTATAAATTTCACACTTTTCCCTGATAAATAATAATTACCGCAGTTGGTTCAATTTGTTAAATGCACACTTTTATGATTGCTGAATAAAATGTATGAAGAAATTGTTTTATTTTCTAGGTTTGACAGCAACCTCCTTTTTAAGATTTTTTACACTTTCAGATAAGATGAATGTAAAAGTTAATGTTTAATTTTTTATGAGCTTTTTCACATACTAATTAAATTGTACTCCCAGGTTACTTTGTGTGCTATTGTCTTAGCAGAAAGTTCATGAAGTACTGGGGATTAGATTTGACATTAAAGCATAGTTTCCAAAATTCTACATTTTTGACTGAAATGATTTTCTGATTCCACCTTTTATTAAACACATTTCTTTATTGCACATTGAAAAATATCCCAGTCATACAACTATTAATTCCTCTTGTATTAGGCAACTAAGTACATATATATATATCTATGTAACCCTCTTTTCACATGGCTGGTATTAATTTTAAGTGATTTTCAACATGAGAAGAGATTTCTGTAATATTGGAAAATGGAAAATACAGATACAAATACCCACTGGGTGCAAAATTCTTTTGTTGAGAAATTAAGTGAATTTATTAAAAGTTAGTTACCTAATTCTAGTCACAACATCTGTCAGTGGGTTTTGACAATGTGTGACCCTAGGTCGAAATACAGCCTTGAGAATTTCCTGTGTACTGGATTTACCAGGACAGTTGATAAGAGCAGGCAGACAATAAGAGGGAATGTGAAGTTGAAATGGATAAATGTAATTGTTTTCATTTTGAAATGGTAGGGGGTTATACAGTGGGATTAAAACATTTCCCACCCATGTCTGAAGGGTGCAACACAAATTTAGCCAGGCCACAATGTTTGGAATGAAATGGTAGTCATCATAAATAGTGGAGAAGTGATTTAAAGGTGGTTTGAATAATATGGTCAACCTGCAAAACTCACCTGCTGCTAGAAATAAGAGGAAAATAATCAGAGAGAGACATTGCCAAATTCAACCAACTGATCATCCCATAGAAATAATATAACACAAATATTCTATTGAATATCAGCCAATTGATATTTCTTTTCTGTCACTTATTTTGACTTGCTTGTAATCTTGTAATTATTCATATGTATAAATATATATATAAATCTACACCATGTCGTTGAGGTCTTGAATCTTTTTTTTTTATCATATACCAATCCTTCACAAGTCTAGTCCATCCTCATCTAGTGGTAATAAGCAGTCCTGCTTTGGCTACTCTGAGATCAATAACACAGCATGGGCAGAACTGGCCAAAGGTCATAGAGGTTGATTGGATGCACTAGAGGTTGTGTTATATATGACAGACAAGTAAAACTTTATGAGTTTTTCATCAAATTGTCTTAGTATTCTTAAATTTAGTGACTCAGCTAGACAAGATTCCAAGCGTATATTGACAGAGTTAGTGAAAAGGTGGGGTTTGTTTGAAAGTATAATATCAGTTTTACCTAATGTTTTACCTCCCAGAGAAGTATTAACAATTTTTAGAATCACCATGTATATTCTCTAAAGTGCTAAATAAAAAGTGATGGAGCTTTTTTTTTTCTGAGGACATTTTCTGACAAGAATTTCTTTCACTTTCAGATAAGATAACAGTGCATAAATATACTTTTGATTTTTATATGAATTATACAAGTTAATGTTTAATTTATGTAGGCTTTTTCAAATACTAATTAAATGCTATCTAATAAAAAAGTGCAACAAGTTGCATGTTACAGTATTAGTTCTGCATAAAAAGTGTTCACTTAAATTTAAAATTTTATTCCTTTGAATAATTTTCCGACTCCAGCTTTTTTGAAGAACTTGTCATTTATTGTATACTGACAAAAATTCTAGCCCATATGAATTATTAAACTTGTTCCTCTCACTGTATTAGGCACCTAAAAATAAATTGATACTTGATTGGGTAACAATAAATTCTTACATATCTTGTGTTATTTTTTATAATCATTTCGTCTCAAGCAAGACAGGATAATCATCACAAGGGGGTTACGGTGAGAGAAAAGAAAAAAAACAAGGGACAAGGAATGTGGAAGAATGGATAAAAAAAAAGATCAGAATCAAGGAAATAGCAAATGATGTTGCATTTAAACTTTTGAAAATGTAACTATCAGGGAAACAAGTACATGAAAGGCAATTCTACAGGTGAGCATTGCAAGAAAAGAAACTAATATGCTGACTATGTTCAATTTACTTTTCTCTGATATGAAGTTTATTATAAAATACTCATTATTTACTATTATTCAAGTTTGCAATAAAACAAAAAAATTTTAATCAAAAAATAACATTGCATATTTCTATTCAAGACAATTAGGATAGAATATCATTCTAACATATTAGTTCTTTTTCTTCTAAACCATCATCATCATCATCATTCATTACACCCAATGGTGTGTAGGGCAGAAACAAAGCTTCTCCACCTCTGCCTATCTTGTGCCAGACTAGTCAATGAACCCCAAGAGTACTGCATGGCTTTCATCTCATTCTTCACCGTAATTCTCCATGTTGTTCTTGGTCTTCCTTCTTTCTTTTACCATCCAGTGCAGTGCTGTTCTTGTGATTGACTATGGATCTTTC
Source organism: Ascarosepion bandense (assembly GCA_037127315.1). Lineage (NCBI taxonomy): Eukaryota > Metazoa > Mollusca > Cephalopoda > Sepiida > Sepiidae > Ascarosepion > Ascarosepion bandense. The sequence goes on along the minus strand of JBBBDQ010000536.1, from coordinate 26,396 downwards.
CGGGGCACATGCCCAATCCATCTTCACTGCCTTCTTGTAATGATGGTGCCCATGTTCTCTTGCTTGCATCTCTTTAACAAGTCTTCACTGGAGGTCTTCTCTGGCCAAAATATTCTCAGTATTTGTCGGAGACATATGGTGTAAATGGATCAAAGTTTGGCGAGATCTGCCTTAGTCATTCTCCGATCTGTAGAGAAGAGTAGAAACAACACAGTTCTGGTATAGCTTGAGCTTGGTGTTGGTGCTGTACTGTGTTGATCTCCAGATGTTGTTCATTTCCTTAAACACACTCCTGGCCTTGCCCAGTCTGTTTGAATATCCTTTTTCGTGCCACCTTTGGATCTGATGATACTGCCCAGGTAAGTGAACTTGTCTGTACGACGTAGATCTTCTCCATTCACTTTGATAGGAGCAGGTCTGTTCATGTTCAATGACATCATTTCAGTCTTCTTGGTGCTAATCCGCAACCCTATCTGCTGCCTAAAGGTTTCCAGTCTGCTGGTCTTGTCCTGTATAAGTTGGTGAGTATAGGACAGCAGTGCCAGGTCATTGGCAAAATCCAGATCTTCCAAGGTTGATAACAGGCTCCAGCGGATCCCCCTTGGAAGGTCCTCCGTTGTCCTTCACATGACCCAGTAAATAATAAATAATGAATATCTGTAATGTTTAAATCTAACATTGACTCTTCCTATCATGCACTTGCAATTGATCTCAAGAAATTGTTTTTCATATATCAATCAATTTCCAATTTTTTATTTTAAAATTTTGTCTCAGAATCTCAACATAGTTATATATTTTTAAATGTCATATACCGTCAAGATAAAGATGATCATAGCTCTCCACAACTTCCTTTTTTATTACCTGCAAATTGTCTTGGAAAATATAATGTAGTAGTTTCCAGTTGGCTTCTCCAAGTTTTTGGAATTCAGAGTTTGTCTTCTCTTTGGTTGCCACCCAACGCTAGGGAGTCAAGTCTACACTTCTATTTAAGCAATAGAAAGAGGAAGAGATGGATTCATATAATCTTCAAGTACATTAGTATGTAAGTTAAAGTAACTAACTAGGTTAGTATTTGAACTTGGCTCATTGAGTTTACTTCCCTCACCAATCTATATATATAAAAGGCAAAATGTTTGTGTGTGTGTCTGTCTATCTGTCTGTCTGTATGTCCTTTATACAAATCCACAATTTTTATCCAATTCTCATCAAACTTCACACAAATATTTGTTAGGCTTCTGGTCAGATCATGGGCTACTTATTTTTTCTGATTTTTTCCCCAATATTAGAAATTGATACACAGATATCTGATCAGGTCTGATCAAGATCAGGATTTCAGCTCTTTTATTGCAGAATTTGGTCTAACTTGGTAAAATTATAGTTGTTAGTCTCAACTAGTTAGTAGATCTTCTCAGACAACTCATTTTCCCTGATACTGGAAATCGATACTCCCGATATTCTAACGAATCTGACCAAAAACCGATATTCAGCCATCAATATGGCTCATTTTCTCCAATTTTACTCTCAATGGGTACGATAAGTTTTCATGGACTTACTTAGGCTAGGTTATCCTTGGATGACTTATCTGACTCTGATATTGGAAATCAGTACCTCAATATCCTATCGGGTCTGATCAAAATCAGGTTTTCAGCACTTTTATTTTGGCTTTTGCTTTGGGTTTTGCTCTAAGTAGGTATAATTGTAGTTCTTCATTTCAGCCCTGATACCATTTACTCAGAGGACTTATTTAGCCTTCAAAACTCAGTTTACGATGAAAAAAACTTATTTGATATCGATACCAGGAAATCAAAATTTTACTTACATCCATTCATTTTTCTTTCAGTCTATGGTTTCACTTTAACTGGAAACAACTATTGCTTTTTAGTCTTTTGTGCCAATGTCCAAAGAGTCTGAGCTTCAGGATCATGGATTAGTTTTAAAGCTTTCATTATACCTGAGCAATGCTGAGCTATACTGCTAGTAAGCAGTATAGCTAAGCTATCTGATAAAAAATTCACAGGGAATTAGCATTGTTCACTTCTAATTAATATCTCAATCCTGTTTATTAAATTACTGTTTTTGGTACATGTTATATATTTGCTAAAACTAAAATGTCATTGACCTATAGGTGTATAAAAATGTCATTGACCTATAGATCTATAAAAATCTATGAAAGAATAATTGTGATATAATAACAGTTCTAATTATCCATTAACTGAATATTACTAAATTATTTAACTAAATTAAAATTATTAATAAATTAATTTTAATCTTCTTTGTACCTTAACTTTCTCTACAGTTAATTTGAATTAAACAATACTGTTCTCAATCAGAACCAAATGAGTAGCCATCTGAAAAATCACCATTCTCTTTTAACTTATTGCCACACATGTTTATCATGAAGCAGAAATCTGTTGGAAATCTCTACTATCCAATAATTCATTTGAGCCATTTCTACAGTAGTAGAACCCAATATCTAGAAAATCACTTTACATTTCATTTCTTCATTTAATTCTAACTGGGTGCAAGGAGGTCTGTCCAGGTTGCATTGCAAGTAGGTAATTTGGCATGAGTGTTTGACTTTCATGTTATCAATTTAATGCAGAGAAATTCAAGAGGTGCTAGGCATCTTCAGGCACTCCTGGATATAAAAAGTTGAGATGCAATTCCAATTTGAGCTGAGTTTTCTTCAACTTATTGACACGTTGCAAACTCTTGGAGTCTATTGATTGCTTGAGTTATGTTCTTAAATTGACTCGTCGGATTGAGACTTTCAGATGGATGCCATGCATGATGCTAAACCCATTCTGAAATATCTGTCAACTTTATACAACCACTTCCTCAGATCAATAGTGAAAAAAGGCTTTGAGTGAGTAAAGCCTGAGGTTCTTGGCAAACATTATCCTTCTTAGAACTTTGTAGACTGGCACTACAAAATCACAAACACAAACCACATCACTTGAGGATTATCCACAGTAGCAGCAGCAACTAAAATAGGTAGCATATGTAAGTTGAAGAAAATCTCACTGGAAACAAAGAAAAGTGTACTGGACTGCTACGTGATGTCAGTTCTTCAATACAGCAATGAATGCTGGACAATATCATCGAAAATGAGGACAAAACTGGAAGCAGCAGAAATGTGGTTCTACAGAAGGATGCTGCGGATATCGTGGACTGAGCATGCAAGCAACGATGAGGTGTTGGAAAGAATGGCAACAAAAAGGAAATTAATACTGAACATCAGGAAGAGACAACTGAAGTTCCTAGGACACGTAGTGAGGAAGGTGAGCTTGGAGAACCTGATACTGACTGGCCAGATAGAAGGAAGGAGAGACAGAGGAAGGCAGCGGATAACATATTTGCAGGCCTGATCAGGTGGATGATAGAACAGGGGCTAACAGGAGTAATGGGAGCAAACATACTAGGAGCCACAAGGGATAGGGAGAACCATGATCGCCTACTTCCTGAAAGGACAGGGCACATAGAAGAAGAAGAAGATAATTGTACTTACTACATTGCATGCTTTCTAAATTTGTACCTTGTACTTTGAACATTGTATATTGTATACTTTGTACTTTCTGTGTTGTGACTGCCTTAATTTGACTAGAAGAAAGTCCCCCGTCTTTCATAACAACCCGTCTTATTCTCCTACTCAATGCAGGAGAAATTTTTGGGGGCCTACCAGAGGATTTTACTTAATTCTCACTGTTCTTTAGAAAGTGGCAAATCACAGTTTTACTGTGATTTACCTTAGCTGCGATCACCGCTGTGACAAATCTTGCTTATGGAATTCTAGAATTTGAGAACGCTCAACTTTGGTAAGTTTGCTTGCTTTAGGCATGGTAACACCTTTACGCAGTGATTGCTAATCTCTAACTGAACTAAAAACATTGGAATTGCCATAGATCTAACAATTTATACCCCTGGTCTTATAATTTTGATCATGTGTAAATCACCACATTTTATAATAATGTAAATTTCTAAATAAAATGTTTTGAATGTAGCTTTTTGTTTCTATAACCTTTTAGATTGTAGTATTGGTAAACTTAAGTGGGAGGAGTTTAAAATCTATCCATAAAAAAAATTTATTTTTAAAGATTTTTAAGTGGTCTTAAATTTTTGATCAGGAGTGTACCTATTGATTATACATTAATTAATCTAGATTAATGTCCTCATCTTCATTTGTATAATTATATTTCAGCCATTGTAGCCTCCAGCTAGCCTCATTTGTCCATTGTATTTGGTAAACTCTTGAAAGTTTCACACTGAATCCTTTATTCCATTCATAGAAACAGAGGATATTTATTCTACAGTCTATAACAGGAGACATAACTTATGTCAACTAATTCATCCGTGTCCCTGCTTTTGCTTTTCTGACCCAACGAGTGTATGTAATTTTTTACAAGTATTAAGATCTTGAATAAGTTCTTAATGTTTTTTATCAGATGATGTTTTCAGAATTGTGTGCATGTAGTTTCAGATGGTAGCACATCTATAATGAAGTATTTTAAGCAAACTTGAAATTTGGTGTATGTCATTTTGCTGAAGTGTAAACAACTTTGTTTTTCATAGTGTTAAACATGTCAGACTTTGTGCCAAAAAAGTGTATTTGCTGGGAATTTTGCTGCACTACTTTAATCAAAAGAAAACTGCAGCTGAAGCACACAGAATTCTTGTTGAGACTCACAGTGACCATTCTGTGTTTCCAACACAGAATGGTCACCGTGAGAATGGTTTGAATGTTTCACTGAGAGAATGGTTTGAATGCTTCAAAAATAATGATTTTGATGTTGAAGATAAAGAACAATCTGGCACACTGAAAAAATTTGAAGACAAAGAATTGGAGGCATTACTTCATGAAGACTCATGTCAGGTGCAAGCTGAATTAACACAATCATCAAGAGTTGATCGCACAACAGTTTTAAAAGCAAGGACATTGGGTGCTGTATGAGCTGAAGCTAAGAGACATCTGTTTTAATAGCAGAAAAGGGGAAGTTTTTTACATGATACCATGACTGGTGATGAAAAGTGGATACACTACGATAACTCTAAGCATAGAAGATTATGAGGTAAGCCCAGCCAGGCATCAACATTGGCAGCAAATCTGAATATGCATGGTTCAAAGCTTCTGCTATGCATTTGATGGGATCAGCTGAGTGTAGTTTGTTAAGATCTACTCAAAATGACTGAAACCATCATAGAAGATTGCTATTGATTGCAATTGATGCCTTTCAGTTGATCATTTAAAAAAATGGCCACTATCCAAGCAGAGACATGACAAAGTGATTTTGCAATGTGATATCACTAGGCCACATGTTACAAAACCTACTCAGAAATGCTTAAATGGGAAGTCCTACCTCACATGCCATATTCACCAGACATTGCCCCATTCAATTATTACTTGCTATGATTGATGATACATGGCCTCGATGTGCAGCAGTTTCATTCCTATAAAGATGCCAAAAAATGGATTGACTGATAGATAGCTTCAAAGGATGTGTTGTTTTTTTATGTGGAATACAAATGCTGCCAGAAAGATGGGAAAAATTAGTGTCTTGTGATGGACAATACTTTCAATGATATGTTTCTTACTAATTTCTGTGAATAAAACATTACTTTTCATGAAAAATCAGTGAGAAGTTATTCAAGGTCCTATCAGTTGCACTTAATTCATGTGGCTATTGTTAAGTTGTATGGTCAGTTAGTGTAGTGTCTGTTCTTTCCTAAATAAAAATTCAGAAATAAATTATATGAAAAACAAAATGCTTGCACATTTTAATTATGGTTATGATCTAAAGGCTAATTAAACTTTTCAAAATATGGAATAAATATTATGATAAGATTTAGAAAGAAAAATTTAAAGAATTATGTTTAAACAAGGCATTATAAAAATGATCATCACAAAGTTATAAGAAGAAAAACTGGTCATGTTGAAGAGAATGATTGAATACCTGAGGTGATTATAACGGTTATTCTTTATCATGAATATGTTTAATCAATTTTCTAGTAATGACATATGCTTTCTATTTTTATAACAGGCAAACATATCTCGAGACACCTCTTTCTAGGCGCACACACACACACACACACACACACATACACACACACACACACACATATATATCTATAAATATATATATATATTTGGGGAAACAACCTTTATTTGAAACCAGAAAATTTAATTAAATCTTTATTTAGTTTTTGCAGTGTTATAACATTTTTCTTTTTGGTGGGATTAAGGGAGAGTAAGCATTTTGATGGGATTTCACCTTGTAATGATGGTTTATCCAGCAAATATATATATATATAGAATTTAATTCCTATAAACACACTTTTGCCATCCAAAATACATAATCTGGAAGAAAGGGGTGGATTATTAACTAATCAGTTGTATTTGAAAATGAAAATCAATTTTGATAATGGTAATGATAATTATGGTAATAGTAAACCGTTTCCCTACAAGGAAACATTTGCGATTCATTGACTGAGCAGCAAGTACTGCATTATCTGAAAAGACTTTTTTTAGTAAAACAGATTTCTCAAGTCGATGAGTTTTTATTGACCTTTCCAATATTGATGGGGATTTCTTTCCTAGTCTTCTATTTGAAGTAATGTAGAATGTTAACATCCTCATTATGTTATTATTTTCTCTTCAACTTACATATGCTACCTATTTTAGTTGCTGCTGCTACTGTGGATAATCCTCAAGTGATGTGGTTTGTGTTTGTGATTTTGTAGTGCCAGTCTACAAAGTTCTAAGAAGGATAATGTTTGCCAAGAACCTCAGGCTTTACTCACTCAAAGCCTTTTTTCACTATTGATCTGAGGAAGTGGTTGTATAAAGTTGACAGATATTTCAGAATGGGTTTAGCATCATGCATGGCATCCATCTGAAAGCCTCGATCCGACGAGTCAATTTAAGAACATAACTCAAGCAATCAATAGACTCCAAGAGTTTGCAATGTGTCAATAAGTTGAAGAAAACTCAGCTCAAATTGGAATTGCATCTCAACTTTTTATATCCAGGAGTGCCTGAAGATGCCTAGCACCTCTTGAATCTCTGCATTAAATTGATAACATGAAAGTCAAGCACTCATGCCAAATTACCTACTTGCAATGCAACCTGGACAGACCTCCTTGCACCCAGTTAGAATTAAATGAAGAAATGAAATGTAAAGTGATTTTCTAGATATTGGGTTCTACTACTGTAGAAATGGCTCAAATGAATTATTGGATAGTAGAGATTTCCAACAGATCTCTGCTTCATGATAAACATGTGTGGCAATAAGTTAAAAGAGAATGGTGATTTTTCAGATGGCTACTCATTTGGTTCTGATTGAGAACAGTATTGTTTAATTCAAATTATTGTTTAATTCAAATTAACTGTAGAGAAAGTTAAGGTACAAAGAAGATTAAAATTAATTTATTAATAATTTTAATTTAGTTAAATAATTTAGTAATATTCAGTTAATGGATAATTAGAACTGTTATTATATCACAATTATTCTTTCATAGATTTTTTAGATCTCATAGATGAATGACATTTTAATTTTAGTAAATATATAAAATGTACAAAATACTCCTATAAGTATGCCTTAGTTGTAATGGTTGCTTCCATTCAATTTTCCATCTTCATTAAGTATTTAATAACATAACATAATTACAGATAGATCCCCACTTTGCTTGAATAATGACAGCAAAATATCTAGTATAGAGTTTACAAAATGCTGGGCTAATTGCATTTATACAGGTACATTACAAGGCTGTTCCTAAGTGAGTTGTGTTTATTAAGTATTGCATCAAATAATTTAATGAGGCCTATACAGGCTCAGTGGGTTTTAAAGCTGGTGAGTGTAGGAGTCAGTGTGATATTTTGAAGTCAGTAAAATATTCTGTGTGCTTGTTTTGTGTTGCCTGTGCGTCAAACATTCCAAATATAAATGTAAATGTTCAGCAAAGAAGTGCTTGTAAATTGCTTTCTCAACAATCATTTTTAGTGCTGAATATAGAGCTACATTGGATTGATCTGATTGTTGAGTTGATACAAATAATCAACCAACATAAATTATAAGTTAACAAGACTGGTGTTAACCCTCTAGGGCCATTCGTATCATATTTGATACAGTATTTCCCTATAAGGAAACATTTGGTATTTCCCTATAAGGAAACATTTGGTATTCATTGACTGAGCAGTCAGTACTGCTTTCATTTGAAATTTATAAAATATTTCTCTTAAAAAATTTTTCAGGAAAATATTTCTTTCAAGGCTTGTTTTCATACTGTATCAAATGATACGAATGGCCCTAGAGGGTTAAAGTAGTGTTTTTGGCTATTACTGTATGTGATAAAATTATAGGTCTTTTCAAAATTGATGATGGTATCAAGATAAATGAAGAAAATTACTGTAGGTTTTTGGAAAAGTTATAATCAGCAGTTTTAAGTAAAAGAAGATATTCATGCAAGTTAATATTTCTTTGCAAAAGTTACAGAATGCAAACAAGTTCATCTTACCCAAAAACGTTTTTAAAGACATTATAGTATCTGTGTTGTGGTGCAGTTGATATCAACTCAAAACAACAAATTGGGGTGCCGTGTTCAAATTCCAGTTGAATTCCTTGCATTCACTTACGCACAAGTACCCTTGGGAAAGGTATTCATCCGTCTCTTCTCTTGAATTATGGGTTAAATAATGAGAGATTGGGTTTTATAGCCTTGGCTGGTAACCAGTCTCCCACAGAAAGTAATGGCAACCTACTGCGGGATAATCTTCTGCCCAGTCAGTCATGTCTCTTTCAGGACATGATTGCCCAAATCGTGTATCACGTATGGTACTTAACTGATTGAAGAATAGTTTGAAAAATGTATATAAATTAATATGTGTTGTGGTGCCTAGGATATTGGCACCACAACACATGAGAAATTGGAGAGCCAAGTTTGAATTCCAGTTGAATTCGTTTCATTCACTTATGCACAAATAACCTTGAGAAAGGTAATAATTCATCTCTCCTCCCTTCAGCTATGGGTTGAATAGCAGAATTGATTGGGTTCTATAGCCTTGGTTTGAAACCAATCTACCTCAGAATAAAATGGCAACCTACTGCAGGAAAATCTTCTGCCATTCATGGATCAATAGAGACATGGTCGTCCAAGCGTGTATTTCATAAAGGCACTCAATTGACTGATGGATATAAATTAAAATTTGTTAAAATGAACAAATTAGACAAATTCAAATTGTAATTGACACATTATTAGAACAAGTTCGATTTATCATTTCAGTCAAAATAAAAATCTTTAGTATTTGTCTATACTTCTGAAATGAGGTAGTATTTACATTATTCAGACTAAAGCCCTCATCTTCATTGCCATTTGTATGATGTTTCAGCCATTGTACACTTTTGCCTTCTCTGGCCTTCTTCAGGTGCTAAGGATTTTGAACCAAACCTTTTATCAGTTGGGTATATCATTCCTTGTGCAAAGTTGCTTGTGATAATCATGAGTTATCTCCCTTTAACCTAACTCTCTAAGTTGTTTATTCACCACTGCTGTAGTTTGGTACTGAACTCACAACACTTTAACCAATGCCTGTATCCACTAGGCCATGTATTCTTGAGAAGAACAGGTAGTGAATTTCTGGGACTTATAATATATTCTAGGCAACAGAAAAGTGGTTCCGCAGAAGGATACTTATGATACCATTGACTAAACATGTGAAAAATGATGAGGTTTTAGAAAGGATGGAAATGAAAAAGAAACTAATACTAAACATCAGAAACAGACAGTTGAAGTTTCTTGGACATGTAATGAGAAAGGAGGGCATGGAGAAGTGATACTCACAGGGCAGATAGAGAGAAAGAGAGATTGTGGAAAACTGCACATGATGTGCTTAAGCAAATGAATGGCATTTCAGGGTTTTGGGAGAAATACCAAGAGAAAAGGTATTAAGACCTACCAGAGACAGGGAGATGTGGAGCGCCATGATCGTCTATGTTCTGAAGGAACATGGCACATAGAAGAAGATCAAAAAGCCAGTTTGGGTAGCATTCAGAGCAACAGTCTAAACTGAAGTAGCAAGAGTCGTCATTAGGAAATTTTCTATATGATTGATTTACTCTTGTATGAAAACTGTTTTCAAAAAAGAAACTTGGCTAAAAGAAGGAAACATTTTTATTATAAATATCCTAACAATTTCTGGAAGAGGAACATTTTGAATTTACAAAAATTATCTGTTTTCTTCTTTTCCTTTCCTTTTTCTTTGTGGGTGAGTTTGAATATTTTTATAAGGTCTAATCTTTCCTACTCAATCTTACATGATGCCAAGTTACTTGCGCAACTAGATTGGCAACAAGGTCCCAAATATAACCACCACTTTTACTCTAGCAGTTTCTTTCTCACACTTATTGCCTGTAGAATTCCATTCTGCATGTTTGCTTCACTGATAGCTACAAATTCAAAAAGTTTAAATGTAGTGTTAGTTGTCATCTTCTATCACCTTGACTCCCACCTCTCTCTTACCCTTTCTACTGTACCATTTTCTTTTCTGTCTTCCTTCTCCTCTAATTGTAACCCTCTGTGCACCAGTGGCAGTACTTCCTTGTTTGGGATGAAACAATTATATAAAAATATAAAATAGAAGTGTTACTTAATTTTTCAGGTAATTAATTTTGGATTTACAAAAATAATCTGCTTTCTTCATTTCCTTTGTGGATGAGTTTGAATATTTTTCAAGGTCAAATCTTCCCTACTTAATCTTCTACAATGTCAACTTAATAGAAGTGTTACTTAGCTTTTCAGTTATTAATCCAATAAAAAACTATTTTCATTAAAAGTGATGTAAAATCGAAAACAATCTATAAACAAAGAAATTCTCGGTTGTAAATTATGTTAAAATTAAAATTATAGAAAAGTTAAAAAAGTGGTTAAAGATCCATAAAGTTTATAGAATGTCAAGAAGTGCATATTAATATTTAGAATAAAAAAGAATTATTCAAGTATACAGGATATTGTGCTAATCAAATATGCTTCTCTGGCGCTTATATCCTTTGGATTTATTTATAAATAATATTTGCACTTGGTTTGAATAATAAAAAGCTTCTATTCTTGCTGCACAAGAACAATGCTTGCTAACTAGAAATTACCAAGCACATCGACTAAAAAATTGTGTTAACATGAAATGCAGATTCTGATAAATATCCAGAAACAGTTGACCATCTTGTATCAGGTTGCATGGTATTGGCATCCATTGAATATAAAACTCAGCATGATAGATAATGCTGGCACTCACAAAATGTATTATTATCAATATCTTTCATCAGAACAGATATTATAAGCTGAAAATTTACATTTTTCACATATCAGTTTGTTGATACCATTTTTACTTTGATTATAAATATTGATTTGCATGATAAAATCTTACATAGTGGGAATAATTCATTAAAATCTTCATCTATTTGATTCTATAATGAACGTATCAATATATTTGAAAAATAAGCATTTTTTTTTTTAATCATTTCATACTGAGCAAGGCGGAAATGCCACTGATGTGCAGGGGGCTACATAACTGTAAAAAGATTATTTAGAGAAGAGTGAGGAGTACAAACTAGTTAGAAAGGAGCAATAGAAAGCTGAGAAAGCAGGTGTGATGACAGATACATAGGTGGAGAGAAAGGGAAGGTTATACGGGGGTGGGGAGAGAGCTAGAGTCCAGTGGTTAGTAGATGAGTATTGACATTGCATTTAAATTTCTGGAGGTTGTAGCCGTCAGGAAAGCAAGAATACGGGAGTGAGTTCCACAGGCGGGAAGTGCGAGAGAGGAAGCTGCAGGAGTAGAATTGTCGTCTGCATTTGGCTAACCTAACTGTGAATGGGTGGGACCCAGTTGCCAGTCTGGTTGCACGAGTAAACACCTGTTGAGGAGGCACCAATGACTTAAGTTTGTCTGAGCAGAAGCCATGAGGATGCAATAAAGTCTCTCTCTTCAACTGATTCCATTTTAGCAATGTCATTTTTGCAATATTTGCATCAAAATTACACCTTTCCAATTAAATTAACAAGGTATCAGTCAGTCAGTTAAGTGCCATACGTGGTACACACTTGGATGATCATGTCTCTTTTGATCCGTGACTGACTAGGCGGAAGATATTTCCACAGTAGGTTGCCATTTCTTTCTGTAGTACATTGGTTGCCAACTGAGGCTGTAGAACCCAATCTGTCCTGCTATTTAACTCATAGCTGGAGGAAGAAAAGATGGATTAATATCTTTTCCAAGAGTATTTGCACTTGCATGAATGCAATGAATTCAACTGGAATTTAAACACAACCCTCCAATTTCTTGTATATGAGAAATCAAACTTTTAATGTGGTCACCAAAAATGACTGCAGGCATGTCGGTCTTACAGATATAAATTTTCAACTATACTCCAAGAAAATAATTTACAAATTCCCAGCTATAGAGATATCTCTATAAGTGGTACATATTTTTCTTGCATTTTCCACAATGTTCTGGAAAAAAATCAACAGATGAAAATGACTCTAGTTTTCCTCCTTTTTCAGTATTTTTTTTCCTAAAGTGCTTGTTATTAGAAGTTACTTAATTCAGTACATTCAACAATGGGACCTTTTCTATAGACTTAGAAAGCAGTAATAACAAATTATGTGTTTAAACTTTCTTCCAACACTCTCAATATATAACATCAAATTACTAAATGTGAGAGTAAATAGTCTCACAACATTGATACTATTATATTTAGGGATTATTCTCTGTTTTATACTAATGACTCTTCTTCTGTGTTCTGTGTCATTCAGGATGTAGGCAATCATGGCATTCCATATCTCTCTATACCTTGTTGCTCTTAACAGCCATTCCCTTGTTGACCCTCCAAAATCCCTACTCTGTCATCCATCTGCTTAAACCCATCAAGTATCTTACACATTGTTTTCCTCTGTTTTTCTTTCCCTCTATCCTTCCTGTGAATATCAAATTCTCCAAGCCCTCCTTCCTCATTACAACACTCACAAACTTCAGCTGTCTTTTTCTGATATTAAGTATCATTTTCATTTTCATTTCCATCCTCTCCAAAACCTTATTGTTGTTCACATGTTTGGTCCATGGCAGTTGATTGAATTTCAAATGTGCTATTTCAAACTGTATTGAAAACAAGGTGCACCATAACATATCAAACCACTCCTGGTCTGTCAAATACTTAAAAATCAAGCAATGATAATGCAGCTTCAGTTGTGTCATATTAAAAATTCCTTATTGCCAGTAATTTTCTATTCTTGATTACTTAAATAAATATTCTAGTTTGTTTTTCTGTAATGCACACTAAGTAGAATATTGGATATGACAAACAAGAAAAGTGGTTGTTATTGTTTTTAGTCTCTAGCAAAAGAGAAAAAAAGTGTTAGCAAATACAGCGGTCAGATCAATTTTATATGAGGTTGCTGTTTAGGTTTAATTTGTAATATTATACTGTTATATATGCCTGTTAGCTTGTATATATAATGTTATATATCCCTGTTTGTTTGCATATATCACAGTTATATAATTGCTGTTATTTTGTATATATTGTAATTATATATCCATTTTTTGTATATATCACAGTTATATATTCTTGTTTGTATATATCAGTTATATATCCCTGTTAGTTTGTATATATCACAGTCACATAACTGCTATTAGTTTGTATATATCTGTTTGTTATATATATCACAATTATATATTCCTGTTAGTTTTTAGATATCAAGTATATAACCCTGTTAGTTTGTATATATCACAGTGATATATCCATTTGTTGGTATATATCAGAGTTATATATCACTGTCAGTTCATATATATCATTGTTATATATCTGTTTTTTTTTGCATATATCACAGTTTTATATGCCTGTTTGTTCGTATATAGCAGTTATATATTCCTAGCTAAGCATTCTGTCCCACTTGTATAAGCTATTGATGCTTATTTTTGTTTTGTGTGTCAGGTTGTTCGATCACGAAAGCACTTTATTATACAAGAAAACTAAGCTGGAAGGCATACAGAAAGAAATTTTATAGAGAGGTGGGCAGAAGTAATTTACGCTGAAAATAGCCGGCTTTTGCTGTGAAAATGCACAGTTTCTTTATGCTGCAGTGGTGATGGTGGTGGTGGTGGGGAAACTGCCGACCTTGTATGTTTATGACTAAAACTATAATAAATGTAGAAAACTGTCTCCGTTTGAGGCTTGGAAATTACAGTAAGCCTATCTCTAGTGTACTGTTAAGATTAACTGTCTTCTAGTTATTTAACAACTTAATACTTTAACTTGTTAGAAGCATTCAATTATTGTGCAGATTATCTCTGGTTCATATATAAAATCTATTTTTCATCACAAGTGATGATGATTATAATGATGATGATGATGATTATCATCATCATCATCACCATCAACATCATCATCATCATCATCATCATCATCAACTGAATGGTCATAGGGTTACTATGCATCCACAATATCATCTTGCCAATATCCACAATATCCACAATATATCTTGCCAATATCATCCACATATCAAAGTTGATATCTAGAAATCCTTTTATACATGCTGAACTCTAAGCCCCTGTGATTCTATGTAAGTTGACTCATTACAGTCCAATATGGTTTTCATTCTGGTATTAATTGATTGATTGATTTGTTTTTTTTTTTTACAGATTATCAATCGTCATAGGTTATTTAAAGCTGATTGCAAGAATAATTATTTTTAATTTTGCAAGTGAATATTGCATTAAAAGTTTTTCAGATAAGAGTTCTACAATTTAAACCATGGTCCAGAAGATGGATTCATACTTTTCCCAATTGTATTTGTGCATTATAAGTTATTGTAAAATAACAAAAAAGGAGTTGGCTTAATACTGGACAAAGAAATGAAGAAATGTATTCTGGGATACTGCCAATTCTCTGAAAGAGTTCTCCTGGTCAAACTGAAAGGGAGACGGTTTAATATAGCAATTGTAGTCATCTATGCACCAACAATGCAAAGCACTGAAGAAAATATAGAATCTTTTTACTCCACTCTAGACAATGCCAAGGCTCAATGTAAAAGCCAAGAAATTAGAATCATCATGGGAGATTTGAATGCCAAAGTAGGCAAGGAAAGGAAAGGTATGACAACTGGCAACTTTGGATTAGGAATCCACAACAAACAAGGAGAAAAATGGGTCCAATGGTGCACAGCAAATGACCAGGTAATCACCAACACCTGGTTTCAAGAACACCCACGGCATCTATAGACATAGAGAAGCCCAGGAGACGACACGAAAAACCAAATAGACTACATAACCATAAACAGAAGATTTAGAAATGCAGTGATTCAATGCAAAGCCTATCCAAGTGCTGACTGTGGAAGTGACCATGTCCCAGTCATCTGTAAACTAAAGGTGAAACTCCGGAGATTGAAGAAGCCTAGTGCAGCACCAAAAACTGAAATACAACATGCTCATGAATGACCTCAACCTACAGAAATAATACACTAACAGTGTGAAAATCAAATACAAAGAACAAATTGGACATTCAAAATGGGACTCACTAAAGGAAGTGATAGTGACATCAGCAAACAACATTGCCCCAAAGGAAATCAGGCACAGAAGAAAAAATGAGTGGATGACTGAAGAGATTCTTGACATGATGCAAAGGAGGGAGAAAATGATATCAAGACATGGAATAGAGTACAGGAAACTACACAAGGAAATAAAGAAAAAATGTAGACAGGCTAAAGAGAAATGGCTCAATGACAAATGTGCAGAAACAGAGAGACCAAGCAGGCATAATAAAGCAGACATGCATAAAGAAATAAAAGAACTGACAGGAAAAGAAACCTTCTTTTCAACAGGATGTATAAAATCCAAGGATGAAACAATCATATTGGAGATGGGAAGAATATATATAAGATCTTTTCCACAACAAGAGAGAGGAACCGATCATACACAAAGATGAGGACGGACCGGAAATATTAAAGTCTGAAGTGGAATTTGTAATAGCAAAGCTGAATAGAAACAAAGCAGCTGAACCAGACAGCATAGTAATAGAGTTGCTGATAATGCTGGAAGAATTTGCCAGAGAAAATTACAGAGATAATAAATGAAATTTATAATAGTGGTGTAATACCAGATGACCTCAGCAAGTTGATCTTCATAGCACTGCCTAAGAAGCCAGGTGCAAACTAGTGCGAACTCCACAGAACCATCAGTTTAATGAGCCATATAACAAAACTGATCATCCAAATCCTGATGAATAGAGCGAGAAGCAGAATCAGGCCAGAGATAGAACAATAAAAGTGTGCTTTTGTCAAAGATACTGGAACCAGGAATGCCATATTTATGATTTGGATTTGGATGCTCTCTGAAAGAGCACTATTATAAATTTCATTTAGTATTTCTGTAATTTTCTCTAAGGCAAATTCTTCCAGCACTGTCAGAAACTCTATTACTATGCCATCTGGTCCAGCTGCTTTGTTTCTATTCAGTTTTGTTATTACAAATGAAGAAGAACTTGTACTTTTGTTTTATCAATTATGTAAAGGCATTTGACAAAATACACTACAAAGAATTAATGAAGATGCTTAAAAAGCCTCGACATTTTGGGAAAGATCTAAGAGTAATCAAGAATCTCTACCGGCAGCAAATCACCTGCATACAAACAGGTAACAAATTCAACAGATATACAAAGATTGAAAGGGGCGTAAGACAAGGATGTGTCTTTTCACCAAATCTATTTAACTTGTACAGCGAGACTATTCTGAGAACCCTAGAAGTTATGCCAGAATTCATCATCGAAGGCCACATTTTAAACAACATAAGGTACACATTACAAAACTGATTGTCAGAATCCTGATGAATAGAGCGAGAAGCAGAATCAGGCCAGAGATAGGGCAGGAACAGTGCGGGTTCATCAAAGACACTGGAACAAGGAATGCCATATTCATGATTAGGATGCTCTCTGAAAGGGCATTACAAATGAAGAAAGACTTGTACCTATGCTTCATTGACTATGCGAAAGCATTCGACAAAATACAACACAAAGAATTGATGAAGATGCTAGGCAGCCTCAACATTTTCGGGAAAGAATGATCAAGAATCTCTACTGGCAGCAAACAGCCTGCATATGGACAGGTAATGACCTCAGTAGATACACAAAGATAGAAAAAGGCGTAAGACAAGGATGTGTCTTTTCACCGGATTTGTTCAACCTATACAGAGAGAATATTTTGAGGACCCTAGATGACACGCCAGGATTTGTTATTGGAGGCCACAACCTGAACAACATAAGGTATGTGGACAATACAGTGCTGATTGCGGACATGGAAAGGAAACTACAAGACCTCATGCAGAAAGTAGCAGTGGAGAGCGACAAGAAGGGACTACAAATAAACTTTAAGAAAACTGAGTGGATGGTCATCAGCAAAAGATACAACCCAAAATGCCAAATACAGGTGGGGGATAACAGAATCAAACAAGCACAAGAATTTAAGTACCTAGGAAGTGTTCTAACAGAAGATGGAAAGTGCAACACGGAGATCCAAAGGTGAATTGGCATGGCAAAGGATGCGTTCCAGAAGATGAGCAAAATACTAACACACAGGAAAATCTCAATAGAAACGAAGAAGAGAGTGCTAGACTGCTATGTGATGTCAGTTCTTCAATACGGCAGTGAATGCTGGACAATATCATCGAAAATGAGGACAAAACTGGAAGCGGCCGAAATGTGGTTCTACAGAAGGATGCTACGGATATCATGGACTGAGCATACAAGCAATGATTAGGTGTTAGAAAGAATGGCAACAAAAAGGAAATTGATGCTGAGCATCAGGAAGAGACAACTGAAGTTCCTGGGACATGCAATGAGGAAGGAGAGCCTGAAGAACCTGATACTGACTGAACAGATAGAAGGAAGGAGAGACAGAGGAAGGCAGCGGATAACATATTTGCAGGGCCTGATCAGGTGGATGACAGAACAGGGGTTGCCGGGAGCAACAGGAGCAAACATACTAAGAGCCACAATGAATAGGGAGACGTGGAGAGCCATGATCGCCTACGTCCTGAAGGGACAGGGCACATAGAAGAAGAAGAAGGTACACAGATGATACAGTGCTGATAGCAGACACAGAAAGTAAACTACAAGATCTCCTACAGAAAGTAACTGAAGAGAGTGAGAAGAAAGGACTACAATAAATTGCAAGAAAATTGAATGCATGGTCATCAGTGAAAAAGGGCAGCCGAAAATGCCAAATACAGTTGAGGGATACTAAAATCAAGAAGGTACAAAAATTTAAATACCTGGGAAGTGTTCTAACAGAAGACGGAAAGTACAACACAGAGATTCAAAGGTGATTGGCATGGTGAAGGAAGCATTCCAGAAGTTGAGTAAAGTATTAAAACACAGAACGATTTTGCTAAAAACAAAGCAAAGAGTACTGGATTGCTATGTGATGTCAGTTCTTCAATATGGCAGTGAATGCTGAACAATATCATTGAAGATGAAGGAAAAACTTGAAGCAACTAAAATGTGGTTCTACAGAAGGATGCTGCAAATATCATGGATTGAATATGTGAGCAATAATAAGGTTTTGGAAAGGATGGAAATGAAAAGAAAATTAATACTGAGCGTCAGGAAGAGACAGCTAAAGTTCTTGAGACATGAGGAAATGAGGGCTTGGAGAACCTGATATGATAGAAGGAAAAAGAGACAGGGGAAAGCAGTGGATAACATATTTGAAGGACCTGATGGATGTGGATGACGGAATGAGGGTTGCATGGTGTAACAGGAGAAAGTGTGCTAAGAGCCAACAGGAATAGGGAGATGTGGAAAGCCATGATCGCCTACGTCCTGAAAGGACAGGGCACATAGAAAAAGAAAAAGAAGAAGAAGAAGAAGAAGAAGAAGAATGATCTAAACTGAAAATTGAACTTGGTTCTCCAATTTCTTATTTCAAGTCAATATCCATTACACTCCCATCAAGATGCTGACACTCAACTCAACTTCAAACAAAAGGTTAGAAAGGAAACCACTATCAATACTGGAAATAATAATTACTGAACTTGAGAAAACTATTTTCCTGAAAAATTGTTTTATGAGAAAGATTTTATAAATTTAAATAGGATGTAGCAGTAGTTACTCATTGAATGAATGAAAATGTTTCCTTACAAGGAAATGACTAATATTACTATGTCTTAGTCAAATAGAATAGGTGGTGCTCATTTCTCTCCAGATCAAACTACAGCCAATGTTATCCAGCTTGAAGGTTTGCCATGATTTCATCAAAGGAAACCTCAACTCTAACCATTGACTTCAATCTTTTGCAGACTTTAACACTTTTGATTAGATTTTGTATGCTCCTCATACATTTGGCCTGCAAGTAATTTTTGACTGAATCATGTAAGTCAAAAGAAAAAATAAGATGTAAAATTTTTGACTGAATCATTGTTATGTCACCAAGTATAAATGAATAACTCAACAACAGAATCAGAATATAAGTTGTATTCCGCGGAAAGATGGTTAGTATGTACAGAAGTGATTAGTAATATTTACAATAGAAAGATACAAGAGTCCAATCTGTCGTAAGACGTGTGTATACGTGATTACTTCTGGTACGCCACCGGAAGTGTGACTAACTCTTCACTGACCCGCACTGACGCTTCAGTAACTCATTAGAGACTCTCAAGTGACTCTCTACGACTCTCTTGCAGAGAATCCACCATTGCTATATATAGCAATGGGAACAGTCCATTTGTAGTCAAATAGGAGCGGCACCCTAACAATCATGTAAGTCAAAAGAAAAAAATAAGATGTAAAATTTTTGACTGAATCATGTAAGTCGAAAGAAAAAATAAGGTGTAAAATTTGAACAAAGAAATATTAACAAATATATTGATAGTACATTTTTTACAAAATTTAAAATCTGAAATGAATTTAAATGTAAAGTTGAGGTACTTACAATTTTGTAGGATCAAAAAGAATACATTTCTTTTGTTGTGAAAAGTTATCAAGAAAGAGATGGATTCTTTAAAATCTCATGCCACCTGTAATTATTGTTAGAAGGTGGTAATTCTAAATCTTACAACCTGTGATTATCTTTAGGAGGTGGTAATCCAAAAAGTCTAGGAAACCCTCTGCCTATCTATGCTGTGTTCAACCGCACTGGCTACTTATGTTGTCTAACCTGGAAAACCACAATGACAAACACAGAACAACAAGTATATATAAAAATATAAACTTATATTTTTATTCTTCATTGGTGATGATTGTTTGGAGTAGTAGTCAGAGGGAATCACACACATACAAGGGAATTATCATTGACTTGTAGGATTTGTTTTCTATTCTACTCTTTTCTTTGCATTCACTCTGCATTCTCTCGATCTTCTCCCAGTGTCTCCTCTCAACCAGAAAAAAATACTGACGTTTTATAAGCTGAAATTTCCATGTATTTTTGCCTTCACAAGTTTTTGTTTAATTGTGTCATCTATAGCTAAGCACATCTGTTAATCATTTTTGCCAACTACTGCTTTGAAGCCAGTTGCCTTTGATGTAATCACACTTTTGTCAGTTACATTTATATTTCTGCCTTCAATATTAACCACACTTCTGTCAGCCTGCTTTTGATGTCAATCATATTTCCATTGAGTCACAGAAATATATTACACTTACATAGCTATATGACTCAGTTTATTACATTGTGATAGATGACCATTGACCCTACAAAAAGGTTCATCCATTCTTTGACAGATCTTGTCTTTAATCCTGTTGTGTGTCTAGCCACTATCCTCAACAGAAAATGTTGGTAGTGGA
Organism: Ascarosepion bandense; assembly: GCA_037127315.1. Taxonomy (NCBI): domain Eukaryota; kingdom Metazoa; phylum Mollusca; class Cephalopoda; order Sepiida; family Sepiidae; genus Ascarosepion; species Ascarosepion bandense. The sequence continues at coordinate 5,586 of JBBBDQ010000536.1, read as the reverse complement.
ACAGGCCTAGTGCCAATGACTCAACCTTGATAAAACAAAATATATATATATATATATATATATATATATATATATATATATAAATTAATAATAAATAATATAACAAGTATTTATTAACCAAAATATAACAATTTTTTACTGAACCAAGTTAATACAAATCTTTGCACATTTCATATTTTTCTCTTTTATTCAATCAATTTATCAAGTTTTCTTCATTTTCCAATCATTTTTGAATGATTAAAAATGTTTTCACACTGACGTTTACAATTTCGTTAACTGAAGTTTTTATTATTTTCCATTACAGTTTTTAAGTCTTCATCATTAACTGATGACTGTGACTTACTTCGTTACTAGTTTCTTAATTCTCAACCTATAAATCATGGAAATCCATTTTTTTTATTGGTTACTCATTAAGTATATTATCTACAAATTCAGAATTCCTTACAAATTCAGCTCCATAATGGCTGGGATTGAGTTGTAAAGCTTAAAGGAATGAAATTAAACTTTTAAAATAAGTGATTCTTTTTTAAAACAATGACAAACATTGATAAATGTGCACACAATAAAATGACATGTCAAAAGTATGGTTTTTCCAATGACATTGATTTTTTTAACTACCTTCACACTTTGGCAATGTTTGTAATTTTAAAAGAAATGGTTAGAATTGGAATTTATAAAAGTGAATTTATACATTTTCTTTGTTCTTGAGAATTTACAACAAAAATAATAAACACTTTTTATTTATTAAATTGTTTATTACAATGGTTGGCAAGAAATTGCCAATTGATTCAAACTTTATAAAATGGTAAAATAATAAATAAGTTATAAACTTATAGTTGGTTCACATAAATGATTATAAATTTATGAATAAAAAACGTTTTCACATTTATTTCTTTATAAATTGTTAATTTTTTTTTTTTAATCATATTACCCCGAGCAAGGCGGTAACACCACTGAAGCACAGGGGGCTATGTAGGAGTGAAAAGATTGGAAAAGAGAAAGCCAGAGATCACATCCTAAACAAGGAACAAGGGACGAGCCTCTTCACCTGTTCAATAGACATGGGTGGAGTGTGAACCAGGTGATAGTTTAGTCTATCTACTCCAATTAAAAAAAAAGAAAAGAGTGAAAAGATTGGAAAAGAGAAAGCTGGAAACCACATCCTAAACAAGGAACAAGGGATGAGCCTCTTCACCTGTTCAATAGACGTGGATGGAGTGTGAACCAGGCGATAGTTTTAATGCTAACTGTATTAGTTTTTAGAATGTTGTAAATATAAAATTATTCGAGAATATAAACAATCTAATAGATAAATAAGGTTCATGTTTTCCAAGACAATAAAGATAAACTAAAATCCATATCAACTGTTTCTTGTTGAACAAGTGAAATTATTTTCATAAGTAATGATATAAGCACTTGAAAATATCCAAAATAAAAAAAATTAATATAGTGGGTAAATTTTCTAAATTAAAAGCAAAAATTATTTTTCTATTTCTGCCACTTTTATTTTATGCAAGAAGGAAAATCCTTTTCAACTGACTTTCACAAAATTTTTATCTGAATGTTTTCTGTAATCTTTTAAGCTCTATTTAGTAACTTTTGGTTGTAACTGCTTCCTTTAGAATAAAAAAAATGAAACAGACCATGTTCATTTTATCTATGGAGGTATTGATTTCATATGTGAAGAATTATTGTTGACATGAGACTTTAAAAGTGAAAATGCTTTTCATTATATGTCTTTCTCTTAATCCTGGTTTAGTACAAGTATTTACTTACTACTGAATCTACCATTCCATCCATATATGCCCCAGTAATAGAATCACAAAGAAAGAAATATTAGTAAAAAAATTAAAAAAAAAATATATATAGTATTCATAAGTTTCTGTTAGTGTGGGTGGCAAAAATAAGATTTTATTAACTAAAAGTGGTTAAAAAATGGATGAATTTTCCTATTTTCATTTATTTTCTGATTAACTGATGATCTAAAAGTTTGTTGGATTTGTTTAAAAGCAAAACATTTTAGATTCTAAGAATTATTCTTTTTTTTATGAGTGAATATTATATTAACACTTTTTCTGGATACAAGTTCTACTATTTAATCCATAGCTGGAGGATAGAGATGGATTCATACCTTTTAAACTTAGTATTTAGATTTCTCATTCTGAGTTACTACACTTGCATATCATACTGACTGATGTGTCATGAACTTAAACTGTAATGAATTTGTCTAAACAAACAAACATTCTTCAGTGTTTGAATCTTACTCATCAGCTTTGTGTGAATAAAATACAAATTGAAAATAAAAAATGATTGCTTTGAATTTTAATCAAAACAGAATGATTCTGTAGTTTTAAAAATCTAAACAAAACTGTAAACAAAATGTTTTCCAATTTGATATGTGTCTATTTCCCAGGAAGTTTGATTTTGTTTCTCAAAATAATCAATGTAAAATTTAAAAAAATATTTTCTTATAATTAAATATTTTGAAGTGAAAAGCACAGTCTGTACATTTTATTTTCTCCAATAGTATACAGTTGTTTGTTTTACACATTTAAAGCACATAGAAAACAATCATTTCAATATGATTACTAAAGTTAAGCAACTTCAACTAAGGATAAAATTACTCTTTGAAAATACAGAAATGTTTCTTTAAAAAAAATTTCTTCTCTTGGAATAAGTGTAGCAAGGTACATGTAAAAAAAAGAGTAAAGGATTTGAATGAACTAATAAAATTGTTAAAATTGGATTCCTATCACAGAGCAAGTGACAGCTAGAGCATTGTCATTAGGTTAGGGGTCATTATTTGAAATTGAGATGGTGATGTGCGTTAATAAATAAAAACAAAATGAGATGGAAATTTTTATTCTATCAGGAACATTTTTGTGCAAAGAAAATCTCAAGGATAATTCTTGAAAGTGCAAATTCAAGGAATGTTCTTAAGTGTCTCTGTAAAGAATGAAGGAGAAGTTTAATTAACACTTCGCACCTTCTTAGGCTCACATTTTTCCATTAACATGAAGTGGAATGATTATATTCAATCAGTTGCTAGGTTTGCTGCCAGGAAAAATGGTTCACTGTGTTGTCCCAGATAATACTTCTCATCAGAATCCTTCTTGCAATTTATAAATTTATTTATCTGAGCATTGAATAGTGCTGCTATATCTGGTCAGGTACTTCAATTACTATCCGAAAGAAGGGTTGGTAATGTAATTGATCCTAACCTGGCATATTGACTTCATTCACTTTCTCACTGATGTGACATGATGTGACTTCCTTTTGTCTTTTTTACAAAAATTTTCATGGTGACTGTTCTGATGAGCTTTTTTGCTTAGTGTATTGACTGGATGAATTTAAATGTACTACTAGATTGGCAAGTAGGTCTCAACATTTTACTGTTAAATGAACTACATGCAACCATCTGTTCTAATAATTTCTTTTCTCACATTTCTTACCTGTACAACTCCCTTCTGGTTTCTTGCTTCCCTGCCAACTACAATCTTCAAATATATAAATGCAATAGCAATGGCTATCTTCTGTCTTCCTGAATCCTGTTCCTTTATTGTTCTTTTTCTCATTCTTTCTCACTGAAGTTTTCTCATTCTTTTTCATTGTCTGTGATCCCCTACTTCCTAGTGGCATTATCACCTCACCTGAAGTGATTGAAAATGAATAAAACAAAACTCTGTTGGTAAATTAAAGCACGAGTAGGGGAGTAGGGTGTATTGTCTATTGCACAGAATGTTAATTTCAGTGTACTATCCTGTGTGTTGTTGTGCAGTGCATATTGGCTCAAAACAAGAAATCAGAGAACCGAGTTCAAATTCCAGTTGAATTGGTTGCATTCACTTACATGCAAATAGCCTTGGGAAAGGTATTAATCCATCACTTCTCTCTCCAGCTATGGGTTTAATAGCAGGACAGATTGGTTTCTGTAGCCTTAGTTAGCAACCAGTCTACTGCAGAAAGTAATGGCAACATACTGCAGGAAAATGTTCTGCCCAGTCTGTCATATCTATTTTGAGACATGATCACCCAAGCATGTATCATGTATGGCACTTAACTAACTAACCCTGATATCATCCCAAAGTGAAAGGGAGCAAGCCTCTTTGCATTCACAGCATGCATTCTCCCAGTTTCTTTCTTTTTGCACATACTCAAAAGCTGAAAAGGGGTTGCTGCTGTTCAACATCACACGTGTGCCTGCAATATCATTTGTGTAGTGATGTCATCAGATACTGTACTAACTATTGTGGATTTTCATGTCAAATAATAAGCTTAATAACCAATTTATATGCCTTAATATGGAATAATGATGAGAAAGAATGTTTTGCAGACCAGTATTGTTGTAGAGTGACAAATATTTGTTTAGTGCTTGATACTTGTAGTCTTATTTGCATTCAGACTAATATCTTCATCTTTATTGTTATTATCACAATGTTTCAGGTGCTGTGCCCTCCAGCCTTCTTTAGATAAGTTTCAGTGAATTTCAAACTGAAACATTTATTTAATATAAAGGAGTAAATTGTTCTTGTTCTACTATCCCTTGTTAAGTATAACTTATCTTCTTATTTAATACTGCTTAGTTATTGTTACTTGACACTCAAAGGCTGTACTACTGTAACTCAATTTTTGGATGGCTGGTATTAATTTTAAGTGATTTTCAAGATGAGAAGAGATTTCTCTAAAATTGGATAATATAATTATTTTTGTCAGGAAAAGTTGCTGAAATGTTACCAAGTGGAAAGGAGCCAGGTGTGAAATTTACTGAGTATGAAATTATTTTAAGCAAATTTTTCAAAGTGATTCTTGTCAAAACATATGTCAATGAGTTTTGACGATGTGTGACCCTTAGTCGAAATGTGACCTTGACAATTTTTTGTGTACTGAATTATCAGGAGAGTTGATAAGACCAGGCAGACAAAAAGAGAGAGTGTGTTTTCTTCTCTTCTATTGGAAGTCAAAATGGTTAAATGTAATTGTTTTCATTTTGTGTTGGTAAGAGTAATGCAGAGAGAGAAATGAAAACCTTACACTCCTCCTCTTTCCTATACCAGCTCAGGTGACGGTTTAATAAAATGAGAATGCAAGATGAGATTTAGTCAGTCAGCTCCTGTGTCTTGAGAGAAGAGATTGGGAAGAGATTTTGAAATATGGTCAGCCTGAAAACTCACCTGCTGCTAGAAAAAAGCGGAAGATGATCAGAGAGAGATATTGCAAATTCAACCAACTAGAAGTTGAATAAATGAAGTTATATAAAAACTATCAGCAACATAACATGGGAAGAATTGGTCAAAGGTCAGGGAGGTTGACTGAACACAGCCAAGGGTCATGTCATACTACCTGGCCCAAGGTTTAAACTCACAATTACTATATCAACAAATTCACAAATCAACACTTTAAACTACTACTGTCCCATAGGACAATCATAAATCTAGAATTTGAATCTGTAAGCCTAATGTTCTACTTGACTGCCTGCCTCTGCTTCTTTTGTTGCTGTCATACTTGATTACATTCACTAATGTCTTTCTTTTCTTATTCTTGCCAAAATGGGTACCTGGTGTAGAGAAATGTGCAACAATCTTGTCA